>CM062808.1:587086693-587812939 GCA_031772625.1 Pinus tabuliformis | reverse complement strand
CCCAAATAGCAGGCTTAGCAGTCCTAATTCATATCAGCCGTTGGATCTGGCCCATCAACGGTCCAGATCGCATCGGCATATCGCAAGTCGAGGGAGGCAGCGGCAGCGACAGAAGACTTTGCAAATTAGCGATCGCCGATATTGCATCGGCAGGTCATATTGCATCAGAGTATTGGCGGGTCGGAGCACCGGAGCATCGGCGGTATCGGCGACTCCATGAGGACCGTCCATCGCGCATCCGGATCAACGGCATAGATTGCATCGCAATATCGCAATCGGCATTATCAATGAGATAGGGGCTTTTATGTTTGCGATGAGCAATTGCCGATATCGCTATCGGCGTATCGCTATCGGCGATTCTAAAGGGGCAGGGATTTAACATATGTTGTGTGGCAATGCGATGGGCCGGACCCGATAGCAATTCAGCGCTCCATTTCATAATATTTCAGATCCGTGCCCTTCGCGTTTTTAATGTTTTTTATGTATTTTCTTTGTATAAAGAAAATATAAAGGGAAGCCTTGGGCAGATGCCGATTGTGATGGGTTTTGGATCCGATGGGATTCGAAAGTAAAATATATATATTCTTCAAGTCCGCCAGAGCCATTTTTCATGATTTTGCAGCTGTTTTATGTATATTGTTCAAATATTAAAAAACAGAGGATCGGCTAGCTTAAGGTATGCGTCGCAGCCCAAATGACGGACCCGATAAATGATTAAGCCATGAATGAACCTTGTGAAGTCCAAGTGAAGCATTAATGGGCGGGAATGAGCAGTTTGGTAGCGTTTCACTGTTTAAGAGCAACACAGTCATAACTAAGCCGTTTCAATGTTCAGCAGCCACATTTAATCAACATTATGGTCGAGGAGGAGCAGGGCACCGCCGATCAAATCAGAGCATTCAATGGTTATGGGTTTCACCCATATTTCATTCTACCTGCCCAAAGAAGGACCGCAGAGAGCCAGCGGGGGGCAAATCCATTTACAACACGGCCAGATTTGTATCAGTGGCCCATATCTAATTGTAAATGTGGTTGGTGATCATTTATTGACTCCTCCACGCATAGCTTAGCAGACCAATTTTGTAAACAAATTGTATATATACCCAGAACAGAGATGTAATGGATGGATGAGTGTTAGATGAAGAGAACCCTGTTGTAAGGTTCAACTTCTGGAGACTATAACTACTTTGTAACCTGCAGCGTCTAATCTTCATTTCCAGCTAATGCAAGCTTCTTTTGCTGTTTATTGCTCACTTTCCACTTCTCTTTCTTGTTCCAGGCTGTGCCTGTTTGCATTTGTTCTATTGCTATGAATGTTTAGCATCAGAGGGGCTGTCATCCCACCTCTGTGTTAGGATTTAGCATGTATCATAGAACATGTGTGCAGGTTTCTGTTGTTTAATGCATAGAGAGCTGTCATCCTGTCTGTGCATTAGAAGCTAGATTTACAGACCTCTTAACTGGTTGCAGCCAGCCATCACAGGGTCCTGTGCATCTGCTGGTGTGGTCAGTCTTCTCCATTATCACCTTATCCTCAAACTGTGAGTAATAGGTGGTTAAAAGCCTTGTAGTCTGGGGGTGTTCACCGATGTCTGGGGTCAATCATAGTAGAAGTGGTTATCTGGCTTGAATATGCAGCATTTGTTCCATTCATCCACCATTTATCCAACTATATTTGGTTGAATTTGTAATGTTCCCGAGCATCACCGATATGCAACCTAGGTGAGTTTCTTGGGGTGATAACAGACCTCTCCAGAAAATTTAAACATTAAATTAATTAATCTTTTAATTTATTTAAATATTTAATTTAAGACATCTACCCATACAAAATAATCCCATCTACGGTTCTACCCAAGGCAGGATATTAAATTAATTAATCTTTTAATTTATTTAAAATTTTGATTTAAAATATCTACCCATACAAACTAATCCGATGCTAACTGGTGGCTATAGGTAAAGAGCTCACAAGATTTACAAGATGTTAGAAACATGAACATAGACAACGCCCCTCTGCCCCACTCAACTCTCAAATTCTTTGTTTACTAACTTAATCGCTCCTCCTTTCATTTTCTCGGCATATACTTTATAGGGAATCTATTTTTTATTCCAACTCACAGCCTTTCATGGACTCACAACTATTGTTCTTTTAATGGGATTAACATGGTAGTGACTCAAATGGAAAACATGATATGTGTGAGTTAATTATTTTTGTCAAATTTATTGCAACAATATTAACATTCATTATTTTCATGTGAAAGTAATTATGAATATATATTTTTTCACTTCATAATATTATTTTTTGTTGTTTTTATATATATTTCCCATCTATTTTATCACTATTTCCATTTTAAACAAAAAAAACTCAGAACATTTAAACAATCTGAAAAATTTGCAGAAAAATTTGATCAGCAGGTTTCACAACAAAGTGTAGCAATGAGACTTGAGCCGAATTGTACAACAAAAAATAGAAAATTTGAACAATTATGAGTACAATTTGAAATTAGATGAAACTTGTACAAATAAATTTTAAAAGTCATATGATGGGCAGTTTAAAAATAAAAACGTCATAAAAAAATTCCTTGACGGGTAGGGTCACCCGTCAAATTTAACCCCCGTTATGGAGATTTATGAAGCTCACTTATCATTAACGGTAAGGAACTCGTGTATGAGTACAGCAGTACAATGTACTCTCATTTTTGTAACGCGTTGGAACTATTGCCCGTTTTTTTTATGTTTCCTTCCAAAACACACTTAAAACACATTCTAAATGTTGGAAATTCACATTTTCATGTAAAATTTTAATCATTTGATTCCTTGAAAACTAAATAAAAACGTTTAATGGTTAGACCATCACTGTGAAAATACTTTTAAAAAAAAAACGTTTAAGGGTTAGACAATCATTATGAAAATACATTTAAAAAAAAAAAAAAAACACTAAACTACACATGAAAATTTTCATCACCAAATTCGAAAAAAATGTTAAAACGTCTAATAATTAACTGCTCGGTTTTGTAATGTGCGCAGGCAGGCAAGGTTTTCACTCGGTTAGTAATATACATTTATTCCATTGCCACTGGGCCTTTAAATAATATTTGGGGCGACTAATTCTTCTGAATATCAAGCTTATCAGCGCTGTGTACGGGCTGAGCATCTGAAGTATCAACAAAATACTCTTTCAGGAAATGAAAGGTTTCACGACTTTAAGGATTAAATACCAGCTGCATATTTAGAGGAACAATATTTTGAATAGGGCCGGGGAATAATATATTCCTAATACTCGCAGTTTCTTCGGAGCATAGTGGCCACGTTTGTCAGTGCAGTTTTTTGAGATGTGAATGCTTTTATCGAATGGAAAGGTGGGGAAAGTTAGTGACAATCAGATAAACGAGAGGTGGCTTTCTCGGCCATATGAGAAAATCATCAGACAGACTGTTGTACGTTACCAGCGTTTGGAATATAACACGCTTCCTCTGATTTCGAAAATTCCAAGTTCATTGAACACGCCAAGCAATTTTATCCTAACACCGTGTGTACCGTCCTCGGAGCCATTTTGATTGTTGTGGGCCATTCACTGCGGGACAAAGAAAAAGTGCCGTGTTTATCAAAAAGAGCACTTATAATCCGCGTTGTCCCAATTTGGCCAGGATTGTAAATCAGATTTTCTGAAATTTAGGCCACAGTTTTTCACTTTTTTATTAAAATTTATATTTAATTTGGAAGGATATTTTCAAAATTTTATTAAAATTTATATTTAATTTCGGTCCATTTTTTTCTCAAAATTTGTATTGCGTCCCAAAAGAAAAAGTGCCATGTTTATGATCCTCAAGATGTCAAATTGGTTGAATATATTCCATTGCGAGCTGTAAGGCACTCAGATTTGCGTTAGGTCCAATTTGTTCATAAAAAGGCTTCATCTCATAGGAGAGGATGTTGAATGTTTTGTGTGTTCTGGTGCTTTCGAATCTCACCTAACATTATAAAACCTTCTTTATCATTTTCGTTTTCTTCCATGTGGCTAAGTCCCTCTCGATCATGAATATGCGGTTGATGGCAGAACTTGCGTCTGACTCCAACTCTTCAGGAGGAACGTAAGGTTGTGAATAAAAATGGAGAATCTATTTCCTTTTCCTTTTTAGCTTTATCATTCAAACTAACCTATTTATTTATTTGACTAATACAATCTATTTGTTAATATAGTAATTATATTAACTAATTGTGAAAAAGTATATATAAATTCACATAATGCTGTTTGTCTTTAGATAAATTGTATAATCACTTCATAATAATATTAATTAAATGTAGAAAAATACACATTGATTTAATAATACAAACTACTTAATATTTAAAATCTCATCCATTTTGGTAAACATCTTCCATGTGAATTAAAAAAATTAATTTACCAATTTTTAATTGTAGAGATTTATGTGATTATATCTTTTAATATATTATATAATTTATTTATTGGTATAATTGAATATGCCTAGTATTATTTTTCCGATTAAAAAAATAAGTAATTTAAATTACAAAGATAATGTTATATATGTTATCACTCTAAAATTTCCTTAGGGTTGTTATGTTGTGTTTAAAGAAATAATAGAGGTAACCACAAACCTAATTTTGAGATCACGATCTAGCCTTCCTAATGCTCAAAGAGGGCTTTTTCTTAAGAATTTAACTTTGTTAAATTGATTGATTTTAGGCTAGTTATTTAAGCTTGGTTGGGTTTTGATTTGATTTGTTGGTGGAATCACTGATTTCGATGGATAGATAAATGTCTTTTTACCATTGGGCTATGGAGTCAAAATGTTGAGAAAACAAGACTGAATCAAGTTCTAAAGGAAGTGTCCACAAGGCAAGGTAGGTGAGCAAATTCAAATCTTTTATGTTGAAGGGTGAAGTGGTTTTCAATCAGGATCAAGGAGAAATTAAGGATTCCTCGAACCGGATAATGGGGGAAATGAAAGACGTCAATCGAAACTAGGGAGCAATGAAGAATTCACTACTCCAGATTTGGTTTCTTATCTTATTTCTTGATTTAATTAATATAATTGGCTCCTCTTAATTAATGTTATAAATTGAATATTATTATTAGTAAACTAGCCATTTGATCAACTAAGGGTCTCTACATAGATCTCTATTTAAGCCAGTGCCATGATATGCCTTTTCATATAAATTAAATATTATTAATCTTATACCATTTGATCAACTAAGTGTCTCTACATTGATCTCTATTTACGCTGATTACATGATATGTCTTTTCATCTTGTCCTGGCGATGACTGGTGCCATAATTTGCCTTTTCATCTTGACCGCAAAAATTCTCCTATATAATTTTTACAGAAAAAAATTATTCTTAATTCAATATAGATCACAAAAACCTTAATCCATAATCAATATTTTGAATGTTTCAGCCCCGGGCTAATAATATATTCCAAAACTCACGGTTTCTTCCCAGCATAGCGGTAATCTCGGGCATAGTGGCCACGATTATCAGTGCAGTTTTTTGAGATGTGAATGCCTATTATCGAATGGAAAGGTGAGCAAAGATACTTACATTCAGATAAACGAAAGGTGGTTTTCTCGATCATTGAGAAAATCATCGGACAGACTGTTGTACGTTACCAGCTTTTGGAATATAACACGCTTCGTCTGATTTCGCAAATTCCAAACGCAAGTTTATTGAAGACGCCACGTAGTGAAGTTTAACCTACATCGTATGTACAGCCGTCGGAGCCATTCGCTTCGGGACAAAGCAAATGACATCACCGCTGACGATACCGTAGAAGTCCGAGATTTTCCTCCCCCTCTTGAACAGGAAACAGGAAGAGATCACAGTTTAAACATATAAAAAAGAGCACTTATAATCCGCGTTGTCTAACGACCTCACAATTTAGCCGTCACATGATTTGAAATTTTTTTTATCAGATTTTGTTAAAATTTGTATTTAATTTTCACTAAATTTTCTCAAATTTTTTTGAACTACCCGCTTATAATTTTCACTAAATTTAAAAAAAAATTAAACAAAAAAAATACCATGTTTAAACTACCTGCTTATAATCAGCAAGATGTCAAATTGGTTGATTATAATCGATTGCGAGCTTTGAGGCACTCAGATTTGGGGTAGGCACAAGGCTTCAGCACCTGTTACTATTACTGATAACATTACTTACTGTATTGGGAGCTTCCCGATAAAGCAAACGTAACTTTTTTGATAGTGAGTAGTTGTCTATAATGTGATTTTTTGGAGGTTTTTTCGGTGGGTTTTTCCGGTCAAAATCCGGCAGCAATTTATTGGAATCGCAAGTTTGATAGCTAGTTTCTGCACAATCAAAGCGTCCTAGGGGTTCTTCAGGGTGCTGAATCCAAATATGCAGTTAAAAAACCATTTTAAATAATACAAATCAAGATTTAACGTCAATTTTTTCCAGCGGATTTCGTCACCGAAATCTCCAAAAAAATGTCATTATAGACAACTCCTATAGCTTTTTTTCATACTCTGGAAAAAAAATTCTGCTTACTCTGTCCAAAAAAGTTTGGAAATTTGACCCAGAAGCACTCGTGAAACCAGATCTATGACACAGGGATCACATTACAGATGTAACATTGAGATAATGATGCGGTGGTCGACTGTTCCTACCAGTTCAGAGTGAATATTGGATTGCGCGGAGGGTACACCTCATTATTTAACAAATTCCACAAAATTCGAATTCCAACTTTATATACCGAATTCCAGTTCCAGCTGCATAACTATGATTTGAAGAGGTATCAGGGTCACTTATCATTATCATTCAACTTGGAATAATGCTTTCCAGCCGTCGGATGCTTTTGGGATGTTTCGTGTATAAAGCAAAGAGTGCTTGCATTCGTGGCAATTTTCAGGCCATTAAGTGGAAACACAAGTAAAATACATGCAATCAGATAAATCTGAAGAGGTGTTAGGGTCACTTATCATGATCATTCAACTTGGAATAAATATGTGTTATGTTCCCGGAATAATACGTTCCAGCAATCGGATGCTCTTTGGATGTTCGTGTATAAAGCAAAGAGTGCTTGCATTCGTGGCAATTTTAGGTCCAGCGGCGCGATAGCCACTGCAATTTTGAGGCTTATCATGCTTAATATGTAGTATGTACCATCAACTGAAAACGTAAGTAAAATACATGCAATCAGATAAATTACTGTAGTGCATTACAAGATTTCAAGAATATACTATGCGTTGTCTTATTTCGAAAATTCAGGGTGACATGGATTGTGGTGCCGATGCTAAAACCAATCATTTTAGTCTGGCAGGAGAATTTTTTAAGTTAAGGGTGACATTAATTCTTGCTAAAACCAGTCATTTTAGTGTGACAGGCGAATTTTTTAAAATCAGGGTGACATTGATTCTTGGTAAAACCAATCATTTTAGTGTGGCAGGGGAATTTTTTAATAGACGTGGATCATTATCCAGTGACGTGGACGGGGAAAAGCAAATCGCAGTGAGGTATCCAGACATGAGTATAACTGGAAAATATATCACAGCTGTGGATTAGACTGATGGGAATATAGAAATGTGAGACGAATGACATTTGTTCTGATATTCTTATTTACGTCTTTTAATACATGCGGAACTATTTGCGTAGATATGTAGTTCGTAGGTTGTATTCAGCTCTGAGCTTTGATCGCAGTGAGGTCTAGGGCTACTCAGATCCCACAAAATTAACTTTAATTTTAATGATGTATTTAATGTTTTATGTGTTGTCGTGTTTTTGGAAGTGTTAATTAATTTTAACTAGTTTTACACGGGGATTTTTTTTTGGAGTTTGTGGTATATTTTTTATCAGAATTTAGTGAACAAAATTTGTTGCCAAATTTTGATTTGTGTTATTTAAATTAGTTTTTTTTACTACATATAAGAATTCAACATTTTAATTCAACATTTTAAAAAATTTATGGGGCACTTCGATTGTGAAGAGTTGAGCTATAAAACTTGTAGTTCCAATGAATATCTATCGAATTCTAAACAAAGTAGAAACTTTTCAAAAAGTAGCACTTAAAGACTACTTCATTTGGAATATCTAACTGATACAAAGTTATGATTTTGGATGAGAATAAAACTAGTGTGGCAAGGTAGATATAGATACCAAAATATCTTGATAAATAAGTTGATTAAATTTATATTTATATCAATTTTAAATCTACAAAGATATTATAGTATTTTAAGTAAGTTCACATTTCTATTAATTTTAAGGTTGATTCTAAAGTGTTAAAAATTTATAATGTTTAAATTGTTTAAAGTGTTGATAATTGAATTCACCATCATTTCAACAAAATTAATATTAATTTTAGATTATTTAACATTTTATAACTTTAAAAAAAAAAATTATGAATATAGTTCAAATGATTACATTTTTAAAAATTAGATTCATATTTATCGATAATTAATTTAGAATGAGTAAAATATAAATTATTTGAATTATATTATACATATATATATATATAAAGACTAAAAGAAATATAATTTAAAATAATACTAAAAAAATAACATTATAGATTTAATATCAAAATATTATATTTTAAAGAGAAACATGTAATGATAAGAGAATATTCATATACTTTTAAATGTATTAGGTTATATGTCAATTTTATATAAATATGAAAAAAATTACAAATATTTATGATATTAAGTAACACACTATTCAATTGTTTTATCAATATTCATTTCAATTTTGCATATATTATGTATTAAGAGCAAGTCTATGCTATTTGTGAATTTCATGTTAAATATCGAAGGAATTACACACTTTTAACATATTGGAATGAACACTACTTAATTTTTTTAATTACCAATGTACATCTAATTCATTTTGTGTGTAAATGTATCTTGAGTCAAGAAGGATTGAATTTCTCTAGGAGAATGTTTTTTCAACATAATTCATTTAGGAAAAGTTGTCACATCACAATTAATATCTCTTTGAGTCCATGATATATGTAGAACTAAAATAGATTTACAATGGTTAATATATAACATGTCTTAATTCCATATTGACTAGGTAATAAATGAGAGAGATAACACACATCATTCAAATATTTTGATCAACAATTTTTTTTTTTCTTTTACATATAATTATTTCATATACATATTTATATATATTAAATTGATATTGAAATATTTTAATTATTATTTATATAAAAATATTTTTTCTTCATATTATTATTTTTTACTCTATATTAAATATTAAAGTATTTACACAGAACCTTTTATATTAGGACCATACATTTATATTTTATTATTATTCTTTTTTTATATATAAAATTTATATAAATTATATTATTTAAGACTCATATTTAAATATGTTATTTATAAAACACATTAAATATTTTATATACACTACTAAATAAATTATTGAAAAACAATAAAAACAAAAAATTATAATCATTATCATTCTTTAATAGATAGGGAGGATTTAAAATTCGAAAGATTTTTTTAATAGATATAGAGAATTTAAAATTGCAAAGACAATTACAAAACTATGATTCCCCGTAACTCTCAATTTCACCTACTATTAAATAATAGGTATAAAATGCAGAATTTCAATCTCCAAACCAAATAAAAATTACAAAATCAAATCTAAAAAATAAAATTTTTAAAATTTAAAATAAAAATAAAAATTTAAAAGATAACAATTATATTGATAGATATAAGTAGATTAGGTTTATTGATAAATAAAATAGATTAGAGAAATTGTGGAGATATAATCTCTATGGTATATGTAGAAATATTTATTTTAGTATATACAAATTAAGGGTTAATATTTAATTTAATGTTAGTTATATTTTTTGATTAATTTATTCTAAATTAATTAATTAAAAAAATGTCATATGTCATATTGATATATGGTATTTATAAATCATGATATTGGATCATCATATTGTAAAAAAAGCTATTTACAAGTTAAAAATTTACATAAGTGAATGTCTATAGTTAAGAATGTTGTTTAACTCATATGTTATTGTTTTTATAATTAATAATTATAATAATTTAAAATAAAACTATAATTTATGTAATTTTTAAATATGGGAATGTGACATGTATTTTGAGTAAATTATTTTGATGCTTATTAATGTTAATTGGTAGATATATAATTTGTATAACTGTGTTATTAATAATAATATTAATAAACTTAAAAAATATATAATTTATTAACCATTTTTTTATATTTTATGTTTTGAACAGTGGTGGAGCTTTCTATAAAGAATTACAAAATATGTAATGAGTAGTTAAATTTAATGACTAAATGTCATATAATAATAATATAATTCTAATTATGATTTTCAAAATTCATTTAAATTTTAATTTAATTTAAATTTTAATGTATCAAAAAAATAAAATAAAAATTTTCCTACTTAATATTATTTATAATCAAAGTAAATTAAAATAAATATACTAGCCACATCGTTGTCAAATTAAGATAATTATATTTATTATTATTATTTTATAAAGTTAGTCATTTTGTATTAAGTAAAATGAGGATTATCTAGACCAAAGAATCTCACCCAATACTCTGTCAACTAGGAACATAAGTTCAAACTCTTGAAGTGCCACCTAGTCTAGCTAGAGAATCTTTTAAATAGAAACTTATAAAACTAGTGTACTTATCATACCTTGACATATATTGACATGAGAAAACAAAAAAAACTACTAGTAGTGCAAGCAAAAAACTAGTGAGTCATAGACATTGGGTAAAATCTTTGAGGATAAAGAGATGTTTGCTCATCTCCAAGATATTGGGTTATCTACAAAGAAGGGTCAATTGTCAATTTTTTCCTCTAGCTTTGCCAATCTCATAGATTTTTTTTCTAAATCATCTTCTACCTCCCTATGTAGTCTGCAATATTCAAATGATGTTTAACCTTGTACATGTCATGATTGATAAAGTAAAAAAATGGAAACAATATGCAAAATATAGTGAAAATAAACTGACATCATATCAAAACTAGAGAGTAAAACTCCCACACGTAAACATCCTCCAGAAAATAATTACATTTTCATATAATTAAAATTAGACTTCATTAATGATGGAAGATAACATGGTTCAAATTAAGTAGAGACACATGGTATGGAGATTTATCAAGCTCACTTATCATTAACAGCAAGGAACTCGTGTATGAGTACAGCGGGACAATCTACTCTCATTTTTATAACGCGTGGGAACTATTACCCGTTTTTTTATGTTTCCTTCCAAAACACACTTAAAACACATTCTAAATAGTGGAAATTCACATTTTCATGTAAAATTTTAATCATTTGATTCCTTGAAAACTAAATAAAAACGTTTAATGGTTAGACCATCTTTGTGAAAATACATTTAAAAAAAAAAGTTGGGTTAGACAATCACTATGAAAATACATTAAAAAAAAAAAAAAACATTAAACTACACATGAAAATTTTCATCACCAAAGTCGAAAAAAATGTTAAAACGTCTAATAATTAACTGCTCGGTTTTGTAATGTGCGCAGGCAGGCGAGGTTTTCACTCGGTTAGTAATATACATTTATTCCATTGCCACTGGGCCTTTAAATAATATTTGGGGCGACTAATTCTTCTGAATATCAAGCTTCTCAGCGCTGTGTACGGACTGAGCATCTGAAGTATCAACAAAATACTCTTTCAGGAAATGAAAGGTTTCACGACTTTAAGGATTAAATACCAGCTGCATATTTAGAGGAACAATATTTTGAATAGGGCCGGGGAATAATATATTCCTAATACTCGCAGTTTCTTCTGAGCATAGTGGCCACGTTTGTCGGTGCAGATTTTTGAGATGTGAATGCTATTATCGAATGGAAAGGTGGGGAAAGATAGTGACAATCAGATAAACGAGAGGTGGTTTTCTCGGCCATATGAGAAAATCATCAGACAGACTGTTGTACGTTACCAGCGTTTGGAATATAACACGCTTCCTCTGATTTCGAAAATTCCAAGTTCATTGAACACGCCAAGCAATTTTATCCTAACACCGTGTGTACCGTCCTCGGAGCCATTTTGATTGTTGTGGGCCATTCACTGCGGGACAAAGAAAAAGTGCCGTGTTTATCAAAAAGAGCACTTATAATCCGCGTTGTCCCAATTTGGCCAGGATTGTAAATCAGATTTTCTGAAATTTAGGCCACAGTTTTTCACATTTTTATTAAAATTTATATTTAATTTGGAAGGATATTTTCAAAATTTTATTAAAATTTATATTTAATTTCGGTCAGTTTTTTTCTCAAAATTTGTATTGCGTTCCAAAAGAAAAAGTGCCATGTTTATGATCCTCAAGATGTCAAATTGGTTGAATATATTCCATTGCGAGCTGTAAGGCACTCAGATTTGCGGTAGGTCCAATTTGTCCATAAAAAGGCTTCATCTCATAGGAGAGGATGTTGAATGTTTTGTGTGTTCTGGTGCTTTCGAATCTCACCTAACATTATAAAACCTTCTCTATCATTTTCGTTTTCTTCCATGTGGCTAAGTCCCTCTCGATCATGAATATGCGGTTGATGGCAGAACTTGTGTCTGACTCCCACTCTTCAGGAGGAACGTAAGGTTGTGGATAAAAATGGAGAATCTATTTCCTTTTCCTTTTTAGCTTTATCATTCAAACTAACATATTTATTTATTTGACTAATACAATCTATTTGTTAATATAGTAATTATATTAACTAATTGTGAAAAAGTATATATAAATTCACATAATGCTGTTTGTCTTTAGATAAATCGTATAATCACTTCATAATAATCTTAATTAAATGTGGAAAAATACACATTGATTTAATAATACAAACTACTTAATATTTAAAATCTCATCCATTTTGGTAAACATCTTCCATGTGAATTAAAAAAATTAATTTACCAATTTTTAATAGTAGAGATTTATGTGATTATATCTTTTAATATATTATATAATTTATTTACTGATATAATTGAATATGCATAATGTTATTTTTCTGATTAAAAAAATAAGTAATTTAAATTACGAAGATAATGTTATATATGTTATCACTCTAAAATTTCCTTAGGGTTGTTATGTTGTGTTTAAAGAAATAATAGAGGTAACCACAAACCTAATTTTGAGATCATGATCTAGCCTTCCTAATGCTCAAAGAGGGCTTTTTCTTAAGAATTTAACTTTGTTGAATTGATTGATTTTAGGCTAGTTATTTAAAATTGATTGGGTTTTGATTTGATTTGGTGGTGGAATCACTGATTTCGATGGATAGATAAATGTCTTTTTACCATTGGGCTATGGAGTCAAAATGTTGAGAAAACAAGACTGAATCAAGTTCTAAAGGAAGTGTCCACAAGGCAAGCTAGGTGAGCAAATTCAGATCTTTTATGTCGAAGGGTGAAATGGTTTTCAATCACGATCAAGGAGCAATTAAGGATTCCTCAAACCGGATAATGGGGGAAATGAAAGACGTCAATCGAAACTAGGGAGCAATGAAGAATTCCCTACTCTAGATATCAGAAGAAAACATCAAAATGAATAATTGTTTAGGACAGAGTGTACTTAAAATAATTCTATAATAATATTCCAATTATTACATTTAAATTTGAAAAACATACAAGTTTTGGAATACTTCAGAAAATAACAAGTTAAACAATTGAAATATACTTCCTTGAAGTTGCCCAACACATGAATCCTATAATGCAATGCCTTTATTACTTGTCAAGTCTCTTGATATGAAAATGTTACAATAAACCCTTAGGTTTCAGATCAATACGACCATAGAAAAGCTAAGCAATCCACCCTCAATACTTTGAATTGTGAAGTATTTATTCAAAAACTATTACAAAATATCTAAAACTGATTTAGGAATTATTCAAGCGAAAAGAAATATCTTTATGCAAGAAGATAGAGACACCTACCTGACTAAAAGGCTAGTTGTGCCTGCTTTTACTGATTTTGTTGTTTGTTGTTTTGATTTTTTGATGCTTTCTCTCTTTTGTTGTTGCTCTTACGCTGGTTGTCCCTTTACTCTGCCTTTGACCTTTAAACTCTGTCTTTCATCTAATACTCTTTGACTTAGTTGATCTATTACTCTTTAACTTAATTGATCTGTTTTCACTATTTTATCTTTCACAGTAAGTCATTCAACTTTTCCCAAGTCTCTGCATCTGGTAATTTAATCTTTACCATTCTTCTGAAGATCTCATCAGTTTCTGTGTAGTTTGCAAAAGTAGGCTTGTTTATAAAGAAATATTTTACCTCATGCTGGAGGTAAAAGAGGTTCTCAAAAGTATGATACAACACTTTTCCTGTAGGAATTCCTTTCATGGAGGAACTGTTGGATTGTTCCTTGGCCACTTCTCTCATTTTCTTGTCATAATATTCCTATTTCATCAACCTGTTATTAATCACCAATGGATTAGGCAAACCATTCTGCCTCAAAACATCAAATTTCCCCATGAATCTGGCCATTTCTAGCTCCATTGTTTGGCATTTCTCCTCAAGTTGTATCATCAGATTCCTTTTGGTGATTACTTTCTTTACTTCTAGTATGGTTCCCATTCTATCAGTTATTTCAAGCTCCTGCAATTCATATTTGTTTTTTGAATTAAGGAACTAGATTATTCTTGAGGCTTCTTCCGGTTTGTCTCTAAGTTCAGCTCTTGCCCTTTGAATTGCCTCACCATATTCTTTGACCAAATCATTCTGCTCAATTATCACCTGTATAGAAGGCCAAATAGCATTAGCTGAGTTAATGATATTGGCCCACAGTTGTTGCTTTGCTTGGGCAAGTGGTTCTTTCAATGTCAACTCTTCCTCTAACTTCTGTATTCTTTCAGTCAATCTGTTTGACTTATGTGTTTCATCTTTATGCATGATTTGTACCAATTTATTTCCATCTTCTAGATTTTTTATTTGATCTTTAAGTCCATTTATTTCATTTGTTTGGATGGACATATCCTGCATAGCTTCGATTAATCTACCTACTTCATCACTAGGATGAGCTACTACTGTAGATGATTCTGTAACTGATGTAGTTGTTGATGTAGTGGGAATTGTTGTATCTACTGGAAATGCTGAAGTAGAACGAACTGTTGTAGTCACTGTAGGAATAGTAGTGACAGTAACTGCTTCCATGGTGGCCTTTTTATCCTGAACTAACTTATCCATCTCATTTTCCATTTCAGTTAATTGAGTAGTTGATTGAAGAACAAGCTTCATCATTTCATCCTTTTGGTTTTGATTCTCTAAAAATTCCTTGGTTTGTGGATGTTCAGTAGGAGGCAATTTAAGATGTTTCTTCAATGCAACAATGTCTATATTATTTTTCTTAATGAGTTCTTTTGCACCTTTGACATTCCTTGGATCATATCCCATTTCAATAACCAAATCTTCAAGGGATTTAATTATGTTATCTTTAGCCTATGAGGATGCTTTTTCTAGTTTCAACTATACAATTACATTTTCCAAAGAATTTTGAAGATTTTAGGCATTAATAGCTTTGTCAGTCATAGTTGAGTATAGCATTTCTCTTCCTTGCTTATGAAATTCTATTTGGTCTAGAGGATGAACATCATTGGCAGAAATCTCATAATTTGTCTTTTTGTAATCTGTTGCTGACTTAGGATGTTGTACTGTGGGCTACAAAAAGGTTATCTCCATTTTTCCTATCTTATTTATATCAAATGTAGAAAGTAATTTGTTATGGCCTCCAGGAGTCTGCTTCAAGTACTGTGAATATATTGCAACTTCTATTTCTTCATTTTTGGCCTTAATATCTTTGTATCTTTCTTTGATGTCCATTTCTCTGTCCTTTGGTTCACTTGATGAAGAGACTTCAACACTATGCTGCTTCTGGATGATCTGAGCACTAGAAGTTGAAGGCTGGTTAGTTTCCTTTGAAACTAAAGGAGGTGCATTTTCTTTAATGACAGTGTCAGTATCAATGATCTCAATTTTATCAATTTCTTCTTCTTGCTCATTTATAGGATTCAATTTTGTTCTTTTTCTGTACATTATTTCAAATTTGTTATCTGTTGTATATTTGTTTGAGCAAGAACTTTCTTCTCTAGTCCTTTTTACATTTCTGTCCTGTAGGACTGAAGTATGTAGAATTGAACTAGTATCTATTTTCTCCTCCATATCCAGTAAGGTTTTTTCCAACCACTCTGACTGGTTGACATATCTTTCAATCTCTGGCCTGGAATCATGCATAAAAGGGCTCAATTTAAACTTGAGTATTAGTTTGTTTATGACACTCAAAGGATCATACTGCCATTTGAAACTATCACTGAACTTAACCTCCTATAAACATCTTTCTGATTCCTCTCTAACATCCCTATTATTGTAGATAAAAGGACCAAGCTCGTTCTTGGTTTGAAATTGTTTTTTCTTCCTCACTGATAGAAAATTAACATCATTTGAATTTATGATTTGCCTCATATATTCTAGTGAAAATATCCTCATAGGTAGATATTTGGGCAACTTATATGGAGTGAGTTGACATCCATAAACCCTAATTTCAATGTTGTTCTGGTATAAATACCAGTCTCCTATTCTACTTTGTTTGGACAACTGTAACACTTTCTTTATTTCATCATTGACCTTGGGTTGATTGCTATTGCTTAGCATGTTAACCACTCGGTGAACAAATGAATCAATGAAATCATTGTAGCTGAAAACAACGGAATATTTTTGGATTAAGGGTGTCCAAAAAGTAACAGATCTAAGATTGCCCTTAGTGTCCAATTTTTGGATGTTAAATGTAAACCTTTCTAACTGGAAGTATAGAAACATATGGAACAATACTGAAGAGTATTTGAATACTCTTTCATCTGGAAATTTGATCAGTTAATCATGGATTTTGTCTGCTAAGAATTGGGAAAAATTGAAAACTATAGCTGGAGGGTTGCCTCGACAAAAAATAGAAAGGAAACCAAATATAGGCTCATTTACATGTTCATCAGTGGTGTATCCTGAGTCTCTACATCTGGTAATTTAATCTTTACCATTCTTCTGAAGATCTCATCAGTTTTTGTGTACTTTGCAAAAGTAGGCTTGTTTATAAAGAGATGTTTTACCTCATACTGGAGGTAAAAGAGGTTCTCAAAAGTCTGATACAACACTTTTCCTGTAGGAATTCCTTTCATGGAGGAATTGTTGGACTGTTCCTTGGCGACTTCTCTGATTTTCTTTTCATAATATTCCTATTTCATCAACCTGTTATTAATCACCAATGGATTAGGCAAACCTTTCTGCCTCAAAACATCAAATTTTCCCATGAATCTGGCCATTGCTAGCTCCATTGTTTGGCACTTCTCTTCAAGTTGTATCATCATATTCCTTTTGGTGATTACTTTCTTTACTTCTAGTATGGTTCCCATTTTATCAGTTATTTCAAGCTCCTGCAATTCATATTTCCTTTTTGAATTTAGGAACTAGATTATTCTTGAGGCTTCTTCCGGCTTGTCTCTAAGTTCAACTCTTGCCCTTTGAATTTCCTCACCATCTTCTTTGACCAAATCATTCTGCTCAATTATCACCTGTATAGAAGGCCAAATAGCATTAGCTGAGTTAATGATATTGGCCCACAGCTGTTGCTTTGCTTGGGCAAGTGGTTCTTTCAATGTCAACTCTTCCTCTAACTTTTGTATTCTTTCAGTCAATCTGTTTGACTTATGTGTTTCATCTTTATGCACGATTTGTACCAATTTCTTTCCATCTTCTAGATTTTTTATTTGATCTTTAAGTCCATTTATTTCATTTGTTTGGATGGACATATCCTACAAAGCTTCGATTAGTTTACCTACTTCATCACTAGGATGAACTACTACTGTAGATGATTTTGTAACTGATGTCGTTGTTGATGTAGTGGGAATTGTTGTAGCTACTGGAAATGCTGAAGTAGAACGAACTGTTGTAGTCACTGTAGGAATAGTAGTGACAGTAACTACTTCCATGGTGGCCTTTTTATCCTGAACTAACTTATCCATCTCATTTTCCATTTCAGTTAATTGAGTAGTTGATTGAAGAACAAGGTTCATCATTTCATCCTTTTGGTTTTGATTCTCTAGAACTTCCTTGGCTTGTGGATGTTTAGTAGGAGGCAATTTAAGATGTTTCTTCAACGCAACAATGTCTACATTATTTTTCTTAATGAGTTCTTTTGCACCTTTGACATTCTTTGGATCATATCCCATTTCAATAACCAAATCTTCAAGGGATTTAATTCTGTTATCTTTAGCCTATGAGGATGCTTTTTCTAGTTTCAACTATACAATTACATTTTCCAAAGAATTGTGAAGATTTTAGGCACTAATAGCTTTGTCAGTCATAGTTGAGTATAGCATTTCTCTTGCTTGCTTATGAAATTCTATTTGGTCTAGAGGATGAACATCTTTGGCAGAAATCTCATAATTTTTCTTTTTGTAATCTGTTGCTGACTTAGGATGTTGTATTGTGGGCTACAAAAAGGTTATCTCCATTTTTCCTATCTTATAATCAAATGTCGAAAGTAATTTGTTATGACCTCCAGGAGTCTGCTTCAAGTACTGTGAATATATTACAACTTTTGTTTCTTCATTTTTGGCCTTAATATCTTTGTATCTTTCTTTGATGTCCATTTCTCTGTCCTTTGGTTCACTTGATGAAGAGAATTCAACACTATGCTGCTTCTGGATGATCTGAGCACTATAAGTTGAAGGCTGGTCAGTTTCCCTTGAAACTGAAGGAGGTGCATTTTCTTTAATGACAGTGTCAGTATCAATGATCTCAATTTTATCAATTTCTTCTTCTTGCTCATTTACAGGATTCAATTTTGTTCTTTTTCTGTACATTATTTCAAATTTGTTATCTGTTGTATATTAGTTTGAGAAAGAACCTTCTTCTCTAGTCCTTTTTACATTTATGTCCTATAGGGCTGGGGTATGTAGAATTGAACTAGTATCTATTTTCTCCTCCATATCCAGTAAGGTGTTTTCCAACCACTTTGACTGGTTGGCATATCTTTCAATCTCTGGCCTAGACTCATGCATAAAAGGGCTCAATTTAAACTTGAGTATTAGTTTGTTTATGACACTCAAAGGATCATACTTCCATTTGAAACTATCACTGAACTTAATCTCCTATAAACATCATTCTGATTCCTCTCCAGCATCCTTATTATTGCAGATAAAAGGACCAAGCTGGTTCTTGGTTTGAAATTGTGTTTTCTTCCTCGCTGATAGAAAATTAACATCATCTGAATTTATGATTTGCCTGATATATTCTAGTGAAAATGTCCTCATAGGTAGATATTTGGGCAGCTTATATTGAGTGAGTTGACATCTATAAACCCTAATTTCAGTGTTGTTCTGCTATAAATACCAGTCTCCTATTCTACTTTGTTTGGACCACTGTAAAACTTTCTTTATTTCATCACTGACCCTGGGTTGATTGCTATTGCATAGCATGTTAACCACTCGATGAACAAATGAATCAATGAAATCAATCATTGTAGCTGAAAATAGTGGAATATTTTTGGATTAAGGGTGTCCAGAAGGTAACAGATCTAGGATTGCCCTTAGTGTCTAGTTTTTGGATGTTAAATGTAAACCTTTCTGACTGGAAGTATAGAAACATATGTAACAATACTGAAGAGTATTTTAATACTCTTTCATCTGGCAATCTTATCAGTTGACCATGGATTCTATCTGCTAAGAATTGGGAAAAATTGAAAACTGTAGCTGGAGGGTTGCCTCGGAAAAAATAGAAAGGAAACCAAGTATAGGCTTATTTACATGTTCATCAGTGGTGTATCCTAGAATACATGACATCATGGTTACAATCTGTCTAGATTTCTCAGAGAAATGGTGGCAGAATATGGAGGGTTATCTGTAGGAACTTGGACCTTTTCTAGGAGGAAAGTCTGAAAAATTTGGGATCTCTTGGGAAGGTCCAGCTTTCAGTACAGATCAAGTAGGTTTTCAATAGAAAATGGGGCTTCATTAGGCTTTGGTTGGATCTGCAACATTTCATTTATTGATCCTGAAGTGATTGTGAAAAAAATTTGATGGTTAGGAGAAACGATGGCTCTTTTACTTGAGATATAGTAGAGTTGGCATACGTGGATGATTTCAGGGAACTAGTATACCTGTGGGAACAAGTATTTGGGTAAATTTGACTCCCATAGCTGAATATCATCATTCTGGTTGAGGAATTTATCTTTGGTCTAACAGGGGAGTTTTAACAGATTGCTAGGGGAGGTTGTGTCTTTGATATGGAAATCTCTATTGGCCAATGGGAGGTGGCCAACATCTAAGTGAGAAGTTTGTAGGGGTTTTGTATCCAACATGGTTTGGGAAGCCATAGATTTGTTTATTTTACTCAATTTATGACTATCTGGCGTAAGAAGTATGCTTAGGACCTTTGAATATTGTGAAAAGGTGAATATAGTCTGCAAAAAGGGTTTTGGATGCAATAGTGGCTTTCTTTAGGTCAGCAAGGCTTTTAAATTAGTTCAATTGATTAACCTATTAGAAATGTTCTGCAAAGTTTAAGTACAGGACTTTGACACTTTAGGAATACTTGGAAAATGAAGCTTTGGTATGCAGAAGGGTTATTTGGGGGCATCAGAGGCTTTTTGAGTCTTCAATGGTCTTTATGTTGCTTCAAATTGGAGTCTACAATGTCTTCTAGTCATAAATGGCTTTAAATGGTTCAACATATTTTCTAGGCTTTAGAATAGTTCGGTAGAGGTTCTTTCTGCAACCGCTAATAGAATAATAGTGAAGAAGTTGGAAAGGGCAGCTTCTTTTGTTTTTAACTAATCAATGGTTAATATTTGGGTGTGGAGTTAAGTTTAAACAGTAGGGTGGTTTCATAAAATGTGAGGAGGTGGTAAGGTGGCTTATCGCACTGCTTTTGAGTGGTAGGGTGGTATTATTTTAGAGGACATGATATAACGTGGGGTTGCCAGGTAGCAAAAAGGAGAGCGGGCAAAACCGCTAATCTAGCATGCTTTTGGGATGTTAAAGGTGGGACGTCGAAGCACGCGATATGGGATGTGGGCCATTGTATCTCGAGGTGGGTGATCGGAGGGTTATCGTGTGGCAAAGTTGTGAGGGATGAGGCGGGGTGTGGGGTCGGGTTATAGATAGGGGGAGGTTTAAATGATAGTGGGAGTTTAAATGGAGTGGGACCGAGGGTATTGTATGCGGAGGGGTATAATACATAGTGCAAAGTTTTAATATAGTTGGGGTTAGGATTATATGGAGGGGAATAAATATATCAAAACTATAGGTTAAGATAATATAAAGGAGTCTTAAGGAAATATGAGAGCGAATGTTAGAAAGACATTAGGGATGAGTTAAATAATATTGGGGGGGGATTTTCACACGGGGTCCGATTACCTTAAGGGAGGGTTTTAATGATGGGAATGGGTTTTCAAGCTACGGGAAGGGTTTTTAGGATAGGAAAAGGGTTAGAATAAGGGGAAAATCACGAAGCAGAATGTGTTAGAACAAGGGAAAATGAATAGGGAAGGGGTTTTCTTACAAGGGAAAATGAATTTGGAAGAAATTTAGTAATATAAAATGAGTGAATTGACATTCTCCATGCCTTGTGAAAACTGCTTCTACCTACCCATCATTTACCCTAACATTTTTTCTTCATTTACTAAGTGCATTTGAGCTTGCTAACACTCTATTTATTTTCTTTTATAATCAAACTATCTAATTATAACCTTATGAGTTTCCAATGGCTCAGATTAAGCTATGTAGCTCATTATTATTCTCTACCTAACTATTGGTCTGCCAAGATTAAATAGTTTGGCTAGATCTTTATTCTCTATCTATCAGCATGAAATTTAAAGCATAAATGAATCAAGATTAAACTTTTTTACCATCATGGATTGTGGCATTTTTGTACAAGTTGCACACAATCTTATTTTGCAAAGAAAAGTAAAAAGTAGTGGTATTTGAATTTGCATCACTTTCAGAATCTACTTTTTATCTCTTTTTGGTGGGGTTCATATTTTTTTTTTTTTTTCTCTCTTAGTCCTTTGATTTTTCTCTTAGGACTTCACCCTATTTACATTTTTTATTTTCAATATGGGAGAACATTTTGTAGAAAGTAAAAGTATGTACAATATTACAAGACTAATCATAGTCAATTGAAAATTATGAATCCTATTATTATATGAGCCTAACAGTGGCTCCACATGGGGATGGAATTTCCAGGTGAAATGTCAAGAACATTAAGATTAGTAGCCTTTGAAACTTTTATTGTGCTTGCCTTGTAACTACTTTCCTATGATCTTCTTTATTCATACATATGATGCTATACCTTTCAAAGCTTAGGGCCGTCTCTTCGGGCTTCAACCTGAAAAGGTAATCATCCAATCCAATCTAAACTTTGCAATGTTATGTACAATGAGCAAAGTAAACATATGAACTAATGTTAACCTAGGGAAAAGTAATGCTTCAACATTATACCACTGACTTGTCCACCTGGTAGATCTATTCCATCTAACTATTTCAAGAAAAATCCATTGTTACCTCTATAACCATAAATGATGTAAGGGCCTTGCCATAGGAAATCAAATTTCCCATGTTTACCTTTTTCTTCTCTTCTGGAATCCCATTTGAGTACTTTGTCACCTATGTAAAAATCATCAGCTTTGGTTTTCTTATAAAAAATCTTTTTGATTTTATCTTGGATCACTTGGGATTTGTCCTATACTTCTTCCATGTTTTACTACAAATGTATTGTCTGGTTTATCCTCCTTTGGATATCATTGGATTCTACCTATAGTTCTTGGATCATCTTCATCACTGGTACTCCTAAAGAAGATGGAAAAATAGCATCCATTCCATATACTAGTTGATAAGGAGATGTAACAATGGACTTTTTTGTAGTTAGTATATCTGCCCATAAGGCATTAACTAACTTTTTGTTCCAGGTCTTCTTATTATCTTCTAATAACTTCTTGATGATATTAACGAGGATTTTGTTTGAGGATTCTGTAAGTCCATTACCTTGAGGGTAATAGACCATGGAATGGCCAAGGGTAATGTGGTATCGGTTACAAAAGTCTACCATTTTCTTGGAATTGAAGGGAGCATCATTATAAGTGATGAGATTTTGTGGGCATCCAAATCTAGAAAGGATGTTGTTCTTAAGGAATGAAATGATGACAGAATCTATGGCTTGTCTAGAAGGGATGGCTTATATCCATTTAGAAAAGTAATCAGTGGTTGTCAAAATCCATTTATGTTTGGTTGAGGAGGATGGGTGAATTTCACCAATGGAGTATAAACCCTATTGTTGAGAAGGAATTTCTACTGAGATAGGTTTGAGGGTTAAGGGTTTCTTCTTGCCTTCAAATATTTGGCATTTGTGATAGGAGGTCACATATTTTCTGACATCTGCAAAAGGGGTGGGCCAGTAAAAACCGGCCCTTAAAATCTTATCAACAGTTGTTTTCCAGTATAGGTGTCCCCCACAATCCCTTGCTTGAAATTCCTGCATGACTTTGTCAGCTTCATCTTTTAATAAACAATTTAACAAAATGCTACCATTATCTTTCCAAAATAGAACATTGTCTAAGATACAATATTTCATTGCTTTCATGTTTAGGAATCTACTTTTGGTTCTAGATAAGCCAGGACGAGCTTGTAAGTTGAGTAAAACAAAAATGATCTTTGCATATCAGGGTGAATCTATGAAAGCTTCACTAATTTCTGGAGTCGACTCTCTTCCTGATCATCTATAGCAGAAATGAAATTTATGTCTAAGGCTCGATAGTTTGATTCAGCCATGAGTTTGGCTAAACATTGGCCTTTAATCAACTTTGGAGGCTTGATCTCAATGTCATATTCTAGTATGGTGGCAATCCATTTGCCTCTTTTTCCATCAGGCCCATTCCAAGTTATAATGTCCTTTACAACTGAGTTTGGAACATATGCTATTATGTGAGAGTACCAAATATATACTCTGAAATCCTTTATGGCTTTCACTAAAGCAAGAGCTTGTTTTTCCATTATATTATACTTTAGTGTAGCATCTCTCAAAGCTTTACTGAAGAAGGTGATGGGTTGTTCATAACCCTCATCATTCTTTTGCAACAAGACTGCTGCAATAGTGTGCTATGAAGAAAATGAAAAAATTATGAAGTCTTTGTTGAAATTGGGACTTATGAGGACAGGTGTTTTAGTAAGGGCTTCTTTGATTGCTTCAAAAGATTTCTTGGCCTCTGCTGTCCACTTAAGTGTTGAATCCTTTTTCAACATGTTATTCAAACATCTAATTAGCTCTGCTAAGTTAGAACTAAATCTTCTAAGAAAATTTATTTTACCAAAGAATGATTGCAATTCTTTAATGTTCCTAGGATGGCTGATGTTTAGGATTGCTTCTATTCTAGCTGGATCAATTCTGATGCCCTCTTTTGAAATTATGTGTCTTAAGAGTTTACCTTCTTCTAGTCGAAAGAGTGTCTTTTTGGGATTCAAATAAATGCCAAATTTTCTACATTTAATAATAACTCTTCTCGAATGATCTAGATTTTCATTATCGGATTTGGAAAACACTGTGATATCATCTTGGTAAGAAACTAAAAATTCATGGATTTCTTTTGAAAAATCTATGTCCATTGCTCTTTGGAATGTTGCTCTAGCATTTATCAATCCAAAGGGCATTTTTAAATACATGAAAGTTCCCCAGGGAGTGGTGATCTTCGGGTTGGACTAGGATTTGATTTTATCTAGAAAACCCATTAAGTAATGAGATTCTAGATGATCCTACCACCCTCTGTAAAATGTGGTTCATTTTCTAGAGGGGATAGTTATCCTTTAGTGATACTTTGTTCAAGCTTATGAAATCAACACAGAGTCTGATTTCTCTTGTTTTATTTCTAGTGGTGACTAAATTAGAGACCTAATATGAATATCTAATTGGTGCTATGATTTGTGCCTCCTACATCCTTTTTACTTCTTTTTCAATCAATGGCATAAGAACTGGATTGATTGTCCTAAGCTTTTGTTTAAAGGGTTTCTGATATTCTTTGATGGGTATTTTATGTTGAATAATGATGGTGTCATAAGATTTGAGGTCTTCATAACTCTAGGCAAAGACATCTTGAAATTCTTTAAACAAACTTATGTATTTCATCTTTTCAGCTAGAGGTAATGCTTTGGATAATTTAATAATCTTAGGTTTTTCTTTTGTTCCTATATTACATTCTTCTATGTTTGATCTTAAAGGATCCATTTTTGGTTTTCTAGCTACATCATTTGAGTCAAACAAATCTTCTAATGGGGCTAATCCCTTAGGAAAAAAGTTATTTTTAAGGTTTAAAATCTTAGAATCATCATTGACTGTTTCTTCTATTTCTACTTATTCTAAGTTATCTATTTCTACTTTAGTGAACTTAGTGATTTTATTTATATCTATCTCATTATTTATGATTTAATCTACTGTACAATCAGTATCTATGTTACAGTTTTGGAATTCTCCCTCAGCATTCATAAAATTATAGATTTGAGAATCTTGTCAAAAAGTCTGCCAATATTTCAGATTATCAGGTATAACAGGCCTGTGCCTTACCTCTGTAGTGTACTGGTGATTGGGCTGAAAAGGTAATCTACAAGTGCTGGAAAAAGTAGCCAAACTGTGAGCTTGCATGTTCTGTTTCCTTGGAATAACAGTAAAATCAATTTCAAGAAGTTCTTTAATCAGATCTAGAACAGTTTGTTTGTATTGGCTAAGTCTAGGATTATTTATAGAATACTATCCTTTAATTTGTTTTAAGATCAATTCTAAGTCTCTCGCGATAGAAACTCTCTTGGCTCCAAGGTTTCTTACAATTTGTAATCCTAAGATTAAATCTTCATACTCTGCCATGTTGTTAGTGCATTTGAAGTTTAATCTGAAGGCATGACCTTCAGAATGGTTATTTTCCATGTTATGAATCCAAACTCCTACACCTGCTCCTAATCTATTCACTGAATCATCAAAATCTAGGTGCCACCTAGATTCATGAAATATATTATCACTGTGAGGTTCTTTATTTTTTTCTTCTAAAGTTGTGATTTCATTATTCTCATTGTCTGAACTATACAAGATAAATGAGTCCATGTCAAAATGCATGGAATAAATATGGTAATTATGTGGTCTTTCTGAACTACTTACCATGTATTTCATCAAGGTCTCTCTGTAAAGCTTTCTTTGTTGTCCAAATATAGAAATGGTAGCATATGACATCTCTAATTGCAAAGATCCTTGTAATTTTGGTCCCCATGAGCGAGATAACAACATACCATATTTAGGTGGAATATCAAAAACTACTATGTCCATAACAATACCTTTTTCTGCGCATTGGACTATAGTTACACACAGATGTTTTATCAAGCCTACGAATTTGACTTGACTAGAATCAAAGGAAAACAAGTCATTGTAAGGTCTAGTGATGTCTAAGTTTAATCTTTCCATCACTGCTTTAGGGATTAGGTTATGAGATGCTCCTGAATCTAACATAGCATTATGCAGGAATTTATCAAGAATGTTTAAGCTAATGTAGAATGGAGGAATACCCCCTTGTTGATGTTTTCCATTCACCTCTGGACCAAATAATAACTCAGGTTGATCGTCATTAAGGTTTACAGCATCTTCGCCTTCACCTATGTCAAGTGTTTCAATAATTTTTGCTTTGTATGGTTCATTTTTCACCATCTCTGTTAAAGGAACTGGTATTTTCAATTTGGCTATCTCAATTTTGATATTGAATGGCATTTGAGTCTTTCCTAGTTGAATGATTTTATCTTTAGCAATTTGGGTTTGTGTGTTTCTATATTCTTTACCAGCACTTGGTAATTCAGTCTGTGTATCAACAGTTTTGCTTTCAATTTTCTTGTTTGGAATAGTTTGAGTAGCAGTTGAAGTTTGAGTTTCAGCTGAAGTTATATCTACAATTTTTGGGCTGGAAGCCTCGTGGGTTCCTCTAGGTAGAGTTTGTAAAACTTTGGTCACATGAGCTTTTGTTGTTTTCTTAGTTTGGGTTTGGACTAATTTCTTAGTAGGAAGTTCTGTGTTATTTTTGCTTCTAAGGCTATATTGTTTGTGGACTTCATAGAAAACATATTCATAGCCTTGTTTGTAGTCAAAGGACTCTCCAGATTCTAATTGTAATTGTTGTAACATGTACAATTCCTATTCTTCCTAAGTAATAAAAATGGAATCCTCGTTGTTTACTCCCATCAAGTGTATCTAGGTGTCCTGGTCTTCTTCAAGCTATTGTGAACCTTCAACATAATTTTCCTAGAAAGGTGGCCTAATTTGTTGATCGGATGTACCTTCTTTTAATTTTCCAGTATTAGGATTTTTCCTAAAGTTAGGGTTTCTGATTCGAGGTCCTTGTTGATTTTCCCACTGAGCTTTTCTTTCCATATTCTCTAATCTATCCATTAACCTTTCTAAACTTTTAGCCAAAGTATCTATCTTAACATCTGAAGTGGATGGTTCTTCTTTAATGGTAACTCTCCTTTCATTCCTCATTCTAGCTCTTTTAGCCAACAAGTTAGCTTCTACACTAACTGCATCACTCTACATCTATTCTAAAGTTGGAGTGTTTCTTTCTCTCAATTGGAAATACATATCAGTGTCAAAACCATCAGGAAATTTGATTAGTGCCAAGTTTGGTGGAGGTTTGATATTTGCAAGGATTGCATTATAAAAACTGTTAAACCTAGTACAATAGTCCTGGACAGATTCATTAGGAGCTCTTCTAATGTTTTCATATTCAGACAATATTTGTAGAGTATTTTTCTTTCTTTACCATCTATTGATAAACAATCAATGGAAAATAGTTAAATCAACAATATGACCAGTAGGTACGGATTTAAACCATTTCTTGACATCTCCTGCTAGTGTTTGTGCAAACAATCTCATATGTACATCTTCTTCATCAATTTCATGTAATTCAAAATAATAATTCATTTTATTTAAATGTTGTTGTGCAGTATATTGACCAGTACTATCAAACTAAAGTATTTTACTCTGGTAGTCTTGGTGCATGGCATGTACTTGAGCTGCTAAGGTCAAAGGAGAATATCTGGAAGCCATGGCTAAGATTCTAGCTTGGGTAGGAGGTGAAGTGGTAGCGCTTGAATATGAGCTTGAAGGGCTTACAGATGATCTTGAAGTGCTAGAAAGTGTAGTAGAAGTGCTAGAAGATGAACTTGAAGTATTTGGAGGTGGAAATAAAACTCTGGGCTAAAGTGGAAGCTTGGGGATGAATGATTTTGTAGAATGAAGAGTACTGGAAATAATAGATGAGGTGGTACTAAATAAAGATGAATTTACAGACTTTGAAGGAATGGTAGAAGGCTTAGGAGTAGTAGCAATTAGGGTAGCTAATTCAACTAACTATTGAAAATAGGCTTCGTCTATGTGCCTTATGAAATTTGAGTTTAAAGCATCAAGTTAGTCAAAAGTGTCTAGAACATTTTAATCTAAATCAGGATGTATAGTATTCTCCTTTGATTCAATAAAATGAATAAAAGTAGTGTCTATTATAGTATCATGGACTAAAGTTTCAGATTTGGTACGCAACAAATAATGCTCAAACGATAAATCAAATTTAAGATCCTCTAAGTTTGATAACTCTTTAGGAAGTGAATTTGCTTTGATTAGCTGACTAATGCTTTCTTGACTTTCTACTTTATTGTTTTTTCTTAAGATTTTGTCTGGATTATCAAAAATTATAGCAGTGTTTGGATCTAGATGTGCCCTGGTATAGTATGTTCTTTTGGAAGTGAGAATTTTTTATTTTTTATTTTTTTAAAGAAACTTTTGACAACCCTAAAATGGCCTTAAGGTGAAAAGATGAGATTTAGGATTTCCTTTAAGGTTTATTAAACTGAGGATTGATTTCCCCTGTATGGTCACCACTATGTTATCACTCTAAAATTTCCCTAGGGTTGTCATGTTGTGTTTAAAGAAATAATAGAGGTAACCACAAACCTACTTTTGAGATCAGGATCTAGCCTTCCTAATGCTCAGAGAGGGCTCTCCCTTAATAATTTAACTTTGTTGAATTGATTGATTTTAGGCTAGTTACTTAAGCTTCGTTGTGTTTTGATTTGATTTGGTGGTGGAATCATTGATTTCGATGGATAGATAAATGTCTTTTTACCATTGGGCTATGGAGTCAAAATGTTGATAAAACAAGACTCAATCATGTTCTAAAGGAAGTGTCCACAGGGCAAGGTAGTTGAGCATATTCAAATATTTTAGGTTGAATAGTGAAGTGGTTTTCAATCGGGATCAAGGAGCAATTAAGGATTCCTCAAACCAGATAATGGGGAAAATGAAAGAGGTCAATCAAAACTAGGGAGCAATGAAGAATTCCATGCAATAGATAACAGAAGAAAACATCAAAATGAATAATTGTTCATGACAGAGTGTACTTAAACAAATTTTGTAATAACATTCCAGTTATTACAGTTAAATTTGGAAAACATACAAGTTTATGGAATAGTTAAGAAAATAAAAATTTGCACAATTGAAAGATACTTAACTAAACTTGCCCAACACATGAATCCTGTAATGAAATGCCTTTATTACTTGTCCAGTCTACTGACTTGAAAATGTTACAATAAACCCTTAGGTTTCAGATCAATACAACCATAGAAAAGTTCAGCAATCCACCCTCAATACTTCGAATTGTGAAGTATTTATACAAAAACTATTACAAAATATCCTAAAACTGATTTAGGAATTATTCAAGGAAAAAGAAATATATTTATGCAAGAAGATAGGGACACCTAGGAGACTAAAAGGCTAGTTGTCCCTGCTTTTACTGATTTTGTTGTTTGCTGTTTTGATATCTTGCTGCTTTCTCTCTTTTGTTGTTGCTCTTACGCTGGTTTCCCTTTACTCTGCCTTTGACCTTTAAACTCTGCCTTTCATATGATACTCTTTGACTTAGCTGATATCTTACTCTTTAACTTAACTGATCTGTTTTCATTGTTTTACCTTTCACAGTAAGTCATTCAACTTTTCCCAAGTCTCTCTATCTGGTAATTTAATCTTTACCATTCTTCTAAAGATATCATCAGTTTCTGTGTACTTTGCAAAATGATGCTTGTTTATAAAGATATGTTTTACCTCATGCTGGAGGTAAAAGAGGTTCTCAAAAGTCTGATACAACACTTTTACTGTAGGAGTTTCTTTCATGGAGGCATTGTTGGACTGTTCCTTGGCAACTTCTCTGATTTTCTTGTCATAATCTTCCTGTTTCATCAACCTGTCATTAATCACCAATGGATTAGACATACCTTTCTGCCTCAAAACATCAAATTTGACCATGAATCTGGCTATTTCTAGCTCCATTGTTTGGGATTTCTCCTCAAGTTATATCATCATATTCCTTTTGGTGATTACTTTCTTTAATTCTAGTATGGTTCCTATTCTATCGGCTATTCCAAGTTCCTGCAATTCATATTTGTTTTTTGAATTAAGGAACTGGATTATTCTTGAGGCTTCTTTTGGCTTATCTCCAAGTTCGGCTCTTACCCTTTGAATTGCCTCACCAACTTCTTTGACCAAATCATTCTACTCAAATATCACCTGTATAGAAGGCCAAATATCATTAACTGAGTTAATGATATTGGCCCACAACTGCTGCTTTGCTTGGGCAAGTGGTTCTTTCAATGTCAACTCTTTCTCTAACTTTTGTATTCTTTCAGTCAATCTGTTTGACTTCTGTGTTTCATCTTTATGCATGATTTGTACCAACTTATTTTCATCTTCTAGACTTTTTATTTGATATTTAAGTCTATTGTTTTCATTTTTTTGGATGGACATATCCTGCATAGCTTTGATTAATTTACACGCTTCATCACTAGGATGAGTTGCTATTGTAGATGATTCTGTAACTGATGTAGTTGCTGATGTAGTGGGAAGTGTTGTAGCTACTGGAATTGCTGAAGTAGAAGGAAATGCTATAGTCAGTGTAGGAATAGTAGTGACAGTAACTACTTCCATGCTGGCCTTTTTCTCCTGAACTAACTTATCCATCTCATTTTCCATTTCAGTTAATTGAGCAGTTAACTAATGAATGAGGTTCATCATTTCATTTTTTCGGTTTTGATTCTCTATAACTTCCTTGGTCTATGGATGTTCAGTAGGAGGCAATTTACGTTGTTTCTCCAATGCAACAATGTCTGCATTCTTTTTCTTAATGAGTTCTTCTGCACCTTTGACATTCTTTGGATCATATCCCATTTCAATAACCAAATCTTCAAGGGATTTAATTCTATTATCTTTAGCCTGTGAGGATTCTTTTTCTAGTTTCAACTGTACTTTTACATTTTCCAAAGAATTGTGAAGCTTTTGGGCACTCATAGCTTTGTCAGTCCTAGTTGAGTACATTATTTCTCCTGCTTGCTTATGAATTTCTATCTGGTCTAGAGGATGAACATCATTGGTAGAAATCTCATAATCGATCTTTTTGTAATCTGCTGCTGACTTAGGATGTTGTATCGTGGGCTGCAAAAATGTCATTTGCATTTTTCCTATCTTATAATCAAATGCAGAAAGTAATCTGTTATGGCGTCCAGGAGTCTGCTTCAAGTATTGTGAATATATTTCAACTTTAATTTCTTCGCTTTTGGCCGTAATATCTTTGTATCCTTCTTTGATGTCTATTTCTCTATCCTTTGGTTCACGTGATGAAGAGACTTAAACAATATGTTGCTTTTGGATGATCTGAGCACTAGAAGTTGAAGGCTGACGAGTTTCCTTTGAAACTAAAGGAGGTGCATTTTCTTTAATGACAGTGTCAGTATCAATCATCTCAATTGAATCAATTTCTTCTTCTTTCTCATTTACAGGATTCAGCTATGTTCTTTTTCTGTACATTATTTCAAATTTGTTATCTTTTGAATCTTTGTTTGAGGAAGCACCTTCTTCTCTAGTCCTTTTTACATTTTTGTCTTGTAGGGCTAGAGTATGTAGAATGGAACTAGTATCTATCTTCTCCTCCATATCCAGTAAGGTGTTTTCCAACCACTCTGACCGGTTGGCATATCTTTCAATCTCTAGCCTGGACTCATGCATAAAAGGGCTCAATTTAAACTTTAGTCTTAGTTTGTTTATGACACTCAAAGGATCATACTTCCATTTGAAACTATCTCTGAACTTCATCTCTTGTAAACATCCTTCTGCTTCCTCTCCAACATCTCTATTATTGTAGATAAAAGGACCAAGGTTGTTCTTGATTTTAAACTGTGTTTTCTTCCTGGCTGATAGAAAATTAACATCATTTGAATTTATTATCTACCTGATATATTCTAGTGTAAATATCCTCATGGGAAGATATTTGGGAAGCTTATATGGAGTGAACTGACATCCATCCACCCTAATTTCAGTGTAATTCTGGTATAAATATCAGTCTCTTGTTCTACTGTGTTTGGACAACCATAAAACTTTCTTTATTTCATCATTGACCCTGGGTTGATTGCTACTGCTTAGCATGTTAACCATTGGGTGAACAAATGAATCAATGAAATCCTTGTAGCTGAAAATAGTGGAATATTTTTGGATTAAGGGTGTCCAAAAGATAACAGATCTAGGATTGCCCTTAGTGTCCAGTTTTTGGATGTTAACTGTAAACCTTTCTGACTGGAAGTATAGAAACATATGGAACAATACTGAAGAGTATTTGAATACTCTTTCATCTGGAAATCTAATCAATTGATCATGGATTCTGTCTACTAAGAATTGGGCAAAATTGAAAACTGTAGCTGGAGGGTTGCCTGGGAAAAAAATAGAAAGGAAACCAAGTATAGGCTCATCTACATGTTCATCAGTGGTATATCCTAGAATATAGGACAACATGGTTACAATCTGTCTGGCTTTCTCAGAGAAAATGGTGGCAGAATATGGAGGGCTGTCTGTAGGAACTTGGACCTTTTCTAGGAGGAAAGTCTGAAAAATTTGGGATCTCTTGGGAAGGTCTAGCTTTAAGTATAGATCAAGTAGGTTTTCAATAGAAAATGGGGCTTAATTAGGCTTTGGATGGATCTATAACATTTCATTTACTGATCCTGCAGTGATTGTGAACAAAATTTGCTAGTTAGGAGAAACTATGGCTCTTTGACTTGGGATATAGTAGACTTTGCATAGGTGGATGATTTCAGGGAACTGGTATACCTATGGGAACAAGTATTTGGGTAAATTTGACTCCCATAGCTGAATATCATCATTCTGGTTGAGTTATTTATCTTTGCTCCAATAGTGGAGTTTTAATAGATTGTTAGGGGAGGTTGTATCTTTGATCTGGAAATCTCTATAGGACAATGAGAGGTGGCCAACATCTAAGTGAGGAGTTTGCAGGGGTGTCGCATCCATAATGGTTTGGGAAGCCATAGATTTGTTTATTTTACTCAATTTATCACTATTTGGCTTAAGAAGTATGCTTAAGACCTTTGAATATTGTGAAAACATGAATACAGTCTGCAAAAAGGGTTTTGGATGCAACAATGGTTTTCTTTAGGTCGGTAAGGCTTTTAAATTGCTTCAATTGATTAACATATTAGGAATTTTGTGTGAAGTTTAAGTACAGGCCTTCGGCACTTTAGGAATACCTGGAAAATGAGGCTTTGGTATGCATAAGGGTTCTTTGGGGGTAGTGGAGGCTTTTAGAGGCTTCAATGGCCTTTATGCTACTTCAAATTGGAGTCTACAATGTCTTCTAGTCGTAAATGGCTTAAAATGGTTCAGCAGATTTTATGGGCTTTAGAATAAGTCGGCAGAGGTTCTTTCTACAACCGCTAACAAAATAATAGTGAAAATATTGGAAAGGGCGGCTTCTTTTGTTTTTAACCAATCAGTGGTTAATCTTTGGGTGCGGGGTTAAGTTTAAATAGCAGGGTGGTTTCATATAATGCACGAAGGCGGTAAGGTGGTTTATCACACCACTTTTGAGTGGTAGGGTGGTATTATTTTAGAGGACGCGATATAACGTGGGGTTGCCACGTAGCAAAAATGCGAGCAGGCAAAACCACTAATCTTGCATTCTTTTGGGAGGTTAAAGGTGGGATGTCGGAGCACGCGATATGGGACGCGGGCCATTGGATCTCGAGGTGGGTGATCAGAGGGTTATCGTGTGGCGGAGTTGTGAGGGATGAGTTGGGGTGTGGGGTTGGGTTATAGATAGGTGGAGGTTTAAATGATAGTGGGAGTTTAAATGAAGTGGGACCCAGGGATATTGTATGCAGAGGGGTATAATACATATTACAAAGGTTTAATATAGTGGGGGTTACGATTATATGGAGGGGAATATATATATCAAAACTATATGTTAAAATAATATAAAGGGTTCTTGGGGAAATATGAGAGAGAATGTTAGAAACACATTAGGGATGAGTTAAATAATATCAGGGGGGATTTTCGCATGGGGTCCGATTACCTTAAGGGAGGGTTTTAATGATGGGAATGGGTTTTTAAGCTAGGGAAATGGTATTTAGGAAACGAAAAGGGTTAGAATAAGGGTAAAATCAAGAAGGGGAATGTGTTAGAACAAGGGAAAATGAATAAGGAAGGGGTTTTCTTACAGGGGAAAATGATTTTGGAAGACAGTTAGTAATATAAAATGAGAGAATTGATGCTCTCCATGCCCCATGAAAATTGCTTCTACCTACCCATCATTTACCCTAACATTTTTTCTTCATTTACTAGGTGCATTTGAGCTTGCTGACCCTTTATTTCTTTTCTTTTGTAAGCAAACAATCTAATTCTAACCTTATGACTTTCCAATGGCTCAGATTAAACTAGTGAGCTCATTATTATTCTCTACCTAACTATTGATCTGCCAAGATTAAACAGTTTGGCTAGATCTTTATTCTCTATCTATCAGCATGAAATTTAAAGCATGAATGAATCAAGATTAAACTTTTTGACCATCATGGATTGTGGCATTTTTTACGAGCTACACACAATCTTATTTTTCAAAGCAAAGTAAAAAGTAGTGGCATTTGAATTTTCATCACTTTCAGAATCTATTTTTATCTCTTTTTGGTGGGGTTCATATTTTATTTTCTTTTTTTGATCCTTTTCTCTTAGTCCTTTGATTTTTCTTTTAGGACTTCACCCTCTTTACATTTTGTAGAAAGCAAAATTATGTACAATATTACAAGACTAATCATAGTCAATTCAAAATTATGAATCCTATTATTATATGACCCTAACAATATATTAATTATTCAATTTAATATAAGTTTTACTATATATATATATATATATATATATATATATATATATATATATATATATATATATATATATATATATTAAGCTCAGGTTTATTAAATTTTAAGATTAAAAATTAAAAATGATTAAATAGTTGTCATGGAAATAAATTCTTAATAATTTGAACATAAATTTTCATTATAAATATTATTATATTTAGAAAAGGTAACCTGAAGAATAATAAAAGAAATCTCATTTCTTTTTTACGATTTTACAATGTAAAATTTAATATTCATTAGTAAATTTGTTTTATGATCGTTTCTATGAAGATATCGAAATTCCAGCCAATGTTTTGACACAAACTCTCATTTACGAAGCCAAAAAAATATTTGGTTTAGCTAAATAACAATGTTTTCAATCTCTTCTTCCAAATCAGAGTAATTGACATAAGCATCTATGTTGCCAATAGACACGCAATCACTAATCTCAAGTAGATCAACTATAGCATTTTATTTTGAACTCATGGGAAAGAATTTAAAACTCAAGCACCTTACATGCAGCATTAACTGCACAAGTCTCTTGCAAAAAGTGTGTGTCTCATAGTTATCACGGGAAGGCATTTATGTAGATTATTGATTCTTGGAATATTCTTGGATCTGATGGACATGGATGAGATCAAATAATGTACCTCACCCATGTCCTTAAGATCCCAAAATACTAAGAATCTTCCATATACCTATCATACCCTGTTTGCAACGAGAGTTCCTAACACACATTGCCACCCTGCTAAATAGATATTTTCATATGACTCTTTGTTGGGTAACTTCATACGAGTGTCAGAATAATAATCACGACACTATTCAATAGTCAGGGTAGTACAAGTTCTAAATTGTCAGTAATTAATAATTTGTTTGAGTCAGTGACCATCGGTGAACTCACTGTAGATTCTACAATGGATTTTCTGTATTAATTGTAGTATGTTGAATGATATTGTCAGGCTTTTGTGTTGACTCTTGATTTTTGATATGGTATCAGAGCCGGTGGAGGTTAGAGTGTCCTCAACTCCTAATGCGCCGAAGAGTTGTTGAGTGAAAGCTATAGAAGTGTTGAGTGCCTAGTGGAACATTGCAAGAGTCATTGTAAAGATTTCATTGTTGTAAATATTTTGCATTGTAGAGCCCTTCGGCCTTGCTGTATTGAAATACTTCTAATGAACATGAGTCTACATTGTGTGGATGTGTTAGAAAGTGTAGTTGCCAAGAGTTTTGCATGGGACCATAAAGCATGAATTTTCAAGCTAGATGGCCTGTGAGCAACCATTATTGATCATGTAGATCTGCTTGAGTCGAGCACATGTGGAGCTGGTGAGAGTTTCCCAATGTGGTTTGACTACGTCTAGCATGCAGTTGTGCAAGAATTGTATATGAGGGTTGCTTCTGGTGCAACTATTGATGTTGTGTAGGTAAAGGTGAGCCACTTTGAAGAGAGGTTGGGAACATATGTATTAAGTGTTTGATTTGTAAGTTTTTGTTGATTATTTCTAAGATTTTGTTTGGAGTGATTATAATTTCTTATGGAGTCTTGTTGAAAGTTGTGGACCAAGAGTTGGATAGTTTTTTACTCATGTTTTTTGAACCCTCTTTGTTGGCCTATGTGTGGAAGCCTATGCAAGACGATTTACACCTATGTGTTGGGTGTTCTCAGTTTGTTCATTAAAGTGAAGGTGTTTTTTAAAAGTTTTATTGTGAAATTGTCACCCCCTATGATTGTCTAGGGAAGTTGTAGTGCCAATTTCAAGGCATAGCCTAAGCGAGTGAGATCAATGAGTGGGATAAATATTTTCTCGAGCATTTTTTTAGAATGGTTTTTTTATGATCCCTTTTCAAAGAGTCCATTCATAAGTATTTTTTGGTTGGGTAATAGTTTTGATTCAGGTAGTGTTTTTGAGTGAAAAGAATTATTCAATAAACTGAATGACTTTATTGATGACCATGAGTATCAGGTGTTGCAGTATATTCCACATCATCTTGCAATTGAAGAGTTACTAGTTGATTACGAGAAAATGTGTAGCAAGTTGAGTGAGGAATTTGTTGAAGATACAGATGATGACCAAAGAGATGAAGAAGACAAGACAGGATTGAAAGAGCATCAAATACAAGAAGGACACAAGCGTGTGTTCAAGGGAACTGACAATTCTTATCCAAATCAATCCATTAAACAAGACTTAAGAACATTTGATGATGGAAGTAAATTTGCTGAAAATGTTGAAATGAATTGGTATCATCCTATTTGTAACAAGGATCGATATCAGGTATTCACAACTTTCAATAAGAAGAAAAAGAAATAAGTTTGGAGCAACAAGTTCAAAAAAAGGTTTTGTCAATATATTGTAGATAAGAAAATCAAAATGAAATATTTGAGTCATGTTTGTAAGACTAATTAAGGCTTAGACCAACAGGCAAGTTAACAAGTAGGTCGTGATTAAGTGTAGGTGTCAGAATAATAATCACGACACTATTCAATAGTCTATGTAGTACAAGTTGTAGATTGTCAGTAATTAATAATCATCTTGAGTTGGTGATTGCCAGGGAATTCACTCTAGATTCTATAGCATATTTTCTATATAAATTGTCGTATTGAATGCAATGTTGAGTCTTTATTTATGATAAAGAGTAGAAGCTCTAATATGCAAACAACTTCCAACTACAAATTTTCACACAACCCTATTTCTCCCCAACACACAGTCGTAGGGTTTTACACAACATATAACTCACCCACGTAGCATGTAGATCCTTATTGCCTTCATCATTCAATTCATGCTATAAATCAGCCCTCAAAGCATGCATTTAGAGGGTGTAACAATTAATTTTCTTCTATGGCCAAGAATTAAACATGTGCATGCAATTAGTTAAGCAAATTTGACAATTGAGAAATGAATTAAACCTGTATAGGCTATTTTCCAAATTGGTGGTGAATCATTTCTTAAACTAAAGAATAATTCTACTTAGCCTTCATTGTTCATCATTAATTGGTTGCTTTTTAGTCCTCGAAAATGAACTCTCTTTAACTATTTTAATTCCATGGTCCGTGCTTTTCAAAAAATGAAATGATTGATAAGCTTCATCGTAGTTTTTACTTTTAAGTCAGTGACATATTTGGCCTTCATTTTATAAATTATTAATTGCTCTTTTAGGATCCGTGTATTATTAGTTCCTAACTGGTAGGCCACGATTATCGAAATGAGTTTTTCATTGACCATGTTCCATTTGACTTAGACATTTTATAATTTCCTTTGTCAAGTGTAAAAAATAATTTGATTTACGCTACAATGAATTAAATATATATATATATATATATATATATATATATATATATATATATATAGATATATATATATATATATATATATATATATATATATATATATATATATATATATATATATATATAGATATATATATATATATATATATATATATATATATATATATATATATATATATATATATATATATATATTCTGCTATTTGATTGGCATTTAACTTCAAAGTTTTATTGCAGGGGTGATCAGTTTCTCTTTCTATTGTAGATGATCCCATCTAATGTCTATTATATTGGATGGAGTTTTTTTTATTAGAATTTGTTTTTAAGTGTGATTTTCTAAAGTTTTTTGTGGATTTTTGGCAAGAACCTGTTGGAAACATTTGTGGTGAAATCTCGATTTGTGTTGTTTAAACTTGTTTCTTTTACTACATATATGAATTCAGTAGCCTCAAACACTCTTGGGGAACTTCGATTGTGCAGAGTTCACCCATAAAACTTGTAATTTCAATGAATCCCTATTAGATTATACACAAATTAGATCGGAAAACAAAAAAAAAAATACTTTTCAAATAATCACACTTAAAGACCTCCCGCTTCTTATTATAGAGGTAATTTACTACAATTCATCTATTTGGCTTTGTTGATTTCATTGGCCAATTGAATTCAAATTGACTCTTCATTTATTACTACGTTTCGATGAATGAGTGAATAGCAATTATGACACTGTAATTCCCACCAAATTCAAGTTACTACAATGAACAATCCAAAATGAAAGTAAAGTATGACTAACAAGTTCGTTGGAAGGGATGTATGAAGGGATACACAAATAGTAAAAAACCAAACGAGATGTCTAACTTAGCTATAATCATATCCCTCATATGGCTATATATATCAAATCTTGTTATCTCAACTAATTTATTCATGTGAGTGACTGAAGTTGTGTCGATGTTATTTTGGTATCCTGCTTAGAAGTGTTTTTATTCTCGTTGAACAATGGGACATGTGAACAACAGGACCTATGAACATTGAAAGACCATAGCCAGAGGAAACAAATTTAATTTTTGTGTGAAGAGACAGACCAGGAGTAAGGAAAAGAAGACATGTTCTAATGTTGTGAATAGTCCTTAGCTTTATAACGAGGTAATATACAATATAAATTGTAGTAACTTTGGTTAACGAAGAAAGCAGCTATAGTAGCATTGTTCAAGGAAGAAACCATTATATAGAGATAAACATTTTAAGGATGTCACTCATAATTAAGTTTGTATTTAATTTATAATATGTTGTAGCAGCTAAAACATTCTCGAAAAATTTTCCTTCGATTTGTTTTGGAGCCTCCTTCCTCGAAATCATCGCAACTACCCTACCCTGATGAGGTACTTGTGCTTATTTGAGATGATTTGTTGTTTCATTGCTTGTGTATAACTAACTTGTTCTGTCGATCAAACAAAAGAACACCTAGTACTTGCTTCGCACCCGGTCAAACTAATTGTCAGGAAAAACTGTGGAAACCTGGAAAGGAGCCTACCTTCCTCTCCAGAAATGTGCAAAGCAGCCCAGCAGTTGCGCTTCATTTAGAAATTGTGGAGAGCGGCCTAGGCAACCTAGCCCAAGAAATTGCGTAGAGCAGGCTAGCTGACACTGCTCTAGAAATTTGTGCAGTTCAGGCTAGTTATAGGAATTGCGCAGAAACTAACCAGGTTTCTCTATCTTCCAGAAATAAGCAAAGAACCTAGGCCAACTACATTGTTATCCATAATTGCACAGAACTGGCCAGCTACACTAACTCCTGGAAATGTGCAATGCAGCCCAGCATCACTTATTTGGAAAATTACTTAGATTTGGCCAGTCATCCAAGGCCCCTTAGTCGAGAAACAATGCAAAATCTCTCCCTCATTGATTGTCTATCACATGTGCCAACAGGGTGTCTAGCTCCCTCCAGAACTACGCAATCCTTCTTTGCATGTTGAACAACATTTTCTAAAAAAATAAAAAAGGAAAAATGCAAAAAACATCCCTTGATTTTAGGGATCTATTTTTGGTAGCATGAGTTACATGCAAAACCCTTTTTAGAAACTTTATGCCAAGTGTTGCTTTTTCCCAGATTTGTGGCATGCGTATCATAAATGTTAATTTCACCAAATCTATTTAATTGATGACTTAGAGCTCATTCTTCACATTAGATCTTGGATCTATGGAATTACAAAGATATCTAGGAACCTTCGACATGGTCGGTGCAACGTTTCCAGGTAATTTTTGCTTCTCACGCCTTTTGCCACTTTTTTTGTTGTTTTTTAGTTTTTGGCTTATATGAGTGTTGTTTCCTTGATTTTATTGAATGCCCGCTATATTTTCAATGTATTTTAGCTTGTAGAAGTGTTGTTTAAAGTTTTTCATTACGCTTCCTTAGTGTCACACACATAACACTATTTTTTCACTCAAAGTCATCGTTTTGACAACTTTCTTCTTGAGCTTCCTGGTTTTGTCGATTGCTTGATTTTGGCACTCACTTGAAGTACATGCATGTTTATTTCACTTAGATATACACCAGTTTTTTGAATGTATTCAATCCTTAGTGATTTTGAGTAGCACGTCGGCCGGTCTGAGTTGCCTTGACCTGGACCTTGCCTTGCCCGGCTTGCATTGGGAATTTCTGGGATGGAAGGCTCTTCCTTTCTCCCAGGAATTGTGCTGAGCTTACCTCCCACTAGCTTCTGAGGGTGTGCTCTGCCCAGTTTTTGGAGACAGTGACCAGTTGGGCCCCAGGGTTACGTAGAGCATTTTTCCCGGGAAGCAGTCACACTGACTGAAACTGCGCATTGCATAGTTCCATTCCCCAACAAGCCAAGCTAGACTATTCTCTATGCAGTTTCAATAATCAGTCAACTCACTAGTAGTCTAGACTGTGCTATGTGTAGTTTCAGCTATCAATCTCCCAACTTCTCTGAGACAAAACTACGCAATTTTCCTAAGTAGTCAACTAGGTGTGTTGCATGTGATTCCTCAAGTTGATTTTGGTTTTCAACATATTTTTTCTTTCCATGAGTGTTTTGCGTTCTCCTGGTATCATAGTTTTTCATTTGTCTATCAGTAGTATAAGTACAATGGCTTCCAAGAAAGTAAGATCAAAAGACACAATTGAGAGTAGTACCGGGGCCGTGGTTGAACAGTGGTTAATGAGCTTGCTCGTGTATACAGACACACACCTGTTCATTGAGAAGGATGTCAAGATAACATGGAAAGACATCAACACCATATTTTCAGGTAGCTTTGAGGAGAATCTGGAGCATAGACATGTCTATGTGAACATCCATAAGTAAGGACTATATAAGGTTGCATGGAGGTTTCTAGTGTTCCCTTGCGCATATGTGATCCACTAGATTATCTCACATATTGATCCCGAGACAATGGAAATGAGTAGTGTCAGTGGAATAAGGCTTCCTTCCTTCAGGACTAAGGATTATCAGGAGTATTCCCAAACTGACTAACATATCGACTAAAAATTCCCACCATTTTTCCTTATTCAAAATATGGGCGTTTTAGTTCTGCGTAAATATACCAAGATATATATCATTTTCCATTCCCATTGAGCAGGATAGATGCACTGTTTTACACTCCCAATGGCAGCACGAATACATGAAATATCTTAAAGTATTGGATAAAGGAGCCAACAAACTTCAGGACGGAACACAACCAAATATACAAGATGAAGACACTTAGGAACGCATATCAATTCTTGGTCATCTTTGCATGCTGATTGTATAGCCAAGGGAGTACAAAGACCTTCCCATAGACTTGGGTTGCTATGTTGGATCATCTCGAAAACGAAGGAAAACAATTCAACTAGTCTGATACGTTGGCTCTCTAGTTGAAACTACATTTTTACAATTCCCGTATTCCGCCCAAGGATCAGCAAGTGAAGTTCTTCATGTCTGCACACTTTCTTGATGAAATCTATACCCATCAACAATTACTTGGCATGGGTTGGGCATGGAAACCTTCTGAAAGTTTTGTGAACATATATTGCGAATTTCTCTTAGGTTGCAGCTATCGAGGAGTCATGGCTTGAATATGTGACCAATTCATCGCCCCTTTATACATGGTGATTTTTTAACAAGATCCACCTTGCATGCCCCAGGGAATAATGGAATCATTGCTAAACATTGCATATTGGCACACCTCACCCGAGGGAACCTTCATTAGAATGTACAATGCAGAGAAAGCTTTGCTTATGTTGCCAAGGTTCACCACAAACAAGTTGGTGATGGAAGAAGTTGCATAGCACATCTCAATATGGTTGTCAGCTCGATTGCACCAGAAGAAGAAGGCACGATGGCCTAGGCTTCCTGTGCGAATTGGGTTGTACGCGATTAGGAGTTTGAAAGAATAATATGTCGAAGTGGAAGACTTAAAGAAGTTTAAGTTCGACAGCAGGAGTTTCAACCCATACGACACACATGGTTTATGCAGGGACCATCATGCGAGAGTGTACTACACTTGGATCCGTGGGGCATGTCATTGGCCAGAGGAAGACCCATGAAGATATTGTTACAACTCCTCTAGGCTCAATGAACCAGTCAACATTGGAGTGGAGTGGCTAGCAGCACTCAAGGCAATAGCACTAGAGGGAGCAGCAATAACAACAACAATAAGCAGCAAACATGTGCAAGACAAAGGCAAGAGGAAAATTTTCGAAGGCATAGAGATGGAGCAAAGCTACAAGTTTAAGGAATACCCGCTTGTGTAAAAGGTAGCTATGGAGATAGACGCAAAGAGGCGACAACATGCCAGGAAGATTGTGCAAAGAAAGAGAGAAAAGAAAAGGATAGAAGATACTGAGAGGATGTTACAGTAAGTCCAACAAAATCTCACGAAAGAACTAGAGTTGTGCAAAAGAGAGAAAAGAAAAGGATAGAAGAGACAACAGCATGAGAGGAAGATTGCACAAAGAAAGAGAGAAAAGAAAAGGATAGAAGATACTGAGAGGATGTTGCAAGAAGTCCAACAAAGATGAATATGGCCATACTTGTTGAAGTATCACCTCTTGACATTGTATGATTGGTTCGTCACCGAGGACCAAGATAGCACGAATCATTGTAGACATACATGTCACAGTTGATCATGTAGATACATGGACGATGAGGTACAAGGGAGCCCCGCTTCACTTGCACAAGATGATGAAGCCACGGGTGGAGTTGGACAAAGAACATATCCGGAGTCAGATCTGGAACTATGAGGAACTTTCGTCACTCATCACTGGTATCGAGGCTTCATATGCATGATTGTACAGGAGTTTGGATGTGGTGGTGAGGAAGTATGGCACCTTGTCGATTGGTACGCTCACTAAGGACAAATAGAAGAACAAAGTCAAACTGGAGCTCAAAACGTACTTCGATCAATTGATGCTCATGGCTACCAGCACAGATAACATGCGGATGTACATTGCCATTCCAAGCATGCTGAAGACTAAGTTGTGCATGTTATAGTATGAGTTGGACTGAGGTTCCAAAACAGTATACTCAGAATAAATGGAGGCAAAAGTTTGTTTCAAGAAGAACTTCATCAAAGAGTACACGGACACCCTTGCACACTATCAAGCATGATATCAGTTCATCATCAAGGATCATGGACAAAAGGCTAATGAACTAGTCTTTCCATAGTCGCCCGAGTCTTAGTGTTGTCTTGTCTCGCTAACTCAAGCTGATTTTTTCCCACATGGGTATATGTGGAAAATGTACCATTACTGTAAACATGAAGTAAAGTGAAATTCCAAGTGTCATTATTGGAATACAAACAATCATATGTAATGTAAAGAATCATTAGGGTAGTCCAAGAGTGGAAAAGGGGAATATCAAGGGTCATCCCACCCTTTGTTATAAATAGAACCTCATAACTCACAGAACAGGGCTTTTGGGAGCCAAGCTTTTGCTAGGTGTTGTAGCATCCATTGTTCATTGTTATTTAAGTTTTATTTTCAGTTTTATAAAATCAAAAAATATGAAAGAAATGGTTGATTTTATATTTTCAATGGCTTTGAAAGTGATGAACCCGCAAGAAGATCTGGTTGTCTGATCAATAAGCCACGAATCCAATGGTAATCGCATAAGTTAATTAGAATGGGTTTATCTCGGAGATCGGATGTGACGATGTATCAAACACAATTTAAATTTGCTGAAGTCCAGGCCAATCTCAGCCGTCCATCCAAGTGATGGGATTCGACAGATATTGGTTGAAAAAGGAATCGGGTTTTAACGTTAAAATCTGACCCGATAGATCATTAACTGGCAGTTTATATTTCCTATCGGGTCCGTATGGGATTCAATGGAGAGTTGAAAAGGCGGACTCGATAAGGTTTAGTTCAAACAAGTTTAAAGTCTCGTGAGTTCCGAAGGATCAAATCGTTTATTGAATGAGTGATCGGATAGTTCGCGTACAACTAAGGCGGACTCGACAGGTTTATGAATGAGATTGTTAATCCTTTTCAGTTCTGTGGTAAACTATGTTCCACATATATTAGCTGATTATTTTGTTTAAGAAAAATAATCAAAATTAGAGGGAGATGATCAAAACTTCAAAGGGTCGGTGATTGGTCGGGTTTCCCTGTGTTTTGGCCAATCAAAACACTCCCGATACATACGTGGGCCCAGGTCCATGCACGGGGTTTTGTTAAATACAATTTATTATGATTAAAATAGTTTAATCATTATTAAAGCATTTACATAGAAACTTCATCAGCAACCAAGCAACAAAGCTGAAAAGCTAATAGTCATCATCATTTTCTAAATTCTGTTACTTCTTGTTATTTTATTTATGAGGTGTCTTTTATCCTCTATGTAATATTCTGTAATAACTTTTACTTTAGATAGTTAGGAGAATAGTTAAGCAATTTGACAGTTTTGGTGATCACCAACTGCCTTATAATGTATAAAAAGAGAAAAATTTATAGAGAAGGGGTTCGAATTTTGGAGAACTTGGATACTAGGCCACTGAATTCCTAATACAATTGTTGATTAATGAAAGAATCAGAAGTTTTCCATACATTGTTGGGTATGATTTTGTGACTTCTCTGTTATGTGTCATCTTATGTTTTCTTCCTTTAAGTATGGTAATGAAGTTGCAAGTCTTTGTTTTCTTATGTAAATGAAGTTAAAATCCCTTAAAACAGCACTCCTATACTTGAAGTTCACACCTCTGCAATTCTTCTAAGTTACAGATGGTAGTTTTTGTATAAGACAACATATTATCTTTAACTTCTCCAAGTGTCACAGATAGTAGATTCTATGTAAAATGGCATATTGTCTCTGACCTCTTCAAGCTTTCTTCTTTTATCATTTATATTCAGCAATCAAATGGCATTATGATATTTTCATGTCGCCCAAGTATTGAGGGTTAAAAACCAAGCCTCCTAGGTCCTTCATTTGAGAACATAACATACAATTATGTGACAAACAAGTAACAATAATTAAAATCATTAATGTCTTAAGCACAATTTCTACACAGCCTGGAAATTGGTTTCTTAAGGTACAACATTAATTGGCACCATTGCCGAGGAGAGAAGACAAGAACACTTTTCCTTGGGTTTTCAATATTTTCCTCTAGTTGTTCAGTGAGGAGGAAATATTTGGCTATTTTGAACAAAATCAATAACTCTGGCTCCAAAAGGTGACTCCACAAGAACAAGAACCACAGCCTGCAAAACAATTTAATAAGAACAATTTTCCTTGGGTTTATTAAGTTTGAAGCTGATTCTTGAGGGTGACAAGTTTCAACAGTTGGTTGTACATTCACACATGTGATCTTCACTTTGGAGTTTTCTTTTCTGGGATTTAATGGCTATCCCTACATTCTTAGCCAATAAATTTAGCCCACTACATTTTACTGGGATCATTGGCTATCCTCATCATATGCCTACATTTCATGAGTGGAATGAGTATCTTCCAAGATTTAGTGGAAATGAATATGAAGATCCGTTTCACCATTTCCAAGAGTTTCATGAATGCATGGAAAAATAGAGTATCATTCATGAAAATGTGAAGATGAAGTTTTTTATGTTTTCTCTGGACCAAGAATCTAGGGTTTGGTACAGGTCTTTGCCTCATTCAAGCATTTCATCTTTGAAAGATTTCCATTCAGTGTAAAATTGTTTTTGTAGAACTTCTTATGCACACAAGTTTCTTTTTGAAGGTTGTTGTGAATATTATGATTCTAAAGAAACTTTAAAAGCTCATGATAATCCTTCTGAAGAAACTAATGATCATGTTGATAATATATCAAGCATTCAGAGAGGTTATAGCCAAATTAATTATGGGAAAATCTCTAAAAGCAAAGAACTATCATTTTCTCAAAATGATGCGGAAAAGTTTAAAAGGACTTTTCTTCAATAACCTCACAAGAAGAGAATTCATTGACCCTGTTCCAAGAAAATCAAGAGAGTATTCAAATGGAGAAAAGTTTAAACATGCATCAAGAATTTCTACCCAGCAGTCGAGAAGAGGGAGAAATAATTAAGTTGCAAATAAATTCCTAGAGATATTAATTTGTTAAATTTGATGGTCTTGCTATTTATAACAAAAATGGTTCAGATGAGGAGCAGGATCAAGGTCTTCAATTTCATCAATTTGGTGTTGGACATAGACAAGAAATCCACCAAGTGGGAAATGTTGGACAACAATATGTTGAACCATTTATCATAGCAAAAGAGGCTATCTTATGTAAAAAGAAAGCTGATAAAGAGATTGTTTATCATTGCATTGAAGAACACAATGATGCCCATGGATCAGAGGTAAACAATCTATTTGAAGTTGGCCATACATCATATAGTGATGTGAAAAAATTTATTTTTCTTCTTGAGGTCATAATTACAAATTATTTTCAATCAAAGCTCAGAGATGAAAAGTGGAGACATAAAAGTGACATAGATCATTTTCTTAAAGATGTTGTTGATTGTTCTATTGAGCATATTATCCCAATAGAAGGTTTATTTGAGCAAGAACCTTCATACATAGAGACTTTCTTTTTTGGAGCTAATCAGGACCATATTTTTCCTTATACTTTTCAATATCTTGTGGCAGATTACATGGAGAAATTGTTGGGTTGTGTTATATTCTTTCCACGACGGGGCTCCGCTGGGGGGTTAGAAGGGGGCCAGAGCCCCCCCTTCGTTGCATCGATTGCATAGTGGGGGGAGTCATAGGGGGTTTGACGGGTGCAGGAACCCCTCTCTATGGGGTCCAGAGCAGTGCCCCAAAAAATTTTGTTTTTTGGACCATATATTAGGTTGGGTGGACCTACCTATGGTTTTGTGCATGATTTCGCACATGGTTTTGGATGCAATGGCTTTCGGTCCATGGTTTTGGACACGATGGTTTTCAGTCCATGGTATTGGATGCTTCGACATGTATAAATATGTATTGTAACATTGAAGGGAACATAATGAAAAATCAAGCTGGTAGTCTCGGTTTTGGGATCCAGGGGAAAATCTCTGTGTATATGTGTTTTATGTGTTATGCTCTCGCATTGTTTATTTTATGTGTTTTAGAATTCGTATGCAGGTAATTTCTGTATGGGGTTAAAACCTACATTTGGTTTCAGAGCTGTTTTGGCTTCAAGGGGACGCCTTTGTTGCTGAGGGGTTTCGCTCGGGCCTGTGGTAGACCCTATTTAGTGGGAGATCTATGGGATCGATTCTGGTGAAGATGGCGAGCAGTGGAAAGATAGAGATCGAGAAATTTAATGGTAAGAGTTTTGAATTATGGAAACTCAAGATGGAGGATCTGTTGGTGGATAAAGATCAGTGGATCGTGGTAGATCCAGGTACTAAACCAATGGGAGTGTCCGATGAAGAAAGGAAGAAGTTGGATCGAAAGGAAAAGAGCACAATACGATTGTGTGTCTCAGATTCAGTATTGCTGAATGTACCAGTGGAAGCTATGGCGAAGGCTTTGTGGGAAAAGTTAGGGACTTTGTACTAATCCGTCTCTGGTGAATACACTGTTCCTACGGAAAAAGCTGTATAACCTGAGGATGAAAGATGGAGACTTAGTGACAGAGCATCTGAATGCATTTAATACTGTGGTAGGTTAGTTATTATCTGTTGATATTAAAATTTCATATGAAGATAAGTGCATTAGTTTGTTGTGTTCTCTACCAAATTCGTGGGATAGTCTGGTTATTGCGATAGGTAGCAATGCAACTACCTTGCAGTTTGATGAAATAGTCTCATCCTTGCTGACGGAGGAGATGAGATGGAAAAATATGGAGAGCTAGAATGGTGATGCCTTGTCTATACAAGGAAGATCCCAGAATAGAAACAAAAATAAGTCATTGAGTGGGAGATCTAAATCAGTCATCGAGTGGGAGATCTAAATCTAGAGGGCGATTTAAATCTCCACGAAAACATGTAAATGTGGTTTGTTGGAAATGTGGAAAGGAAGGGCACTACAAAAGGGACTGTAAATCTATAGCTCCTGACAAAGGAAAGGGATCTGATGATGCTACTTTTACAAAGATGAAAACCACCTCAAATGAAGGTGGGGATGTGTACTTGGCTTCTTCGTGTACACATGTAGATCATGAGGCATGGTTGATTGACTCAGGAGCATCCTTTCACTTGACTCCCCATAGAGAGTGGTTCTGTGAGTATGAGAAATATGATGGTGGTGATGTCTTCTTGGGGGATGATAGGAAGGCTAGAATCGTTCGTCGTGGAGAAGTAAAGTTGAAGTTGCCAGGTGGAAGGGTTAGAACACTTCCGAGTGTTCTGCATATTCCTACATTAGTCAGAAATCTGATTTCTATAAGCAAGCTAGATGATGCAGGTGTAAAAAAGTGTTCGAGAAGGACACCTGCAAGATGGTTTGGGGGGGCACTAGTATTGATGCGGGGAGTTCGGATTGGAACTCTATACAAGCTACAAGGTAGCATTGTTGTTGATGGGTGCAATAGTGTCGTGGTTCCTGAAAGTGGAGCAAAAAATCTAATGGTCTCTGGAGAAAAGACCACGCTGTGGCATCAAAGGCTTAGACATATTGGAGAGAAGGGCCTTCGAATACTTCATGGTAAAGGTATGGTAGAAGGTATGAGTAATAGCACTCTGGATTTTGATTTCTATGAAAATTGTGTATATGGGAAGCGGAATCAGGTGAGTTTCCCCTCTAGTGGTAAGAGGGCGAAACATATATTAGAGCTTGTGCACAGTGATGTGTTTGGACCTGTGAAGGTTCCACCACTGGGTAAGTCTGTGTACTACGTATCATTTATAGATGACTTCGCAAGGAATACATAGATATATTACCTTAAGAAGAAATCTGAATTATTTGACAAGTTTAAAGAATTTAAGGCTCTAGTGGAAAACTAAACAGAGAAGAAGATAAAGGTGTTGAGGATAGATAACGGTGGAGAGTTTTGCACTAAGGAATTTGAATAATTTTGTAAGAAGAGTGGTATAGCACGGCAGAATACTACTCCATATACACCTCAAAAAAATGGAGTTGCATAAAGAATGAACAAGATGTTGATGGAAAGGGAAAGAAGCATGCTCAGTGGTGCCGGGTCAGGATAGGAATTCTGGGCAGAGGCGGTGGAGACAACATGTTACCTGGTCAACAGATCACCTTCATCAATATTGGAGGATAAGACTCCACAAGAGGTATGGATTGGTAAGAAACCCTCTCTTTCACATCTGAGGGTATTTGGATGTGATGCATATCTACAAGTTCCAAAGGAGAAACAAACCAAGTTGGATAGTAAATCTGAAAAGTGCATCTTTATTGGGTATAAGGATGGTTTAAAGGGTTATAAGCTTTGGAACCTAGTAACAAGAAAGGTTGTATACAACCGAGATGTGGTGTTCAGAGAGGTGATAGATGTTATAAAACATGAAGTCCAACCAAAGGAACCTGAGAAGATAGAGTTCGAGCTAAAGGAGGAAGAACCAAACTCTACAACAAAGGAGGAATCACAAGATGAAGAGCCACAAACTCCGGGTGTGAGAAGATCAGTTCGAGAAAGAAGGTAGCCAGAAAGGTATATTCCATCTGCTTTCTATTCAAATTTTTATTTATCTATTATTGATGATGATCCCAGAATTGTGAAAGAAGCAGTAGATTCAGAGGATGGAAAACTCAGGAAAGAGGCCATGGTTGATGAAATGACATCTTTGCACAAAAATTAGGCTTGGGATCTGGTGGAGTTGTCAGCTAGAAGGAAACCCATTGGCAACAAATGGGTGTTCAAGAAGAAGACAAATGAAAAAGGAAAGGTGAAGAAATACAAATCTTTGTTGGTAGCAAAAGGTTATTCCCAAGTGTCGGGAATTGATTTGGGTGATATTTTTTCTCCTGTTTCCAAAGTAACTTCTATTAGATTACTTTTATTTGTTGCTGTTGCTTTTGATTTTGACGTAGAATAGATGGATGTGAAGACAACATTTCGTCAAGGGGATCTGGAAGAGGAGATCTACATGAAACAACCTAAAGGTTTTGTGGTGAAGGGTAAGAAAGAAATGGTATGCAAGTTAAAGAAGTCTCTATATGGGTTAAAACAGTCACCAAGGATGTGGTATCAGAAATTTGATACATTTATACGGGGACTTAGCTTCACCAGAAGCAAAGCAGTTCACTATGTTTATTTTAAATTAATTGGTGACCGTGTTATTTATCTGGTCTTGTATGTGGATGATATGTTGCTGGTTGGAAATGACAAAGAAATTATCCAGGATTTAAAGACCCATTTGTCCTCCAAATTCAACATGAAAGATCTTGGCGCTGCAAACTATATTTTGGGCATGGAAATTAAAAGAGATCGAATGAAGAGGAAGCTTTGGTTAAACCAGAGGAAGTATGTGAAGACAATATTGCAGAGGTTTAATATGCAGGATAATAAACCGGTGAAGGTTACTATTCCTGTAGGTGTAAAGTTATCTGTTGAACAGTGTCCCAAGACACAAGAAGAGGAAGAGGACATGTCCCATGTTTCATATGAAAGTGCAGTTAGTAGCCTGATGTATGCGATGGTATGTACTAGACCAGACATTGCACATGTAGTGGGAGTATTGAGCAGGTTTATGTCAAAATCAGGGAAGGAGCACTATACAACTGTGAAGCGGGTTTTTAGGTATTTGTGTGGCACTAGTGATTATGGTTTGTGCTACCAAGGAAGACTAGGATTGGACAGATTGTTGGATATTCGTGGCTTTGTTGGTGTAGACTGGGCTGGAGATCTGGATCAAAGAAGATTTATAAGTGGGTATGTGTTTAACCTATTTGGAGGTGCAGTCAGTTGGATGAGTAAGAAGCAATCTGTAGTGGCACTATCAACTACACAGGCAGAATACATGGCAGCCACTTATGCAAGCAAGGAAGCAGTTTGGTTGCAGATATTGTGTTTAAGTATGGGGTTAGTATAGGGAGCTATAAGGATAGACTTTGATAGCCAAAGTGCAATTTTCTTGGCAAAGAACCCTACATATCTTTCAAAGACAAAGCACATTGATGTTCAGTATCACTTTGTGAGGGATATGATAGAAGACAAAAATGTGTTGTTGGTAAAGGTGGACACTTTGAAGAATACTGTAGATGCATTGAAAAAATCTGTGAGCTCTGAGAAGTTCTCTTAGTGTAGAGAAACAATGGGTGTTGCAGGGTTGGATAAATGACTAAGCTCTCTTGTGGCCTCTTGTGGAAAGAAAACAACAAGTGGGAGAATGTTGGGTTGTGTTATATTCTTTCCACGACTAGCCCACGTAGTTAACCAAGGGGTTAGAAGGGGGGCGGAGCCCCCTCTTCATTGCGCCGATTGCATAGCGGGGGCAGTCACAGGGGGTTTGAGAGGTGCAGGTAACCCCTCTCTATGGGGTCTGGGGCAGCGCCCCTGAAAATTTTGTTTTTTGGACCCTATATTAGGTTGGGCGTACCTACCTATGGTTTTTTGCATGATTTTTTCATATGGTTTTGGACGCGATGGTTTTTGGTCCATGGTTTTCAGTCCATGGTATTGGATGCTTCAGCATGTATAAATATGTATTGTAACGTTGAAAGCAACATAATGAAAAATCAAGCCAGTAGTCCCGGTTTTGGGATCCAAGGGAAAATGTCTGTGTATATGTGTTTTATGTGTTATGCTCTCGCATTGTTTATTTTCTGTGTTTTAGAATTCATATGCAGGTAATTTCTGTACGGGGTTAAAACCTACAGAAATTTATTAGCAGCCTACACATACCATTTTGTGGATATATTCCTATTTTTTATTGTGAGCTACCCTTATGCATATTTTATTTTCCGTTCAGGATTAATGGTATTTTCAAAATTCCTTGGCAGAATGGTTATAGATGAGGCACTCAAATGCTAACCTAGTACCATTGGAAGATTGATTTCCCTTGATTGAGATCATTCGTATACATAGGTAGGAACTTGTACATAAATAAGCTCAGGTGTTGAGCATTTGGTTTCCAGTTGCAGTTCTTTAGTTTAATTTTAGCTGATAAATAAGAGTGACTGTCCCAATTGGAAACCGGCTTCCAGAGGTTTCAGATTTCAATAATGTCAGGTTTTAGTCTTTCAAATTTTAGGGTTTTTAGAATTTCGGACTCCATGCCCAACTAAGGCTACTGATCTATGATTCCCAGCACTTTGTTATCAAAGCACAAGCATCCTATCATTGTAGATACCAGAGTGAATTCACTATACAAATGCCATAGAATTTGAATTGGTTAGGCAATATACGACTCCATTCCCGAGGTGAAGGCACTGATCTATGGTTCTTTAGTGCTTCTGTGGCAAAAGAACTATCCCCAGGTGGTGCTAGATGTTTTAGCATTGATTGTTCATTTTTATTTAAGTTTTGTTTTCAGTTTTATAAAATCAAAAAATATGAAGGAAATGGTTGATTTTATATTTTCACTGGCTTTGAAAGTGATAAACCCGCGAGAAGATCTGGGCCATCTAATCAACAAGCCACAGATCAAGAGTAATCGCATAAGTTAATTAGAATGGGTTTATTTCAAAGATCAGATGCGACGGTCGATTAAACATAGTTTAAATTTGCTAAAGTCTAGGCCAATATCAGCCATCCATCCAAAGAGATGGGATCCAACGATATCAAGTGAAAAAGTAATCAGGTTTTAGCATTAAAATTGGACCCAATAGTTCATTAAATGGTAGTTTATATTTCCTATCGGGTCTGTATGGGAGTCAATGGACTGTTGAAAAGGCGAACTCGATAAGGTTTAGTTCAAATAGGTTTAAAATCTCGTGAGTTCGGAAGGATTAGACCGTTTATTGAATGAGTGATCAGACGGTTTGCGTACAGCTAAGGCAGACCTGACACATTTATAAATCATATTGTTAATCCTTTTCAGTTCCGTGGTAAGCTATGTTCCGCGTAAATTAGCCGATTCCATTGTTTAAGCAAAATAATCAAAATTAGAATGAGATGATCAAAACTTAAAAGGGTCGGTGATTGGTCGGGTTTCCCTATGTTTTTGCCAATCAAAACACTCCCGATACATACGTGGGCCCAGGTCCATGCACGGGGTTTTTTCAAATACAATTTATTATGATTAAAATAGTTTAATCCTTATTAAATCATCTACAGAGAAACTTCATCAATAGCCAAGCAAAAGAGCTAAAAAACTAACAGTCATCATCATTTTCTAAATTCTGTTACTTCTTCTTATTTTATTTACGAGGTGTCTTTTATCATCTATGTAATATTCTGTAATAAATTTTACTTTAGACAGTTAGGAGAATAGTTAAGCAGTTTGACAGTTTTGGTGATCACCAACTATCTTATAATGTATAAAATGAGGAAAATTTATAGATAAGGGGTTTGAATTTTGGAGAACCTGGATACTAGGCCACTGAATTCTTGATACAACTCTTGATTAATGAAAGAATCAGAAGTTTTCGATACATTGTTGGGTATGATTTTGTGACTTCTTTGTTATGTGTCATCTTATGTTTTCTTCCTTAAGTATGGTAATGAAGCTGCAGGTCATTGCCTGCTTATGTAAATGAAGTTAAAATCCCTTAAGAGAGCGCTCCTATACTTGAAGTTCACACCTCTGCAATTCTTCTAAGTTACAAATAGTAATTTCTATATAAGACATCATATTATCTTTAACTTCTCCAAGTGTCACAAATAGTAGATTCTGTGTAAAACAACATATTGTCTCTGAACTCTTCAAGCTTTCTTCTTTCATCATTTATATTCAACAATCAAATGGCATTCTGATATTTTCATGTCACCCAAGTACTAAGGGTTAAAAGCCAAGTCTCCTAGGTCTTTCATTTGAGAACACAACATACAATTAAGTGACAAACATGTGACAATAATTAAAATCATTAATTTCTTAAGCACAATTTCTACATGGCCGGGAAATTGGTTTCTTAAGGTAAAACACTAGGCATTTCTTAGAGAGGGTTTGGAGATTATTGTTACGAGCCTTGGCTTCTCCACAGTGCAGAGCGAGTACATCTCTTTGGAGGAGTCGGTTGTGTTGACCGTAACATTCCACTATTGGGGCTAGTGGTTGTCATGGTTGTATGTATGGATGGAACTTTCACTTTATATAATATAAAAAAGCCAACATGTTTCATGGATATGTTATTATTGTAGTTTCATTATTCTGGTTACTTTAGCAACGTATGTAGTTTTACTTACGCATTGATGTATGGACTATTCCGTATGTGATTATATGAATGTTATTGAAGCATGTTGTTCATTTAACGCATCACCTTGGATGGTCAACTATTTTTCTTTCTCGTTTGTGATGTCATTCAACTTGTGTATTCCTTTTAGGGAGAGTAGTATTACAAGCTTCAAAGGCGCACATTTATTTTCCCACTTCGTGTGTTAGAAATTCCCCATGCATCTCTCATGACTCCTTGCAAGGCCACACACTTATTTCTCACAAGGATATCTTGTTTACCTCTGCACGTTAACGACCTAAGGCGTAACTTTACTACCCACTGATGGGACTCCTACTCCAAACAATTTAGGGTTTAGTTGGGACTTCTTACTGGGAATATCCCCTGAGATGTTGGCGGGTCCAGTACCGTCAACATATTCTTAGCATGCTGGCTACATTATTGTGCAACAAGTTGTTGGTGCAAATGATAATAGAAACCAACTAAGAAATTATGGGCTGCAACTAAATTTAATTATCATGTAATAATAAATACTAAGAAGTGTATGAAAACTCTTTCATGTGAATATCAATGAAAAGGGTTTTCTTGTGAGGATGTGCAAGTCATTCAAGTTCTCGAATGGTTTTAATTAAAAACAAATCCCATGTAAATTAAACACTAACTTATGTGGAAATGTATTGGAATTAATAGCTTATAATATACAAAGAAATATGAAGCAAGAACACGAGGAGTAATAAATTCCTAACGGAAAAATATATTATATTATCTCATTGAGTATAAAGGTCTCATGTATGGTAATTAGTGACTTTAATGATTTTCATAACTAAACCAAATTTTTATTTTTAACTTTATTCATTTAATATATGCCAAGTAGGATTCACCGTAATATACTGGAAAGTAGGATTTACTGTAAGATACTTCTCCTTAATGAGTATTTTTGTTTTCAATATGCATTATTCAACTCTTTTTGAACTAGTCTCTTCTTCATCATCATCAATTCTGTTTTTTTTCACCAGTCTTGGTGTTTATCTTTGGTATTGTATGATCTTTGGACTTTCTAGATTATTTATCCATGTTCTTCTTCAATTTTTATCATCTTGTACCTAACAAAAAATACACAATTTCACTACCCATACAACAACATCAATCATCTTGTTTTTTTATTAACACATAATTATTACACCTAACAGTTTTTGCAATAGATTACAATTAACTGTCACCACCCTCGAGAGGTCGAGTGCTTTCTGCGTACCACAAATAACACATCACATCAAGTGACTTCTATGGTTTGTGCATATGAAAAGAAACACATTACATTATGTAATTTATGTAGTTTCTTCCTACAACAAACACTAGTGGTTTCAACCATCAACCTTCAAGTTTTTACAAAGTGGTTTCCAAGGAACCTTGAACCTTTCAACATAATATATTTTGGGAGCATATATGCCTTTATTGGACTTACAACATCAGTGATTTAGGTACTTACAATTACAAAGTTCCATTTAGGCCAATCTAGCCTTTAAACAAACATTGGGTTAAGATAGTTTCCTTTCCATAATCCAAAAAAAAATTATTTAAGTATGACCATCGTGCTGCTTAGAGATGTATTTCTATGGATTCATTGCATTTACATCTACATGATATTATTATTACCTTCTTTCTGTTTTTTCTTCTTTATTCCCTTGCAGGTTAACAAAATACATGCATGTTCACATAATCATTTCTTCTTTGTTTCCTAATCATTCATTTCACGATGTCACCACATCATTTTCTCTATTATCTTCTTTCACCGTACCACTCTCTTAACTACTACACCATTTTCTCTCTTTGTTTCTACATCATTCTTTCTCTCATCATATTCTATCTTAGTTCTCTTTATTTTTGCATCGTTCTCTTTCATCACTCTCTTTGCCGTTACATTTTTCTTTTTGAAAACAACTTCTTTGATCATTCCATTGTCTTTTTGGCTATATAATTATCTCTATCACCATATCTTTTTCATCTAATTGATCTTTTTAAGTCATTCGCTTTTCTGTTGCATATCATTATCATCATTTTCTTTCATTATCATCTTTAAATGTGATGGAGTCTCCTTCTTCATTTTTATACCTATATATTAATATTTTCTTCTCCCTTAAAATAATTGATAACTGATGACCATATAAATGGAAATCCATCTGATAAGATATATGACTTCCAACCATTGTATTCACTAATTTATTAGAAATCCTTTTCATCTACATGATTCATAAACTTGTTAAACTCTATCTTTATTATAAGTGGATCCTAACCTTTTCGTATTATTTAAACCTTCTAAGGATAATCCATCTCACTTTCCCCCCTTAATCAAGGATTGGATTTCTCATATTTCACATCAAGCTAGCATACAAGTACCTGCCACCCTCACATATACCCATAATTGATGTTAATCAAATGTAGTTGCAATTTTACTTTGAGACATATGCTAATCAAATGTAGTTATAGTTTTACTGTCCATGTCTGAAAATTTCCTTCCAATAACCCACACATTGATGCTAATCAATTGTAGTTGCAACTTTACTTATCGTGTCTGAAAGTTTCTACCATTAATCTTCTCCATATTTTATTGTATGTGTTTCCATATTTACATTTTCAATGTAAAAAATCCCTTTATATCTTAATTTCACAACAATAATTACCTATGGGTTGATTTCCTCACAATTTTCTACTTCCTATATGATTTGAAGAGCATTGTCTGCACTATTGGTCTGCGGTCTGCTTATGCCCTTTACTACGAAAAAATTTCCGCGTTGAACATAAATTTCTTCTACACGCTATAAGATATGATTATCTACCATGAGTTGACAAATAAATGTTGTAAAATTTAACCCACTAACTGACCTAAGAGTGAGTACCATGTACAATTTTTTCTTTTGTCTAAAATTTATCATGTAGTAACATGTAACATAATTTTTTTCACTAATATGAAAATACATTTTTTTCTCATTGGTTTTTATCTTTTCTGGTTGAGATAATACATTTATTTAAATGGTACTAGCTCAATTGAAGAGCACTTGCCTTGCAAGAAGGAGGTTGGTGGTTCAATTCCATAGTGCCCTAACATGAATTAATCATGGAAGAAACAAAAAAAATCACATTGTATATTTTGTTTCTAAAGAGAACTTTTTAGAGAGACAATAACTGGGATTAAAGACAAATGTCTCTATATAGACAATAACTACGATTTCTCTCTTGAGAGACAAAAATGAATTATCTTATAAGAGACAATAATACTTGTCTTCTATAATGTCTTTATAGAGACAATTTTTTAAGACAATAATTTGAGACACTCATTTGTCTCTTAAGAGGCAAAAATGAATTTCCTCTTAAGAGACAATAATACTTGTGTTCTATATTGTGTTTATAGAGACAAGTTTTTAAGACAATAATTTGAGACACTTTCTTAAAGGAAATTTGCAAGTTTTTTATCTCAAGATAAAATAATTTGCTAAAGAATTGTCTCAAAATACCCCTCTATGTACTATTTAGTAGTGATGTATTCTCATAATACATAATCTTAGAGATATTTGAAATATTTAAATTCAGCACATTAATTATAATTATATATTCAACATATTTTTGTGGGTGTCTATGACTGAAATACATTTTTATCCAGGATCTATGAAGTAAATTTGCAATTCGAGACATTTGATCCTTCTAAGCTCTTGATAGATCTGGGGCTAAAATAAATATGGACGGGTTTATTTTCTAAAAATATTCTAACATATTACTGTTAAGATAAATATTTATCCATTTAATTACAAAACATTTGATCCCTCTCGACTCCTCGACTCTTAATAAATCTAGGGCTAAAATGGATATTAACTAATTTATTTTCCAAAAATATTCTAACATATTAGTGTTAAATATTTATTTAGGATATATCTAAATCGATTATTAAACCAACAATATATTAATAAATCTAGGGCTAAAATGGATATTAACTAATTTATTTTCCAAAAATATTCTAACATATTAGTGTTAAATATTTATTTAGGATATATCTAAATCGATTATTAAACCAACAATATATTAATGCTACTTGTTGAAGTTGTGGTTTTAGTTTTTTTGTTTTTTTATTTTATTTTTCTATACAGAATTTAACATCGAAAGTTTACGGGGAAACAAAAGTTTTAGACATTACAGAATCCACTGTTTCTTTGAATCCAGTCTTGCTTCGTGATAATCATAAAGTATTCTTGCTCGGAATTGTTTGCATTTCCAGCGATTCCATACGGTGATGAAATCTATTTGTCACTCGTATAATTCGGAGAGAATTTGATGATATGAAGGGTGAAATTGAGTAGGAGCGCTTTTTTAGTCATAGTTCACAAATTCTTGTTAATCTGTCCAAAAACATTGAAAATTTGGCCCCGGAAGCACTCGTAAAACTAGAGCCTATGACACAAGGAGATGTAACATTGGGATAATGATACGGTGGTCGACTGTTCCTACCAGTTCACAGTGAATATTGGAGTGCGCAGCTAAGTAAACCTGTTTTGCGCCACCTCGTAATTATTTAACAAATTCCACAAAATTCGAATTCCAACTTGATACCGAATTCGAGTTCCAACTTGATAACTATGACTTGAAGAGGTATGAGGGTCACTCATCATTTTCATTCCACTTGGAATAATACGTTCCAGCACTCCGATGCTTTTTGGATGTTTCGTGTATAAAGCAAAGAGTGGTTGCATTCGTGGCAATTTTGAGGCCATCAAGTGGAAACATAAGTAAAATACATGCAATCAGATAAACATAAGTTCATTTTCAGCCTTTTGTGCATTACAAGCTTTCAGGAGTATGCTATGCGTTGTCTTGTGCAGATGCTAAAACCAATCATTTTAGTGTGGCAGGCGAATATTTTAATAGACGTGGACCATTATCCAAAGACTTGGCGAAAAGCAAATGGAAGAAAAAGATAGCGAGGTATCAGAGATAATTGGAAAATATATCACAGCTGTGGATTAGACTGATGGGAATATACAAATGTGAGACGAATATATCACTGCCCTCACAGCTACGTCTTTTAATACAGGCGGAACTATTTGCCTAGATCTGTAGTTCATAGGTTGTATTCAGCTCTCAGCTGTGAGGGCAGTGAGGTCTACGGCTACTCACATCCGACAAAATTAACTTTAACTTTACTGATGGATTTAATGTTTTATGCGTGGTCGTGTTTTTGGGGGTGTTAATTAATTTTAATTAGTTTTACATGTGTAATAGGAGTGTGATTTTTTTGGAGTTTGTGGTGGATTTTTTTGTCAGAATTTAGTGAACAAAATTTGTTGCCAAATCTTGATTTGTGCTGTTTAAACTGGTTTTTTTAACTCCATATGAAGATTCAACGCTCTCAAAAACTTATCAAAAACTTACCGGGCACTTCAATTGTGAAGAGTTCACCTATAAAACTTGTAATTTCAGTGAATCCCTCTTGGATTCTAGACAATATAAATCAGAAAATAAACCAAAAAACTTTCCAAAATTAGCACTTAAAAACTACATTTAGAATATCCAATTACTATAAAATTATGATTTTGGATGAGAATAAAATTAGTGTTATGGAATAGATATAGATACCAAAATATATTGATAAATAAGTTGATTAAATTTATATTTATATTAATTTTAAATCTATAGAAAAAATTATAATATTTTTAGTAAGTTTAGATTTATTTTAATTTTAAAATTGATTTTAAAGTTGTTAAAAATTTATAATGTTTAAATTTTTTTGGGGGTTGATAATTAAATTCATTATCATTTAGATAAAGTAATATCAATTTTAGATTTATTAGCATTTTATAATTTTCAATTTTTTATATTAATTTTAGAGTGGTTAAGAATTTATAGCCGTTAAATTGTTTTAGGTATTATAATTGAATTAGTTATCCTTTCAATTTAAATTGTTTGAGGGGTTATAATTGAATTCGTTATCATTTCAATAAATTAATAGTAGCTTTAGATTTATTAACATTTTATAATTTTCAATTTTTTTTATGGATCTCTAAAATTATTACGTTTTAAAAAATTAGATTTATAGTATAATTAATTAGAATTAGTAAAATATAAATTATTTGAATTGCATATTTTATATATATATATATATATATATGAGACAAAATAAATAAATAATAATAAAAAGTTAAATACAATTAAAAATAGTACAGCAAAAAATAACATTATAAATTTAGTATCAAAATATGATATTTCAAGAGAAATATCAAATAATAAGAGAATATTCATATATTTTTCAATGTATTAGGTTATATGTCAATTTTATATAAATATAAAAAGAATTACAAATATTTCTCATATTAAGTAACACTATCAAATTGCTTTATCAACATTCATTTTAATTTTACATATATTATGTAATAAGAGGGAGTCTATGCAATTTCTGAATTTCATGTTAAATATCGAAGGAATTACACATTTTTTTCATATTAGAATGAACAACATTCAATTTTTTTAATCACCAATGTACATTTAATTCATTTTGACTATAAATGTATCTGAATTAAGAAGGATTGAATCTTTAATTTTTTATTTTTTTTTTCAACCTAATTCATTTAGGAAAAGAATTCACGTCATAATTGATCTCTCCTTGAGTCCATGATATATGTAGAGCTAAAATAGATTTATATTAGTTAATATATTCCATGTCTTATTGATATTGATAATATTAAAAGAAAATGCAAACTTTTTTTTCTTAAATATTAAAGTATTTACACATCACTTTTATATTAAGTCATAAAAAATAATATATATTTATATTTTATTCTTTTATTTATATATAAAATTTATATTAATTATTTTATTTAAAATTTATATTTAAATATTTTATTTATAAAATACATTAAATATTTTATATACACTGTTAAATAAATTAATGAAAAATAATAAATAAAAAAATTATAGTCATTATCATTTTTAATAGATATAAATGATATTAAATTCCAAAAACAATTACAAAACTATGATTCCTCGTGAACTCTTAATTTTACGTACTTTTAAATCACACCATCAAATAGAAAATTTCAATCTCGAAACGTAATAAAAATTACAAAGTCATAGAGGATATTAAATTACAAAGACAATTAAAAAATTGTGATTCCTCGTGACTCTTAATTTCACGTACTTTTAAATCACAGCATCAAATAGAAAATTTCAGTCTCCAAACTTAACAAAAATTACAAAATCAAATGTAAATTTTTTCTCTTAAATATAAAAATTAAAAATTAAAAATTAAAAAGATAATAATTATATTGATAGATATGAGCAGATTAAGTATATTGATAAATAAAATAGGTTAGTATAGATTTTAGAGATATAGCTTTATGGGATATGTTGAAATATTTATTGTAGTATACATAAATTAAGAGTTAATATTTAATTACAAGTTAATTATATTCTTTTAATTAATTAATCAAGGGAAATATCTTATCAATAAGTGTCATATTGATATGTGGTATTCATAAGACATGGTATTAGATCATTATATTGTAACAAAAGCTATTTACAAGTTAAGAACTCTTGCATGTAAATATCCATAGTTAAGAATAATATTTAACTCATATATTAATTATTTTTACAATTAATAATAATAATAATTTAAATCAAAATTGTAATTTTTAAATATAGGGAATGTGAAATGTATTTTGAGGAAAGTAGTTTGATGATTATTGATGTATATTGGCAGCAATATAATTTATATAGTTGTGCTATTAATAATAATATTAAAAAAGTTAAAAAATATATAATTTATTAACCATTTTTTTAAGGTATAAATTTAAAGTTTATATTTTTTAAATATATTGGACGTTAATCATCATCATCATCATCATTAGTAGTGGAGTCTTTTGGGAGAGACTAAAAAATAAGTAATGAGTAGTTAAATTTAATATGATTAAATGTCAAATAAAAATAATTATTATTATCACCACATTGGTGTACGGGATCACCACATTGATGTACGAGACCACCTTGTTTGTGGGACAAGGGACCACATTGGTGTACGAGACCCCCTTGTTTGTGGGACAAGGGACACACCTCCGGGCAGTGATTTGACTACAAAGTCTATGAAGGCATACATACTCTAACCCCCTCTTGTTTTGAACCTGTGACCTCTTAGGAGGAAACACATGATCATAACCACGAGGCCCAGTAAATCATTTAATTTAATCAAAATTTAATATATCACAAAAATACAAAAATTATCTACTTAATATTATTTATAATCAAAGATTAAAATAAAGATATCAGTCACATCATTGTTATAATATTAATCATTAAGAGTAATAGATGTTAAATTAGCATAATTATATTTATTATTATTTTTTTCTGAAGTTAGTCATTTTGTATTAAGTCAATGAGGATTATCTACACCAAACATTTTCTCCCACTAGTCTATCCGAAGGGAAACCAAACTAGGAACATAAGTTCGAAGTTTTAAAGTCGTGAAGACCTTGTCTAGCTAAAGCATATTGGAAATAGAAGCTTAAAAAATAGGGTAGTTGTCATACCTTGACATATACTGACATGAGAAAATAAAAAAGACTACCAGTATTACAAACAAAAAAATACCTAAAACTAGTGAGTCATAACCATTGTGTAAGATGTCTGAGGATAAAGAGATGTGTGCTCATCTCCCAGATATTGGCTTATCTACCAAGAATAGACAACTTGCTCTCAATTTTTTCCTTTAGCTCTGTGAATCTCATATATAATTTTCTTTCTAGGTCATCTTGTACCTCCCTATGTAGTATGCAATATTCCAATGATGTTTAACCTCTTGCCATCCATAATTGATAAAGTGATAAAGTGCATGTAATGTGCAATGTATAGTAAGAAACACTCCTTTCATGTGAGCTGGGATCATATCAAACCTAGAAAGGAAAATTCCCATACTTAAACACCCTCCTAGAAAATAATTACATTTTAATATAGCTAAAATTAGACTTCATTAAAGATGGAAGATATCAGGGTTAAAATTAAGTAGAGACACATTGTAAGGAGATTTATCAAGTTCACTTATCATTAACGAAAGGAACTCGTAACACCAAGGAACTTGTATAGTCCAATCTACTCTCATTTTTGTAACGTGTATTTTTATGTTTGTTGCAAAAACATATTTGAAAAACACATTCTAAATAGTGGAAAGTTACAGTTCCATGTAAAATTTTATTCATTTTATTCGTTTGAAACAAAATAAAAAAATTTAATGTTACACAATTATTGTTAAAATACATTAAAAAAAAAAAATCCACACATGAAAATGTTCGTCACCAAATTCCAAAAAAACATAAAAACATGTAATAATTAGTTTCTCGGTTTTGTAATTTGCCTAACTAAGTGATGTTTTCACTTAGTTAGTAATATATATTTATTCCATTGCCACTTGGTCTTTAAATAATATTTGGGGTGAAAATCCACACATGAAAATGTTCGTCACCAAATTCCAAAAAAACATAAAAACATGTAATAATTAGTTTCTCGGTTTTGTAATTTGCCTAACTAAGCGATGTTTTCACTTAGTTAGTAATATATATTTATTCCATTGTCACTTGGTTTTTAAATAATATTTGGGGTGACGAATTCTCTTGAATATCATTTTTATGAACTTTTTGCATACATTTATTCCCGATTCAAAAGCTTGGTGTTCTCAACACTTTAGCGACTAGAGATTTAAGAGTTTTTGATGGAAACCATCTAAATGATGAGAAATCGCACTTCTTGAACGTTTTCTTGAATAATGGGTGCAATAGACACCAGTGTACTAAGGCTTTCCTCAAAGCTGAAAAAGGTCCTAAGGCTAAAATAGAACCCAAAGATCGATTTTTAGGTGTCATCTCCCTTTTATCCAAGGGACCAATGACAAGATTGCGAGGATCCTAAAGAAGAATAAGGATCCTTCAACATTTATGCCTCTGAATACCATTTGGAGCTCCCAAAGATCTGCAAAAGACCTAGTGGACACTAAAAATATGAAAGGTGTTTACATTCTCTGTTGCTCCTGTGGGACACCCTACATAGGTGAGACTGATCGCTCAATTAATCGAAGGATTTGGGAGCACGCTGCTGACATTAGGCATGGAAGGACCCGCTCCTCTGCTTGGCAAAACATGTAGAAAAAAGCAAGAATTACATTTGCATTGAGGAGGGCCAAGTCAATGCCAATATTAGTCATTTCCATCATCGAAAATTCATGGACGCCTTAGAAATCGAAATTGACGTTACCATTAATGTTATTCAAATCGCTCCTCAAATTAACGTTACCATTCATCTTAATATTCATTACGTTATTCGAATTTACATTACCACTAATACACAGATGCTTGACCATCTGTGTAATAGTGGAAGTTATAAGAAGCTTTCGAAGAATCCCCTCAAAAAGGTTTCCAGAGCGGTCGCCCTTGCGATCAAGTCGTGCAATTCCACGATTCCTCTAGCCCAGAAACTTATTGAGGGTAACCCCATCACTCCTAGGATTTATGGTCTTCCTAAAATCCATAAGGAGGGGGTCCCCCTGAGACCCATTGTCAATACCATCGGTGGTCCGACTTACCTCCTGGCCAAGTTCCTCGCCGCAAAGTTGAGACCCTTGGTTGGGCAGACTGAGTCCTTTGTAAAAGACTCAGCTTCGTTTATTGAGGATCTTAAGAAAATTAATCTTGAGCCCGAGGACATTTTGGTAAGTTTCGACGTGGTCTCTCTGTATACCTGCATTCCTATCAATGAGGCCATGATGGTTATCAATAAGCTAACTGACCCTGATACGGCTAAGTTAGTTGAGCTTTGCCTTACCTCTACCTTTTTTAGCTTCGAGGGAGAATTCTATGAACAGACTTGCGGAGTTGCTATGGGCTCCCCCTTGTCCCCCGTCGTGGCTAATCTCTTCATGGAGGATTTTGAGTCTAGGGCTTTGGCCTCCTCTCGCCTCTTACCTAAGCTTTGGAAAAGGTTCGTTGATGACACTGGTGTTGTCTGGTCTCATGGTCCTGATGAGCTGGATCGTTTCTTCCGTCACCTCAACAACCAATCCGCCGCCATTAAATTCACGATGGAAAAAGAAGATAATGGTTGTCTTCCGTTCTTGGATGTTCTCATCTCTAAGAAAGTGGATGGTTCCTTTTCTCATCAGGTGTATAGAAAGAAGACGCATACTGAGCAATACTTGCATGCGTCTTCGCATCATTTCCCCGCTCAGAAGTTAGGGGTTCTTAGCACGCTTGCCACCCGTGCGGTCAGAATTTCGGATGAGGAGAGCCTGGAAGCGGAGAAGGCTCACCTTCTAGAAGTCTTTGAGAAGAATGGTTACAATAGGCGCCTAGGTCAGAAAGCCTTCCTCAGGGCCAAGAAGGAGCCTTCAATCCGAAGGGTTCCTAATGATCGTATCATGGGTGTGAACCTTCCTTACATCCAAGGAATCACGGACAGGATTGCGAGGATTCTGAAGAAGTATGATGTTCCCGCAACTTTTAGACCTCTCAATACTATCCGTGGCTCCCTCAGGTCTGTGAAAGACCCAGTTGACCCTAAGGACATGAAGGGCGTCTATGTCATTCCGTGTTCCTGTGGGACACCCTATATTGGTGAGACTGGTCGCTCTATCAATCAGCGGATTAGTGAGCATTCGGCTGACTTAAGACATGGCAGGACCAAGTCCTCGGCCCTGGCTGAGCATGCGGGGAAGACTATGCATCATGTATGTATAGAGGAGGCTCAGGTCATTGCCAAAATTGCGCAGTTTCACCATCGCAAATTTAGAGAGGCCCTGGAGATTGAGAAAAGGCCGAACAATCTTAATAGGGATGATGGCTGGAAGATCAGCAGTTGCTGGGTCCCAGCCTTATCCTCCTAGCCTCCTCATTCTCCCCTTTTTTGGTTTATCGTAGGGTGTCTGTCTCCCCCCTCCTTTAATTTTCTTTTGGCAGTTTGGTCCGATTATTATGGAATGTTTAAATCTTTATTAAGTTAGGAATTGTATTAACCTGAACCTATTTATGATACTATTAAAATTAGATTTGTTTTTTCCATTATTTCATTATTCATACATCTATAATTATGTCTATTATAGCCTTAGAATTGAGTTTCCCTTTACTAGTGTCTAAAAACCCCCCTTTTTAATCCTTATAAGTTATAATTCATTTACCTAATGACATTGTTATCTTTATTTTTGGAATGAATAAATATATATTTTTGACCATTAGGTTTAAACGATAAATTATGAAATACTATTAATATTAGTTATTCTACTAGTAATATACTTGGACTTTATCCACCCTATAGGTAATAATATATTTACCTAAGGACTTATTTACCTTAATATTTTTATTTGAATAAAATATTGAACGAATTTTGAGTATTGGACCAGTAGGTTTAAAGGATAAATTTTGATAATATTAAGTTATATTATGAGACTTTACCCTAATTTATGGTAATTACCTATTATAACTAAATTCTAGGAATAATAATATTTTAACATCTTGTTTGGAATTACAAATTAATAAGTAGATATAGATTATTTAATAAACATATATTATTGTATATACCTTAGTATTTTAATGGACCATTATTTTAAATAATAAATATGATATATTTTTAAGAACTAAATAGGAAAGTCCTAACTTACCAATGGACCATTAATAATTATTATACTTTTACCTAGTGTAACTAAATTATTAAAATAAGAGTGATGTATTACCTTTCACTTATATTTAAATAATATTGGATTGATTTATTTAATTTATATTATAAGTTATAATGACCATTATAATTAAAATATTAATATTATACTATGGATTCTCGTTAATAATACTAATATATCTATTTGTTTGTAAATGAATTCATTTATTTACCTATTTTAGATATTTCTAGAAACATTAATTTATTAATTTAATGATTTGACCAGGAACCTTAAGTCAAATTAGCCGTTAGCATTATAGCTGTTGAGTCTCTGCACGCTCTATTTATTCAAGCTAAGCCGGATTGGTTCTTCAACTTGTCCTGACGATGAACCACACTGGTTGGTTCGAAACGCGTCGACAAAAGTTTGGTTATGTGATTTTGCAGAAGATTTTCTAAACAATGTTATGGATCACAGAAGTCTAAATTCCTAAATAATAATTATTGTAAGTTAGTAGTTTGTTATGGTTTGTATTTTTTGTCTTTGTATGTTTGATTCCTTTTATCCTTTGAATATTTGGTTTTTTAGCTTATTTCTTGATTTAATTATTATAATTGGCTCCTATTAATTAATGTTATAAATTAAATATTGTTATTAGTAAACTAGCCATTTGATCAACTAAGGGTCTCTACATAGATCTCTATTTAAGCCAGTGCCATAATATGCCTTTTCACAGCCTATTTCTTGATTTAATTATTATAATTGGTTCCTATTAATTAATGTTATAAATTAAATATTATTAATCTTATACTAGGCATTTGATCAACTAAACGTCTCTACATTGATCTCTATTTACGCTGATTGCATAATATAAATTTTCATCTTCGGGAATTTTCATCTTGTCCCGGCGATGACTGGTACCATGATTTACCTTTTTATCTTGACCTTAATTTAATATATAGATCACAAACACCTGAATTCATATTTAAAAAAAAAAACAAACGCAGTAACAAAAGGTAGTAATTTGATTCCGAAAGATTGATCAATATTTTGAATGTTTCTTCCAACGCTCACAGTTTCTTCCAAGCATAGCGGCAATCTCGGGCATAGTGGCCACGATTATCAGTGCAGTTTTTTGAGATGTGAATGCCTATTATCGAATGGAAAGGTGAGCAAAGATACTTACATTCAGATAAACGAAAGGTGGTTTTCTCGGTCATTGAGAAAATCATCGGACAGACTGTTGTACGTTACCAGCTTTTGGAATACAACACGCTTCCTCTGATTTCGCAAATTCCAAACGCAAGTTTATTGAAGACGCCACGTAGTGAAGTTTATTGAAGTTTATCCTACATCGTATGTACAGCCGTTGGAGCCATTTACTTCGGGACAAAGCAAATGACATCACCGCTGACGATACCCTAGAAGTCGGAGATTTTCTTCCCCTTTTGAACAGGAAGAGATCACTGTTTAAACATATAAAAAAGAGCACTTGTAATCCGCGTTGTCTAACGACTTCACAATTTAGCCGTCAGTTGATTTGAACTTTTTTTTATCAGATTTTGTTAAAATTTGTATTCAATTTTCTCTAAAGTTTCTCAAATTTTTTTAAACTACCCGCTTATAATTTTCACTAAATTTTTTTAATTTTTTTAAACAAAAAAATACCATGTTTAAACTACCCGCTTATAATCCGCAAGATGTCAAATTGGTTGATTATATTCGATTGCGAGCTTTAAGGCACTCAGATTTGGGGTAGGCACAAGGCTTCATCTGAGAGGAGATGATGTTGAATGTTTTGTATGTTCTGGTGCTTTGGAATCTCAGCTAACATTATAAAACCTTACTTTATCATTTTCGTTTCCTCCATGTGACTAATTCCCTCTTCATCATGAGTATGCGGTTGATGGCAGAACCTGTGTCGGACTCCACCTCTTCATTAGCTTCATCTGAGAGGCGAGGAGATGATGTTGAATGTTTTTTATGTTCTGCTGCTTTGGAATCTCAGACAACATTATAAAACCTTCATTATCATTTTCGTTTTCCTCCATGTTCCTGAGTCCCTGTGGATCATGAATATGCGGATGATGGCCGAACCTGTGTCTGACTCCAACACTTCATCAAGAACATGCGGTTGTCGATAAAAATGGAGAATCGATTTCCTTTAGCTTTTCACCTTTTTCATTCAGATATAACCTATTTATTTGTTAATGTACTAATTATATTAAAAATAGGTTATGTATTGGGAAAATGAATTTGACCTCTTGGCTATGACAAGGAGAGAGAGCTCTGCAACAAAAAACCTATGGGCGGCAAGGCGGTGAAACCCTTGGGGCAGCTCGAAGGAAGGGCCAAAAGGCCGTCAACAACCCGAACCAGTGGAAATTGGCAGAGACCCAAGCAACAATGGTATGACAGAAGATGTCAGGAGGGGAGAGATCCCCTCCTATCAGGATACGGTGGCAGGAGAGGGATAGAGTAGCCAGGAGACAGAGGAATGGAAGAGCACAGGGCCAGTGCTAGGAACTTCCTGGCAAACATGCTGCAGAGGAAAGTCCCTGCCATGTGCAGTGGAGAGACCCAGATTCGTGATTCCAGCGAATAAACTGGAAAATTACAGAAGCTATATGAGGGATCATGCTCTTATCTGCAAGTTCGTAGGAGTCTGGCCGTCGGAAAGAGATCTTACCAAGTGGATTCAGCAAAAATGGCAGCCCCAAGGCCACATCGAGCTCAAGCTGGGAGCGAAAGGCTTCTTCACAGTAATCTTCTTTAACTTGCAAGATAAGGAAAAGGTATTTGAAAATGGCCTGTATTTCTATTACAATGCTGGTTTGTTCATGCGTTTCTGGGAAGAATGCTACAACCCTGATAAAGAAACCTTTCTAGCTGCGCCTGTCTGGGTTCGCTTATTCGGGCTCCCCACAGACTTTTGGGATCCGAAAATCTTGGAGGGGATAGGAAACTCAATAGGCAGTTTCGTGAAAATAGCAGAAACCACGAAGAAAGGAAGATACACCTCGTACACTAGGATCTGTGTTTATATGAACCTAGCAAACCCCATGCCAGACACAATAGAACTTGAATATCATGAAGATGTTTGGCAGCAGAACATAGACTACGAACACATCCCATTTAGGTGTCGTAGGTGCCATGTCCATGGACATCTGGCAAAGGAATGCCCGATAACACGAGAGGAAGAAGAAAGTAGAAGCCCCCTGCAAAAAAAGAGAGAGCCAACAGATCAGGAGGAATACCAAGAGGTGAAAAACAAAAGGAAAGTAAACAAGGAAACCCCCCAGAAAGGAAGGAAGGAAAAACAATCAGCCCCAGAGAAACCAAACAGCTTTGCAGTTCTGCAGGTAGAGGATGAAGAGGAAGACCAACCCATGGAAAATCAAGAGGATAAGGGGTCGGACAGTAGTGAAAGCAGTGAAAGAAACCACTCAAAAAGGAAAGCCCCAAGCGAGCCAACAGAGAAAGGTAAGGAACAAGACGAACAAGCCGAACAGATGGAGACAGACCAAGAGAACAACAAGGAAGATCTAAGTCAAGAGGAAGAAGTCTTAAGAAAACTTCTGAACGAATGGAAGAACCTGGATGAGAGGTTTATTCCGGAAGAACAAAAGAGGCTGTATGCGGAAACCTTCCAGCAATATAAAGCAAAACTTGGAAAAGGCAAAGCCTCACCAGAAGAATCCCAAGAGACCCAACAGGAAAGCAGACCTGAATAGCAAGGACAAAGTAAAGGGGGGGAAAAAGAGGAAGAAAAAACCTTAAGGACTCTATCCAACTCATGGGCGAAATGTCAGTCAATACAAGAAGAGTGGTCCCGCTATCAGTGGTATTCCAAAACCTATCCCAAGTTAACCAATGATTTTGACATCTTGGAATATTAGAGGCTTAAACAGCAAAGGAAAACAGAGACATCTGGCGGCAAGACTGAAGAAGGACAAACCCCAAATTATGCTTATCCAAGAAACTAAAATCTCAGGCCAGAAGATGGAGGAAATACTCAATAAAATAAAACCGAGATATGAACATGTAACTATAGATGCCAAAGGGAGTGCAGGAGGGATAGCAATTATTTGGAATCCAGTAGAAGTCCTAACCAACTGGTGGATAGGAATGCCAAGAATCCTGACAGGGAGATTCAGGCTCATAGGGCAAAGTGAATGGGTGGCGATCTCGGCTGTCTACGGGCCCCATACCCGTGCTGATAGAGGCCTGTTTCTCAATCAGTTGGCAAAGCTCAGAAATATGCACCAGGAGCAGAGATGGATCCTGGCAGGTGACTTTAACTTAATCACTTCTAGAGAAGAGAAAAAAGGTGGAATAAGCAGAGAAGACCCAGAGATGGAAAGATTCAGAGACGTTCAAGCAGAATTAAGGGTGGTTGATATCCCAACTATAAACGGGAAATTCACCTGGAATAACAGAAGAGGCGGGACAAAACAAATTGCATCAAGATTGGACAGATTTTTAATCTCAGAGCACATAATTGGGCTGGACATCTTCTACGAAGCCTCTATCCTACCCATAATAGGGTCCGACCACTGGCCAATAAAGCTCGAAATAGCCTTGAACAATCCGATTAAAAAGAGGCCCTTCCGGTTCGAGTCCTTCTGGCTCAGAGCTCCTGATTTCCTCGACAAAGTAAGGAGTTGGTGGCAGGATAGCAAGAGTGGAAAGGAAGGCCGCAGCAAAATGCACTCTTTTCAGCTCAGACTCAAAGAAATCAAGAGCAAAATCAAGAAGTGGAACAGGGAAGAATTCGGCAATATTCAGCAGGAGCAAGGCAAACTCCAGTCCAGATTGGAAAGAATACAACAGCAAATCATCTTGGAAGGTCGAAATGAAGAGCTGGCTGAGGAGGAAGGCAGGGTAATCACTCAAATAGAAGAAAGGCGAAAGCAGGAGGAAATTCTGTGGAAGCAGAAATCTCAGGTCCAATGGCTAAAGGAGGGGGAAAAACTCCAAATTCTTCCATAAAGCAATGCTAAGTCATCGCCAGCACAACAGAATCTTCTCCTTGAAAGATAGTTAGGGAAACAGAGTGACGCAGCAGAAAGAAATAGAACAACTCTTGGTGGATCACTTCAAAGGCATTCTCACTGAACCAAATGCCAACAAATCTGAGGACATAGACAAGGTTTGCCAACATATCCCTAAGAAAGTTTCTAGAGATCAAAATCTGGCTCTGCTCAGGGTAATCACCAAGGAAGAACTTGAAGAGGTAGTTAACAAAATGCCGAAAAATAAAGCCCCGGGTCCTGATGGCTTCACCATTGAGTTTTACCAGGCGGCCTGGAGTTTTATGGGGAATGACCTGCTAGACATAGTGGAGGAATCCAGGTGTTCAAAGCGCATGCACCAGGGCCTGAATGCCACTTTCCTGGCTCTAATCCCGAAGAATGGCTGCTCGGAGGAACCGCAGGGTTTCAGGCCCATCTCCCTATGTAATGTTGTTTACAAAATTCTAGCAACAATCATGGTAAACAGGCTAAAGCCGATCCTGCCGGATCTCATTGCCCCGGAGCAAACAGGCTTTGTCAAAGGGCAGCAGATCACAGATGGCATCATAGTGGCCCAGGAAGTGATCCACTCCTTGAAAATCTCCCGTACCCCAAGCATACTTATCAAATTTGATTTGGCTAAGGCGTTTGACTGCCTTAGCTGGGGATATCTAGAAGGCATTCTTAAAGCCTATGGATTTGACCAAAGATGGATAAACTGGATCTTATCCATGGTTGGCACCCCCGTGATGTCAATTCTGTTAAATGGCACCCCCACCGAAGCCTTCACTCCCTGCCGCGGGCTTAGGCAGGGAGACCCCCTATCTCCTTTCCTCTTCATCCTAGCTGCGGAAGGCCTGGGTCGGTTGGTTAAGGCTCAAGTCTCCAGGGATCAGCTAAAGGGCCTTCGAATCTGCGGGAATGATATACTGGTTTCGCACCAGCAATTCGTAGACGATGTGATGCTATATGGTCAAGCCACGCTGAAAGAGGCCCAAGGAGTCATCAAAACTTTATCTGAATTCAGCAAAGCTTCTGGGACGGAGATTAATAAGGACAAATCGGAAGTGTTTTTTTTCAACACCCCGCAGGCTGCCCAAAGATTCTTAGCGCGCACTCTGGGCTTCAACATCAGAACCTTCCCGTCAAAATACCTGGGCATTATGTTGCATGAGCATCAATACAGGAAGGCCAACTGGGAACTTCTAATAAAAAAAATCCGAAATAAGATGGAAAACTGGATCGTCTGCTCGCTGAATACCCCAAGCCGGCTAATCCTTCTGAAAGTTGTTCTGCAGGCTATGCCAATTTACCAGATCTCGTGCCAAGCTATCCCAAAGACAACAAGCCAAAAGCTGGTCGCTATGTTCAAGAAATTCCTCTGGCAGGGCACCAGCAAGTCCAGAAAGTGGGCCTTAATTTCATGGGAGTGGCTAAGTCGGCTCCCCAAAGATGGCGGTTTAGGGCTTCGAGACCCCTTCGTCCTCAACCAAGTCATGGGTGCAAAGCACTGGTGGAGGTGGACTCAGGGCGGCCCTGACCTGTGGAAGGTGATATGGGAAAGAAAATACGATGCGGCAGGGGAACCCGAAGGAAGACTGAGAAGTGAGACGGAGATTAGAGGTTCAACAATCTGGAACCTGGCGAGGGGCAACAAAGACCTGATAAGGAATCACAGTTTTTGGGAAATACGAGTAGGGGACAAGGCCAGGTTCTGGGAGGAATCATGGCAGCAACGCGAAAGACTCATCCATAAGGACAACCTCCACGACATCCACGCTTTCACGTCCCAGGCTGAGGCAACAACCGTTGGCAATTTCTGGAAATCAGACGAAGAAGGATATTGGCGCAATTGGAAACAGAAAGAGGATTGGGAAGGGGCCCCAGAAACTGACAGATGGAACGAGTACTACATAGAGATGGCATCTCGTAAAGTAGCAAGGAAAACAGGGTTCGAAATTCTCAGATGGGGTAAACGAATTCAAGGTAATTTCTCAATAGCAGAAGCCTACTACCAAAAAGTCAATCAAAATCAACAGCCGGAAACAAAACAATGGAAAAATCTATGGAAAATCAACCACTGGCTGAAAGTATCATTCTTTGTTTGGACTTTACTCCACAGCAGAGCGCTTACCTGGGACCAGATGCAGAGGAAGGGGCGCCAAGGTCCATCCCGTTGCGCACTCTGTAATTCCCAAGAGGAGACTATGGAACATTTGATGAACCGATGCACAGTCAGCAATTCCCTGTGGGACAGTCACTTCAGATTGTTTGAGCACCGCCACAGAAATCATCGAAACATTGTAAACACCATAGAAAACTGGCCGAGAAAACCTTACCAAAATCTGGTGGTCAACCGTGCATGGCTCCTTTCTGCTGGGTTCCTGCTCTAGAACATCTGGAAAGCACGAAACGGGGCAATCTTCAAAGTGGAATCTAGAACCCCAACATCCATATGGGAATAAACCACTAGGAACATACGTGAAACAATCCTAACGGAAAGCTGGAAGGACGAAGACTGGTAGGCGTCGCAAATGGAGGAGGCAATCCTGAAAAGACTTGAGGTAAACCAGAGTATGTTAAATGGGGGTGTCAAAAGAAAAGACTAGATCAGGGAAGTGGCTGAAAGCAACCAGTATCTCCATCCCCCACAGGGATTCATAAAGCTTAACTTCGATGGCGCCGCAAAACATAACCCGGGAGAGGCTGGCATTGGGGGAGTCTTCAGAGACGCTGGGGGAAAAACCCTGCGAACCTTCACGATGGACTGCGGGGAAGCCTCAAATAACGAAGCCGAACTGCATGCCTTGAAATGAGGCCTGGAAATTGCTCTACAGGGTAATTTCAAGAGACTCCAAATTGAGGGAGACTCGAAGTTGGTGGTAGACATGGTCAGGAAACTACATCACCAACAACCAGTGGACAAAATTAGCAAGAGCTGGAGAACGGCATGGCTTGTAGGAGAAATCGGGAAGCTCCTGCCCAGAATAGACTACCTAATTCCGTCTCACATTAGACGTTTTGGAAACAAACCGGTGGACTGGCTCGCGAACTGGGGCAGTCGGAATCGAGGCAAAGAGATCGACAGTGAAGGTCTGTCTCAACTGCTCCCGGAGGAGAGAGACCGCCTCCAACAATTGCTTGACGTCGATAAGGGTGGTAAAGGCAGGCCCGAGGCGAATGGCCAGGATCAGGCGGCACACAACAGCTGTGGGGAAAGATCACAACATATGGGAACGAACAGCACATCTGTGGGAAAGGACAACAGTTATAGGAATGATAGAATCGGGCAGATGACGGGGCAAGGTAGGACAGGTCGCGGGGACGGAGAAGAAGCGAGACACGAAACATCATCAAGGAAGGATCTGGAGTTAGCTTGGGAAGTCGGGATAATTGATAGAGGGAGGACGACAGGTGACACAAGGAGTACAGAAAGGTTACGGCAGGAGCAGCCGGGAGAATATTGGAGTAATGACGCATAAAGCAGGTCAGTCAAGTCACACCCCATCCCGAGATAGGGATACTAGGCGGTTAGTCAGAAAATTAAATGGCCAAGTGGAGGCCCGGTTGGTAGGACAGCGGGTAGATAACAACCATATGCCTGAGAAGGCAGAGGGAATGCTCATACAGTTTGGTAAGAACCATGAAAAAAGGCGGAAAGGTGACAGTGTGATCCTGCGACCAGGCCCCTTCCCCGGCTCCGGCAAGAAAAGGTGGTATGTTTTCTATCATCCCTGCCCTCCAGGCGTTATGTTAGCTAGCAATTACGTTATCCTTGTTCGACCAGAAATGTTCCGCCCCAGTGAGCAGAATATCAGTAGTAGAACTGATAGTGGCCTTCCCGGCACTCGGTCGAATCTCCTCTTTCCCTCCAGAGCAGGGGAGGCCTTGCATGGCGATAGTTCTGGTTCCTATTCAGAGAGATGGGAGGCGAGGGGGGCTTTGTTGGGTCTCGTCGTGCTCCAAGCTGGGTACCGCAGCCCCGGCCATATCTGTTCCCTAGATTTCTTCCGTGGCTCTCAACACGGAAGCTATCCTCACCAGATGGCTTGGTTTGCTGCGCTTTGCCACACTGTCTGGCGTGGATTTTCTTGGGCTAATGAGAGAGGGAGGCGGGTCCTAAGCCGCTTCGCTAGGAGTGTTGTTTTAAGGGTGCAGACTACCAGCCATGCTGAAGCCGGGATGGTCAGCGAGTGGATTATGATAGCGTTTCATCTCAATAGCACTGACTTGTGGTTTTCTGTTGTGATAGGTAGAAAAGCTCATACAATTTCAAAGTCCCAGGTCCGTGGCAAGATGGCGCCGAGGAAGGCTAATTCTGCAAAGAACCGGGAAGAAGGCACCAGTCGCCATCTGAGCAAAAGGGGCAGGAAGCCCGACTCTGAAAAGACCATGCACACGATAAACGCGTACATGGTCGGGATTCCTCTGGAGATCCGCACCCAAATCAATGGGTGGGAGCGAGAGCTGCGGGATATCAGTGATAACAAAGAAATCCCCCGCGAAGACTGGGAGGATCTGATCCCGGACCCAGGAACCACAAGAGGAAGAAACTCCCTGTTCAATAAAACGCTTCAGCATTACTGGATCATGAAACATGTGGTTGGCCAGGCTATGGAGGTGAATCAGGTCATCCGTGAAGAGGAGGACGAGGAACGCAAGCAGGCGGAGGAGCATCTCAAAAGCCAGCTGGTGAAAGAAGCAGATAATATCAAGAATACTCTCCTGAAAGAGATCGCGGCCGTCCAAGTCCAGGCCGCAAGAAACCATTTGTTGCTGAAGAACATGGAACAAATGTTGCTGGACCTAAAATGGGCCATTGAACAGAAGCAGCTGAAGGCTGGTACTAGCGCCTCAACGCCTGCCCCGGTCAACTCGTCGGACGAGGATTAGCTGAGCTGAGTCTTTTCTTTTGTTTTGAATGTTGATAAAACAGAACTGTGTCTGGTTGTTAAGTCATGCTCCTGTCGTTAGCTTAGTTAGTAATAGACAAAAACATGGTTATGACAGAAAAAAGGAGCAAAACATTTTCAAATTTTGGTCAGGTTTCAAGGCCGAAAGGTGGCGGTCTGGTTTCCTGCGGGCAGACCCGCCACCTGAACTTTAGTACGTTGTAATTTTTTTTTGTCATCTGGAATGAAGAATGCCTAACCTTACAAAAAAAAAAAAAAAAAGTTATGTATTCAAGTAATCTAATTTATTTGTTAATGTAGTAATTATACTAAAAATAGGTTATGTATTTAAATAATATAATTTATCTGTTAATGTAGTAGTAATTATATTAAGTAATTGTGAAAAAGGTAAATATGTATTTACATGATACGATTTGTTTTTGATAAATTGTATAATAATTTTATAATATATTTGTTCAATGTGAAAAAATACACATTAATTTGTATATAAAATGTATTAGTTAAGTGTGAAAAAATACACGTTAATTTAAAGATACAAATTAAATAATATTTAAACATGCCCAAAATATGGGTTAACATCTTCCATGTAGATGAGCGAGATTAATTTCACAAATTTTGATAGTAAAGACTATATGTAATTATATCTTTTAATATATGATATAATTTATTTATTTATATATCATAATTGATTATGCATAATATTAATTTTCTAATTATAAAATTAATAATTTAAAATATGAAGATGATGTTATATATTAATCATTCACCTTAGTATAAGTTTAAGTTAAACTAAATATACACTTTAAGTTAAGGTTATTAAATTTTAAGGTTAAAAAATAAAATGATTAAATAGTTGTCATGGAAATATATGTTAATAATTTGATTTGAATTTATATAGGAACGCAATAAATTACACATATAACCATAAATCCAGAGATGCAATAGAAGTAACATTTCTTTTCATTAATATCAAATAATGAAATATGCTTACAAACAAAATGGAAATGAGACTAGCTCAGACGATGGTAGCTTATCTCTGAGAAGAGATGTGGTGGCTACACACCTCTGATCTTAGTTACAATGTAGCTCAAGGGCTTTTTTTATTATTGAACAATAGGAAAAAACCCTAAACAACCAAAATCCTAACCCGAAGATATGTAACACCAAGAGTTTGTGGGCCCTCTTGGGGTTAGTTGAGCAGCCAACTTCTTGGGGTCATAACTTGGTCATATTATATTCGTTTAATTTGCATGATACCTCATCGGAAAGATCTATCTGGGGAATACAACTAAAAATGTGATTACAATGAAATCGTCCAAAATAATATTGCCAAAAAAACGTCATTTAGGGCCTCAAAATGGCTCCGGAAGTTCACGACCCAAAAAACTGCCAAAAATATTAAATTGTGCTACAATTAAGGAAACTGAAAAGAACTCATAGAACAATGGTGGGGATCCAAGTAGAATAGGCAGGTGGCCACCAATATCCACCTGGATCTTTCCTCCCCCTTTAGGAAGCAATGGTCTCCATTGCGTTGAGTTCCTCCATGAGATGAGGAAACTTCTGCTGAACTTGGTCCAGCTTTGACAACTCGATACCATTGGATCTTCTATTGGCGAGTGTTCTTGATTTGCGTGTCCATGATCTGATCAGTTGCAGCGTGTTCCACGTAGTCTAGATTTAACTCTGCTGGTGTGAGGTGTTCTACAATGTCGAATGTGTCAAGTAATGGTGGAAAGTATGGTCGAAGACGATCTACATTGAACACTCGATGTAGGCCAAGGAATGGGGGAATGCTGAGCTCAAAATCATTATCTCCCACAACTTTGGTGATGGTGTATGACCCATATCGAAGCAGGCGAATCTTGCGGAGGGGCCCAACGAGGCGCTCCTTCTTCAAATGTATCCAAACTTTATCGCCCACCTAGAATTTGTGTGGCACTCGATGCTGATCCTATCGCTACTTGTACTTAGCATTGGAATTTTCCAATATGTCATGGACGTGTTGGAAGATGCGTTAACTCTGCTCAATAAAGCTATTTTCCTTGTCGGGTTCGGACTGGACATGAGACGAATCTGTCTAAGTCGCTGCAAATGGTATGGCCACATCCATGGGACATAGAGGCTGGAATCCCAAGCCTACCTGAAAAGGGTTGTGGCCAGTCGAGTTGTGGAGAGCCCGGTTATAGCTATGCTAGACATAGGAGAGGCTCTCATCCCATGTGCGTGGATGATTTGAGTTGTACATGCGCAGAATGTGTATGATCATCCTGTTGATGACCTTTTTCTGGCCATCAGTTTGGGGATGGAAAGTTGTGTACTTAGTGAGCTTAGTGTCCAGCATCAGCCAGAGACTGGACAAAAATGTACTGAGGAACCTGTTGTCCCAATCTGAGCTGATAGACTATGGGATCCCAAATTCTACCCACACTCGTTCAAAAAAGAGTTTAGCAGTGGCTTCTGCTATGATACTCTTCTTGTAGGCTACCATAATGGCCATCTTCAAGAATCTGTCGATGACCACAAAACCACAGTTGTTTCCATGCTTAGTAGAAGGAAGGCCTGACATGTAATCCATGGAGATGGATTCCCAAGGTCGACTAGGTGTAAGTAACGAAGTATATAGACCTTGATTCTGATGGCCCATTTGGCAATGGCGCAAGTAGTGAAGGATCTGATATACTTCCCAACATCATGTCGAAGATTCGGCCAATAGAAATACTTCTGTAGTACTGCCACCATTTTCTCGACCCTGAAATGCCCAGTGGCCCGACTGTAGTGCACTTCCTAGATCATCTTTGCATGCTCGCTTGAAGGAACACAAAGGTGTCCCAGGTGGCATAATAAAGCATCCTTGAGGTGAAAATCTGGAACTTGATGACCCTCCAAGTGAGTGTGGTATGTGTGGCAAAATTTTGGGTCGCTTTTGTAGAAAAGTGGGCAATCAGAACTCTCATGCCCACAAGAGTTGAGCACAGTGGTTAATGCCATGATCGGTGGTCGTCTAAGGCAATCTGCATCATTATTTGTGCTGCCCTTATTTTACTTGATAGTCAAATGGAACTGTTACAAGTATGTGGACCACTTTTAATGGAAATCATTCTACAACTTCGCTTGTGTCTATATCAACTACAGGGGTCGGTGGTCTGTGTGGATGACCATTTCTTTCCACCAATGTAATGCTTCCATTGTTGGCAAGCCTGCACAACGGAATACATATATTTATCATAAATGGGATACTTCCGGACTGTGTCTGAAAGTGTCTCATTGTGATATGCCACTGGATGCCCCTATTGAATAAGGACTACCCAAATAGCATAGTGAGAGGCATCTTTCTTGAGCTCAAATGGTTGTTGCAATTCTGGTGCAGATGTGATGCTTCAACTTTGTGAATACCTTCTATTGAGATTCAAACCAAAATAATATTTCTTTCACTCCTCCTTTGGTGACTTGACTCAAGGGCCAAGCGATATGAGAGAACCCAGACACAAAGCTGTAGTAGAAATTGGCAAGACCCAAAAAGTTGGGGAGCTCTGCCAGAGTTGTTGGTGCTGGCCAATCCTGAATGACTTGGATCTTTGTTGGATCCACATGCACGCCCCATTGATCAATAACGTATCATAGATACTGAACCTGGGTAAGGAAAAAATTTCATTTCTCTAAATTGGCACACATCTTGTGTTGCCACAGTGTTTGGAGAACCTATCAGATGTGGTTGAGGTGATCTTCCTAACTCTGGTTGAAGATCAGGATATCATCCAAGCATATCACTACAAATGAGTTGATGAATGGCCACAAGATGTCATCCATCAGCCTCATGAAGGTTGTAGGAGCATTCTTCAACCCAAAAGGCATAACGAACCATTCAAAAAGGCCCTCCTTGGCTTTGAAGGTAGAGTCTTCCACACATCGGAGGGTTTGATTGGTACCTGGTGATATCCGGATTTCAAGTCAATCTTGCTAAAATATTTTTCCCACTTTGAGTTGGTCCAGAAGGTTATCAATCCATGGGATCAGGTACCTATTTTAGGCAGTGATCTTGTTCAGCGTCCGATAGTCGATACAGAGTCTCCAAGTCCCATCCTTCTTCTGTACGAACACAATTGGGCTCCCACAGGGTGATGAACTCGGCCGAATGTTACCTTTCTACAGCAACTCCTAAATTTGCCTCTTGATTTCATCATTCTCTAGAATGGAGCACCGATAAATTGGTCCATTGGGTAACGACGCACATGGGGTTAGATCAATGGAGTGCTTGACCTGAGAATGTAGAGGCACCCCTCTGGGGGAGGTGAAGATGTCCTCATACTCCTCAATGATCTTGTCCATCTATTTTTCTCGTGCAAAGGGGCCCTGTCTGGAGGTCGTGTCCACTGTCTTATTCTTTCTTTGAGAGCGTATTATCAGGAAAACAAATTTAAGGTTTTTTAAATGAGCTTACTGCATTGTTTTGCAATAACCAGAGGGCCTCTTCTGGTGCAACTATTGATCGTGTGTAGGTAAAGGTGAGCCACTTTGAAGATAGGTTGGTATCATAAAGTAGTGTGCTAGGAAGGTGTGAATACATATGTATTAAGTGTTTGTTTGGTAAGTTATTTTCTGATCATTTTCGGACTTGTGTTTGGAGTGATTATAATTGCTATGAACTATTGTTGAACGCTGTGCACCAGCAGTTGGATAGTTGTTTACTGGTGTTTGTTTAACCCTGCTCGATGGCCTATGTGTTGAACCCTATGCTAGATGATTTAAACCTATGTGTTCGGTGTTCTCTCTTTGTTGATTAAAGTGAAGGTGTTCTTTAAAATTTCTATTGTGAAATTGTCAGCCCCAGTGACTGTCAAGGGAAGTTGTGGTGCCAAGTCCAGGGCGCAGCCTTGGCCAATGAGTTTAATGAGTGGGAAATATTTTCTCGAGCATTTTTTTACAATGATATTTTTTATAATCCTTTTTCAAAGAGTCCATTTGGAAGTATTTTTGGGTCGGGTAATATTTTTTATTCAGGTAGCATTTTTGAGTGAGAATAATTATTCGATAAATAAAATGATTTGATGACAATGAACATTAGGAGCTGCCGTATATTCCACATGATCCTGCAATTGAGGAGTTACTGGTTGATTATGAGAAAATGTGTAACCAATTGAATGAACAATTTGTTGCAGATCCAGATAATGACCAAAGAGATGACCAAGACAATATGAGATTGAGAGCACAACAAAAAAAAAAACAAGGACAAAAGGGTGTGTTCAAGGGAACAAACCATTCTTATCCCAAGCAGTCCTTTGAATAAGACTTAAAATCATTTGATGATGGAAGTAAATTTTCTGAAAAGGTTGAAATGAATTGGTATCATGTTATTTGTAACAAAGAGCAATATCCAATGTTCATGATATGGAGTAAAATGAAGAACAAGAAAAAAGTTTGTAGAAACAAGCTCAATTTTTTTTTTTGTCAATACACTTTAGTAAACAAAGTGAAATGAAATATTTGAGTCATGTCTGTAAGCTTCACTGAGACTTAGACCAACAGACAAGTTAACATCTAGGTCATGATAAGGGGGATTTGTCAGAATAATAATCACAACAATATTCAGTAATTGGTGTAGTACAAGTTCTAGATTGTCAATAATTATAGTTAGCTTGAGTCAATGGCCGTTGGTAAACTCATTGTAGATTTTATGGCAGATTTTATGTAAAATTGTTGTATGTTAAATGCAACTATCAAAGATTTTGTGTTGAATCTTCATTTCTGACAAGGAGTGGAAGCTCTAATCTGTAAACAATTTCCAACAACAGAGATTCACAAAACCAATCCTCTTCAACACACAGTCATAGGGTTTTACACTTGGAGATTTAACTCCTACTTATCTTATGCATATTGAATGAGATTCATCATCATAAATGTAATTTTTGTGTGTGTTAATTAGTTGGATTTGATAGATTTAGTCCAACTAATATAGCTCCTACATTGGTATTTGGTTGTGCTATTTATCAACTAGTTGATTGTATAGTTAAGATAGAATTTCTATCTTGAATCAATACTTGTTGTATTTATATATGATATTTAATGAACTGCTATAGAGTTTTGGTATCTAAACTGGTTTCTCACTTTGGTATCAGAGAACCTATTTAGACTAATTCCCTTTTGGAGGGCCCACAGGTATAAAGAGAGTGTAATTTGTTGCAAGGAGAGTGTTGGCTCTGATACCACTTGTTGGAGTCACAATTGCCGTTACACCAAAACCCGTAAACAGACACATTGCTAGATTTAAGCACATGCCACGAAACACACGGGGAGCATTGACCTTCTACACCACCATTAACAGGGAGCCAATAGCATGTTAGTTTATATATGAAAGTGTGAATTGTTTGTTAGTAAAGCCTATAGAAATAAGAGGATTTTTTGCAGGCTTGTGGATACTATCGATATTGCGCTTTCAATAGGCGGATGTCATTGATGTGGGGTCTCTTTGAGTTGAGATTTAAGCATACTAGCGATTGAAGGTCATTTCCGTTGAAGAGCTATGGATCCACGTCAACAAGCGGATGAAAGTCACATCACGTGAGATCTATTGTCATTGATCTAGTCAATTCTCGGGATCAGGATCATTTCGTTGGACGGTTTAGACAGACTTGGTCTCACATACAAGTTCAGCAGTGTGTGCGTCATACATGACTGTAAGCTTCTTGGAATTCAATATGGAAAACACTGTGGTGAGTTATGAGGCTTCCATATCACTATAGAGTGCAGTCGAAGCGTTGAAATATCTTCGTACCTTCCGGTAGCAGGACTATCAAAAGTATTCAGTTGCAGCAGAAGGATGTCAAACGACATAGTTGATGGGATCTTTGTAAGGAAGATCATATCACTTATTGAGACTGCCCCATTTCCATTGGAGGTCACCTTTAGTTGGAATTGTGAGAAATATAAGGATCTCATTGTCGTCTCATGATCAACAGTTTCATAGGGATGTCAGAATAATAATCACGACACTATTCAATAGTCAGTGTAGTACAAATTTTAGGTTGTCAATAATTAAGATGATTAATATAGAATTTCTATCTTAAACCAATACTACTTGTATTTATATCTGATATTTAATAGACTACTATAGAGTATAGAGTTTTGATGTTGTGATGTGCAAACTAGTTTCTCAATTTAGTATCAGCGCCTATCTAGGCTAACTCCCTTTTAGGAGGGCCCAGGGGCATAGAGAGAGTGTAATTTATTGTTGCATAGTAGTGTGTTAGTTTGTATATGGAAGTGTGTATTATTTGTCAGTCAAACCTGTAGAGACAAGAGGGTTTATTGCAGGCTTGCGAATACTATCGATAGTGCACTTTCAACAGGAGGATGTCATTGATGCAGGGTCTGTTTGAGTCAAGATTCAAGCATCCTGTGGATTGAAGGTTGTTTTTGATGAAGATCTATAGATCCGCGTCAACCAACAGACGAGAGTCACGCCAAGTGAGATCTGTTGTGATTGATATAGTCAATTCTCGGGATTAATATCAGTTCATTGGATGGTTTAAACAGACCTGGCCTCACATACAAAGCCTCGCAATGAAATTGCATTGCGTCATACATGACTCTAAGCCTATTGGAATTCAATATGGGAAACACTGTGGCGAGTTATGAAGCTTGCAGATCACTGTAGAGTGCAGCTGAAGCGTGAAAATATCTTCTTACCTTCTGGTAGCAAGACTGCCAAAAGCATTCAGTTGCAGCAAGGATGTCAAACGACATATTTGATGGGATCTCTGTAAGGAAGATCGTATCACCTATTGAGACTGCCCCATTGCCATTGGAGGTCGCATTAGTTGGAATTGTGAGAAATATAAGGATCTCATTATCGTCCCTTTTGTCGTGATTGCTACAAGTAGTGCTGATATTCAATGTTTCAGATCCAACAATTATTAATAGACTAGTTTTGATTGGAAGTTGTCTATGGGCACAATAGAAGAAAATATGATTAATTTAGAGTAAAGACCTGTGCACAAAAGTAAAAACAGTATTTTGATTGGCATCAGTTCTTCCTTGAGCTAGCTGTGATGTACTTATCTTTCCTACTCACCATGGTTTTGTGTGATATTGTAATTCTCGATGACCACTACAGCGTTGCCAAAGATGAGAACGGAAGTCAGTTCCTACCACAAGCCCATGAATTGGCCATTGATATGTGGCCCATGAATTGGCCATTGATATGCGGTCGACTATATTAATTGTTAACAAGTAGTCTGTTCTACGCTTAGTAAACAGGTGCAGAGTTTTGGCTTATTCAGAGGTTACGTTGCTCCAGAAAATGCTTTGAAGTGTAAATCTATGACAAAAATAGATTACATTGACATATTAATCCAAAGGAGATCTATGGAATGGTGTGGTTATAATTGTTTGAATTAGTGTAATTAATATGTATTAGTTTTTAAAATTAATTTATGATGAATTTTATAATTAGATAAAAAGGTCATGATTTTTTTTTTTGGCTCAAGCAAGAAACAGATCTTCTATTCAAATTAAGCAGCAAGGAGGATACATAGCATACAAGATGTCAACTGTTTCACATACACCCTTAGTTTGAAAACTGAGCAACATGCTCAAGAACGTGGCTAAGGGCTCACAAAACATTAAAACCGACAAAGCCAAAGGGCGGCTTTAAAAGTGATAACGAGATCCTTGCGTCAACCCGATGGTGGGAAACATACACAACATAACGGAGCCGTAGATTTGAATTCGTGAAATTGAAACACTAAGAGGGATATCAGGCGAAATAGAAGCACTAGAATTACCCAACCGATGAGGGTGGTAATCAAAACAGTCTGGAGACACGTGTAGCACGGTCAATGGAATTGGGGGAATAACCAAAAATCTGCTTATGGTATAGCCGATGCCCGATATCCAACGACATTGTAGCAAAACCGTCGCGGTCCCACCAGCGAAACCGTCGCGGTCTTCCTAGCGTCACATGTAATTGCTTTTGTGGCATCGATGACATTTTGGTAAAACCACTTCAGGTACAATTGGCTCTCCTATAACCTTGGTAACAGCTGCAAAACCACCCGATTCTGAAGAGAAGTTTCGAGCCACTTTTTGGTTTACTGTGTTTTCTCCTTTGCCCACCAGTCCCCTGCAAGATCCTAAACTTGGGCTGCTTGTTAGGAGTACCCTTGAATTCCATCCACTTAGATATCTGCCTGTTTTTTCCCCTTGGAGTGATGATAAAGATCCCTATCTTCGCGCTCTAGAGTGCTGTAGTCCTTTCTCAGTTGTCCATTCTGAGCAAACTCCCACAAACAGCACTTGTTTTCTCTTGCGCAAATCACCCCTTCATTGGCTAGCCTGTTCGCCACTTTGTTGGCATCTCTGGACACGTGAACAAATCTTAGAGTTCTGAGAGTTCTTAGATGATATTGAACCCGATGAAAAGCTTGTGAGAGTCGCAAGTGGTTTGAAACTTTGTCTGGTGTTGTGCCGATGCTTATCCTTTTGACCGAGTTAATCGTCAATTCCGAGTTTGCTTCTATGATGGTATTATGTAAATTGTAGTCTGTCAGGATTTCTAAGCCTTGCTCCATGGCCATGAGTTCAGCCACATTGTTGGTAGCCCTCCCCAATTGACTGTGAAAAATGATTTTTTTTTTTTTTTTGTAAGCTAAGGTGGTACTCTTTCTATTACTGGATAGAAAATAAAACATAACATAGTATCAAAACCATATTAACTTGCCCTCATGGGGAAACCGAGTAATTAAGCCATCTATAGTTTTTAATGGCCGACCAAAAATAAAATGCCCAAAGTCTGATTATCCTAGCTAGATAGACTAGACAGTCCTGAGACCTTCTAATCCTACTGGTCTGCATAAAATATATTTCCTTATCTAGAGCATGCAAAAAACTATAGTTAACAAGACTATGAGCTTTCCTATACATATCTTTTGTCAGACATCTTCAGTTGCAGGTTGCTGGTTGGCTCCTCCGTCTGCTCCCTGATGTGCTCCCTTCAGAAGCTGGTGTAATTCATCTAATTTCTCCTCTTGCCTCTCCAAAGCAATGCGAATGAAACTCAGTTCCCTACGCAAATCAGGGCCACCCTGCGCAATCTCCACCATCTCAGTAGCAACTTGCTCTAATGCTTTTGCCAGTAACCTTTTCATTACCCAGTAAATATGAAGAGATTGTTTGAACAGAGACATTCTGCCCCTGGTGTTGCCTGGGTCATGCAGCAAGAATTCCCAGTCCTCCATTTCTTCATCAGATTGGCCTTGAAGAGACTCCTCCTCCAAGTGTTGCATAATTCTTCTAACCTCTGGATTTGTATTCTGCTGATAAGCCCTCTCCGCCCGTTGAATTCTCTGATTCATCGACCTCCTCGTTTTTTTGGCTGGTCCCGCTTCCTGCTTGGAGTTCTCGCCTTTCTCGTCTTCCTTCCTGCTCTGCCTCCGACCCCTCTTACCGCCTGTATCCATCCTACTTCCCGTTCCCCTATCTCTTCTTCTCATGCCATATCGCCTTACTCTCTCCACCTGCGGTGCTGGGTGGTCCTCTTTCGACTGCTGGTTCCCATCTTCTGTTAATCTTCCCTGTGCGTTAGATCTCCTGTTTGCTTCGCGTCGGGGTTCCTCCTCCTCAAACTCATCCGCTATCTCCAAAGTCTCGGCCGGGTGCTCCTCTATCTTCTGTTAATCTTCCCTGTGCGTTAGATCTCCTGTTTGCTTCGCGTCGGGGTTCCTCCTCCTCAGACTCATCCGCTATCTCCAAAGTCTCGGCCGGGTGCTCCTCTGTCGCAATTGCCTTTCCTTTCCGGTCCCTGCTCCTATCAACTGCACTGTACAGCTCCTCTGCCACCCTGGTTTTCATCCTGGTTTCCATGCTATCTTCGATTATGCCGCGGGGGATACTCTGGTGTCGATTAAAACCTCTCCTGTCTCGTTGTCTCACTGCTGTGCTGACCTCTGCTCACCGAATTGGGGGAAGGCTAAACAGCTACTTTTCCTTGGCCGTTTGGGTATTTATCAACTTTCTGCCCTCGATGTATGCCACTGAATCGGCGTTGCATTGCCGCCGTTTATTATCCGGGATGATGCCTCTTCTGGCCATCATTCCATGATTAACATTTGCTGTCTGAAGATCTGACATGCCGCTCCACCATCCTCTCCGATCGCGCGCATTAATTATATCACAATGGGGGTGATCCTGAGACGTTCTCCACGCACGCCGCCAATGTACTGCACTGTGCCTTGCCATCATATCAATCCTCTGTCCATACTGACCTGCATTCATTAAACGAGATCTCCAAACCCGCTCACCTATCCAGCTCATTAATCCTAGCATTCTCGCTCGTTGCCTGATCATGATCTTCATTTATGATCTTTGCCAAGTCTGCCCAGTCTCTGCTGTCACACACCGCTTTCCATTGGCTATCTACAATGCTGCCTCGTCCTTTACATCCCCAGTTCGCCATGAAGTCGGCCGCGCGGTTCCCATTCCTCCTAACGTGATTAACTAGTTTGTATTCTATCCTTTTTAATAGATCCGCTATCTCTTGGACAATTCCAGCAGTTCTCCAGCTGCTTGTAATTCGTTCCCAATCTCTTCCATTGTTAAGCTTCTTCAACATTTCAACCGCGATCTAGGAGTCACCAACTATTTCCAAGTTTGTGTAACCATTTCGGATTGCAATTCGCAGCCCCTGGTGGATCGCCCAAAATTCAGCCTCGTTATTCGTCATTTCTCCGCCCCAATCAGCATAAATCCACCTTACCTGCTTTTGACTGTCGCGGAATATGCCACCGAAACCAGCATTGCCAGGATTCCCTTTCGATGCTCCATCGAAGTTTAATTTGATGAAGTTATCTCTGGGATAACTAAATTTATCTGAATTTTGGATTCGCACATTTTGTCTGTTGTTCTGCTTATGATACACCATCTCATATTTTAGATTTAACCTGTTCAGGATCATTTCCTCAGTTTTATTTGCCTTCCAGTCCTCCACGTCCCATTTCTCTACCAGGATTGTTTCCCTCATTAGATTGACCGCTCGTCTCCATATCATTTCCGAATCCTTTATTTTGTTCTGGAACAATCGGCGGTTCCTTTCTTTCCATATCATCCATAGCACGAAGCCTGCAATAAGATTCCAAGCTCTGCTAACAACTTTACATTGGAATTTCTCTTTATTCCATTGGAAAATTATTGTGTTAAAGTCTCTGGGACCTATCTCAGATTTGCCGAATATCCTTCTTGTATCCATCCAAAGTTTCTTAGCGAACGAGCAATTAATTAGAAGGTGATTTCGGGTCTCCTCTTCGATATTACAGAGACAACATCTTGACGGACCACTGAAGCCTTTTTTTTGAATTCTGTCCCAAGTTAAAATCTTATTCTTAGTTGCAAGCCATATGAATAGGGAAACTTTCGGCCACCAGTTGCTTCCCCAAATAATCTTCCAATCTAGGTTCTCCTCATATATGGCCTGCGTGTCCGCTAAGTAGTATGCCTCTTTGATGGTGAAAGATCCTTTCATGGAGTTTCCCCATCTAAGAAGGTCCCTTCCAATACGAGCTCTAATTTTTCTGGAATCCACCTCTTTCATATATGCTTCTTGTTGTTCTTGATTTAGCTCCCCGTCCCATTCAACTGGTTCTATCCATTTCCTCCAGATTCCGTCCAGTTCATTATCTTTCCAATAGTCTTTGACACATTTTCTATTTCCTTCTATTCTTTCCTGAAGCTGTTGGACCGTCTGAATTTTGTTCATTTTTTCCTTCTGCTGCCATTTGTCCTCCCAGAAGTTGGCTTCCTCTCCGCCTCGAATCTCCCAGAATGTATAGTTCTCAACTATATCTCTGTTTTGACGAGCTAAATCCCAGATTGCTGAACCCTTGGGGGTTTCTTTCTGCCTCAAAATGTCAACTATTGTGTCAGGCATATTGTATTTAAGTCTCCAAATAGCTTTCCACAGGTCATCACCCTCTCTTAGCCATCGCCACCAGAGCTTCGCTCCTAACACTTTGTTGAGTTTTTCCGGGTCACGTAAACCCAATCCTCATGTTTCCTTCCTCTGTTTTAGGTGATTCCAAGAAACTAGGGCCCATTTTTTCTGTTGATTCACCCCCCCCCCAGATAAACTTCCTTATGATCTTTCTAATCTTTGAACAGACTCCTAAAGGGGCCGCCATTATCGACAGAGGATATATGGGAATAGCCTGAAGGACTGATTTCGCCAATACCACCCTTCCTGCCATGTTTAACGTTCTAAAAGCCCAATTCGCCACTCTGTTTCTCAGCTTGTCCAAGACTCCTTGCCAATTTTTCAATTTTTTGGATGTGAAGTCCAATAAATTCCCCAGGTATTTCGTAGGCAGCTCTCCTCTCTTAAAGCCCATCAGTCTTGTAAGATGAGTTTTAACCTGTTCCATAGTATTAAATATAAAAACACAGGACTTGTCTCTATTAATTTCCAGTCCAGAAGCTTTAGCAAATAGGTCCAAAATTCTCTTCAGCTGTCTCACTTCTTTAACAGTTGGTTCCCCAAATAGCATAATATCGTCAACGAATTGCTGATGGGTTAAGGGCAAATTATTACCCCAAAGCTGTAAACCTTTGATTTTGTTCGCTGCCCGTTCTTTTTTAATAAATCTACCAAGGCCTTCTGCTGCCAATATAAAAAGAAACGGAGATAATGGGTCTCCCTGTCTAATTCCTCTAGACGCATTAAAGGTTTTCGAGGGGGTTCCATTAACAAGAATGGAGAAGTTCGGAGTAGAAATTAGACTATGAATCCACTTTACCCATCGCCTGCTGAAGCCAAAACTTTCCAGGACTTCTTCCAAATATTTCCAATTCAGTCTGTCATAAGCTTTCGACAGATCTAATTTAATCATCATGCCCTTTTGTTTTTTCATTTTTAAAGAGTGGATAACTTCTTGGGTTACTACAAGGCCATCCAGGATTTGTCTACCTTCTACAAAACCCGTTTGTTCAGTAGATATTAACTTGTCCAGCAGGGGTTTCAATCTTTTGGCGATCAAGGTTGTTATTATCTTGTAAATAACATTACACAATGCTATGGGTCTAAAGCCATTGGCATCTTCTAAATTATCACTCTTAGGAATCAGAGCATAGAAAGTAGAGTTAATGGCAGGCCATACCTTCTGGTTCATCCGAGATTCTTCTATCAATTCTAGGATTTCTCTTCCCAGAAAATGCCATCCCGCTTGGTAGAATTCAACCGTGAAGCCATCTAGACCTGGAGCAGTACCTTTTTTCATGGACTTTACAACTTCTTCTATCTCCTCTAAATTAACAGCTCTCATCAGAGCCTTATTTTGGTCTTCTGTAACTAAACGAGGAATGGTCGAACATATCTCCTTTATAGCTTCCGATCTGTCAACTAGAGGTTCTGCTAGGATATCTTTATGATGTTCCACCAACACTTGCTCGATCCCTTCTTGCTCCACTACTCTATCACCATTCTGATCCTTGATGGATAATATCTTGTTTCTTTGTCTGTGTTTAATCATAGCCTGATGAAAGAATTTTGTGTTCCTTTCCCCCTCCCTTAACCATTTTATTCTTGATTTCTGCCTCCATAGAACTTCTTCTTGCTTTCGCCTTTCCTCTAGTTTTCCAACAATTATTCCTTCTTCTCTAATGCTTTCCTATGATCTGCCTTCAGCTATTATCTTTTGTTGCAATCATTCCATTTCTCCCTCCAGTTTTTGTTTGTCTTCCATAATGTTACCGAATTCCTCCTTATTCCATTTCTTGATTCTCCCTTTCAACTCCTTAAGTTTCAGTTGGAAAGTATGCATCTTTCCTTTTCCCTGAACTATACTTTGCGTCCACCATTCTTCCATTTTCTTTAAGAATCCTGGGTCCCTTAACCAGAAAGCTTCAAATCTGAACGGTCTCCTTCCACGATTTCTTTTAATATCCACCTCTAGTCTGATAGGCCAATGGTCAGATCCAAGAGATGGCATGATCTTCGCTTCAACGAAAACGTCCTTGTTCATAATAGCTTCTGATACTAAGAAGCGATCAAGTCTCGATGCTATCTGATTCTTGCCTCCCCTCCTATTGTTCCAGGTGCAGATCCCATTGATAGTTTGAATGTCTACTAGTCTTAAATCATCTATCATATCATTAAACATATCCATGAATTGATCTGACTTTCTTATCCCTCCTTTTTTCTCCTCTAGGGATCGGATTAAGTTAAAATCACCTCCTATAACCCATGCAGCCTCTGGATAAATTCTACGGATTACTTTCATGTTTTTTATAAAGCTTTCTTTTTCTCCTGGGGAATGTGGGCCATAAACCCCTGAGATGACTACCTTTTCTTTTGTTCCTACTATTCTACCAATGCCTGTAAGGATTCTATTCATACTGGTCCAGCCTTCTAGGATGATGTCGTTTGGGTTCCACAAAATTGCAATTCCTCCCGCAGAGCCAATAGCATCTTGCCCCATAACTTCGTATTGAAGCTTATTTTTGTCGATTATTCCTTCCAACTGCTGCACTGTAATTTTCGTTTCCTGAAGAATCATAATACTAGGCTTATCCTTTTTCAATTTCTCTTTCATATACCTCTGTTTTCCCTTACTATTCAAACCCCTAATATTCCAGCTGATGACAATCATTTAAAACTTTTGATAGGAGGGGAAGAATACCTCTGACAGAGGTATCACTTTGCCTGAGTTTATCAACGTTTCTCCCACAGTCTGAATGGCTTCACTCAACGTTTTCCGACCTCTTTTCCTGCTGTTTTTGCCAGAGCCGTCCATTCCCATCTGACCATTCCCTTGTTCGTTTCCTATGGTTATCTGTTTATCCATGTTCTCCCCTTTTTTTTCCTTGTACTTCTGAAATGCTTCTTTGTACAGTTGTTTCTGCTTCTCAGGTATGAATCTGCTATCCAGGTTTTTCCATTCCTGAATTAACTGTTTCATGATTTTTTCCTCCTCCACCTCATTTTCCATCTGGCTTTCCACTTCCATCTGGGATTGGATTGTTACTGTTTCTGACTTTCCCTCAGCCCGTTCTTCAGCTGTTTTCCCCGTATTTGTGTCCTTTCCTTTAGTTTCATTAACGATTTCCATTGGCGTATTTCCAGGATCTTCATCATCCTCCAGGTTTACTTCATAATCCTCATTTTCGTCTTGGAGGATTTGAAACTTGTTTTGACTTGCTGTATTAAGGGGCTTTTCTTGTGTCTGGGTTTTGGAGCCCTCTTTGCCTTGTTTCTTCCTTCTTGTAACCTGTTGAAAGCCCCTATCTGCCTCTTCCATTTTTTCCGAATCTCTTTGATGTTCCTCTTGATTTCTATTTAGCCCCTCCTCCTTATTCAAAGGACATTGTCTATATAGATGGCCGTACTCATGGCATTTTCGGCACCTGAACGGAATATGTTCATAGTCTATTGGCTGTTGCCAGATTTCGTCATGATATTCCAGCTCGATATATTCCGGAAGGGGTTCAGCTATATTCATGTAAACACAGAGCCTTGCATATGAAGTATATTTGCCTCATTTTGTTGCTTCTGCTATTTTGACAAAGCCCCCGATTGTTTTCCCAATCCCCTCTAGTATTTCAGGATCCCAAAATTCCACTGGTAATCCAAACAATCTAACCCAGATTGGGGCGGCTAGCATTTTTTCCTTTTCTGGGTTATATCTTTCTTCCCAGTATTTCATAAACAGGCCCGCATTGTTCATAAAATACGGTCCTTCTTCGAAAACCCTATCCTTGTCCTCTAGATTCGCGAAGATGGCTGTAAAAAACCCTTTTGCTCCCAGTTTCAGATCTATATGACCTTTTGGTCTCCACCTTTGATAAATCCACCTGTGTAATTCCTTCTCAGTTGGCCAATACCCTACGAACTTACATATCAGTGCATGGTCCTTCATGTAGCAGTTATATTCCTCAAGTTTGTTGCAGGGAATGACATATCTAGGTTGTTTTTGTGCCCTTGGAAGGCATTTCCCACCCATCCTCTTTTGCCATAGGTTACCCATCACTGGTGCGTAGTTTTCCTTCTGATTTCGCTGCATTCCGCTTGCACTGGTTTCACCTGCTACGACATTTTTATAGGAGGGGATCTCTCCCCTCCCCTGTTGATTTTCCATTTCCTACTCAGATCTATCCCTTTTAATGTTTAACCTCGTTTTTCTGAAGAAAATTTATCACTTAATTCGCAAATGTTCCGAGATAACCTTGCTTAATCCGCCTGCCGTGCCTTTCTTCGCCTTCTACCCTGCGATTCCCGCCTGCAACTCCAGAGTGCTGCACCGTCTGCTAACCCTAGCCCGCAAGTGCTAGGGTTTCCGGTTCCAGATCCCTCAAAATATTTCTTTAACTGCGGAGTTCTCCGACTGTGAAAAATGATTTTGATATTGCCCTTTGCATCTCTAATAACTCCCCCGAAACCCGCGTCCCCTGGGTTCCCTTTTGAGGCTCAATCTATGTTGAGTTTTAGGAAGCCATGGGGAGGGGGTTGCCAGAAAGCCTTGCCATCTGATCTGTGCCTTGCTTTCTTATGGGTGTCAGAAGGGTCGTGATACTCAAGTCCCAACTTTTCAAGGATGCGAGTGTTCCTTTGACTTGACGGTTTCTCTAGAGGATGCTTCAGAAAGACATTAATTGTTTCTTTGAGTTGTTTTAGGATCTGAGCCATGATGCCTTGGGCTAAACCAGAATTATTCTTGAAGATCCTGAGTTGCATTCTTTCCACACATCCCAAATCAAAAAACCTGGAATAAGCATCTAGGCTACATTGACACTCTCACAGTCCGAAAATTATTTTTGCCAATTCTTTAGATTTGCAGTAATATCATCATCCTTCCTGACTATCTGGTTGAAGATGGAGGCTACCTAGTTCCATATAGAGGAGGTGAACACACAAAGGTTAAGAATGTGATCCATGGTCTCCTCCTGTAGGCCACATAAATGGCATTTTGAAGGACCTTCAAAACCTCTTTTCCTACGATTTTCCTAGGTCAGTATCTTCTTGTGCTGAACTAACCATATGAACATTTTGATCTTCATCCGGTGAGGGTTGCTCCAGAGGTTTCACCACGTCTTGTCAGGATTTGGATGATCAAATCCGGTGATTGTTCTTTTGGCTTCTTTGAGGTTGAAGTTGCCCTCATTTTTTCTACCCCATCTTAGTAGATCATTTGAGTTAGAAGTTAAAATTTGTCTTTTTTCTAGGATTTCTTCCAAGACTTTAGCCTAGGCTTTCAAAGGGGTCTCTGCACTGTATTCTGGTATCCTCCAGATTCTCCATTTCCTTTCCTCTCTTGACTGATCCCCGAAGTCACATACCCTTTTTAGACCTTTATTGAGGGTGTCCTCTCTAATGATTTCTAGGCCTTCCCTGCTGAGATTTTGTTCCTGCTTTGAGTTGTCCTCCTAGAACCAGGCAAGATTCCCATTTCTTATCTCCCAGAAACTATGATTTTGAACTAAGGCTTTGTTTTCCCACACCTTATTCCAAATATGAGAACCCCTAATGTGCCTTGACATCCGAATGTAGTCCTGTTCCTGCCAATCCATTGCATACTTTTGTTTCCATAGCTTGGTCCATGGGCTGTTGGTTTCCTTTAACCATCTCCACCAAAGTTTTGCTCCCAAGACTTTGCTCAGGGTATCTGAGTCGTGGAGACCTAAACCTCCATGGGTTTTGGGTTTGCAAATCTTCTCCCACGCTACCAGGGCCCATTTCTTTTTCTCTTCTCCTTTACCCCAAAGAAAGTTTCTTTGAATATTCCTGATTTGCTGTAAAACTCCTTTTGGGGCAAGAAGGGCTAAAAACATATAAACTGGAATGGTTTGAAGAACAACCTTTGTTAGAATTAATCTTCCTGCTAAATTCAAAGATCTGCTAGTCCAGTTATTGACTTGTTCCTTCAGTTTATTCATAATTGACTCCCATACTTCCTTCTTCAGAGGTTTGTCAGTGAGAGGCATTCCCAGAAATTTAGATTGTAGATTCTCTCTTTTAAATCCCAGAATTCTGAAGAGATGTCTTTGGATGGAAATATCCGTATTGAAAAAGAAAGCTTTTGATTTTGTGAGGCTTACCTCTGTGCCGGCGGCCAAGGCAAAGTCATGCAGGATTTGTTTGAAGGCTTTGGCTTCCTTAACTGTGGGTGTGCCTTGAAGCATAGTATCATCCACAAATTTTTGATGAGTCAAAGTGTCCCCATTTTGAGTGAGTTTTAGCCCCTTGATTCTTCCTTCTTCCTTGGTTGAGTTTATCATTCTGCCCAATCCTTCCATCATGAGAATGAAGAGGAATAGAGAAAGAGGATAACCCTGCCTAAGGCCCCTTGAAGGCCTGAAGGCTCTTGATGGAGGGCCATTGAGAAGGATAGAGCAACTAGCCATGGTAACCAGGGCCATAACCCACTTTATCCAGTTATAGTCAAATCCATAAGCTTTTAAGAATTTCCTTTATGTAAGGCCAACTTAGCTTGTCATAAGCTTTTGCTATGTCCAGCTGTATTATCATCCCTGCTTGCTTTTTGTTCTTGAGGGAGTGCACCACTTCGTGAGCTTGGATGATATTGTTGAGAATTTGTCTTCCTTCCACATAACCGGTTTGCTCCTTTGACACAACCGATGGAAGTAAAGGTTTGAGTATGTTAACAATAACTTTGGAAATGATTTTATACACCACATTGCATAAAGCTATGGGTCTAAATCTTTTAGGTGTCATGGCTTTCTCCTGTTTAGGGATTAATGCTATGAAATATTCATTAATCGCTCTAAGGATTGTTCTGGATTTTCTCGAGTCCTCCACCACATCTAGAATGTCAAATTTGACTATTTCCCAACATGTTTTGAAGAAGTCTTCATTGAATCCATCTGGACCTGGAGCTTTCCCATTGTGCATCTCTTTGATGACTTCATTGACCTCTTCTTCCGTTACTAGCCTGTTGAGATTATGGTTGTCTTCCCTTGTCAAAAATTTTGGAATGTTCTTTGTGAAGCTTTTGATGAATTGAGATCTGTTTGCCATGTTTTCCTCAGTTATGCTTTGGAAATGTTGCACCAGAACGCTTCCATTTCCTTGTGCGTATTTAACTCTTTCCCTTGCAGATCTAAGAGTTTAGTGATCCTGTTATGAGCCCTGTGTTTCATGGTGGATTTGTGAAATAATATAGTATTTCTCTCCCATTCCTTTATCCATTTTATTCTAGATTTCTGTCGCGAGAAGATTTCTTCCTGCTGGCATCTGTAGTCCCATTCTTGTTGCAGAAATTCTATCTGTCCTTTCCTTTCTATTGATAATCCTTCCTTGATGAGAATTTGACTAACTTCTTGTAATTTTCTTTCTACCTCTCTTTTGGCTTCGAAAATGTTGCCAAACTCATTTTTGTTCCATTCTTTGAGCCTTTGTTTGATATGTTTAAGTATCTGATGTAGGAGGAACATTTTTGTGCCCTGGGTGGGCATGTCTTCCACCCACCAATTTCTAATATTAGAAATGAATTTGGGGTGACTAAGCCATGCATTTTCGAACCTGAAAGGTCTGTTTCCTGGGGTTCCAATGAAAGAAGCTTCCAACTGGATCGGCCAGTGGTCCGAGCCTCCAAGAGGAAGGATCCACGAAGTCATAGAGTGACCCGAAAGAAGGAGATCCTCCGAGATTATGAATATGTCTAATATCAAGGCAACTTGGGTGGTTCTCCCTCTCCTGTTGTTCCAAGTGAAGGTGCCATTTGTTGTTTCCATACTCACCAGTCTCATGTTGTCTATGAAGTTTTGGAATGACAGTGAGTCGAGTCCTAACATTCTGCTTCCCCTTTTTTTCTCAGAGAGGGATTTGATCATATTGAAGTCCCCTCCAATAATCCAGGGGATAATAGACTGTCTCTCTCTTAGCTCCTCCAGAGACGTAAGGAGCTTTAGTTTTTCTTCTAGCATTTGAGGACCATACACGTTTGTGATCAAGTAGCACTCTTTGTCTCCCAAAGGTTGTATTACCATTGAAAGGTGATTTCAAGTAGCTTTTGCATCTATGATCTCAATTTTTTGCGGATTCCATAGGGTAAGAATTCCCCCTGTTGTGTTCATTGCTTTGACTTCAAGGAACTCGTAATTGTAGAGCCATTTGTTGTGTAGTTCTCTAATCTTGTTTACTGAGCATTTTGTTTCTTGAATAAACACCATGTCTGGTTTTTCCTCTTTTATTCTGTTACTAAGATTTCTTTGTTTTCTCTTGCTACCCAACCCCCTAATGTTCTAGGATGTTAGCTTCATTATGATATGTTTGTGAAAGAGTAGCTGGTAAGATCTTTCATCTTACCTGAATTAATCATGAGTTTCCCACATTCTGACAGGAGTTCATTCTGTCTCTTTCTTCCTCTTTTCTTGCCTGGGTTTTTGGTGGAGTATTGAGATGTAATCTCCATTTTTCTAACCCCTTGAGTCTCCTGGTTGTCATGGTTCCTTTTGACTCCTGCAACCTATGTTTGGGAACTTTGGAGGATTAGCTGTTGCACTCTATTAAACTCCACTTGTGGTAGAGAGTCTATCCCTTTGTTGGTTCCTTGTTCTAGAAAGTGTTCTATTTCCAGCTTCTCCCTATCCAGAATCTCCTGTAGGTCTTGGTCCTCCATTCCTCCTTCACTTGAGGTCATCTCCTGGTCCCTTCCAAGTCCTGTGGTGCTTAGTGGATTGTCATTTAGTTCATTATTTGGCAGTGTGATGTCCATCTTGTCCTCTATTTCTTTTTCTGATGGAGTTTCCTCCAGATCCTTACTCTGTCCATTTTCTTCCTCCTCTTCTTCTAAAATCTCAAAACTATTGTGACTTGGTATCTTGTTCTCACTAGGTTTCTTTTGGTGCTTTTTTCCCCCTCCTTTCCCCCTGCCTGCTACTTTGGTGTATCCTTCAGGATCTCTTCCGATGCTGCCTTTCAGTTTGTCCTCTCTTTTGTTGAGTGGGAATTCTCTAAAGAGGTGCCCATGTTCATGGCATTTGCGGCATCTGAAAGGAATGTGTTCATAGTCAACCGCCTGAACTCATTCTTCATCATACACTTCCAGGATGACTTCGTCTGGGAGTGCCCCCGATAAGTCCATTTCTACACAGATGCAAGCAAAGGAGGTATATTTTCCTTACAGAGTCGCCTCTAATATCTTTATAAAATGTCCTAATTTATTACTTTTAGATTTTAAGGATTTTGGAAGCCAGTAATCTAAAGGTAAGGAATATAATCTAATCCATACCGGGACCAATAAGAAAATTTCTTGCTCCGACACAAAATTCATCATCTAAGGTTGCATGTAGAGACCTGCGGCAGAATAGAAGTATGGCCCTCCTTCGAAAATTATGTCTTCATCCTCCAAGTTCGTGAATACCACCGTAAAAAAACCCTTAGACCCAAGTATGTTTAGTTCTCCTCTTGCTTTCCAAGTGTTTTTTATCCATGTGTATAGTGCTTTCTCCATGGGCCAAATACTCATAAACTTGCATATGACCGCATAGGTTGCCATGTGATCTTTCCGCTCTTGCAGAGCGGGTTCATTCAGGAGCACCCGTGGTTTATTATTGGACTTGGGTTTGCAGGGTCCCTTTTTAGCTCTACCCTCTGTCCTCTGACCACTGTCACCCGCGTTCGTATCCTGACGAACCTCCTCGTGGGTCCCTTCCTTATCATGGGGTTTGATGCCTTCCATCTTTCGGGTTCTAGTAGTTTTTGTCTCATTTTCCGAAGGATTTTGGAGCTTGTTCTTACTCGTCCCTTTGCCTTTGTTTGAAACTACATTACTGTAGGAGGGAGTGGAGCTCCCTCCTCTTTGCCCCTCCATGGTTACCAGCTTGCTTGTGTCGCCCCTGTTTCAAACCCTAGCTATTCCTCTATCTCCCTAGTTGTCGAGTCAATGTTTTCCTCTAAAAAAAAAAAAAGGTCATTAGTTAATTACTTATTCTAGCATTAGTTTGTGCCAATGTCATTGGGTAGATGGGAATTGGTCCCTAGAATGATTAGCAGTTCAATTTTTATTGCAAAGAGGTAATTGATTGTGTGTGAAGCTATTATTTAAAAGATAGAGTGGTGTAAAACTCAATATCGATGGTTGTCCAATTAATTTCGCAGTTGACGATCCACAAAAAGATCTCTTATTTGTTAAAGGCGTGAGAGTAGTCTTTTGGTGAGATTATGCAACAACTTGGGAGGTTATTGACGTTGTTGAGTAATTGAATTTAAGAAATCTGTGATTTGGGAGTTCGAAAATAAAACTCAAAAATCCAATTTACCGACTACAACTTTACAAGCTCAAGCTCCATCATAATTTTTTACTGTTAACTCAATAACGTATTTGCCCTTTATTTTATAAATTATTAATTGCTCTTTTAGGAGCCGTGTATTATTAGTGCCTCATTGATAGGCCACGATTATAGCAATGAGTTCTTCATTGACCGTGTACCATTCGGCTTACACATCTTATAACTTCCTGTGTCAAATGTAAAACTTAATTTGTGTTACACTAAAATAATAAATTTGATGGGCTTCTAACATCGAACTGTTTTAATGTGTAGGATTTTGGATGGAGTCTTTTATATGAGGAGTTGTTTTTAAGTGTAATTTTTTGGGTTTTTTTTGGATTTATGACTAGTATTTATTGGAAAAATTTGTGGTGAAATTTTATATGTGTTATTTAAATTCATTATTTGGCTATATATGAATTCAGTGTCCTGAAAAATTGAAAAATGGCTAAGCATTTCAATTGTGTACAGTTCACCTATCAAACTTATAATTTCAATGAATCCCTCCGAAATTTTAGACAAATTAAATAAAAAAATAAACCAAATATTTTTTAAAAAGATATTTATTATAAAAATAATTTACAATAACTTAATATTTAGCTTTGTCGATTTCATTACCCAATTGAATTGAATTCAAATTCACTCTTCATTTAGTACTACGTTCCCATGAATGAGTGAATAGCGCTTATGACACATGACAAGTAATTCCCACCATATTCAAGTTCCTACGATGAACCAAGGAAAGTAAAGTACAAATAGTAAAAAGCCGAATTTACTATGTGCACTTATGATCTCTAACTCAGCTCTACTCATGTCCCTCATATTGCCGTATATATCAACTTCCGCTCTCTCAACTAATTTATTCATGTGAGTGAGTGATGTTGTGTGGCTGTTATTTTTGGTGTTCTGTTTAGAAGTGTTTTTTAATTTTTCGGTGAACGATGGGATCTGTGAACATTGAAAGACCATAGTCAGAGGAAACGGCTTTAATTGGTGCATGAAGAGACAAACCAGGAGTAAGGAAAATAAGACATGTTATAATGTTGTGAATCGTCTTTAACTTTATAAGGAGGTAATATACAGTATAAATTGCGGTAACGTTGTTCAACGAAGAAACGAACTGTAGTAGCATTGTTCAAGGAAGAAACCATTATATAGAGATAGACAGACAGTGACGTCACTGGTAATTAGGTTTGTATTTAACTTTATAACGAGGTAGTATACAATATAAATTGCAGTAACTTTGTTCAACGAAGAAACCAACTGTAGTAGCATTGTTCAAGGAAGAAACCATTATATAGAAATAGACAGTTTAAGAACGTCACTGGTAATTAGGTTTGTATTAACATGCTGGCTACATTATTGTCCGACAAGTTGTTGGTGCAAATGACGATAGAAACCAACAAAGAAATTATGGGCTGCAACTAAATTTAGTTAGCATGTGATAATAAAGATTAAAAAGTATATGAAAACTCTTTCATGAAAATGTCAATGAAAAGGGTGTTCTTGTGAGGACGTGCAAGTCATTCAAGTTATCGAATGGGTTTAATAAAGAAAACGAAATCCCATGCAAATTAAACACTAATTTATGTGGAAATGTGTTGAATTAATAGCTCATAATAAACAAAGAAAACTCTTAAAGGAAAAAATATATTATATTATCTCATTTACCAATGTTATATTTTGAGTATAAATGGTCTCATGTATAGTAATTCGTGACTTTAATGATTTAATTAGTTTAATGAATTTTATAATTAAATCAAATGTTTATTTTTAACTTTCCTTAGTTAATGTATGACAAGTAGGATTTATTGTAAGATACTCCAAACATTTTACCTTTTCTCACTTAATGTAAGGCAAGTAGGATTTATTGTAAGATACTCCTTTTTAACGAGTATTTGTAATTTCAATATGCATTATTTAACTTAATTCAATTATTTAACTTATTTTGAATTAGTTTCTTCTTCATTTTTATTTTCAGTTCTCTTTGTTTTCATTGTTTTTGGAATTTATTTTGGGTATTCTATGATCTTTGGACTTTATAGATTTTTTATCCATGATTTTCTTCAATTATTTTCATCTTGTACCTACAAAAAAAAAAAAAAAAATTCACTACCCCACAACAACATCAATCATCTCAGTTTTTTTTATCAACACATAATTATTACACCTATTGGTTTTTGCAATAGCTTACACTTCATTGTCACAATCCTCGAGAGGTCAAATGCTTTCTATGCTTTCTATGGTGACTTCTATGGTTTCTTCATATGAAAAGAAATACATCACATTATGCGATTTATGTAGTTTCTTCCTACAACAAGCACTAGTGGTTTCAACCATGAACCTTCAAGTTTTTACAAAGTGGTTTTCAAGGTACCATGAGCTTTTCAACATAACATATTTTGGGAGAATGTATGATTGTATTGGACTGATAACATTTGCGATTTAGGTACTTACAATTACAAACTTCCATTTAGGCCAATATAGCCTTTAAACAAACATTGGCTTAAGACAATTTCCTTTCCATAATCCAAAAAAAATAAAATTATTTGAGTACGACCATCATGCTTCTTAAAGATGTATTTCTATGGATTCAATGCATTTACATCTATATGATATTATTATTACTTTACTTCTCTTTTTCCTTCTTTATTGCCTTGCATGGTAACAAAATACCTGCATGTTTACATAGTCATTTGTTCTTTGTATCTTCATCATTCATTTTACCATGTCACCACATCGATTTGCCTATTGTCTTCTTTCATCATACCACTCTTTTAACTAGCACACCATTTTCTCTCTTTGTTGCTACATCATTCTTTCTCTCATCATAATCTATCTTAATTCTCTTTATTGTTGCATCGTTTTCTTTGTTCATTCTCTTTCTTGCTACATTGTTATTTTTAGAAACAATTTTTTTCAACATGCCACTGTATTTGTTTCTACATAATTATCACTATCACCATATTCTTTCATGTTATTGATATTTTTATGTCATTCTCTTTTCTGTTGCAATTCTTTATCACCATCTTCTTTCATTATCATTTTATAATGTGATGGAGTCTCCTTCTTCCTTTTTATACCTATATATTATTTTTTTCTTCTTCCTTAAAATAATTGATAATTGATCACCATATAAAAGGAAATCCATCTACTAAGATATATCAGTTCCAACCATTGTATTCACAAATTTATTAGAAATCCTTTTCAACTACTTGGCCCCAACCTTTTCATATTATTTAAACCTTCTAAAGATAATCCACCTCACTTTCTCCCCTAATAAAGGATTCAATTTCTCAAATTTCACACGAGGCTAGCATACAAGTTCCTGACACCCTCACATATAACCATAATTGATGTTAATCAAATGTATTGCGGTTTTACTTACAGACATATGCTAATCAAATGTAGTTGTAGTGTTACTTCCCATGTCAAAAATTATCCTTATAACAATCCATACATTGATGCTAATCAATTGTAGTTGTAGTTTTACTTTTCATGTCTCAAAGTTTCTACGATTAACCTTCTCCATATTTTATTGTATGTGTTTTCAGTTTACATTTCCAGTGTAAAAAGTCTCTTTATATCTAAATTTCACAACAAAAAATACCTATGGGTTGATTCCCTCATAGTTGTATACTTCCTAGATGATTTGAAGAGCATGATCTCCACTATTGGTCTCCTTATGCCCTTTATTATGGAAAATTTTATGCCTTGAACATAAATTTCTTCTACATGTTATAAAATAAGATTATCTACCCTGGGTTGATAAATAAATGTTGTGAAATTTAGTCCACTCGCTAATATCTCAGTACCATGTACTATCTTTTCCTTTCTCTGGAATTTGTCATGTAGCAACATGTAACATAATTTTTTTCACTAATACGACAATACATTTTGGCTCGTTGGTTTTTATATTTTCTCATCGAGATAATATATTTATTTAAATCGTACTAGCTCAATAGAAGAGAGCACCTGCCTTGCAAGTGGGAGGGTGGTGGTTCAATTCCATCGTGCCCTAATTTGTTGCCAAGAATTCAATGAAAAAAATTTACTGCCAAATCTTGATTTGTGTTAATCAAATTGGTGTTTTGACTACATATAAAGATTCAACATTTTCAAAAATTTATGGGGCACTTCAATTGTGAAGAGTTCACTTGTAAAACTTGTAATTTCAGTGAATACCTATCAGATTCTAAACACATTAGATCAAAAAGTAAACCATAAAACTTTTGAAAAAGTAGCACTTAAATACTACTCCATTTAGAATATCTAATTGATATAAAGTTATGATTTTGGATGAGGATAAAACTAGTGTAGCAATATATATATGGATATCAGAATATCTTGATAAATAAGTTGATTAAATTTATATTTATATTAATTTTAAATCTATAAAGAGGTTATAATATTCTTAGTAAGTTCACATTTATATTAATTTTAAGGTTGATTGAAAATTTGTTAAGAATTTATAATGTTTAAACTGTTTTAGGTGTTGATAATTGGACTAGTTATCATTTCAACAAATTAATATTACTTTTAGATTTATTAACATTTTATAACATTCAAATGTTTTTATGAATATAATTCAAATGATTACATTTTTAAAAATTAGATTCATGTTTATTTATAATTAATTTAGAATTAATAAAATATAAATTATTTGAATTACATTTTTATAAAATATAAAAATAGACTAAATCGAATATAAAAAGAGACTAAAAGTAAAATATAATTAAAAATAATACTACCAAAAATAATATTATAGATTTAGTATCAATATATTATATTTTAAAGAGAAACATGTAATGATATGAGAATATTCATATACTTTTAAATGTATTAGGTTATATGTCAATTTTATATAAATATAAAAAAAATTACAAATATCTCTGATATTGAGTAACACACTATTCAATTGTTTTATCAATATTAATTTTAGTTTTGCATATATTATGTATTAAGAGGAAGCGTATGCTATTTGGGAATTTCATGTTAAACATCTAAGGAATTACACACTTTTCCATATTAGAATGAACACTACTTAATTTTTTTAATCACTAATGTACATCTAATTCATTTTGACTATAAATGTATCTTGATTCAAGAAGGATTGAATTTCTCTAGGAGAAATATTTTTTCAACATAATTCATTTACGAAAAGTTGTCACATCACAATTGATCTCTCTTTGAGTCTATGATATATGTATAACTAAAATAGATTTACAATGGTTGATATATACGATGTCTTAATTCCATGTTGAGTAGTTAATAAATGAGAGAGATAACACACGTCATCGAACTATTTTGATCAACAAAAATAGAAATAGAGATCAGATTCTTTTTTATTCCGGGTAGATACATTGCATTTTGAATATGACTAATATTTCCACCAAGAAATACGACCAAAAAATTACAATGCCCTTTTATTTGGTACCCTCTATCATCAGAAAGGTAGATATTAGCACCACTGCTGGTTTCTTTGAAATTTTCAAACCAATGTCTGTTACCTGTCATGTGAGTGGAAGCTCCTGAGTTGACAAATCAAGTTTCTGCTTCATCATTCTTAGTAGAGAACACAGAATTAGATACAAACAATCTGAGATTTTCATTCTAATCTTCATCAGCAAAGTGCCATGCATTTTTCTTATGTCTATGTCGACCTTCATCAAGCTTATTTTTACGGAAGTTCTTAGAAATGTGATCAACTCTACCACAATAAAAACATTTCGGTCCTAAATCACTTTTGTTTGAAGACATACCTTGAGGTGGATTTATTTGTGGTTTACCTCCACTTTTTTGTCTTTCACTTTCCTTTTCTCTGAAGGGCTTCTTCTTTGCCAATAAAAAAAGATCTAAACTCTGGGGTTTCGGAGTCATCTATCTTTCTTCCTATTGCATTATGATCCTTGTTAATTCTTCAAATTTGGGGGCTTTCTCTCTCACATTCAAGCATGTGATAAACATCTGATAGCCATCATTCATACCATTCATGGTAATTGTGATGAGATTAGTGTTTGACACTACCTCCAGTATGTTACCCAACTTATCTATTGGCTCTTTGATTCGAGAGATGAACACAGCCACTCATTCTGTCTCCTCCATTTCAATGGAGAGAATCTTGTTCTTCAGAAACAATAGGTGATTTGTGTTTTTGATCTGGTACAGTTCCTTGAGAGTTTTCGAGATGTTTTTTGATTTACATTCTTGGATGTAAGGGATAATACAATCTTTCACTAAAAATTTTCACAACACTTTTTCTTTATTCTCCCTCTTTTCCCAGTTCTGGATTGTTGTTGTTGTTCTGCGCGTAGCTATGGTCGGCTTATACTCATCACCGATTGCAATTGCCCTTGCATTTTTTCCCCTCAAGCATGGTCTGCAACTTAAATTTCTAATTGGAATAATTAGACTTATCGAGCTTATTGCTCTCATTCAGGTATGCCTCTGTCATCTGGTTTTTCATCTTAACAGGTCTACCTCAAAATAACTTTCCACCTCTAGCAATTGAAAAAAAATTATATCTCTCTCTAGATCTCAAAGAAATGGTGCTCTTAATACAACCCCTTTCAGATGGGCACCCTAAACCACAATGTTTTCCTTTTAAAAAATATTATAACCCTTAAAAAGAAAATTCAACGAAAAAAAAAAAATCATTTCGACAATCTGATGCATCAACGCTTGGTGTTTCTTTAGCAACTAAAAAAAATTGTTGTGAAGGTCAGAGCTCTGACACCATGTTAAAAATGGAAGACAAAAAATATATTCATCAAACTGTGGAGCTAATAGGTGAGGAGCTTTACTTGGAGATTGCTTCTGGCAGAACGCTCTACACATCCATCATTAATCATCATAAATAAATAGTTTACATGCAAGTATGAGAGTTAGAAAAACCTCCTAGAATATACGACCTAATTGTTAATGTAAGGCTCACACATACTAATGAAAGATCTCTCTACAAGAATACATTTCTCCATTAATTTCAACAAGTTTTTCATTTAGAAAAAAGGTTTGCAACTAGAGACATTTCATCCATCTCAACGCTTCATGGATCTAAGTCTAAAATAGATCTAGACTGATTTATTTTCTTAAAATATTCTCAATATATTATGATTAAGATAAGTATTTATCGATTTAATTACGATATATTTAAATCGATTATTAAACCAATGATATATTAATGCTACTTCAAGTTGTGGTTTTAATAAAAAGAAATTGACAGAGTTTAATATCGAAAGTTTGAAGGACAAACAAAAGTTTTAGACCTTACAGAATCCACTATTTCTTAGAATCTAGTCTTTCTTCGTGATATTCATCAACAAGTATTCTAGCTCGGAACTGTTTGCAATTCCATCGATTTCATACGGTGATGAAAATTTATTTGTCACTCGTATAATTCGGAGAGAATTTGATGATATGAAGGGTGAAATTGAGTACGAGTGATTTTTTATTATTATTATAGTTAACAAATTTTACTTAATCTGTCCAAAAAAGTTAGAAAATTAGCCCCCGAATCATATTAGACATGTAACATTGAGATAATGATGCGGTGCTCGACAGTTCCTACCAGTTCAGTGTGAATATTGGAGTGCACAGCTAAGCGGAACTGTTTTGCGCGGAGCCCTACACCTCATTATTTCACAAATTCCACAAAAATCGAATTCCAACTTTATACGGAATTGGAGTTCCAACTTGATAACTATGATTTGAAGAGGTATTAGATAAATCAAACTGTTGTGCATGACAAACTTTCAAGAATATACTATGCATTGTCTTAATTCAAAAGTTCAGGTTGACATGGATTCTGATGCTAATGCTAAAACCAATCATTTTAGTGTGGCAGGCGAATTTTTTAGTCGACGTGGACCATTATCCATTTATTCCATTGCCACTTGGCCTTTAAATAATTATATTTGGGGCGACTAATTCTTGCTAATATCAACTTTATGAGCTTTTTGCACGGGCTGAGCCTCTAAACTTGTTAGAATATTAATCATGAAGTCGCATGTCCTTGTTTATAGGACAAGTCATCGGTGTAATTCGACGGGGCATTAATAGTCGGCAGGAGCTGTTCAATTTAGGTAGGAAATAATGATAGTTGTAGTTTCTACGGCTGGATGTATTTATAAATTTCATTGTAGGTAATGCAAACAAGAAGTTCTCTTGAGAGAGTCTTCCTTTTTGGATATGGTATCATAGCTAAGGAGAGCTGTAAGGAGTGTTACCTGTGAAGCCAAATTCACGCAGGATTCTAGATCTTTCTACACCACCATTAGTTTCTAGATCATTCCAGATGTCCCTCTGAATCACATACAGGATTCTAGATCCTTCTTCTACCTCTATAAATTTGTAATTTCTCTGGCCAAGGCCCAAGTCTGTTATATAATGCAAAGTGATTGTTTTATCTATTCTGCTATTTCTGACTGAGTAATCTTGTTGTTTCTCCATTTGTCTGTCTCTGTGAATTATTCTTTGCTTTTGTCGTCTAAGTATCTGAGTATAAATCCGCTGTGTGTTATGTATGCTCTGGTCTAACAACTGGTATCAGAACTAGGGGCAAATATCCACTGTGCAAGCCGCTTAGTGCCATCGCCTTACTCTTGGCAGCGTTCGTTAAAACGTTGGTTGTTACCCCTGGAGCTGTTGAAGGATCTATCCATGAAATAGCTGAGGAATGTTGGAACTAAAAGATAATTGATGCAAGAAAAACAAGGCTGTGGATCTATGTTTAAACGTGTTGTTGGAGTTTTAAACGTGGAGATCCATGGAGTTTGGAGTTGAAACGTGGTGTTTGTAAGTTTTTTTTTACATCAAGCTTGCACGTATATGTCAAGTTTTTTCTCAAACCAACATATGTTGTGTTCCAGCGCCATCAACCATCCCAATGAACTTTGAGCCTTGCGGGACACCTCTTTTAGCCTTTTCTCCACACGCATTTACATGGCTCATATTATTCGTTCCGGTTATGGTCCCGTCTCTTATATATTCTCGGGCATTCCTTCCACAATGTATAGCGCCCTTCTTGCACTACCCGACTTTTTCTATGCTATTAAGAATTATATGCAGTTTTCCCCTTTCTTTATATCCAACGAAAGTGAAGATGTTAAGCAACTCCCCCATTCTGGTTGCTGCATTGTTGTTTAGATTCCTCATGTTCTGGCATTTCTCAATAATAAAGTGAGACGACCTTGGCATAGAATGGCAACCCATCGAGGCTCCTAATTTGCATATTGCCCTAGCCATGAAGTCTAACTATAAAGGTGTCAATCCACCAGCCAAACATTCTGGAGCCATGTATATCATCACGGCGATAAAGCTATGACCGACCTGGATCTTACTTTGATGCATCGAAATCCTTGCCCCTCCGTCTGATGTCTACAGTTCGGCTCGATGGATCCCCTCGTTAGCCGGCACTTTCCCTCATAGCCGAGCCTCTCATGCTGGGGTGAAGCGATGGGCTTGACCGACCCTCTTTGGTCCGTTAGGCCCCTCCCATAGTGATTCTGCAAGAATTCCTATGACCGACTAGATATGTGAAATAGGTTAAAACATTATATATGTTTTTATATTTCTTATGAAACATATATAATTATATGTTGGAATTTTGAAAATTATATTTTAAAAAGGAGCAGGAACTTTAAAAAGGGTATTTTAAAAGGAGGAAGGTTATTATTACTAAATTTTAAATAGTAATAATTAAAGTTTTATTTTTAAGTGGAGTTTTTGTGTTTTGGGGTGTGAATTTGATTGAAAATGGAGACAACAGTTACAGATATGGAGAAGTTGAGCGGGGTTAATTTTTCCCTATGGAAATCACAAATGGAGGATATGCTGATTTTAAAGGATCAGTATTTGCCGATTGAGGGCACAACAAAGAAACCCTCATCGATGAGAAATGAATAGTGGAATAAGCTAGATAGAAAGACGATTGCAACAATCCACCGATATTTAGAAAAGAATGTTTATTTCAATGTGTTTGGAGAAAAGACGGCAGAAGGATTATGGAAGAAGCTCCATGATCTATATGAGAAGAACATGACATCAAGCAAGGTGTTCTTGATAAAGACGCTTTATAATCTCAAAATGAAGGAGGGTGCTTCAGTTCCTGAGCACTTGAATGCATTTAATATTATTACTAATCAACTTGCCCTTGTTAAAATCATTTTAGATGATGAAATTAGAGCCATATTGTTGATGTGTTCTATGCCAGACAGTTGGGAAAATTTAATTGTAGCTCTGAGCACTTCAACAACTACACGGACACTGAAGTTTGATGATGGCAGCAGCAGTTTAATGAATGAGGAGTTGCAACGCAAGTCAATTGCGGAAAACCAGGGAGAAGAGGCTCTAGCTCTAGCTGATCGTGGTAGGAGAATGGATCGAGGCCGGCAAGGGCGATCAAGATCGAGAGGCCAATCAAAATCAAGGAGAGGCAGAATCATTTACTTTCTTTGTGGCAAACCCGGGCACATTAAGAAAGAATGTTGATTCTGGAAGAAAGGACAAAAGGATTAGAGATTGTCCAATACAAATCACAAGTCATCCAGCACAAATGAAGGTGAGACTACTGTTGCAGCCATAGATGGTGATGTGTTGTTTACTGTTTCAGTATAAGATGCATGTGTATATACATCTAGCAGTAGCTTTGATTGGATCCTTGACTCCGGGGCATCTCACCATGTAACCCCATGCAAGGATAGTTTTGTTTCATATAATCCTGGTGATTATGGTAGAGTGCATTTAGGAAATAATGATTTTTGTAGTATTGTTGGAGTGGGAGATGTCCAGATGAAGATGAAAGATGGACAAGATATATTGTTAAAACAGGTCAGGCATGTACCAGAAATGCGCATGATTTTAATCTCTATGGGACGACTGGATGATGAAGGCTATTTGACAAACTTTGGAAAAGGAAGCTGGAAAATTAGCAAAGATGCATTGGTCATGGCCAAACAACCCAAGACAGGAACATTATACACATTGAAGACACGGATCAACAAAATCAGATTTGGCTGTTGTCACAAAAGAAGAAAATTCAGCAGATCTATGGCATAAGCGTTTGGGTCACATGAGCGAGAAAGGTTTCAAAATCCTTGTTGATAAAAATTTATTACCAGGTTTGAAATCCTACAATCTTGATCTTTGTGAGCATTGTATATGTGGTAGACAAAGAAGGGTTTCATTCCTTAGAGGTGGCCATGATAGAAAGAAAAATGTGTTAGAATTGGTAACTCAGATGTGTTTGGGCCTATTAACATCAAATTATTAGGAGGAGCATCATATTTTGTAACATTTATAGATGATGCATCCAGGAAGGTTTTGGCATATCCTATGAAAAATAAAAGTGAAGTGTTTGGAATATTTCAAAAATTCCATGTTGTTGTTGAAAGAGAGTCTAACAAATTGCTGAAGTGTTTAAGAACAGATAATGGTGAAGAATATTACTCAGATGCATTTAAGGAATATTGTAGCAGGTTTGGCATAAATCATGAGAAGACTGTGCCTGGTACTCCTCAACAGAATGGTGTCGCAGAAAGGATGAATCTCACCATTATGGAAAAGGTGCGAAGTATGTTATCCAATTCCGGTTTGGAGAAGAATTTTTGGGCTAAAGCAGTCAGGACCGCTTGCTACCTCATAAATAGATCTCCAACTACAGTCTTGGATGGTGGTATCCCTGAAGAAGTTTGGACTGGTAAGAATTTGAATTATTCTCACTTGAAAATATTTGGATGTGAAGCATTCGTACATATTCTCAAAGAAAATAGAACTAAGCTAGATGATAAATCTATGAAATCCATATTTTTGGGATATGTGGATGAAGATTTTGGTTATCGTCTATGGGATCCAGTCAATAATAAAATTATTAGAAGCAGGGATGTTATATTTAATGAGTCAAAAATGTTCAAGAGGACTGTAGGTGAGTTGGAGGTCAAGAAGGTTATTGACAGGTTTAAAGAGCAACATGAAAACATACCACCAATATAAGAAAATGAACAGCAAATTCAGGAGCATGAAGAACAACAAGTGGAAAATGATGAACAACAAGAAGAACGAATCTTGTAGGAACCTTTACAAGAGATTCAACCTGATAATGCACCACCACAGTTGGTTCGCAGATCTTCTAGGCCTCATAAGCCTTCACAAAGGTATCCTCCTTCAAACTATATTTTGTTGACTGATGAAGGTGAACCTAATTGTTTTCAAGAAGCTTGTAAAGTCAAGCACAGTAAAGAATGGAAGAAAGCAATGGAAGAAGAAATGAACTCTTTGCAGGAAAATAAAACTTGGGAGTTGGTAAACCTCCCAAAAGGTAGAAAGGCTCTACAAAACAAATGGGTGTACAGGATTAAGCATGAAGGTGACAAAAAGAAGGAGAGGTATAAAGCAAGACTGGTGGTGAAAGGTTTTGCCCAAAAAGAAGGTATTGACTGCATTGAAATTTTCTCACCTGTTGTTAAAATGTCATCCATTACAGACATTCTTAGTCTAGTTGCTGCTTTAGAGCTAGAATGTGAATAGTTAGATGTAAAAACTGCATTCCTTCATGGTGAATTGGAGGAAGAAATTTATATGGAGCAGCTAGAAGGCTTCATACAAAAAGGCAAAGAAGGCCTTATTTGTAGGTTGAAGAAGAGTCTCTATGGGTTGAAACAGGCACCTCGACAATGGTACAAGAAATTTGATTCATTCATGTTGGAACATAGTTTTCAGAGGTTGGAAGCTGACCATTGTGTCTATATCAAGAGGTATGATCAAGTAAAATACATCATATTATTGTTATATGTGGATGACATGTTGATTGTTGGGCATGATAAGAATAAGATCAATAGGTTAAAGAAAGATTTGCGTAGCACAAGAAAAATATATCAAGAAGGTTCTTGACAGGTTTAATATTAATGATGCCAAGCCAGTTGGTACACCCCTTGCAGCCCACTTCAAGATGAGTACTGAATTATGTCCTAGTGATGACAAGGAGAAAGAAGAGATGAGCAAGATTCCTTATTCTTCAGCAGTTGGCAGTTTGATGTATGCCATGGTATGCACATGACGAGACATTGCATATTCAGTGGGAGTAGTGAGTAGGTTCCTTGCCAATCCAGGAAAACAACATTGGCAAACAGTAAAATGGATTTTGAAGTATCTCAAGGGTACTAGTCATTATTGTTTATGTTTTGGTCATGATGAGACTGTGCTTGAAGGATTTACAGATGTGGATATGGCTGGAGATATGGATACCAGAAAGTCCACTACAGGTTATCTGTATACATTTGAAGGTGCAGCAGTATCTTGGGTGTCAAGGCTACAAAGAATAGTAGCCCTCTCTACAACAGAAGCAGAGTACATAACTGTAACAGAAGCTTGTAAAGAGATGTTGTGGATGCAGTAATTCCTAGGAGAGATAGGAATAAATCAGGACAAGTATGTGTTATATTGTGATAGTCATAGTGCCATTCACTTGGCGAAAAACCCAGAATTTCATTCAAAAACCAAGCACATTGACTTAAGGTACCATTGGATCCGGCATGTGTTGGAGGAAGAACAGTTATCCTTGGAAAATATCGATATATATATATATATAGGAACCCTGTTGATATGCTCACTAAGATTCTACCACGAAATAAACATGAGTTATGCAGAGGCATGGTAGGACTCGGTGTGACTTGATGACTCTTATTTGGCTTCAAGTGGGAGAATGTTAAGTGTGAAGCCAAATTCACCGAGGATTCTAGATCCTTCTAGATCAGATCTTTCTAGATCTCCAGGATTCTAGATCTTTCTACACCGCCATTAGTTTCTAGATCATTCCAGATCTCCATCTAAATCACATACAGGATTCTAGATCCTTCTTCTGCCTTTATAAATTTGTAATTTCTCTAGCCAAGGAATGCAAGCCAAGGCCCAAGCCTATTATGTAATGCAAAGTGATTGTTTTATCTATTCCGCTGGTTTTGACTAAGTAATCTTGTTGTTTCTCCATTTGTTTGTCTTTGTGAATTATTCTCTGGTTTTTCCATCTAAGTCTTTGAGTATAAATCCACTGTGTGTTATGTATGCTCTGTTCTAACAAGGAGGCAGAGCTCAGGGGAGCTGTGAGGAGAGGCCAAGTGGTAAATAGCTATCTTAGGCTGACTGTGGTGATAAGTGTCTGAGTGTTCTCCTATGAGGAGTTATGACTTGTCTCTGTGGTGTGAGGAGTTTTGTGAGCTATTGTGAGGCCGCTTAAGGTAAGCCTAGGGGTGTGTGAGCTTAAAGCCAGAGTGTGTGGGCTTGGTGGTGTAAATTGGAGTCGTTGTTGCGATGGAGAGTGCATATCAATAGAGTTCTATTGGAAGAGCGATGTTTGACGACAATTGGGAGAACAAAGAAGTATTAGTATAATCCATAGGATTGTCCTATGATCGATCGTTATTGATAGAGGTGGAATTCTATGCAAACAATGAAAGGGAAAGCATGACAAGAAGCGACAGCGTGAAGATTTGGCATGATTAGGTTCCACGAATTGCTGAAGCAGCTGAGGGTGGTTTGAATTTTGAGATCTACAGAGTTGATGGATTGACGTGTTGTTTGTTTTGTTGTGTGGAGTTATGTGTGTCTTCAACTCTAATTTGGTTTTGCTGTGGGTGATCTTCTAACTTTTGGCAAAAGGCCTGTCTAAACTTCCACCCAAGCACAGGATTGGTCAGGTGGTGAAGGGCTTATAATATTTAAAATAGTGTGACTTACATTTCTCCTTTTTGCTTTTTGAATCATGCCTCTGTAGTGTCAAATTGTCTCGAAGATTCATTTCTACAGCTTCCATGCAGACTTTATCAACACATGGTGTTGCAAACCATGCTTCAAGTAAATTTAACTCTTCTTCATAATCGTTTGGTGTACTTTCACATTGGAAATGAGTGGTAAGTGTAAAAACATCTGCAGAACCACAATGGTTATGTTCCTTCTACTATGTAATGAGATATTTCTCTTGTTGCAATTCCAACTATGTTTCTGTCTCTTTCTCTATTTTCCCTTTGTGACATTCCTTCTTTTTTATTTCCTCTATCTTTGTCTCTCTCTTTGTCCCTATCTCTTCCACTTATGTACTAAGCTATGCCACTGTAGATAGGTTGTCCTCCACTTGGTTTTCATATTCAAGTGGGATCATCTCACAAAATAAAATCACGTCAATATGGTGCTTTTGGTGCATCATGTGTGACCATTCATCATTAGGCAACAAATATTCATCAAACTTAACATCAACAAATTGAGTTTCTCGATTCACTAAATTTTCATTAGCAAGCTCTGTTGCTAGATTTACTAAATGTTCATCCACTTGCAATTGTGCATAGTGCGATTCAACAAACTTTTCATCTCGATGTAGATCTACTTCAATAGATCTAACTTCATCTTCAACTTCAATGCTCCCCCTTACACCAAAACTCCTTTCAAGGGTATCCCTATCCTCCTTGGCTGTTTTGGTATCTAAAATCAGGGGAAGAATGTCATCATCCACAAATTAGTTTATGCATTTTAATACAAAGGTGTAATTTTTCCTTTTCTCTTCCAAATATAAAAAGACATCAAACATCTCCATGTGTCTCTTTGACCTTCTCAAACTCTTGGATTTTCCCATTTGTTGTGTCTCAACACACAAATAGAACTATAAACATAAATTTTTTTATGTTTTCAACTTCTGGCTCTAACAATAATGGTTGTAGCTATGGAACACGATGGCGACATGCAACAAAAGTCCCTCAAGAACTCAACAGAGATTCAACTTTACCACTCAAAGGGCCCACAAATAAATTTGATCATACAAATTTGTATTATAATCTAAGGGACACAAATTTATCCATGCTTACCAAACTTAACCATGGATACGAATACAAAGCACTAAACCTTTTTTTATATGTGCACAATTGCACATTCCTCCTCTTCGCAGGTGCAGAATTCACACTTTTCTCTTCGGCCTCTCATGACCCTTGCTTCTCCTTTATGATCCCTAAAAATTTGAATTGCTTCTCTCATTGGACTCTTATGCATCTTGGTGTTCTGATACCATGTTAAAGAATGGGAGAAATCATGGAGAAAAATGGAGTAGAGGATTACTCTTCTCAATATTACGAATGAGTTAAATAAGATTACATTGGAAACATCACTAACAAATGACTAAGTCAACTAAAGTGGAATAACTGAAAGTGATTTGGGACACTTGGATGGACAGTTTTGACATTGAGCAGGTGGTTGGAATTAGAAACTCCAACATTTTTTTAATATAGGCAAGACTATTTGCCTAGATATATAGTTCGTAGGTTGTATTCAGCTGAGCTTTGAGGGAATTGGGGTGTAGGGCTACTCACATGCGACAAACATGGCATAACTATTGATGTATTTTATCTTTTATGCATTGTCGTGTTTTGGAAGTGTTAATTAACCTTAACTAGTTTTACATGATTTGTAATAGAAGTGTGATTTTTTGGAGTTTGTTGTGGATTTTTGGTCAAATTATAGCCAAAAAAATTTGTAGCCAAATATTTATTTGTGTTGTTTACACTGGTTTTTTGACTTCATACATAGATTCAACATCCTTAGAAACCTCTCCATCACTTTGATTGTGAAGAGTTCACCCGTAAAAATTGTGATTTCAATGAATCTCTGTCGAATTCTAGACAAATTAGATTATAAAATAAACCGGAAAACTTTCCAAAAAATTGACACTTAAAGACTACTCCATTTTGAATATATAATTGATATAAAGTTATGTTGTTGGATGAGAATAAAACTAATGTTGTAGGATAAATATGGATACCAAAATATCTTGATAAATAAGTTGATTAAATTTATATTTATATTAATTTTAAAACTATAAAGAGAATATAATAATTTTAGTAAGTTCACATTTATATTAATTTTAAATTTGCTAAGAATTTATAATGTTTAAATTGTTTTATGGCCTTGATAAGTGGAATGAATTACACATTTTTATCATATTAGAATGAACATCACTAAAATTTTTTAATCACCAATGTACATCTAATTCATTTTGACTATAAATGTATCTTGAGTCAAGAAGAATTGAAAATCTCACACAAATTTTTTTTTTCAACATAATTCATTTAAGAAAAATTTTCACATCACAATTAATTTATCTTTGAGTCCATGATATATGTAGACTTAAAATATATTTACATTGCTTGATATATACCATGTCTTAATTCCATGTTGAGTAGCTAATAAATGAGAGATATCACACATCATTGAACTATTTTGATAAAAAAATCTTTTAATTTTACATACAAATATTTTATATACATATTTATATAAAGTTAATATTGAAATATTTTAATTATAACTTATATGATTTTTTTATTCTTATTAATATTTAAACAATACTTAAATGTAAATTCTATATTAAATATTGAAATATTTACACATCACACGTTTATATTATGTATATAAAAAATAATATACATTTATATTTTATTATTTTTTCATTATATATAAAATTTATATAAATTATTTTATTTAAGATTCATTTTTAAATATTTTATCAATAAAATACATTAAATATTTTATATACACTACTCACTAAATGATTGAAAAACAATAAAAAAAAAATATTATAGTACTTATCATTTTTTAATACATGTAGACGATTTAAAATTCCAAAGACAATTGCAAAACTATGATTCCCCGTGGCTTTTAATTTCACGTACTTTTAAATCACAGGTTTCAAACAGAGAATTTCAGTTTCGAAACCTAATCAAAAGTACAAAATTAAATGAAAAACATAAACATAAAAATAAAAATAAAAATAAAAAATAACTATTATATTGATAGATACAAGTAGGTTTTTTTTTTTGTAAGCTGAGGCATGATTCTATTACTATAAAAAGAAAAAACTATGTACATAAACATGGCGCCACCTGCCCAGAAGGGAAACCGGGTGGCCTTCGAAAGTATATGACACCCATCCAAAAGAAGTAGAGTTCCAGTTTATCAAACCTGATTGAAAAACCCCCTATTCTACCTAGAAACATACTATGCATAGCTGTAAAGAGAATCGATATCAAAAATACAAAAAAGTCATATAATAACCTCCATATTCTACGGCCTCATGACAGCATCAGTCTTGGTATCAGGTTCTGTCTTAACTATTCCATTGTCTTTGAGCAACTGGATCAGCTGGTCCATCTTCCTGTCCTGCATCATGAGAGTCATTTGAAGATTCTTCATTTCTTTTTTCAAGTTCGCTTGGGCAAGCTCCACCATTTCACCTGCGATTTGCTCCAGTGCCCTGGCAAGTAAACGTTTCATGCCCCAATACACATGCAGGGACTGCTTGTAGAGGGACATCCTCCCTCGGGTATGGCCCGGATCAGGAAGAAAAGTCTCCCAATCTGCCATTTCAGGGTCCGATTGGTCCTGCAGCGCCTCTTCTTCCAGGTGGTCTATAATCCGGCGAATATGGTGATGAGTTTCATTGACGTAAGCATCCTCAGCTTCCTGCAATTTCCGCCGCATGTCCTTCTTACCGCGCTTCCTGCCTGAAACCCCAGCACTGTAGCCTTCCTCATACTGTTCTTGGTGAGCTCGGTTCTTGCCACGACCCCGTGCACTACCGCGACCCCTTCTACCTCGACTGCGACCACGGCTTCCAGGAAACTCCTCATCATCGTCATCCTCCGAACGTCCAGCATCCTCCCCAACATCATCATCTCTGGCACCCACTGAACTAGAGCGCTTCAGCCATTTGCCTACTTTTCCCCCCGAGGTCGGCCGTGGTGCCTGCTCTGCAGAATACTCCCTGCTATCTCCTTCCTGGTCTTCTGACTCATCAGAGATGTCCAGGTAAATGGACCGCAAAGTTTCCTCAACCGTCGGTTTCCCTTTCTCCTCCAGAGCTACCCCCTGACTGCGCATTTTCCTACCCTTATTTCGAACTGCATCCATACTCGTAGGCGGCGTAGACAGCAATTGCCGAATTCGTTTCTCAGACGGACCCAATTCCACCCTACACTGCGCCAACGTGAGCGCCGAACCTCCCACTCGTTGGTAGTCTTTATACAGACAGAGCCCTATGCCTCTACAAACATGCAGCATAACCCGTCCATGCAACAATATACCTCTGATCGACCACCTTCCATTGTTATTGTTAGTTAGCTCCCAGCCCTGTTCATTATTACACGTCGCAGGACTAGGGCCCTGATGTGATAGGCTTCTTGGCGTCGTGATGCCACCGCACTCCCACCTCTGTACCCTCCCTGCATTCGGCCTTGGGATTGTCATTTCGTCCCATAACTGCATAAATGCGTTCTGCCAAATGGGAATTTTGACAGTTTCATCCATGATCCCACCGCAGTGTTCATAATTGTTCCAGTCTGCACGCCTCCGAATCATTATGGAAAGGTTCCTAAGTCGTCCTGTCACGCCCGATCGCCTCATCATTATCCTGTCGTAGGATGGTGGCCAACTCAGCCCACCGTGGATCCGCCTGTAACACACCCCAGCATCCATCCATCACCCGATTGGATTCGCCACATGCCCAATTGGCTAAATAATCGGCCGCCCTATTTCCTCGCCGCAATACATGATTGAGTATAATGTAATCGATCTGCCTCATCTGGCCTTCAATATCCTGTATAATGGCAGCTATCCTCCAACTCTTGGCAACGTGATCCCATGTTTTACCCTGCTGTAATTTCCGAAGCATTTCTATGACCATTTGGGAGTCGCCCTCTATGATGAGGTTTCGGTACCCATTCCTTATAGCGATGCTGATACCATGATAGACACCCCAGAGCTCCGCCTCATTATTGGACATTTCCCCGCCCCATTCTGCATATACCCAACGCGGACCCCCTCGACAATCGCGAAAAATCCCGCCCCATCCTGCCTCCCCAGGATTGCCCTTTGATGCACCGTCGAAGGACAATTTAATTTGATTATCACCTGGGAAGCGAAAATAATTAGGGCTCTGCATACTATATCTAGGACACCTATCAGTGTTGGGGTATAACATCGTAAAATCAATGTTCAGTTTGGTTATGATTCGCTGCTCTTCCACATTCAATTTCCAATCTTCCTCTCCCCAAGACTCGGAGAGGACCGTTTCTTTAATCGACCGGCAAACTACCTCCCATATTCCGGCCTCACAGCAGCTTCGATCCTTGAAAATTCGACGATTTCGTTCCTTCCACACCTCCCAAATTACAAAACCCAGCGACAGACTCCAGAGCCTCCTAACAAGTTTGCTATGAAAATGCCCCGCTCCCCATTGTATAATGGTACCCCTAAGACTATCAGGATCCCTATTCAAGTAACCGAAGAGAGCCCGAATTTCTTCCCACAGACTCTGAATATACAGACATCGATTCAACAAATGTTCCTGTGTCTCAAATTCCTCATTGCACAAAGAACACCGGGATGGTCCAATCATGCCACGTTTCTGTAGGTTATCCCACGTCAATATCCTACCTCTACACACCAGCCATGCGAAAATTGTAACTTTAGGCCACCATTTAGCATCCCAGATCTTTTTCCAAGGCATGGGGTCAGCGATTCTATCCTCCGTTGTTAACCAATAATAGGCTTCTTTGACCGTGAACATACCTTGCGTTGCTTTTCCCCAACGTAGGATATCACTACCTGGGCGTATCTTAATTTTCCTCGACTCTAATTCCCTGATATACAATTGTTGCATCTCCGGAGCTATTCTCGCATGCCATTCATGAGGTCGCTTCCAGACTCTCCACACTTCATTCAACTCTGCCTGGCGCCAATAATCCTTAACATACTCCATTCCTTCCTGCTGCGCCGCTGCTTGAAGGTCATGAAAAATTGGTTGCCTCTCCAGCTTTTCCCGTTGTTGCCATCCATCCGTCCAAAACCTCGCTAAATTACCTTCGCGAATTTCCCAGAAAGCGAAGTCCCGAACCAGATCCTTGTTATTCCTTGCGAGTTCCCATATGTGCGACCCTGTTGGAGTGTTGGTCACCCGAAGACGTCCTGCCACTGAGCGTGGCATATTATATTTGTGAGTCCATATTTGCTTCCAAATATCCATACCCCCCTGCACCCATCGCCACCATAACTTCGCACCTAAAACCTTATTAACTAGCTCTAGATCCCTGATACCCAGGCCACCCTCCTCTTTCCTCTTGATTACATGTTGCCATGAAACCAAGGTCCATTTTCGTTGCTGATTTGGACCTCCCCAGAGGAATTTACCGAAGATTTCCCGTAATTTACAAAAAACTCCCTTAGGAGCAGGCATAATTGACAATGGGTATATAGGAATGGAGAGTAAAACAGATTTTAAAAGTACAACCCGACTTGCTAAATTCAGCAATCGAAACGACCAATTTTGCAATCTTTTTCGAATCCTATCAACTAGAGGTTGCCAATTCTTTATACGCTTTGAATTAATGTCTAAGTAAATGCCCAAATACCTGGTGGGTAATTCACCCTGTCGGAAACCTAGCACACGAGTTAAATGGGCCTTAACAGCTTCAGGTGAGTTAAAAATAAAAGTACAAGATTTATCGTTATTCACCGCCATACCTGAAGCACTCATAAAACCTTCTAAGACATGTTTGAAACCCCTTACCTCTCTGAGTGATGCTTCTCCAAACAACATCAAGTCATCAACAAACTGTTGATGTGTGATGATTAGGTTCTCTCCCCATAATCGAATTCCTTTAATCCTTCGGGCCCTGACCTCCTGCTTAATTTTTCTGCTTAATCCTTCCATAGCCAAGATGAACAGAAACGGCGAGATTGGGTCCCCCTGTCTGATACCCCTTGTGGCATTAAACGTATCTGAAGGTATCCCATTAATCAAAATTGAGAAATTCGGAGTGGAGACCAGGTTAATGATCCAAGCTATCCATCTGTTATCAAAACCAAAAGCTTCAAGAACCACTCGTAGATAATCCCAATTCAAACGATCATATGCTTTAGATAAATCCAGTTTCATGAGCATCCCTTTTTTCTTCCTCTGTTTTAAAGAATGTATCACCTCCTGGGATACCACAATGCCATCCAAAATTTGCCTACCCTCCACAAACCCAGTCTGCTCAGGCGCAATCAAAGTGGGTAGGAGTGGTTTCAACCGTTTCGCAATCACTGTAGATATAATCTTATAAATGACGTTACACAGGGCTATGGGCCTGAAACCCTGTGGTTCATCAGAGGCTGCGCTCTTAGGGATCAAAGTGAAGAAAGTTGAGTTAATACCTGGCCATACTTGCTGTCTGATCCTTGATTCCTCCACCGCTTCCAGGATATCTTTACCTATAAATTTCCAACTTGCCTGGAAGAATTCAATGGTATAGCCGTCCGGACCCGGAGCCGTATTTTTAGGCATGGCCATCACTACTTCTTCTACCTCTTCCATAGTGACTGCCCACATTAATGCTTTGTTTTGGTCTGCTGTGACTATTCTTGGTATGTCTCTACATATATTACTAATAGCCTCCCTTCTATCCCTTTGAGTTTCTGTGAGCACCTCCCGAAAATAATCCACTGAAGTCTTCTCAATACTAGCCTGCTCCACCTCTCGTTCTCCCGCAGCATTCTTGAGAGAAAAAATTCGATTCCGCTGCCGATGTTGAACCATAGCTTGGTGAAAAAATTTGGTATTCCGTTCACCGTCTCTTAGCCATCTTACCCTTGATTTTTGGCGCCATAAAATCTCCTCCTGTTTACGACGTTCCTCTAACTGACTGATTAGACATCCTTCCTCTCTACTTGTAGCTTCATCTCTACCGTCCAATATTATTTTTTGCTGTAGAGTCTCCATTGCTCCTTCCAACCGCTGCTTAGCCTCCAGAATATGCCCAAATTCTGTTCGATTCCAGTCTTTGATGCGCTGCTTGAGTGCCTTAAGCTTCAGTTGGACTGTATGCATGCTTCCTTTTCCTCGACTAGTACACTGACTCCACCAGGTTTCCATTTTCTGAACAAATTGGGGATCCCTCAACCAAAAAGATTCAAAGCGAAAAGGCTTTCTCCCTTTTATCTTCTTAATATCTACCTCCAACCGAATTGGCCAGTGATCTGAGCCAATGCTAGGGAGAATTGTAGCTTCTATGTAGACATCCCTATTTAAAATTTGCTCTGATAACAAAAATCGATCCAGTCGAGAGGCAATTTGGCTCTGTCCTCCACGCCTGTTATTCCAGGTATGTACACCATTGGTTGTATGTATGTCTACTAATCTTAGATCCCTAATCAAATCATTAAACTCCTCCATAAGTGAATCTTCTCTCCTAACCCCTCCTCGCTTCTCTCCTAAATGCCTAATGAGATTAAAATCGCCCCCAATCATCCATGGAATGTGCGGAAGAAGATTCCTCATAGTATGGAGGTGCCTCAAGAAAGCCTGCTTGTCGCGATGATTATGGGGCCCATAAACCCCCGTGAACAAAATCCTTTCCCCCATCCCAACTAAACGAAACAAACCTGAAAGGGTTCTAGGAAGAGAATACCAATGCTCAAAAATGACCTCCTCGAGATTCCACAAAACAGCCAATCCCCCTGCTGTCGCTATTGCATCTAGAGCCATAACCTCATATCCGAGGTTCATTTTCTTAACAACTTCTTCCATCTGTTGACTTTCCATTTTCGTTTCCTGGATTACCAAAATACTGGGCTTGTCTTTCTTTACGCGTTCCTTCAAATATCGATGCTTCCCTTGACTATTAATTCCCCGTATATTCCAGCTTAAAACAATCATTTAAAACTTTCGAGGATTTGGTAGGAATACCTCGGATAGAGGTATCACCTTTCCAGAGTTTACCAAATTCTCGCCCACTACTTGAATGGATTCGTTCAGCGTTCGTCTCCCTTTTTTCCTACCAGGCTTACCTTGACTATCCCCTTCCTGAGTGTCATATACCAATCTCGATTCTAAACAGCCAGCCGTCTTCTCCTTATACCGTTGAAAGGTTTCTTTAAATAATTGTTTCTCATTCTCTGGAATAAACCGTTCATCCAATTTTTTTCAATCAGTAAGTAACTTCTTCAAGATGAGTTCTTCCTCAGTACCCACGGCTTTTATAGCTTCCTGCCCCTTCTGAGTTGGAGCTATAGGTTTATCATCTCGGGCTTCGGCCTCGCCTTCCGGTTCTTGACTTGGGCTTCGACTTTTCCTCTTGCCATCCTTGATAATTTCCATCGGCGCAGTCACGGTGATCTCCTGGTCCTGTACAATTAGGTTGGTTTCCATACCCTGAGTTCCTTCATCAACCTGTGTTTGAAGAATAGAATACTGATTTTGACTTGCAGGGGTTGTGTTTCGTTCCTGGGTATGGATTTTAAGATGCCCAGGAGGAGGTCGCCTTTTCCTCTGCACCTCTTTAAACTCAGACACTTTCCCACCTATCCCCTCACGTGATCGAGTGCCATCAGGCGTATCCTTCATCACCGGCTGTTCATTGCGTTGTGGGCAATCCCTCACCGACTGTTCGTTACTTTGTGGGCAATCCCTTGCAAGGTGACCATAAACATGACATCGTCGACAGCGAAATGGTATATGCTCATAATCAATAGGTTGCTGCCAAATTTCATCCTGATACTCAAGCTCAATAAAGTCTGGTAGAGGGGTGGAGATATCCATATACACACAAATCCTCGCATACGATGTATATTTACCCCTCTTCGTGGTCTCAGCCACCTTGACAAAGGAGCCAATTGAATTCCCAATTCCTTCCAATATCTCTGGATCCCAAAATTCATCTGGTAACCCAAAGAGACGCACCCAGAGCGGGGCAGCCTTGATCTGTTCTGCATCCGGATTATATCTATCCTCCCAATACTGCATAAATAATCCCGCATTATTCATAAAATAGGGTCCCTCTTCAAAAACCCTGGCCTTGTCCTATAAATTGGCAAAAATGACGGTAAAGAACCCCTTAGCACCCAATTTGAGATCAATATGGCCGCGCGGTTTCCATCTCTGTTGGATCCATCTCAATAGATCCCTTTCAGAAGGCCAAAAACCTATGAATTTACAAATCATCGCATGGTCTCGCATATAGCAACAATAATCCTCCAGTTTATTATTCGGGATTACGTACCTTGGCTTTTTCTGTGCCCTTGGAAGGCATTTATTAATCAGCCTCGCTTGCCACTGATGCCCCATGACGGGCGTATCATCAACTTCTTCTACCAGCCGTCCTTTCCCTCGACTGGTGCTCGATTGACCCGCCATAACATCCCGAAAGGAGGGGATTTCACCCCTCCCCTGCCGTGCGTCCATTGCTACGCTCAAGCAGCACAGAGATCTCAACTGCGAATGACTGACCAAAAGTTGTCTAGAAAAATAGCACAAGTGTTCCCTTGTGCTGAATTGCCTCGTGCGCCTTGTGCTATTAAGATGCAGAGCAAAAACTAGTTCTATTTAAAGACGGTTCTCTATGATAGATACAAGTAGGTTAGGTATGTTAATAGATAAAATAAGTTAAGTGGATTTGAAGATATAATTTCTATGATATATGTTAAAATATTTATTGTAGTATACATAAATTAAAGGTTAATATTTAATTTCAAGTTAGTTACATAATTTTAATTAATTTATTTCAAATTAATTAATTAAAGAAAATGTCATATCAACACATGTCATATTGGTAGGTGTTATTAATAAAGCATGAAGGTGTTATTAATAAAGCATGATATTGAGTTGTAACAAAAACTATTTACAAATTAAAAATTTCCATATGTGAATATTCATAGTTAAGAATATTGTTTAAATCATATGTTAATTCTTTTTATAGTTAATAATAATAATAATTTAAAATAAAATTATAATTTGTGTAATTTTTAAATATGGGAAATGTGACGTGTATTTTGAGGAAAGTATTTTGATGTTTATTAATGCCTATTGGCAATTATATAATTTATATAGGTGTGCTAGTAATAAAAATATTAATAAAATTAAAAATTAGATAATTTTTTTCAATGCAAAAAAAGTTGTATATATTAATATAATTCCACTACAGAGGTTCTAATACAGTAAAGTATGGAATAGGGAATAGAGAAAGGTAGAAATTAACTTCCACCATATAACATATGGAAACATGACGATCATATACGGAAATACATATACAATAGGCAAAAGAGTAGAAAACTAATAATCAGAGATATGGTAATGAATGTGGTACCTGTGCATATGACAGCGAATAAAAGGACAGGATCATAATACATACCAGGACGATGAGACTCCTATATACCCAGCAATGAGAATTGTTGAATTTGATGCGAGACAGTCCCCACAGTGATGCTCAAGTTCCATATTCCGCATTGTGATAACAGGCCCTTCTTTGATAAAACATCAGCGATCATATTTTGAGAGCAATTTACATGAGCGATGGAGAAATCCTTTGAAGATTTCCAGATAGAGGAGATTCTATGCATCCATCCGGAGAGGTTGGCATTGTTAATGGAATGTTTGCTGATAACATGATCAATAATGATTTTTGAGTCTCCATAGATCCAAAGGCCGCTAATGTTCAGGAAAGAGCAGAAACTTAGAAGGCCATATAATGCCATGGCTTCAGCTTTATTGTTAGTCCCAGCACCCCCATTCCAAAATATTTCATAGTGCTGGTCCTCCATAATATTTATGAACACTCCACACGCGCAAATACCTTCTTGTGCTGCACCATCGAAGTGTGCCCTCGGAAATGACAACAGAGGATTGAAATGCAATTTTGATATTCCATTCACTTGCTGAGGAATAATGGGAATGAGCGAGAGATATAAAGAAATAATTCGGTCAAATAATAGCATAAAGTTCTCCTTATAATCTTGAAAAATGACCCGATTCCTCCATTTCCAAATGAACCAGAACACAATAAGAGGGATAGGCCTCCATATCATTTTATGCTTACTCCACCATTCGAAAGCATCTTTTATGGATGAAAAAGTGTTATATTTGAAACCAAAATGGGTGGCAAGCTTCTTCCATAGAACCTGAGTGTGGAAACACTATAGAAAGATGTGACAATTGTCCTCCGTTGCAGATAAGCAAATGCAACAAATGGCTGGGCCATGCTAATTCCTTTTTCATAATTTTTAAAGCATATTTATTAACCATTTTCTTTTATATAAATTTAAAGTTCATAATTTTTAAAGCATATTTTATGTTTTGAATGGTAATAGAGTTTTATGGAAGAAATTTCAAAATATGCAATGAGTAGTTAAATTTAATATGACTAAATGTCAAACAAAAATAATATAATTATAATTTTAACTTTCAAAATTAATTTAAATTTAGTTTAATCAAAATTTTAATATATCACAAAAATAAAAACCATATTATCTACTTAATATCATTTATAATCAAAGTAAATTAAAATAAAGATACTAGCCACATCAATGTTATAATATTAATCATTAAGAGTAATAGATGTTAAATTAAGATAATTTTATTTATTATTAATTTTTTTTTGAAGTTAGTCTTCTTGTATTAAGTCAAATGAGGATTACCTATACCAAAAATTTTCTTCCACGGGAAACCAAACTAGTAACATAACTTCAAATTCCTTAAGTAACACCTCTTATAGTTAGAGCATCTTGTAAATAGAAACATATAAAACTAGGGTAGTTGTCATACCTTGACTTATATTGACATGAGAAAACAAAAAAGAGTACTAATAGTGCAAGCAAAAAAACTAGTGAGTCATAACCATTGGGTAAAATCTCCAGGATAAAGAGATGTTCGTTCATCTTTGAGATATTGGGTTATCTACCAAAAATGGTTAGTTGTCAATTTTCTCCTCTAGCTCTGCCAATTTGGAATTTTCTCTAGCTCTGTCAATCTCATGGAATTTTCTTTCTAAGTCCCCCTGGACCTCCCTATGTAATTTGCAATATTCAAATACTGTTTAACCTTGTACATGTCATGATTGATGAAGTGAAAAAGTGTATGCAATGTACAAATTATAGTAAGAAAATCAACCCTTTCATGTGAACTGACATCATATCAAAGCTGACGCAAAACCTCCCATACCTAATGTAATTAAGTAGAGGAAAAATTATATTTTAATATAACTAAAATTTGACTTCATTCATGATGGAAGATATCGTGGTTCAAATTAAGTAGAGACACATGGTATGGGGATTTATGAAGCTCGCTTATCATTTACACCAAGGAACCCATGTATGAGTACTCTCATTTTTGTAACGCGTGGGCAACTATTACAAGTTTTTTTTTTTATTATTATTCTTCCTGGCAAAAACACAATTTACTTAAATTTTTAATTAATTGATTGCTTAAAAGCAAAATAAAAACGTTTGATGGTTAGACCATCATTGTGAAAATAGATTTTAAAAAAAAATAACGTTTAATGTTTAGACCATCATTATGAAAATACATTTATAAAAAATATAAATCCACGCGAAATTTTTCATCACCAAATTCCAAAAATACGTAAAAACGTGTAATAATTAGATCCTCGGTTTTGTAATCTGCGCAGCTAGGCGATGTTTTCACTCAGTTAGTAATATAAATTTATTCCATTGCCACTTGGCCTTTAAATAATATTTGGGGCGACTAATGCTCCTGAATATCAACCTTCCGAGCTTGCTGCACGGGCTGAGCATCTGAACTCTCGACAAAAATGCTCTTTCTGGAAAAGAAATGTTTCACGACTTTAGAGATTAAATCAGATAAATGAGAGTTGGTTTTCTCGGCCACTGAGAAAATCATCGGACGGACTGTTGTACGTTACCAGCTTTTGGAATATAACACGCTTCGTCTGAGTTGGAAAATTCCGAACGCAAGTTTATTGAGGACGAAACATATATTATATTTAGAAAAAGTGATCTAATGAATAATTTATTTATTTATTTTTCTTGGTGTTTCTATTTTAAGATTTTCCATGTAAAATTCAATATCTATTATTAAATTTTCTTTACGACTTGTTTTATGATTGTTTCTGTGAAGATGTCGTGATTCTAACGTTTTATCAAAGGCTTTTGACAAAAACTCTCATTTATTAGTAAATTTGCTTTGCGATCGTTTCTACGAAGATGTCGCCATTCCAATGTTTTATCGAAGGGTTTTGACAAAAACTCTCATTTAAGGAGCTAAAAAAAATTCGATTTAGCTAAACAACAATGTTTTCAATCTTTTCTTCCAAATTAGAGTAATCGATATGAGCATCTGTGTCTGGCAACAGAGTAGCAATCACTAATCTCATGTGGATCAACTACACTATTTTATTTTGAACTCGCGAGGCAGTAGTTAAAAACCAAGCACCCTACATGCACCAACAGTTGCACAAGTCTCTCGCAAAAATGTGTACGTCTTATAGTTATCATGGGGTATGTTTATGTATTTTGCTAATTCTTGAAATATTCCTCGATTTGATGGAGATTGATGAGGTCAAATAATTGACCTCACCCATATTTTTAGGATTTCATAATATTCCAAGAATCTGCAATATACCTAGTATAACTTATTTGTAATGAGCGTTCTTAACACACATTTCCACCTTGCTAAATTGACATTTCCATGTCACTCTTTGTTCAACAGTTTCATGGGACTGTCAGAACAATAATCGCGGCACTATTCAACAGTCACTGGAGTACAAATTCTAGACTGTCAATAATTAATAGTCAGCTTGAGTCAGTGAACTCACTATAGATTCAATGACGGATTTTTTTGTATAAATTGTTGTATGTTGAATGCAATCGTCAAGGATTTTGTGTTGAGTCTTCATTTCTGATATCGTATTCGAGTCGATGGAGATCAGAGGGTCGCAGACCGTGAGGAGGATAAGATTTTGTGTGTAGGAGGATAAGATTTGTAGTCGTTGTGAGTTGTAGGAGTAGCTTCCAGTCTCTTTGTTGTTCACTTCCCTCTAGAATTGTTAAGTCAAGATCCAAAGTGTTCCACATCTCAAAGCCAACTTAGGAGCACTATGTTGTGAGAACTGAAGTCGCATTTGTGAAAGCCAGAAGAGCTGCAAACATGTTGAGGAGTTGTTCAGTGAAAGCTGCAAAAGTGCTGAGTGCTGAGTTGAACATTGGAGGAGCCATTGTAAAGATTTTGTTGCTATAAAATTTTTTCAATGCAGAACCCTTTAGCCTTACCGTATTGAAATCCTTTGAATGAACATGAGTATGCGTTGTGTGGATGTGTTTAAAAGTGTAGATGTCGAGAGTTTTGCGTGGGACTGTGAAGCCTAAAATTTCTAGGTAGCTACCTTGTGAGCAACCTCTATTGATCGTGCAAATGTGAGTGAGCCCAGTGCATGTGGATCCTGTTAGAGTTTCCCCCATCCAGGTATTGTATTTGAGGGCCTCTTCTGCTGCAACTATTTATCGTGTGTACGTAAAGGTGGGCCACTTTGAAGAGAGGTTGGGATCATAAAGTAGTGTGCTAGGAAGGTGTTAACACATATGTATTAAGTTTTTGATTGGTAAGTTATTTTCTGATTATTTTCGGACTTGTGTTTGGAGTTATTATAATTCTTATGGACTATTCTTGAACGTTGTGGCCCAGGAGTTGGATAGTTGTGTACTGGTGTTTGTTTAACCCTGTTTGATGGCCTATGTGTTCAGGCGTATGCCAGATGATTTAGACCTATGCGTTCAATGTTCTCTCTTTGTTGATTAAAGTGAAGGCGTTCTTTAAAAGTTCTATTGTGAAATTGTCACACCCAGTGACTGCCAAGGGAAGTTGCAGTGCCAAGTCCACGGTGCGGCCTTGGCCAACGAGTTTAATGAGTGGGATAAATATTTTCTCGAGCATTTTTTACAGTGATCTTTTTTATAATCCTTTTTCAAAGAGAGCATTCCGAAGTATTTTTGGGTCGGGTGATGTACTTATCTTTCCTACTCACCATGGTTTTGTGTGATATTGTAATTCTGGATGACCACTACGGCATTGCCAAAGATGAGGACGAAAGCCAGTTCGTACCACAATCCCATGAATTGACCATTGATATTGGCTAAAATATATTAATCGTTAACAAGAAGTCTGTTCTAGGCTTAGTAAACAGGGTGCAGAGTTTTGTCTTATTTAGAGGTTACACTTGCTCTAGAAAAGGCTTTGAAGTGTAAATCTATGGCAAAAATACATTACATTGTCATATTAACCCAACGGAGATGTATGGAATGGTGTGGTTATAATTGTTTGAATTAGTGTAATTAATATGTATTATTTTTTTAAATTAATTTATGATGATCTTCATAATCTGATAAAAAGGTCATGATTTAATAATTGATTCTAAATACATTCCTATATCGACGACTCTTCTATAGAACTAGCAAGTATATTGGTTTGTGCCCATGTATCTGGGTAGATGGGGGCTCGTTCATCGAATGGGTAGATGGGGGCTCGTTCATCGAATGACTAATAGTTCAGTTTTTATTGGAAAGAGGTAATTGATTGTGTTTAAAGCTATTATTTAAAAGATCGAGTGGTGTAAAACTCAATATAATATGAATGGTTGTCGAGTTGGTTTTGCAGTTATGGATCTAGGGAAGGATCCCTCAATTGTTGAAGACTCAATATGGATGGTTGTCGAGTTGGTTTTGCAGTTATGGATCTAGGGAAGGATCCCTCAATTGTTGAAGACGTGAGAGTGGTCTTCTGGTGAGTTGAATTTGGGAGATCTGTGATTTGGGAGTTTGACAATGGAACTAGAATCCAATTTGCCTACTACAACTTTACGAGGGTTATGAGACAATTTGATGTAGTTCTCTCTATGCATTTTTGAACATGTTTAAAAAAGCTAATGAAAACGTTATTGAGAAAAAGATTGAAACAAGTACTAGTTAGGAGAGGGACATGGAGATTTAACTCCTACTTGTCTTATGCATATTGAATAAGATTCATCTCCATGACTGCGAATTAGTTAGATCTCAAAGATTTAACCAACTAATATATCTCATACTTTAATATTTGGTTGAGATATTTTCTAAACTAATTAATTATATAATTAATATACCATCTATACCTTAACCCAGTGCTTATCATATTTATATGTTACACAACATACACCTCAGGTAGGGAGCATGTAGATCCTTGATGCCTCCATCATTCATTTCATGCTGCAAATGGGCCCTCGAAGCATCCATTTACCGCGTGTAACATTTAATTTTCTTTTATGGCCGACAATTCAATCTGTGCATGCAATTTGTTATGCGAATTGATAATTAAGAGGTCAATTCAACCTATACAACCTATTTTCCAAATTCGCGGTAAATCATTTCTTAAACTAAAGAAGAATTCTGATTTACCTTCACGGTTCATCATTAACTGATTTCTTTGTAGTCCTCGAAAAATGAACTCTCTCTTTAACTATGTTGATTCCATGGTCTGTGCATTTAAAAAAATGAAAGATTGATAAGCTCCGTCATAGTTTTTCACTTTTAATTCAGTGACGTATTTGGCCTTCATTTCATAAATTATTAATTTCTCTTTTAGGAGCCATGTATTATTAGTGCCTCACTATAGGCCACGATTATAGCAATGACTTGTTCATTGACCGTCTACCATTAGGCTTAGACAACTTATAATTAACTTTGCCAAATTTCCTTTGTCAAATGTAAAACATAATTTTTCTTACACGAAAATAAATTTAAAAAAATGCAGTTTTTCCTATTTAATGGGCTTTTAACTTCCAAGTGTTATTGCGGTGGTGATCTGTAGCTGTTCTAAATGCTCCCATTAAATGTCTATTAGTTTAGGAGTTATTTTTAAGTGTAATTTTTTGGAGTTTCTTGTGGATTTATGACCATAATTTATTGCAAAAATTTACAGTGAAATCTTGATTTTTGTTGTTTAAATTGGTTATTTAACTATATATATGAATTTAGCATTGTGGAGAGTTCACTCATCAAACTTATAATTTCAATAAATCCCTCCCAAATTCTAGACAAATTAAATCCGAAAATAAACCAATTTTTTTTTTCAAAAAGTAATTATTATAAAAGTAATTTACTAAACTTGATATTTAACTTTGTCGATTTCAATGCCCAATTGAATTCAAATTCACTCTTTATTTAGTACTACGTTCCCATGAATGAGTGAATAACACTTACGACACACTGTAATTGCCACCATCCTCAAGTTCCTAGGATGAACAATCGAAATTGAAAGTAAAGTACACTAACACACAATGGAAACACTCGTCCACGCTCAGCCATCCTCGACCAAAATGAATGGAAAAACTAAAAAACTAAAATATTTTAAATATAATCTCTTATTTCCCTCAGCCCAGGAGGGGCCAAGGTTCCTCAATCCAGGACGGGCGAGGCCCAGGAGGGGCCAAGCCCTCAAAGGCTCTGTTTGGTGCAAGTACATTCTCAGTGCGGACACAAACAATTCCTCTAGCCTCAGACAAACAAACAATCTATGGAAAACTTCCTTAAGCTAGAATCAAATAAGAGGGCCTACCTCTTAGAACACTATTCCACTTGGTGATGATCCTACTTTCTTACTCTAGCTACTTTGCATTTCCTTCCTTCGAATACCTGAAACAAGTAAACAAACAACAACAACAAACATAATAGCATACAAATTGCATTCAACCTACTTGACAGGTCAAGGAACATTAAGCCATGAAATGTAGGATAACATTTCAATGTAGGAAATCAATCAATAGTTTTATTCATATAAGTTCAGAAAGAGATTACACTAATGCCTTGACGTTGTTGGTGTCCTCTGAAATATCTGGGTTCCGCCACTTCTTCTAGCATATCATAGCCCCAACAATGGAAGTTTTAAGGCTTCTTCCCTTTAGTCTCAAACCAAACCAAACACACTATTCTACCTCAAACGTAAACTAGAGAGCTACAAGCTATAAATGTCTTGTTGATTATTCAAGATCCAAAACTACTAAGACTGAAATTAGTGAATCTTGTAAAAGGAGGGGTTTATATAGCTTGGATAGAGGGGAGATGGCTCCTCTTATCATGGGAGAAGGCTCTATCTCTTGGGTTGGTTCCATCCTAATAGGGGAAAGGAGCCCAACCTGACTTCCTCGACTCCATCCAGCCCAATCATTTACCATACTTTCATTACGAAGATTCTAGACCTGGAAGCTTCGACTCCATATTTAAAAAATCAAAATGAAAGGAGGAACTTAACTAACAACTTGACTTGCTGAGCACACAAATAAGTGAATGGATGACGACCTAGATGCCCTAGGGCTACAAACCATCCAAGGACTCAAGAAACAAAGTGAAGAAAAGGCAAACCAAACAAGCACATAAACCAAGCCAATGGAGCTTTAATGTCAGGGAGAACACAGTCAGAACAAGCTAAGAGACAAAAATTAGAAGGGCAAGACACACTAGTTATGATCTAGGGGAAACCTTGATCTTCACCTACAACAATCGCTGCGACTACCTAACTAAAAAAAGCACCAGAAGGGGGTACGCACGATTGTTTTAAAGAAACTCGCATTGATCAGCGCGACTGTCAAAAAAATAAATGCGCTGACTGAGGATTCAAGGAAAAAAATAAAAATTTCAAAGGCTAAAACCAGACTTGCCACAGTAAATTTCAGACTCGCAGCAGTAAACCAGGCAAAGCAGAGAAAGCTAAAGGGAAATGGTGATACTAGAAAAGTTCACACAAAACCATAAAATGACAATCATGAAAACAAAAGGATTGGTTCCCTAGTGGAGTCACCAATTTTTGGTGCAGGGAAATTCTCAGTGTGGACACAAATAATTCCTCTAGCCCGAGAGAGCGGGTCTAGCCACAAACAAACAATCTATGGAAAACTTCCTTAATCTAGAGTCAAATAAGAGGATTTACCTCTTAGAATGCTATTTGGCTTGGTGATGATCCTGCTTCCTTACTCTAGCTACTTTGTGTTTCCTTTCTTTGAATACTTCAAACAAGTAAACGAACAACAAAAGCAAACGTGATAGCATACAAATTGCATTCATCCTACTTAACAGGTCAAGGAACATTAAGCCATCAAATGTAAGATAACACTTCAATGTAGGAAATCAATCAATAGTTGTATTCATATAAGTTCAGAAAGAGATTACAACCAATGCCTCGATGTTGCTAGTCTCCTCTAACATATCCAGGTCTCCACACTTCTGCTAGCATCTCATGGATAGCCCGAACAATGGGATTTTTAAGGCTTCCACCCTTTAGTCTCAAACCAAACCAAACACACTATTCTCCCTAAAACATAAACTAGAGAGCTACAAGATATAGATGTCTTTCTAATTATTCAAGCTCCAAAAATACTAAGACTGAAACTAGTAAAGTTTGTAAAAGGAGGGTTTTATATATCTTGGATAGAGGGGAGATGGCTACTCTTATCATGGGAGAAGGATTTATCTCTTAGGTTGGTTCCATCCTAATACAGGAAAGGAGCCTAATCTGACATCCTCGGCTCCATCCATCCCAACCATTTACTAGACTTCCATTATGAAGCTTTTAGACCTGGAAGCTTCGACTCCATATTTAAAAAGCTTGCCAAAAGAGGATCGGTGTGACTAAGAAAAGGATCAATAGCATTGTACGGAACTAGTCCTAGTTTTAATCTTTGCAAGTCGGCGTGAGGAGGAAACTGGTCATTAGCACTGGTCTTGTAAACTGGAGTAAAAGGAAGATTCTTGGGAAATGATGCAAAAGGGAATCATTCTGCTCATGAAGAGGGACATAATGGGAGTTTCTTCATGATGGGAAAGCATGTAGCGTTCACTGTAGAGGCCCTCTAGGATCGTGGAACGGGGAGTATAGGGATAGTGACAAAATGTTGTGTAATAATCCTGCTTAGAGATGTATTTCTATGGATTCAATGCATTTACATATACCTGATATTATCATTACCTTACTTCTCTTTTTCCTTCTTTATTCCCTTGCATGTTAACAAAATACCTGAATGTTCACATAATCATTTCTTCTTTATATCTTCATCATTCATTTTACCATGTCGCCACATTGATTCGCCTATTCTCTTCTTTCATCGTACCACTCTCTTAACTAGCACATCATTTTCTCTCTTTGTTGCTACATAATTATCACTATCACCATATTTTTTCTTTCTATTGAAATTTTTATGTCATTCTCTTTTCTGTTGCACATATATATCACCATCTTCTTTCGTTATCATGTAATAATGTGATGGAGTCTCTGTCTTCCTTTTTATATCTATATATTTTTTCTTCTTCTTTAAAATAATTGATAATTGATCACCATATAAAAGGAAATCCATCTACTAAGATATATGAGTTCCAACCATTGCATTCACAAATTCATTAGAAATTCTTTTCAACTACTTTGTCCCAACCTTTTCATATTATTTAAACCTTCTAAGGATAATCCTTCTCACTTTTCCCCCTTAATCAAGGATTCAATTTCTCAGATTTCACATCAAGCTAGCATACAAGTACTTGACACCCTCACACATACCCATAATGTATGTTAATCAAATATATTGCAGTTTTACTTCCAGACATATGCTAATCAAATATAGTTGTAGTGTTACTTTCCATGTCAAAAAAATTCCTTACAACAACCCATACATTGATGCCAATCAATTGTAGTTGTAGTTTTACTTTTCATGTCTCAAAGTTTCTACGATTAACCTTCTCCATATTGTATTGTATGTGTTTTAAATTTACATTTCCAGTGTAAAAAGTACGTTTATATCTAAATTTTACAATGAAAAATAAATATGGGTTGAGTCTCTCAGAGTTGTCTACTTCCTAGATGATTTGAAGAGCATTATATGTACTATTGGTCTGCTTACGCCCTTTACTATGGAAAAATTTCTGCCTTGAACATAAATTTATTCTACATGTTATAAAATAAGATTCTCTATCCTGGGTCGACAAATAAATGTTGTGAAATTTAGCCCACTAATTGATAGGTCATAACCATGTACAATTTTTTCCTTTGTCTGAAATTTGTCATGTAGCAACATCTAACATAATTCTTTTCACTAATATGACAATACATTTTGGCTCGTTGGTTTGTAAATTTTCTCATGGAGATAATACATTTATTTAAATCGTACTAGCTCAATGGAAGGTCACCTATCTTTCAAGCAAGAGGTTGGTGGTTCCATTCCATCGTGCTCTAACATGAATTAGTCACTAAATAAATAAAAAGATTCGCATTGTATATTTTGTTTCTAAAGGAAATTTTGGAATTCCTTATTGTCTGTAGAGAGATAATAACTAAGGTTAAAGACATAATGTCTCTATAGAGACAATAACTAGGATTTTTCTCTTGAGAGACAATCTTTTTTTTTTTCTCTTAAGAGACAATAATACTTGTCTTCTATATTGTCTTTATACAGACAATTTTTTAAAACAATAATTTGAGACACTCAATTTGTTTTTTAAGAGCAAAAAAATGAATTGTATCTTAAGAAACAAAAACTAATTGTCTCTTTAGAGAATACTTGCCTTCTATATTGTATTTATAAAGAAAAAATTTTAACACAATAATTTGAGACACTCACATAAAGGTAATATTTAAGATAATTTACAAGTTGTTTTTTTTTTGTCTCAAATTAAGACAATTTGTTAAAAGATTGTCTTAAATATTGTCTTAAAACACCCCTAGATGTATTCTCATAATATATAATCTTATACATATTTAAAATACTTAAATTGAGCACATTAATTATATATTCAACATATTTATTTTTTCGCTATGAATGAAATCCATCTTAATCTCGGATCTATCAAGAACACTAAGGGATCAAATCTCTTGAGATTCAAACATTTCCTCAAGTTTTACATTTAAAAAAGAGATTTGCAACTTGAGACATTTGATCCCATTCAACTCTTCATGAATTTTTTAAGATTTCACAAGGGAAATCTCTATCTTCATTAATCAAATAATATATTACATATATACACGAGTAATGTCTCATGATAGGAAAACCATCTTGGACACACAATCTGCTGGTTGAGAGAATATCTCAACCACACACCAAACTAGGGAAACCACTACTATAGAATAGGAACAGGCTCTTTACGTAGAAAGTCACCACTGAGACAAGTAGGAACTAATATTCCAACACACCCCCTTAATGAGTACTTGTCCCAATATCAATCTGCAAAGTCTAGTTGTGGTCAAACATAAAAGAATATGTTGATGTCCATATAAAGGAGAAACCATCCACCAGAATGCTTGGGTGCCAACCGCTGCAACCACCAGTCTTGTAAGATGTTCTTCGCATACATGTTTCTGTCAACCATTATAACCGCATACATTTACCTATACCTGTAAATCCCCCTCCAATATCATCATGGGTTTTATCGGATTACCCGTAACCATGCTTTTGGTTTTATCGCATCACCACGAACCATGCCACCAAGGGCTCTCAGCCACCAAGGATAAACACAACCACCAAGCTCAACTTAGCCATGAAGGCTCAACACAGCCACGAAGGCACTCCAGCCACTCTGGGCCACAATCTTGCCACTGGGGCACTCCAGCCACTCTGGTCTACAAACCTACCACTAGGGTACTCCAACCACTCTGGGCCACAAACCTGCCACTAGGGGACTCCAGCCACTAAGGCTCAGCAAAGACCTGACTCAACCAGGCTGAGGGTTCTCTCGGCTAACCCTAAACCATGTCAACAGGAATCTCCATCCCACATCACTCTTACATGTGGTTTCTAGCTTACCACAAACCGACACTGCAAATACAAAGTGGTTTTTAGATTACCACGAACTGTATGGGGGTACACATGCCTTACAAGGCTTACAATGCGACTCCAAATTTTGGAGTTGCCGGGTACATACATTACAAAGACCACTACAAAACATCCTAGACTTGCTTACTAATAAAATGTGTGACTCATAATACAACATAATATTGAGTCTATTCTACAAACACAAACAAACTTTCAAGCCCATTTGAATCCTCTGCCACTCACCTTCGATACACCATACCATTTTTATGCTCGAACACATCAGTGATTTCCCACATGAATATCATCGGCTTTGTACTTTTGAATCTTTGGCATCTCCATTTTTAACTTGGCATATAGGTCTTGATCTCCATGTTTTACCTGCCATTCATTAGAGTTGTGAATTCTAACAAAATGACTTCATAGTGAGGTCGTGAATCGAAATATGTATACAAATTTCCAAGACATATTTACTTTTACCCATACCAAAAAATACACAATGGGTAAAAATACATTGGGTATAAACTGCAAGTGTTGGTCATGGGAGAACCAGTAAATGAAATGGATGTGATGAATAATGGCATGGATATATATAATATTTACCAAGGAATCCTTTCATTCCCCGTGCCCATTGTAATTTGCGGCAACATCATGTGGCCTTTGGTACCAACCAGTTATCAGATAATTCAATTGTGCACAGTCATAATATTCGTGCACTGAACTGAATATTCTCACAACTCCATAGTTATTGCACTATTAATGAATCCTTCAAAATCATGTGGCCTCTCTACAAGAATCCACTTTCCAGAGTTGTTGAACATGCAAGTTTGTAACACACCTGCTCACCCCAATGGATCATAGCATCACTCACAAATCTCTAGTCACGCCATGTTGTCGTGCAGGATCCATATCCTCAGGAAGAGATGTCAAGTGTTCCTAAGAGTTCTCCTCGTCATTATATCGAATTAGTTGCTGGTTTTGAAAGAAATATAGGCACCTTAACACATCTAAAAGCAACTGCAAGCTTCCGAGAGTACTCCACATATTCGCCACTCGGCTTCAAACCCCTGAAATGGAATCGAATACTTCTACACTCTTCTCAGATCGACTTGGTGACTGTGGTGTACCCTCTAATCAAGGTGCCTCCAATGATGTAGATGAGATAGGCTATGCACAATCATGGGCATCGTCTGATCATCCATCCAACAATCACATGAAACCACCCATTAAATTCTGCAAAATAGTCACTTTCTAGTCGGCACAGTTCAGTCTGGACAATGTTCTCCACATGAGTTGCATGCTCTTCATAGATCCACGACTCCAACAGCTCAACGCGCAAGAAAAACTCCTATTCCATTCAACTCCACTCCTCCATTCGTAGGAAGATAAACCATTGACAGAAAATCGGTGGACATTGTGGTGATCACCGCCTTTTCCTTAGCTGAGTCTCGATCATCGCCAGAGGCTAGTTGCCAAGTGTGGAAAAACAGAGTGGCATCATCGTAGGTAATGGCCCTTGTTCCAGAACTTGTCTTCTCCCTCCCCAGCCCTCGGGAAATCTAGGTGCTAGGCCATCACCCCTGTGGCGATGATGACGGTATGATGGTTTTCAAAACATCTAGTCAGGTCAGGTTGCATGTCACTCTTCACACACGGTCAGATCGAGCGAAGAGATCTCCTCCAAACTTTCCCTCTAGCAGTTTTGTCTGCCAGGCACCAATAGTCAACGTAGACACCACACAAACCCGTAGTGGACAAAAAACAACAAATCCTAACATGACAGTGAAAGGGTTGCTCTCAGCCTCATTATAGTGGGGCCTCAACACAAGAGTCAACTGCAACAATTCCGATCCTCCACAAAACACAGAGTGGAAACACTCATCCATGCTCAGCCAAGCTCTGCCCAAATGAATGGACAAACTAAAAACTAAAATATTACAAATATAATCTCTTATTTCCCTCAGCCGAGGAGGGGCTAAGGTTCCTAAACCAAGGACGGGCCAAGCCTAGGATGGGCTAGGCCCTCAGGGGCTCTGTGTTGTATAGGTAAATTCTCAGTGTGGACACAAACAATTCCTCTAGCCCAAGATAGTGGGTTTAGCCAAAAGCAAAAAATCTATGGAAAACTTCCCTAAGCTAGAATCAAATAAGAGGGCCTACCTCTTAGAACACTATTCCGCTTGGTGATTATCCTGCTTCCTTAGTCAATCTACTTTCTGTTTCCTTCCTTCGAATACCTGAAACAAGCAAACAAACAACAACAACAAACGTGATAGCATACAAATTGCATTCAGCCTACTTAACAGGTCAAGGAACATTAAGCCATCAAATGTAAGATAACACTTCAATGTAGGAAATCAATCAATAGTTGTATTCATATAAGTTCAGAAAGAGATTACAACCAATGCCTTGACATTGCTGGTCTCCTCCGACATATCTGGGTTCCCACACTTCTGCTAGCATCTCATGGATAGCCCCAACAATGGAAGTTTTAAGGCTTCTTCCCTTTAGTCTCAAACCAAACCAAACACACTATTCTCCCTCAAACATAAACTAGAGAGCTACAAGCTATAGATGTCTTGCTGATTATTCAAGCTCCAAAAATACTAAGACTGAAACTAGTGAAGCTTGTAAAAGGAGGGGTTTATATAGCTTGGATAGAGGGGAGATGGTTCCTATTATCATGGGAGAAGGCTTTATCGTTTGGGTTGGTTCCATCCTAATAAGGGAAAGGAGCCCAAAATAACTTCCTCGGCTCCATCCAGCCCAACCATTTACCAGACTTTTGTTACGAAGCTTCTAGACCTGGAAGCTTCGACTCCATATTTAAAAACCTTCCAAAAGAGGATTGGCGTGACTGAGAAAAGGCTCAGTAGTGTTGTATGACGCTAGTCCTGGTTTTAATCTTTGCAAGTTGGTACGAGGAGGAAACTGGTAATTATCATTCGTCTTGTAAACTGGGGTAAAAGGAAGATTCTTGGTAAATGATGTAAAAGGGAATCATTCTACTCATGAAGAGGGACATAATGGGAGTTTCTTCATGATGGGAAAGCATGTAGGGTTCACTGTAGAGGTCCTCCAGGATTGTGGAATGGGGAGTACAAGGATAAGGACAAAATGCTGTGTAACAGATGCCCCCTAAAGCGTGAAGGCTGAAGTAGAGTGAGGGGTGATTGTTTACAAGTAAATGCGGGGAACCAGAGTCCATTGTTGGAAAACATGTAAGAAATCATAGATGCATATAAATCACTAAAAACATTGACAAATGATACATGAATCGTGGTATGATGCAACTATCTAGAGAATGATCATGTAAATGGATCCAAGGCATTGGTGTAGCCACCCAATAGAGATGATCATATCGAAACCAAGGTATGGTTGCAGCCATCCAATAATGAGAAGGATCACTTATAACAACTTATGGTATGGTCATAACCATCCATCTAAAAGAGACATGTATATCAGCATGATCATGTCACATTGCCTTGAAACCTGGACTTGTGTAATTTGAGCCCAGGGTCTTGAACTCCAAGATGACTCAATCAAAGTACAAATCATAACATGTGAATGAATGTGTTGAAGTCGAACATGCTAGAAAGTTTCTTGATTACTGGTCAATGATGTGAACCGTTAACAAGTGCAAGAGAAACCATCAATAATGACAATGCCTCTCAAGGTACTTGCAGCACAATTCACGGAATCTGAATAAAGGAACTAAAGTCAAACACCCGTGAAATCACCCGATCGAGAGCCAATGATATGAACTTATCGTTGAGTGCGAAGAACTTGCCATTAGGGCATGCAAGCTCTAAGGTAATAGAAGGGAGTCTCTTGATCGACTTCATGGATAACGAGATGAAGTCGACAGGAAGCGACCATGTTGAAGGAGGGCCATGATCTATCCCACATCATCTACAGGAGACAAAGGGATGCAATTATTTCAGGTGATACATAGAATCAAGAGTAAGTGTAACTACAGAAGGACTAACTCTTGAACATATCGGGAACACGACTCTGGAGTTTGGCAGCTTTTGGATCCATGGGATCGGTGGTCATGATGACATGGCAGAGATCAAATGGAAGGCAAAAATGAATGGCCCAACCCAGGAAGGTCAATGATTGAAAGGAGGATATCCCAACCCGACATGAAGCAGAAAGTGTCATGTTTAAGAGTGAGTTGCCGACACAGCTGATAGAATTTCCCATTTTCCCCCACCATTTCTGGCAGGTACCCCAATTATTTTTTAATCATAAGCTTGAAGGGGATAGCATGTGCTTGCACGGTAAGTTCATCCTTCAGACAAGTCCAACCTAGTAAGTTTAGTCAGCCTTAGGAAGGAGAATCTCATGCCTGTCATGCTGATGAATCTAATGTCATTTAATGTTTTAACGAGTCCGTCAAAGGTGTAACTCGGTATCTTTTTCATGTTTATAGAGTTTGAAAAAGATACGGACAAGAAAACTCCACATGGTCCCTTTTCGTACATTTCTGTCTTTCGAGCCTGAAAAGGTAGAAAAAGATATTTGAGAGAACCGCTTGACCACTTCAGTCGAGGAGTACCTTTTTCATAAATAGTTTATCCCAACCCAAAAAAGGGGTAAACGTATACTGGGTAAACGACATTTCACAGCCTTTAACAAGTTCAAAATGACAAGAGCTCGGTAATATTTTTGTGTTTAAAGAGTCAGAAAAGAGCTTAAAAGTGGACCCCCCATTTTTATTCTCTTTTATGAGTTAAAAAGGGAAAAATACTCGGCGATCTTTTCATTTGAGTTTTACAAGTCAAGAAAAGAGCTTAAACGTGACTCTAGTACCATCATCAGTGATTGGTCACCTGTCGCTGGACAAAAGGTAAATGCATTATCGAATTTATGAGGAAAAAATAGGTAAAAAATACTTTTAAAACCTTAATATTTCATGAAAAATGAATAAGAGGAAAACGTAAATAATTTTTACTATTTTACCATTTTACCTTTTGTGGAGCATTTTTCACCCATTTGTGCCCTAGATTTTCAGGAGCAGATTGAGGGAGATCGGGAGACCATTCGACGATCCATCAGTTGCAAGTAATAGCCAAGACCTTTAGCTTCATTTTAATGCTCATTTTTCCTATTTTTAACCGTTTTTTAGATTTCTTGAGGAGGATTTAGCAAAAAAATTCAACCTCGATTGGCACAATTTCTGGGCACGAATCACGTCGATCGGGGGTTATTAACACTATCAAGCACGCCATCGGTGCTATTGTTTTTAAAATAGTCGCGCTGACGCGGTGAACACAAAAGTTTCAATTTTTTGCCCAATTTCTCTCATTTGATCCAAATTTCTCTAGCCAAGGATGATTATTGACATGATTTTATGGTTTATGCAAGGAAAACATCCGAAAAATGGTCGATTCGATGGAACGTGAACATGAGGACATTGATACATAGGAAATGGTAGATCCAAACTGCTTGAATGCCCTGAGGAACTATGGGATCCTCAAATTCTTCCTCACACCAGGTCTTCGAGCTCATCCTGAGTTGCTCCATTATTTGATCAGTCTCTGGGATGTCAATCGAGAAGTTTTATGATCTGGTACCAAGACCTAGAGTTGGAAACTTTTGACATTTATTTCATCAAGGACTATCCTGAAGAGGGGAACTAATCAATCTATATGGGTCCAGGCCTATTGGGGCAAGTGTGAACATGTTCCTCACATAACACTGCCCGGAAGCACTAAAATCAAAGAGTGGCAAGATAGAGATCATGAGTGTTCAGGATCTTGTGTTGAAAGTGATATTGTTGACAATCAAGAGAGTGGCCGGCGCTCAAGCACAACATGAGTCCAACAAGTTAAAGTTTCAGTATGCTATCCACTTTACGGTGCTGACTATCTTCAACTCGGTGGAAGCCATGAAGGTAAACATGAAGCGCCAGCTATTTAAAGCCAACGTAGGAAAATTGAAGAAGTTCTGCTATGGTTCCATTCTAGTGACCTTATTTTTGGAGCAGGTTTCGCTATTTCACTACCAGCTTGCTGAGGTGGAACCACCATTGCCACGAGACCCACGGATGTTCTGTTGGAGTGCATTGATGCCTAGGATCACCGGGGGCCAACATATGTCATCTAAGCCCACCTTCTTCTCGTGGCTATGGCGACAATTAATCGTAGAGCATTGGACCTATGGTAATGAATTCCGCGGTGATCTAGATATGCCACTCACAGAGGGAGAAGGTTATGATGGTGGAGGTAAAAACAAACAATTCTAATTTTTAATTGTTTATTGTTTCTGGAATACATGCATTCATAAAATTTGGATTGTGCAGATGTGGGACTAGAGCGTCCTGCTGGGATGTCCCTGATCGCCAGGCACGTTGCTCGACAGTTCGATATCGCTTCTTACTAGGAAGGAACTGATAATGAGGAGGATATCGTGCAGAACCTCGAGGGATTGACCCACGTTATCCCAGATTATGCCCGAGTGGGTGACATCCCATGCCAATATCAGTGGCACACAGTGTGGGTATCAGACCGGATCAGCCGAACTACTGACTCGTGTAGTGTGAGCAGTTACGTGCTACCATGAGCAACATGCCAAGTAGTTCATAGATCTAGCAATTTACATTTTTGAGGAATGTGGGCCATAGATGTATTTGAACACATATATTATTTTTTGGGGTTTTGATGTATGACAAATATTATCGACATATATATATATATATATATATATATATATATATATATATATATATATATATATATACATATACATATATATATATACATATACATATATATATATACATATATATCTATATATATATATATATATATATATATCTATATATATATATATATACATATATATATATATATATATATATATATATATATATATATATATATATATATATATATATTTCCTTGCTTACTATGGTACAAATATTTTGGTTTAGATTTTCACATGTTTCGCAAATGTCTATCCAACACATAACTAGCTAATGCATCTGGTAATGTATTCATATGCCTAGGAATATGATGATATTTAATGTAATTGAAATTTCTCTCCAATAGATGAATATGTAGATACATTCTCAATATCTTAGGGTTTCTGATGGAATATTACCCGTTGAGTTGAAGAACAACAAGTTGTGAATCAAGGTTGACAACCAATTCCCAAATGTCAGGAGTGATAGCTTCTGACAACAATTCGATAACTGCGTCATACTCAGCAATGTTATTAACTGTTGTTCAGCCTAAACAAATACCTTGAAGATCAATCAACTAACCATGGGCCAGGGCATCCTTTTGTGATGTCATTCAACTTGTGTATTCCTTTTAGGGTGCGTCGTATTACAGGCTTTGAAGGCGCACATTTATTTTCCCCCTTCATGTGTTAGAACTTCCCCATGCATCTCTCATGACTCACTGCAAGGCCACACACTTGTTTCTGACAAGGATATCTTGTTTACCTCTGCACGCTAATGAACTTAAGGCATAACTTTACTACCCACTACTTGGAATCCTACTCCAAACGGTTTGAGGTTTAGTTGGGACTTCTTATTGGGAAGATCCCCTTAGATGTTGGCGGGTCCAATACCGTCAACATATTCTTAACATGCTGGCTACATTATTGTGCAACAAGTTGTTGATGCAAATGATAATAGGAACCAACTAAGAAATTATGGGTTGCAACTAAATTTAATTATCATGTAATGAAAAAGACTAATAAGTGTATGAAAACTCTTTCATGTGAATATCAATGAAAACGGTTTTCTTGTGAGGATGTGCAAGTCATTCAAGTTCTAGAATGGTTTTAATAAAAAACAAATCCCATGTAAATTAAACACTAACTTATGTGGAAATTTATTGGAATTAATAGCTTATAATATACAAAGAAATATGAAGCAAGAACACGAGGAGTAATAAATTCCTAACAGAAAAAATATATTATATTATCTCATTGAGTATAAATGGTCTCATGTATTGTAATTAGTGACTTTAATGATTTCTATAACTAAACCAAATGTTTATTTTTAACTTTATTCATTTAATATATGTCAAGTAGGATTCACTGTAATATACTGGAAAGTAGGATTTACTGTAAGATACTTCCCCTTAATGAGTATTTGTGTTTTCAATATGCATTATTCAACTCTTTTTGAACTGGTCTCTTCTGCTTCATCATCTTCAATTCTCTGTTTTTTCATCGGTATTGGTGTTTATCTTTGGTATTCTATGATCTTTGGACTTTCTAGATTCTTTACCCATGTTCTTCTTCAATTTTTATCATCTTGTACCTAAAAAAAAATACAAAATTTCACTACCCATACAACAACATCAATCATCTCGTTTTTTTATTAACACATAATTATTACACCTAATAGTTTTTGCAATAGATTACACTTAACTGTCACAATCCTCAAGAGGTTGAGTGCTTTCTGCGTACCACAAAGAACACATCACATGAAGTGACTTCTATGGTTTGTACATATGAAAAGAAACACATCACATTATGTAATTTATGTAGTTTCTTCCTACAACAAGCACTAGTGGTTTCAACCATCAGCCTTCAAGTTTTTACAAAGTGGTTTCTAAGGAACCATGAACTTTTCAACATAATATATTTTGAGAGAATATATGCTTTTATTGGACTTGCAACATCAGTGATTTAGGTACTTACAATTACAAAGTTCCATTTAGGCCAATCTAGCCTTTAAACAAACATTGGGTTAACATAGTTTCCTTTCCATAATCCAAAAAAAAAAATAATTAAGTATGACCATCGTGCTGCTTAGAGATGTATTTCTATGGATTCATTGCATTTACATCTACATGATATTATTATTACCTTTCTTCTGTTTTTTCTTCTTTATTCCCTTGTAGGTTAACAAAATACATGCATGTTCACATAATCATTTTTTCTTTGTATCTTAATCATTCATTTTACAATGTCACCACGTCATTTTCTCTATTATCTTCTTTCACCATACCACTCTCTTAACTACTACACCATTTTCTCTCTTTGTTTCTACATCATTCTTTCTCTCATCATATTCTATCTTAATTCTCTTTATTGTTGCATTGTTCTCTTTCATCAGTCTCTTTGCTATTAAAAATTTCTTTTGGAAAACAACTTCTTTGATCATGCCATTGTCTTTTTGTCTATATAATTATCCCTATCACCATATTTTTTCATCTAATTGATCTTTTTAATTCATTCTCTTTTCTGTTGCATATCGTTATCATCATTTTCTTTCATTATCATCTTTAAATGTGATGGAGTCTCCTTCTTCATTTTTATACCTATATATTAATATTTTCTTCTCCCTTAAAATAATTGATAACTGATGACCATATAAAAGGAAATCCATCTTATAAGATATATGACTTCCAACCATTGTATTCACTAATTCATTAGAAATACTTTTCATCTACATGATTCATCAGCTTGTTAAACTCTATCTTTATTATAACTGGGTCCTAACCTTTTCGTATTATTTAAACCTTCTAAGGATAATCCATCTCACTTCCCCCCCTTAATCAAGGATTCAATTTCTCATATTTCACATCAAGCTAGCATACAAGTACCTGACACCCTCACATATACCGATAATTGATGTTAATTAAATGTAGTTGCAATTTTACTTCAAGACATATGCTAATCAAATGTAGTTATAGTTTACTGCCCATGTCCGAAAATTTGCTTACAACAACCTACACATTGATGCTAATCAATTGTAGTTGCAGTTTTACTTCTCATGTCTGAAAGTTTCTACCATTAAGCTTCTTCATATTTTACTGTATGTGTTTCCATATTTACATTTTCAGTGTAAAAAGTCCCTTTATATATTAATTTCACAACAAAAATTACCTATGGGTTGATTTCCTCACAATTTTCTACTTCCTATATGATTTGAAGAGCATCGTCTGCACTATTGGTTTGCGGTCTGCTTATGCCCTTTACTATGGAAAAATTTCTACGTTGAACATAAATTTCTTCTACACACCATAAGATATGATTATCTACCATGAGTTGACAAATAAATGTTGTGAAATTTAACCCACTAACTAACCTAAGAGTGAGTACCATGTACAATTTTTTCTTTTGTCCGAAATTTATCATGTAGTAACATGTAACATAATTTTTTCACTAATATGAAAATACATTTTTTCTCATTGGTTTTTATATTTTCTAGTTGAGATAATACATTTATTTAAATGGTACTAGCTCAATTGAAGAGCACTTGCCTTGCAAGAAGCAGGTTGGTGGTTCGATTCCATCGTGCCCTAACATCAATTAATCACAGAAGAAACAAAAAAAATCGCATTGTATATTTTGTTTCTAAAGAGAATTTTTTAGAGAGACAATAACCGGGATTAAAGACAAATGTCTCTATAGAGACAATAACTAGGATTTCTCTCTTGAGAGACAAAAATGAATTATCTCATAAGAGACAATAATACTGGTCTTCTATATTGTCTTTATAGAGACCATTTTTTAAGACAATAATTTGAGACACTCATTTTGTCTCTTAAGAGGCGAAAATGAATTTCCTCTTAAGAGACAATAATACTTGTGTTCTATATTGTGTTTATAGAGACAAGTTTTTAAGGCAATAATTTGAGACACTTTCTTAAAGGAAATTTACAAGTTTTTTTATCTCAATTTAAAACAATTTGCTAAAGAATTGTCTCAAAATGCGCCTCTATGTACTATTTAGTAGTGATGTATTCTCATAATACATAATCTTAGAGATATTTGAAATATTTAAATTCAGCACATTAATTATAATTATATATTCAACATATTTTTTGTGGGTGTCTATGATTGAAATACATTTTTATCCTGGATCTATGAAGTAAATTTGCAACTCTAGACATTTGATCCCTCTAAGCTCTTGATAGATCTGGGGCTAAAATAAATATGGACTGGTTTATTTTCTAAAAATATTCTAACATATTACTGTTAGGATAAATATTTATCCATTTAATTACAAAACATCTGATCCCTCTCAACTCTTAATAAATCTAGGGCTAAAATAAATATGAACTAATTTATTTTCTAAAAATATTCTAACATATTAGTGTTAATATGTTAAATATTTATTTAGGATATATGTAAATCGATTATTAAACCAACAATATATTAATGCTATATTAATGCTACTTGTTAGAAGTTGTGGTTTTAGAAGTTGTGGTTTTAGTTTTTTTATTTTTTTATTTTTCTATACAGAATTTAACATCGAAAGTTTACGGGGCAAACAAAAGTTTTAGACATTACAGAATCCATTGTTTCTTTGAATCCAGTCTTGCTTCGTGATAATCATAAAGTATTCTTGCTCGGAATTGTTTGCATTTCCAGCGATTCCATACGGTGATGAAATCTATTTGTCACTAGTATAATTCGGAGAGAATTTGATGATATGAAGGGTGAAATTGAGTAGGAGCGCTTTTTTAGTCATAGCTCACAAATTCTGGTTAATCTCTCCAGAAAAAAAATTGAAAATTTGGCCCCGGAAGCACTCGTAAAACTAGAGCCTATGACACAAGGAGATGTAACATTGAGATAATGATACCGTGGTCGACTGTTCCTACCAGTTCACAGTGAATATTGGAGTGCGCAGCTAAACAAACCTGTTTTGCGCCACCTCGTAATTATTTAACAAATTCCCCAAAATTCGAATTCCAACTTGATACCGAATTCGAGTTCCAACTTGATAACTATGACTTGAAGAGGTATGAGGGTCACTTATCATTTTCATTCCACTTGGAATAATACGTTTTGGATGTTTCGTGTATAAAGCAAAGAGTGGATGCATTCGTGGCAATTTTGAGGCCATCAGATGTTCATTTTCAGCCTTTTGTGCGTTGTCTTATTTCTAAAATTCAGGGTGACGTGGATTCTGGTGCATATGCTAAAACCAATCATTTTAGTGTGGCAGGCGAATATTTTAATCGACGTAGACCATTATCCAAAGCCTTGGCGAAAAGGAAATCGGAGATAAAGATAGCGAGGTATCAGAGATAATTGGAAAATATATCACAGCTGTGGATTAGACTGATGGGAATATACAAATGTGAGACGAATGGCATTTGTTCGCATATTCTAGTTACGTCTTTTAATACAGGCGGAACTATTTGCCTAGATATGTAGTTCATAGGTTGTATTCAGCTCTCAGCTGTGAGGGCAGTGAGGGCTACGGCTACTCACATCCGACAAAATTAACTTTAACTTTACCGATGGATTTAATGTTTTATGCGTGGTCGTGTTTTTGGCGGTGTTAATTAATTTTAACTAGTTTGACATATGTAATAGGAGTGTGATTTTTTTGGAGTTTGTGGGGGATTTTTTGCCAGAATTTAGTGAACAAAATTTGTTGTCAAATCTTGATTTGTGTTGTCTAAACTGGTTTTTTTAATTATATATGAAGATTCAACACTCTCAAAAACTTACCTGGCACTTCAATTGTGAAGAGTTCACCTATAAAACTTCTAATTTCAGTGAATCCCTCTTGGATTCTAGACAATATAAATCAGAAAATAAACCAAAAAACTTTCCAAAAATTAGCACTTAAAAACTACTCCATTTAGAATATCCAATTACTATAAAATTATGATTTTGGATGAGAATAAAATTAGTGTTATAGAATAGATATAGATACGTAAATATATTGATAAATGAGTTGATTAAACTTATATTTATATTAATTTTAAATCTATAAAAAAAAAATTATAATATTTTTATTAAGTTTAGATTTATTTTAATTTTAAAATTGATTTTAAAGTTGTTAAAAATTTATCACGTTTAGATTGTTTTAGAGGTTGATAATTAAATTCATTATCATTTAGATAAAGTAATATTAATTTTAGATCTATTAGCATTTTATAATTTTCAATTTTTTATATTAATTTTAGAGTGGTTAAGAATTTATAATGGTTAAATTGTTTTAGGTATTATAATTGAATTAGTTATCCTTTCAATTTAAATTGTTTGAGGGGATATAATTGAATTCGTTATCATTTCAATAAATTAATAGTAGTTTTAGATTTATTAACATTTTATAATTTTCATTTTCTTTTATGGATTTCTAAAATTATTACGTTTTAAAAAATTAGATTTATATTATAATTAATTAGAATTAGTAAAATATAAATTATTTGAATTGCATATTTTATATATTTATATATATATATATATATATATATAAGAGAGAGAAAAAAAAAAAGTTAAATACAATTAAAAATAGTACAACAAAAAATAACATTAGAAATTTAGTATCAAAATATTATATTTCAAGAGAAATATCAAATAATAAGAGAATATTCATATATTTTTCAATGTATTAGGTTATATGTCAATTTTATATAAATATAAAAAGAATTACAAATATTTCTCATATTAAGTAACACTATTAAATTGTTTTATCAATATTCATTTTTATTTTACATATATTATGTATTAAGAGGGAGTCTATGCAATTTATGAATTTCATGTTAAATATGGAAGGAATTATACATTTTTGTCATATTAGAATGAACACCACTCGATTTTTTTAATCACCAATGTACATTTAATTCATTTTGACTATAAATGTATCTTGAATTAAGAAGGATTGAATCTTAAAAAAAAATGGTTTTTTTTTTTTCAACCAAATTCATTTAGGAAAAGAATTCACATCATAATTATCTTTCCTTGAGTCCATGATATATGTAGAGCTAAAATAGATTTATATTAGTTAATATATACCATGTCTTATTGATATTGATAATATTAAAAAAAAATGCAAACTTTTGTACCTAAATATTGAAGTATTTACACATCGCCTTTTGTATTAGGTCATAAAAAATAATATATATTTATATTTTATTCTTTTATTTATATAAATTATTTTATTTAAAATTTATATTTAAATATTTTATTTATAAAACACATTAAATATTTTATATACACTGTTAAATAAATTAATGAAAAATAATAAATAAAAAAAATTATAGCATTAACATTTTTAATAGATATAAAAGATATTAAATTCCAAAAACAATTTCAAAACTATGATCCCTTGTGACTCTTAATTTTACGTACTTTTAAATCACAGCATCAAAAAGAAAATTTCAATCTCGAAACGTAAGAAAAATTACAAAGTCAAATAGATACAGAGGATATTAAATTACAAAGACAATTACAAAATTATGATTCCTTGTGACTCTTAATTTCACGTACTTTTAAATCACAGCATCAAATAGAAAATTTCAGTATGCAAACTTAATAAAAATTACAAAATCAAATCTAATTTTTTTCCTTAAATATAAAATTAAGAATAAAAAATTTAAAAGATAATAATTATATTGATAGATATGAGTAGATTAAGTATATTGATAAATAAAATAGGTTAGATAGATTTTAGAGATATAACTCTATGGAATATGTCGAAATATTCATTGTAGTATACTTAAATTAAGAGTTAATATTTAATTCCAAGTTAATTATATTCTTTTAATTAATTAATCAAGGGAAATATCTTATCCATAAGTGTCATATTCATATGTGGTATTCATAAGGCATGGTATTAGATTACAATATTGTAACAAAAGCTATTTACAAGTTAAGAACTCCTATATGTAAATATCCATTGTTAAGAATAATATTTAACTCATATATTATTTATTTTTACAATTAGTAATAATAATAATTTAAATCAAAATTGTAATTTTTAAATATGGGGAATGTGAAATGTATTTTGAGGAAAGTAGTTTGATGCTTATTGATGTATATTGGCAGCAATATAATTTATACAGTTGTGCTAGTAATAATAATATTAATAAAGTTAAAAAATATATAATTTGTTAACCATTTTTTTAAGGTAAAAATTTAAAGTTTATATTTTTAAAATATATTGGATGTTAATCATCATCATCATCATCAGTAGTGAAGTCTTTTGGGAGAGACTAAAAAATAAGTAATGAGTAGTTAAATTTAATATGACTAAATGTCAAATAAAAATAATTATTATTATCACCACATTGGTGTACAAGACCCCTTTGTTTGTGGGACAAGGGACCCACCTCCGGGCAGTGATTTGACTACAAAGTCTAGGAAGGCATACATACTCTACCCCTCTTTTTTTGAACCTATGACCTCTTAGGAGGAAACACATGATCATAACCACGAGGCCCACTAAACCATTTAATTTAATCAAAATTTAATATATCACAAAAATACAAAAATTATATACTTAATATTATTTATAATCAAAGTAAATTAAAATAAAGATACCCGTCACATCATTGTTATAATATTAATCATTAAGAGTAATAGATGTTAAATTAGCATAATTATATATATTATTATTTTTTTTCTGAAGTTAGTCATTTTGTATTAAGTCAATGAGGATTATCTAGACCAAACATTTTCTCCCACTAGTCTATCCCAAGGAAAACCAAACTAGGAACATAAGTTCGAAGTCTTAAAGTAGCGAAGACCTTGTCTAGCTAAAGCATATTGGAAATAGAACCTTATAAAAATAGGGTAGTTGTCATACCTTGACATATATTGACATGAGAAAATAAAAAAGACTACCAGTATTACAAACAAAAAAATAGCTAAAACTAGTGAGTCATAACCATTGTGTAAGATGTCTGAGGATAAAGAGATGTGTGCTCATCTCCCACATATTGGCTTATCTACCAAGAATAGTCAACTTGCTCTCAATTTTTTCCTTTAACTCTATGAATCTCATATATAATTTTCTTTCTAAGTCATCTTGTACCTCCCTATGTAGTATGCAATATTCCAATGATGTTTAACCTTTTGCCTTCCATAATTGATAAAGTGATAAAGTGCATGTAATGTGCAACATATAGTCAGAAACACTCCTTTCATGTGAGCTAGCATCATATCAAACCTAAAAAGGAAAATTCCCACACTTAAACACCTTCCTAGAAAATAATTACATTTTAATATAACTAAAATTAGACTTCATTAACGATGGAAGATATCATGGTTAAAATTAAGTAAAGACACATTGTAAGGAGATTTATCAAGTTCACTTATCATTAACGAAAGGAACTCGTAACACCAAGGAACTTGTATAGTCCAATCTACTCTCATTTTTGTAACGTGTTTTTTTATGTTTGTTGCAAACACATATTTGAAAAACACATTCTAAATAGTGGAAAGTTACAGTTTCATATAAAATTTTATTCATTTTATTCGTTTGAAACAAAATAAATTTTTTTAATGTTAGACAATTATTGTTAAAATGCATTAAAAATAAATAAAAATCCACACATGAAAATGTTCGTCACCAAATTCCCAAAAAACATAAAAACATCTAATAGTTAGTTGCTCGGTTTTTTAATTTGCCTAACTAAGCGATGTTTTCGCTTAGTTAGTAATATATATTTATTCCATTGCCACTTGGTCTTTAAATAATATTTGGGACGACGAATTCTCTTGAATATCATTTTTATAAGCTTTTTGCATACATTTATTCTCGATTCAAAAGCTTGGTGTTCTCAACACTTTAGCAACTAGAGATTTAAGAGTTTCGGATGGAAACCATCTAAATGATGAGAAATCACACATCTTGAATGTTTTCTTGAATAATGGGTACAATAGACACCAGTGTACTAAGGCTTTCCTCAAAGCTGAAAAAGGTCCTAAGGCTAAAATAGAACCCAAATATTGATTTTCAGGTGTTCATCTCCCTTTTAGCCAAGGGACCAATGACAAGTTTGCAAGGACCCTAAGGAAGAATAAGGATCCTTCAACATTTATGCCTCTGAATACCATTTGGAGCTCCCAAAGATCTGCAAAAGACCTAGTGGACACTAAAAATATGAAAGGTGTTTACGTTCTTCGTTGCTCCTGTGGGACACCCTACATAGGTGAGACTGGTCGCTCAATTAATCAAAGGATTTGAGAGCACGCTGCTGACATCAAGCATGCAAGGACCCGCTCCTCTGCTTGGCAGAACATGTAGAAAAAAGCAAGAATTACATTTGCATTGAGGAGGGCCAAGTCACTGCCAATATTAGTCATTTCCATCATCGAAAATTCATGGACGCCTTAGAAATCGAAAAAAAGGCTCACTAATTTAAAGAAAGACAATGGTTGGAATATTAGTAAAACTTGGGTCCCTACCTTGTCCTCCTCGAGGTTTTTAAGTTTCCTTTTCCTTTTTACTCTTGTGATTATTGTTTCATCTTGTTTTCCAAGCGTTGTTGTTAATAATTAGGTTTTATCTTATGGATCTTTCTTCTCTCTTGTAACTATCTTTATCATCTTGTTCATTCTAAGATCTTCTAAATATTTATTTTATTTTATTTTATTTTAGACTTTGGTCATTTTTTCTTGGCTCCTTGATTTATTTGTATGGCCTTAGCCCCTTATTTTATCGCTGACCCTCATTCATTAGTCACTCTTACTTTGATTATTTTTGTTTGAATTTTATTTATTGTTTTTTCTAATTTCTTCATTAAATTGTTTTTATTAATAAGCTCTTTTATTAATAAGGCCTTGACCCTATTTTTGTTAATAGGATATTGACTCTTTTTCTTATTTTTGACTATGCTCCTTGGTTTAGGTTTGACTTTGATTATTCTTTTTATTCTATATATATTTCGAAACATAATCTATTTCTTGATCTTATTTAATATAGTTGGATCCTAGTAATTAATGTTATTAATTAAATAATATTTATTGTAAGTTAGCAGTTTATTAAGGTTTGTATTTTTTGACTTTGTATGTTTGATTCCTTTTATTCTTTGAATATTTGGTTTCTTACCTTATTTCTTGATTTAACTATTATAATTGGCTCCTCCTAATAAATGTTATAAATTAAATATTATTATTAGTAAACTAGCCATTTGATCAACTAAGGGTCTCTACATAGATCTCTATTTAAGCTAGTGCCATGATATGCCTTTTCATATAAATTAAATACTATTAATCCTATGCTAGCCATTTGATCAACTAAGTGTCTCTACATTGATCTCTATTTACGCTGATTACATGATATGTCTTTTCATCTTGTCCTGGCAATGACCGTTGCCATGATTTACCTTTTCATCTTGACTGCAAAAACTCTCCTATATAATTTTTACAGAAAAATTTTGTTCTTAATTCAATATAGATCACAAAAACCTAAATTCATAAACAAAAACTTAAATTCATATTAAAAAAAACACACACTCAGTAACAAAAAAAAAAAAAGTAGTAATTTGATTCCGAAAGATTGATCAATATTTTGAATGTTTCAGCCCCGGGCTAATAATATATTCCAACACTCACAGTTTCTTCCAAGCATAGCGGCAATCTCGGGTATAGTGGCCACGATTATCAGTGCAGTTTTTTGAGATGTGAATGCCTATTATCGAATGGAAAGGTGAGCAAAGATACTTACATTCAGATAAACGGAAGGTGGTTTTCTCGGTCATTGAGAAAATCATCAGACAGACTGTTGTACGTTACCAGCTTTTGGAATATAACACGCTTCGTCTGATTTCGCAAATTCCAAACGCAAGTTTATTGAAGACGCCACGTAGTGAAGTTTATCCTACATCGTATGTACAGCCGTCGGAGCCATTCGCTTCGGGACAAAGCAAATGACATCACCGCTGACGATACCCTAGAAGTCCGAGATTTTCTCCCCCCTCTTGAACGGGAAGAGATCACAGTCTAAACATATAAAAAAGAGCACTTATAATCCGCGTTGTCTAACGACCTCACAATTGAGCGTCACTTGATTTGAAACTTTGTTTATCAGATTTTATTAAAATTTGCATTTAATTTTCACTAAATTTTCTCAAATTTTTTGAACTACCCGCTTATAATTTTCATTAAATTTTAAAAAAAAAATTAAACAAAAAGAAATACCATGTTTAAACTACCCGCTTATAATCCGCAAGATGTCAAATTGGTTGATTATATTCGATTGCGAGCTTTGAGGCACTCAGATTTGGGGTAGGCACAAGGCTTCATCTAAGAGGAGATGATGTTGAATGTTTTGTATGTTCTGGTGCTTTGGAATCTGAGCTAACATTATAAAACCAACCTTTATCATTTTCGTTTCCTCCATGTGGCTAATTCCCTCTTCATCATGAGTATGCGGTTGATGGCAGAACCTGTGTCGGACTCCAACTCTTCATTAGCTTCATCTGAGAGGTGAGGAGATGATGTTGAATGTTTTGTATGTTCTGCTGCTTTGGAATCTTAGACAACACTATAAAACCTTCATTATCATTTTCGTTTTCCTCCATGTTTCTGAGTCCCTGTTTCTGAGTCCCTATGGATCATGAACATGTGGATGATGGCCGAACCTGTGTCTAAGTCCAACACTTCATCAAGAACATGCGGTTGTGGATAAAAATGGAGAATCTATTTCCTTTAGCTTTTCACCTTTTTCATTCAGATATAACCTATTTATTTGTTAATGTACTAATTATATTAAAAATAGGTTAGGTATTGGGAAAAGGAATTTGACCTCTTGGCTATGACAAGGAGAGAGAGTTGTGCAACAAAAAACCTAATGGCGGCAAGGTGGTGAAACCCTTGGGGCAGTGCGAAGGAAGGGCCAGAAGGCCGTCAGCAACCCGGACTAGCAGAAATTGGCAGAGACCCAAGCAACAATGGTATGACAGAAGATGTCAGGAGGGGAGAGATCCCCTCCTATCGGGATACGGTGGCAGGAGAGGGACAGAGTAGCCAGGAGATAGAGGAACGGAAGAGCGCAGGGCTAGTGCTAGGAACTTCCTGGCAAACAGGCCGCAGAGGAAAGTGCCTGCCATGTGCAGCGGAGAGACCCAGATTCGTGATTCCAGTGAATAAACTGGAAAAGTACATAAGCTATATGAGGGATCATGCCCTTATCTGCAAGTTCGTAGGAGTCTGGCCGTCGGAAAGAGATCTTACCAAGTGGATTCAGCAAAAATGGCAGCCCCAAGGCCACATCGAGCTCAAGCTGGGAGCGAAAGGCTTCTTCACGGTAATCTTCTTTAACCTGCAAGATAAGGAAAAGGTATTTGAAAATGGCCCGTATTTCTATTACAATGTTGGTTTCTTCATGCGTTTCTGGGAAGAATGCTACAACCTTGATAAAGAAACCTTTCTAGCTGCGCCTGTCTGGGTTCGCTTATTCGAGCTCCCCACAGACTTCTGGGACCCGGAAATCTTGGAGGGGATAGGAAACTCAATAGGCAGTTTCGTGAAAATAGCAAAAACCACGAAGAAAGGAAGATACACCTCGTACGTTAGGATCTGTGTTTATATGAACCTAGCAAACCCCATCCCAGACACAATAGAACTTGAATATCATGAAGATGTTTGGCAGCAGAACATAGACTACGAACACATCCCGTTTAGGTGCCGTAGGTGCCATGTCCATGGACATCTGGCAAAGGAATGCCCGATAACACGAGAGGAAGAAGAAAGTAGAAGCCCCCTGAAAAAAATAGAGAGCCAACAGATCAGGATGAGTACCAAGAGGTGAAAAACAAAAGGAAAGTAAACAAGGAAACCCCCCAGAAAGGAAGGAAGGAAAAACAATCAGCCCCAGAGAAACCAAACAACTTTGCAATTCTGGAGGTAGAGGATGAAAAGGAAGACCAACCCATGGAAAATCAAGAGGATAAGGGGTCGGACAGTAGTGAAAGCAGCGAAAGAAACCACTCAAAAAGAAAAGCCCCAAGCGAGCCAACAGAGAAAGGTAAGGAACAAGACGAACAAGACGAATAGATGGAGACAGACGAAGAGAACAGTAAGGAAGATCTAAGTCAAGAGGAAGAAGTCTTAAGGAAACTTTTGAATGAATGGAAGAACCTGGATGAGAGGTTTATTTCGGAAGAACAAAAGAGGCTATATGCGGAAACCTTCCAGCAATATAAAGCAAAACTTGGAAAAGGTAAAGCCTCACTAGAAGAATCCCAGGAGACCCAACAGGAAAGAAAACCTGAATAGCAAGGACAAAGTAAAGGGGGGGAAGAGGAAGAAAAAACCTTAAGGACTCTATCCAACTCATGGGCAGAATGTTAGTCAATACAGGAAGAGTGGTCCCACTATCAGCGGTATTCCAAAACCTATCCCAAGTTAACCAATGATTTTGACATCTTGGAATATTAGAGGCTTAAACAACAAAGGAAAACAAAGACATCTGGAAGCAAGACTGGAGAAGGACAAACCCAAAGTTATGCTTATCTAAGAAAATAAAATCTCATGCCAGAAGATGGAGGAAATACTCAATAAAATAAAACCGAGATATGAACATGTAACTATAGATGCCAAAGGGAGTGCAGGAGGGATAACAATTATTTGGAATCCAGCAGAAGTCCTAACTGACTGGTGGATAGGAATGCCAAGAATCCTGACAGGGAGATTCAGGCTCATAGGGCAAAGTGAATGGGTGGCGATCTCGGCTATCTATGGGCCCTATACCCATGCTGATAGAGGCCTATTTCTCAATCAGTTGACAAAGCTCAGAAATATGCACCAGGAGGAGAGATGGATCCTAGCAGGATACTTTAACTTAATCACTTATAGAGGAGAGAAAAAAGGTGGAATAAGCAGAGAAGACATGGAGATGGAAAGATTTAGAGACGTTCAAGCAGAATTAAGGGTGGTTGATATCCCAACTATAAACGGGAAATTCACCTGGAATAACAGAAGAGGCGAGACAAAACAAATTGCATCAAGATTGGACATATTTTTAATCTCAGAGCACATAATTGGGCTGGACATCTTCTACGAAGCCTCTATCCTACCCACAATAGGGTCCGGTGACTTGCCAGTAAAGCTTGAAATAGCCTTGAATAATCTTATTAAAAAGAGGCCCTTCCGATTCGAGTCCTTCTAACTCAGAGCTCCTGATTTCCTCGACAAAGTAAGGAGCTGGTGGCAGGATAGCAAGAGTGGAAAGGAAGGCCGCAACAAAATGCACTCTTTTCAGCTCAGACTCAAAGAAATCAAGAGCAAAATCAAGAAGTGGAACAGGGAAGAATTCGGCAATATTCAGCAGGAGCAAGGCAAACTCCAGTCCAGATTGGAAAGAATACAGCAGCAAATCATCTTGGAAGGTCGAAATGAAGAGCTGGCTGAGGAGGAAGGCAGGGTAATCACTCAAATAGAAGAAAGGCGAAAGCAGGAGGAAATTCTGTGGAAGCAGAAATCTCGGGTCCAATGGCTAAAGGAGGGGGAAAAACTCCAAATTCTTCCATAAAGCAATGCTGAGTCATCGCCAGCACAACAGAATCTTCTCCTTGAAAGACAGTCAGGGAAACAGAGTGACGCAGCAGATAGAAATAGAACAACTCTTGGTGGAACACTTCAAAGGCATTCTCACTGAACCAAATGCCAACAGATCTGAGGACATAGACAAGGTTTTCCAACATATCCCTAAGAAAGTTTCCAGAGATCAAAATCTGGCTCTACTCAGGGTAATCACCAAGGAAGAACTTGAAGAGGTAGTTAACAAAATGCTAAAAAATAAAGCCTCGGGTCCTGATGGCTTCACCATTGAGTTTTACCAGGCGGCCTGGAGTTTTATGGGGAATGACCTGCTAGACATAGTGGAGGAATCCAGGTGTTCAAAGCGCATGCACCAGGGCCTGAATGCCACTTTCCTGGCTCTAATCTCGAAGAATGGCTGCTCGAAGGAACCACAGGCTTTCAGGCCCATCTCCCTATGTAATGTTCTTTCAAAATTTTATCAACAATCATGGCAAATAGGCTAAAGCCGATCCTGCCGGATCTCATTGCCCCAAAGCAAACAGGCTTTGTCAAAGGGCGGCAGATCATAGATGGCATCATAGTGGCCCAGGAAGTGATTCACTCCTTGAAAATCTCCCGCACCCCAGGCATGCTTATCAAACTTGATTTCGCTAAGGCGTTTGACCGCCTTAGCTAGGGATATCTAGAAGGCATTCTTAAAGCCTATGGATTTGACCAAAGATGGATAAACTGGATCTTATCCATGGTTGGCACCCCCGTGATGTCAATTCTGTTAAATGGCACCCCCACTGAAGCCTTCACTCCCTCCTGCGGGCTCAGGCAGGGAGACCCCCTGTCTCCTTTCCTCTTCATCCTAGCTACGGAAGGCCTGGGTCGGTTGGTTAAGGCTCAAGTCTCCAGGGATCAGCTAAAGGGCCTTCGAATCTGCGGGAATGATATACCGGTTTCGCACCAACAATTCGTAGATGATGTGATGCTATATGGTCAAGCCACGCTGAAAGAGGCCCAAGGAGTCATCAAAACTTTATCTGAATTCAGCAAAGCTTCTGGGACGGAGATTAATAAGGACAAATCGGAAGTGTTTTTTTTCAACACCCCGCAGGCTGCCCAAAGATTCTTAGCATGCACTCTGGGCTTCAACATCGGAACCTTCCTGTCAAAATACCTGGGCATTATGTTGCATGAGCATCAATACAGGAAGGCCAACTGGGAACTTCTAATCAAAAAAATCTGAAATAAGATGGAAAACTGGATCGTCCGCTCGTTGAATGCCCCAAGCCGGCTAATCCTTCTGAAAGTTGTTCTGCAGGCTATGCCAATCTACCAGATCTCGTGCCAAGCTATCCCAAAGACAACAAGGCAAAAGTTGGTCGCTATGTTCAAGAAATTCCTCTGGCAGGGCACCAGCAAGTCCAGAAAGTGGGCCTTAATTTCATGGGAGTGGCTAAGTCGGCTCCCCAAAGATGGCGGTTTAGGGCTTCGAGACCCCTTCGTCCTCAACCAAGTCATGGGTGCAAAGCTCTGGTGGAGGTGGACTCAGGGTGGCCCTGACCTGTGGAAGGTGATATGGGAAAGAAAATACGATGCGGCAGGGGAACCCGAAGGAAGACTGAGAAGTGAGACGGAGATTAGAGGTTCAGCAATCTGGAACTTGGCGAGGGGCAACAAAGACCTGATAAGGAATCACAGTTTTTGGGAAATACGAGTAGGGGACAAGGCCAGGTTCTGGGAGGAATCATGGCAGCAACGCGAAAGACTCATCCATAAGGACAACCTCCACGACATCCATGCTTTCACGTCCCAGGCTGAGGCAACAACCGGCGGCAATTTCTGGAAATCATACGAAGAAGGATATTGGCGCAATTGGAAACAGAAAGAGGATTGGGAAGGGGCCCCAGAAACTGACAGATGGAACGAGTACTACACAGAGATGGCATCTCGTAAAGTAGCAAGGAAAATAGGGTCCGACATTCTCAGATGGGGTAAACGAGTTCAAGGTAATTTCTCAATAGCAGAAGCCTACTACCAAAAAGTCAATCAAAATCAACAGCCGGAAACAAAACAATGGAAAAATCTATGGAAAATCAACCACTAGCTGAAAGTATCATTCTTTGTTTGGACTTTACTCCATAGCAGAGCGCTTACCTGGGACCAGATGCAGCGAAAGGGGCACCAAGGTCCATCCCATTGCACACTCTGTAATTCCCAAGAGGAGACTATGGAACATTTGATGAACCGATGCACAGTTAGCAATTCCCTGTGGGACAGTCACTTTAGATTGTTTGAGCGCCGCCACAGAAATCATCGGAACATTGTAAACACCATAGCAAACTGGCCGAGAAAACCTTACCAAAATCTGGTGGTCAACTGTGCATGGCTCCTTTCTGCTGGGTTCCTGCTCTGGAACATCTGGAAAGCATGGAACGGGGCAATCTTAACCCCAACAGCCATATGGGAATAAACCACCAGGAACATACGTGAAACAATCCTAACGGAAAGCTGGAAGGACAAAGACTGGCAGGCGTCGCAAATGGAGGAGGAAATCCTGAAAAGACTTGAGGTAAACCAGAGTATGTTAAATGGGGGTGTCAAAAGAAAAGACTAGATCAGGGAAGTGGCTAAAAGCAACCAGTATCTCCATCCCCCACAGGGATTCATAAAGCTTAACTTCGATGGCGCCGCAAAACATAACCCAGGAGAGGCTGGCACTGGGGGAGTCTTCAGAGATGTTGGGGGCAAAACCCTGCGAACCTTCGCGATGGACTGCTGGGAAGCCTCAAATAACGAAGCCGAACTACATGCCTTGAAACGAGGCCTGGAAATTGCTCTACAGGCTAATTTCAAGAGACTCCAAATTGTGTGAGACTCGAAGCTGGTGGTAGACATGGTCAGGAAACTACAGCAGCAACAACCAGTGGAAAAAATTAGCAAGAGCTGGAGAAAGGCATGGCTTGTAGGAGAAATCAGGAAGCTCCTGCCCAGAATAGACTACCTAATTTCGTCCCACATTAGACGTTCTGGAAACAAACTGGTGGACTGGCTCGTGAACTAGGGCAGTCGGAATCGAGGCAAAGAGATCGACAGTGAAGGTCTGTCTCAACTTCTCCCGGAGGAGAGAGACCGCCGCCAACAATTGCTTGACGTCGATAAGGGTGGTAAAGGTAGGCCCGAGGTGAACGGCCAGGATCAGGCGACACACAGCGGTTGTGGGGAAAGATCACAACAGATGGGAACGGATAGCACATCTGTGGGAAAGGACAATAGTTATAGGAATGATAGAATCGGGCAGATGACGGGGCAAGGTAGGACAGGTCGCGGGGACGGAGAAGAAGCGAGACACGAAACATCATCAAGGATCTGGAGTTAGCTTGGGAACTCGGGATAATTGATAGAGGGAGGACGACAGGTGACATAAGGAGTACAAAAAGGTTACGATAGGAGTAGCTGGGAGAATATTGGAGTAATGACGCATAAAGCAGGTCAGTCAAGTCATGCCCCATCCTGAGATAGGGATACTGTGCGGTTAGTTAGAAAATTAAATGGCCAAGTGGAGGCCCGGTTGGTAGGAAAGCAGGTAGATAAAAACCATATGCCTGAGAAGGTAGAGGGAATGCTCATATAGTTTGGTAAGAACCATGAAAAAAGGTGGAAAGGTGATAGCGCGATCCTGCGACCAGGCCCCTTCCCCGGCTCCGGCAAGAAAAGGTGGTATGTTTTCTATCATCCCTGCCCTCTAGGCGTTATGTTAGCTAGCAATTACGTTATCCTTGTTCGACTAGAAATGTTCCGCCCCAGTGAGCAGAATATCAGTAGTAGAACTGATAGTGGCCTTCCCGGCACTCGGTCGTATCTCCTCTTTCCCTCCAGAGCAGGGGAGGCCTTGCATGGCGATAGTTCTGGTTCCTATTCAGAGAGATGGGAGGTGAGGGGGGCTTTGTTGGGTCTTGTCGTGCTCCAAGCTGGGTACCGCAGCCCCGGCCATATCTGTTCCCTGGATTTCTTCCATGGCTCTCAACATGGAAGCTATCCTCACCAGATGGCTTGGTTTGCTGCGCTTTTCCACGCTGTTTGGCACAGATTTTCTTGGGATAATGAGAGAGGGAGGCAGGTCCTAGGCCGCTTTGCTGGGAGTGTTGTTTTAAGGGTGTAGACTACCAGCCATGCTGAAGCCAGGATGGTCAGCGAGTGGATTATGATAGCGTTTCATCTCAATAGCACTGACTTGTGGTTTTCTGTTGTGATAGGTAGAAAAGCTCATACAATTTCAAAGTCCCAGGTCCATGGCAAGATGGCGCCGAGGAAGGCTAATTCTGCAAAGAACCGGGAAGAAGGCACCAGTCGCCATCCGAGCAAAAGGGGCAGGAAGCCTGACTCTGAAAAGACCATGCACACGATAAATGCGTACATGGCCAGGATTCCTCTGGAGATCCGCACCCAAATCAATGGGTGGGAGTGAGAGCTGCAGGATATCAGTGATAACAAAGAAATCCCCCTCGAAGACTGGGAGGATCTGATCCCGGACCTAGGAACCACAAGAGGAAGAAACTCCCTGTTCAATAAAACGCTTCAGCATTACTGGATCATGAAACATGTGGTTGGCCAGGCTATGGAGGTGAATCAGGTCATCCGTGAAGAGGAGGACGAGTAACGCAAGCAGGCGGAGGAGAATCTCAAAAGCCAACTGGTGAAAGAAGTGGATAATATCAAGAATACTCTCCTAAAAGAGATCGCGGCCGTCCAAGTCCAGGCTGCAAGAAACCATCTGTTGCTGAAGAACATGGAACAAATGTTGCTGGACCTAAAATGGGCCATGGAGCAGAAGCAGTTGAAGCCTGGTACCAGCGCCGACGCCGGTCAACTCGTCGGACGAGGATTAGCTGAGCTGAGTCTTTTCTTTTGTTTTGAATGTTGATAAAATAGAACTGTGTCTGGTTGTTAAGTCATGCTCTTGTCATTAGCTTAGTTAGTAGTAGACAAAAACATGGTTATGACAGAAAAAGGGAGCAAAACATTTTCAAATTTTGGTCAAGTTTCAAGGCCGAAAGGTGGCGGTCTAGTTTCCTGCGGGTAGACCCGCCACCTAAACTTTAGTACACTGTAATTTTGTTTTGTCATCTGGAATAAAGAATGCCTAACCTTACAAAAAAAAAAAGGTTATGTATTCAAGTAATCTAATTTATTTGTTAATGTAGTAATTATACTAAAAATAGGATATGTATTTTAATAATATAATTTATCTGTTAATGTAGTAATTATATTAAGTAATTGTGAAAAAAATAAATACCTATTTACATGATACGATTTGTTTTTGATAAATTGTATAATAATTTTATAATATATTTGTTCAATGTGAAAAAATACACACTAATTTGTATATAAAATGTATTAGTTAAGTGTGAAAAAATACACGTCAATTTAAAGATACAAATTAATTAATATTTAAACATGCCCAAAATATGGTTAACATCTTCCATGTAGATTAGCGAGATTAATTTAACAACTTTTGATAGTAAAGACTATATGTAAATATATCTTTTAATATATCATATAATTTATTTATTTATATACCATAATTGATTATGCATAATATTAATTTTCTAATTATAAAAATTAATAATTTAAGATATGAAGATGGTGTTATATATTAATCATTCAACTTAGTATAAGTTTAAGTTAAACTAAATATACACTTTAAGTTAAGGTTATTAAATTTTAAGGTTAAAAAATAAAATGATTAAATAGTTGTCATGGAAATATATGTTAATAATTTGATTTGAATTTATATAGGAACGCAATAAATTACACATATAACTATAAATCCAGAGATGCAATAGAAGTAACATTTCTTTTCATTAATATTAAATAATGAAATATGCGTACAAAAAAAATGGAAATGAGACTAGCTCGAACGATGGTAGCTTATCTCTGAGAAGAGATGTGGTGGCTACACACCTCTGATTTTAGTTACATTGTGGCTCAAGGGATTTTTTATTATTGAACAATAGGAAAAAACCCTAAACAACCAAAATCCTAACCCGAAGATATGTAACACCAAGAGTTTATGGGCTCTGTTGGGGTTAGTTGAGCAGCCAACTTCCTGGGGTCATAACTTGGTCATATTATCTTCGTTTAACATGCATGATACCTCGTCGGAAAGATATATCTGGGGAATACAACTAAAAATGTGATTACAATGAAATCGTCCAAAATAATATTGCCAAAAAAATGTCATTTAGGGCCTCAAAACGACTCCGGAAGTTCACGACCCAAAAAACTGCCAAAAATAGTAAATTGTGCTACAATTAAGGAAACTGAAAAAGAACTCATAGAACAATGGTCGGGATCCAAGTGGAATAGGCGAGTGGACACCAATATCCACCTGGATCTTTCCTCCCCCTTAAGGAAGCAATGGTCTCCATTGCATTGAGTTCCTCCATGAGATGATGAAGCTTCTGCTGAACTTGGTCCAGCTTTGACAACTCAATACAGTTGGATCTTCTACTGGCGAGTGTTCTTGATTTGGGTGTCCATGATCTGATTAGTTGCAGCTTGTTCCACACAATCTGGATTTAGCTCTGTTGGTGTGAGGTGTTCTACAATGTCGAATGTGTCAAGTAATGGTGGAAATTATAGCCGAAGACGATCTACATTGAACACTCGGTGTAGGCCAAGGAATGGGGGAATGCTGAGCTCAAAATCATTATCTCCCATAGCTTTGGTGATGGTGTATGACCCATGTCGAAGCAGGCAAGTCTTGCGGAGGGGCCCGACGAGGCGCTCCTTCTGCAAATGTAGCCAAACTTTATCGCCCACCTAGAACTTGTGTGGCACCCGATGCTGATCATGTCGCTACTTGTACTTAGCATTGGATTTTTCCAATATGTCATGGATGTGTTGGAAGATGCATTGACTCTGCTCAATAAAGCTATTTTCCTTGTCAGGTTCGGACTAGACATGAGACGAATCTATCTAAGTCGCTGCAAATGGTATGGCCACATCAATGGGACATAGAGGCTGGAATCCCATGCCTACCTGAAAAGGGTTGTGGCCAGTCGAGTTGTGAAGAGCCCGATTGTAGATGTGCTGGACATAGGAGAGGCTCTCATCCCATGTGCGTGGATGCTTTGAGTTGTACATGCGCAGAATGTGTATGATCATCCTGTTGATGACCTTTGTCTGGCCATCATTTTGGGAATGGAAAGTTGTGTACTTAGTGAGCTTGGTGTCCAGCATCAGCCAGAGACTGGACCAAAATGTACTCAGGAACCTGTTGTCCCGATCTGAGCTGATAGACTATGGGATCCCAAATTCTACGCACACTCGTTCAAAAAAGAGTTTAGCAGTGGCTTCTGCTATGATACTCTTCTTGTAGGTTGCCATAATGGCCATCTTCAAGAATCTGTCGATGACCACAAAACCATAGTTGTTTCCATGCTTAGTAGAAGGAAGGCCTGACATGTAATCCATGGAGATAGATTCCCAAGGTTGACTAGGGGTAAGTAACGAAGTATATAGACGTTGATTCTGATGGCCCGTTTGGCAATGGCGCAAGCAGTGAAGGATCTGATATACTTCCCAACATCATGTCGAAGATTCGGCCAATAGAAATACTTCTGTAGTACTGCCACCATTTTCTCGACCCTGAAATGCCCAGTGGCCCGACTGTAGTGCACTTCCTAAATCATCTTTGCATGCTCACTTTAAGTAACACAAAGGTGTCCCAGGTGGCATAAAAAAGCATCCTTGAGGTGAAAATATGGAACTTGATGACCCTCCAAGTGCGTGTGGTATGTGTGGAAAAAATTTGGGTCGCTTTTGTAGAAAAGTGGCCAATCAGAACTCTCATGCCCACAAGAGTTGAGCACAGTGGTTAACACCATGATTGGTGGTCGGCTAAGGAAATCTACATCATTATTTGTGTTGCCCTTCTTGTACTTGATATTCAAATGGAATTGTTACAGGTATGTGGACCACTTTTAATGGAAATCATTCTACAACTTCGCTTGCATCTATATCAACTGCAGGGGTCGATGGTCTGTGTCGATGACCATTTCTTTCCACCAATGTAATGCTTCCATTGTTGGCAAGCCTGCACAATGGAATACATATATTTACCATAAGTGCGATACTTCTGGACTGTGTCTGAAAGTGTCTCATTGTGATATGCCACTGGATGCCCCTATTGAATAAGGACTACCCCAATAGCATAGTGAGAGGCATCTGTCTCGAGCTCAAATGGTTGTTGCAATTCTGGTCATGTGAGCATTGGTGCAAAGCAGATGTGATGTTTCAACTCTGTGAATACCTTCTGTTGAGATTCAAACCAAAAAAATATTTCTTTCACTCCTCCTTTGGTGACTTGACTCAAGGGCCAAGCGATATGAGAGAACCCCGACACAAAGCTGCAGTAGAAATTGGCAAGACCCAAAAAGTTGCGGAGCTCTGCTAGAGTTGTTGCTGCTGGCCAATCCTGAATGACTTGGATCTTTGTTGGATCCACATGCACGCCCTGTTGATCAATAACGTATCCTAGATACTAAACCCGGGTAAGGCAAAAATTTCATTTCTCTAAATTGGCACACATCTTGTGTTGCCACAGTGTTTGGAGAACCTATCTAATGTGGTGGAGGTGATCTTCCTAACTCTAGTTGAAGATCAGGATATCATCCAAGAATATCACTACAAATGAGTTGGTGAATGGCCACAAGATGTCATCCATCAGCCTCATGAAGGTTGCAGGAGCATTCGTTAACCCAAAAGGCATAACCAACCATCAAAAAGGCCCTCCTTGGCTTTGAAGGTAGAGTCTTCCACACATCGGAGGGTTTGATTGGTACCTAGTGATATCCGGATTTCAAGTCAATCTTGCTAAAATATTTTTCCCACTTTGAGTTGGTCCAGAAGGTTATCAATCCATGGGATCAGGTACCTATTTCAGGCAGTGATCTTGTTCAGTGTCCAATAGTCAATACAGAGTCTCCAAGTCCCATCCTTCTTCTGTACGAACACGATTGGGCTCCCACAGGGTGATGAACTCGGCCGAATGTTACCTTTGTACAACAACTCCTCAATTTTCCTCTTGACTTCATCGTTCTCCAAAACGGAGCACCAATAAATTGGTCCATTGGGTAACGACGCACATGGGGTTAGATCGATGGAGTGATTGACCTAAGAATGTAGAGGCACCCCTGTGGGGGAGGTGAAGATGTCCTCATACTCCTCAACGATCTTGTCCATCTATTTTCTCATGAAAAGGGGCCCTGTCTGGAGGCCGTGTCCACTGTCTTATTCTTTCTTTGAGAGCGTATTATCAGGAAAACAAATTTAAGGTTTCTTAAATGAGCTTACTGCATTGTTTTGCAATAACCAGAGGGCCTCTTCTGGTGTAACTATTGATCGTGTGTAGGTAAAGGTGAGCCACTTTGAAGATAGGTTGGTATCATAAAGTAGTGTGCTAGGAAGGTGCGAATACATATGTATTAAGTGTTTGTTTGGTAAGTTATTTTCTGATCATTTTTGGACTTCTGTTTGGAGTGATTATAATTGCTATGGACTATTGTTGAACGTTGTGGACTAGGAGTTGGATAGTTGTTTACTGGTGTTTGTTTAACACTGCTCGATGGCCTATGTGTTGAACCCTATGCTAGATGATTTAGACCTATGTGTTCGGTGTTCTCTCTTTGTTGATTAAAGTGAAGGTGTTCTTTAAAATTTTTATTGTGAAATTGTCAGCCCTGGTGACTGCCAAGGGAAGTTGTGGTGCCAAGTCCAGGGTGCAACCTTGGCCAATGAGTTTAATGAGTGGGAAATATTTTCTCGAGCATTTTTTTACAATGATATTTTTTATAATCCTTTTTCAAAGAGTCCATTTGGAAGTATTTTTGGGTCGGGTAATATTTTTTATTCAGGTAGCATTTTTGAGTGAGAAGAATTATTGGATAAATAAAATGATTTGATGACAATGAATATTAGAAGCTGCCATATATTCCACATGATCCTGCAATTGAGGAGTTACCGGTTGATTATGAGAAAAAGTGTAACCAATTGAATGAACAATTTATTGCAGATCTAGATAATTACCAAAGCGCTGACCAAGACAATATGAGATTGAGAGCACAACAAAAAAAAACAAGGACAAAAGGGTGTGTTCAAGGGAAAAAACCATTCTTATCCAAAGTAGTCCTTTGAATAAGACTTAAAATCATTTGATGATGGAAGTAAATTTTCTGAAAAGGTTGAAATGAATTGGTATCATGTTATTTGTAACAAAGAGCAAGATCCAGTGTTCATGATGTGGAGTAAAATGAAGAACAAGAAAAAAGTTTGTAGAAACAAGCTCAAAAAAAAGTTTTGTCAATACACTTTAGTAAACAAAGTGAAATGAAATATTTGAGTCATGTCTGTAAGCTTCGCTGAGACTTAGACCAACAGACAAGTTAACATCTAGGTCGTAATAAGGGGGATTTGTCAGAATAATAATCACAACAATATTTAGTAGTTGGTGTAGTACAAGTTCTAGATTGTCAATAATTATAGTTAGCTTGAGTCAGTGGCCGTCGGTAAACTCAATGTAGATTTTATGGCAGATTTTATGTAAAATTGTTGTATGTTAAATGCAACTATCAAATATTTTGTGTTGAATCATCATTTCTGACAAGGAGTGGAAGCTCTAATCTGTAAACAATTTCCAACAGCAGACATTCACAAAACCAATCCTCTTCAACACACAGTCATAGGGTTTTACACTTGGAGATTTAACTCCTACTTATCTTATGCATATTGAATGAGATTCATCATCATAAATGTAATTTTTGTGTGTGTTAATTAGTTGGATTTGAGAGATTTAGTCCAAGTAATATAGCTCCTACATTGGTATTTGGTTGTGCTATTTATCAACTAGTTGATTGTATAGTTAGGATAGAATTTCTATCTTGAATCAATACTTGTTGTATTTATATATGATATTTAATGAACTGCTATAGAGTTTTGGTATCCAAGCTAGTTTCTCACTTTGGTATCAGAGAACCTATTTAGACTAATTCCCTTTTGGAGGGCCCACATGTATAGAGAGAGTGTAATTTATTGCAGGGAGAGTGTTGGCTCTGATACCACTTGTTGGAGTCATGATTTCCGTTACACCAAAACTCGTAAACAGACACATTGCTAGATTTAAGCACATGCCACGAAACACAGGGGGAGCATTGACCTTCTACACCACCTTTAACATAGAGCCAACAACATGTTAGTTTATATATGAAAGTGTGAATTGTTTGTTAGTAAAGCCTATAGAAATAAGAGGGTTTTTTGCAGGCTTGTGGATACTATCGATAGTGTTGAGATTTTCTGTTGATTAAATTTGGCAAAAATTTCATGTAGGTGACAACAATAGGATTTGTTGCTATATTAGCTCCATTATTCTTGAGGAGGAGTTAATGCATCCTAAATTTGTTGTGAGAGAATTTATGATTCAGTTTTATACTCCAGCTATAAGAAATGTAAGCCCGTAGAGGATATGGGTGTAGAAAATAGGGTGAGCTGAGAGTATGTGTGAAGAATTAAATTGTTGTAATCTCCTGTTGAATAATAAGATTGTTGATGCCTCTGTTTGGTGGATGTAGCCCAGATTGGTTGGGTGAACCACGTTAAATCTTTGTGTTATGTTTTTTTATGATTTTGTATGTGCTGTGTATGCCTTTTAAATTTCCGCTGCGCATTGTTTGCTCCAACAATTGGTATCAGAGCATGTTGTGGAGCTGGTACGTGTGACAGAGACGCCAAGTCTAGTGCGGAAGGTGGAGATTTTTTGTTGGCACGGTTTTGGCACAAACAGTCATGCCAATTTTGAGCTAAAGAAGGGCTGGCGTGGTTTATTCAGTAACAGTCATGCCCATTGGCGCGGAAGATTCAGGAACAGTCACGCCAGCGCACCAGAAAGGGCTATTGGCGCGGAAACGAAAGGGTTAATCGCACCAATTTCATGCCTCACATGGATTTTGTTTCAGGCACAGGTATTCCACAGTCAAGGAGAGCCAAGCATTTTTCCCTCTGGTAAAACTGCAATTTTTTGTTTTTTTGAAATTATAATGACATGGTACGGCAGAGGCATTATAGTATAAGGTAAAGGAATTTGTTAAATAAGAACTTCATTTATTAAAAGTTGGAATTGGAGATTTTGTTTGTAACAACATGGCAAAAACTCAAAGTGCTCGTTTTGAGATCGAGAAGTTCAATGGAAAAAACAACTTCGAGATCTGGAAAGTGAAGATGCATGATCGACTTGTGCAACAAGGCGTGGCGAAGGCATTGTTGGGAAAATCCAAACAGTCTTACACCATGACAGATGATGAATGGAGCGAATTGGATGGAAGAGCATTGAGCGGTATTCGACTGTGTTTGGTGGATGATGTTTTGTTTAACATCGTGTCAGAGAAAACTGCTGCTGGTTTGTGGAAAAAGCTTGAGAAGCTATACATGACAAAATCCTTAACTAATAGGATTCTTCTAAAGCGATAATTGTACAGTTTGCGCATGAAGGAAGGTACAGCTATTACTAATCATTTGAATGTCTTTAATACTCTCCTGGTGCAATTAGAAAGTATAGAAGTAACATTTGAATCAGAAGATAAAGCTATAACTTTATTATGCTCGTTGCCTGAGTCATGGGATCATTTTGTTACTTCTATAAGTCTTAGTATATCAGAAACCCTTGAATTTGATGATGTTGTTGGAGCTTTGTTGTCCGAAGAGACAAGGAAGAGGTCAAATTCATAAACCTCTACATCAGAAGCAATGATGGTCAGAGGTCGTTCTAAAGAAAGACGCTTCAGTAAGCACAACGACTCGCGTTCAAAATCGAAAGGGAAGAAGAGTAAGGTAAAGTGCTGGTTTTGTGGCAAATTGGGACATTTGAAGAAGGACTTTTGGAAGAGACAACAAACATCCAAAGAAGACTCTTCAACAAAGAAGAAAGAAGCAAACATGACAGATATAGGTTCGGCATCCAAGACAGGTATGAGTGATGAAGTGTTATCAGTTGATTTGTCTAATCATGATCAACATTGGCTGTTAGATTCTGGTGCATCAAATCACATGTGCATTCATAGAGAATGGTTTAAAACTTATAAACCAATCAATGATGGAGTAGTTTACATGGGAAATGATGTCACATGTAACATTGTGGGAATTGGAAGCATCCAGCTAAAAATGTTTGATGGGACAAAGAAAATTCTAACTGATGTAAGACATGTACCTGAATTAAGAAAAAATCTCATTTCACTAGGAGTACTAGACACTAATGGATATAAAACTTTTATTCAAGGTGGAGTAATGAAAGTTTATAAAGGAATTTTACTAGTAATGAAAGCAAAGAAGGTTGGAAATCTTTTTCAGTTAGAAGGAAGAACAGAGTCAGATCATGTTTCTACAGTGTCTGAAAACGACAGTAATTCTATTCGTTTATGGCATCAAAGGTTGGGCCATATGAGCGAAAGAGGTTTAAAGATTTTATCTGATCATAAGTTACTTCCTAATTTAAAGTCTGATAAGTTAGATTTCTGCAAACATTGTCTGTTTGGGAAACAAAGCAAGCAGAAGTTTAAAACTGGAAAACATACTAGTAAGGGAATCCTTGATTATATCCATTCTGATGTTTGGGGTCCATCTCCTACAACCTCATATGGAGGTTCGTCATATTTTGTATCTTTTATTGATGATTTCTCTAGAAAAGTGTGGGTCTACATGTTAAAGAAAAAGTCTAATGTGTTTACAGTTTTCAAACAGCTTAGAGCATTAGTTGAAAACATCAATGGAAGAACCATTAAATGTTTAAGAAATGAAAATGGAGGTGAGTTTACTTCAAAGGAATTTGATAATTATTGCAAGGACGCTGGGATCGAAAGACATAAAACCACTGTATATACTCCTCAGCAAAATGGAGTTGTTGAATGCATGAACATGACTCTTTTAGAGAGAGCAAGAAGTATGCTGAGTAACGCCAATTTGCAGAAGGAATTGTGGACAGAAGCAGTTTCTACAGCTTGCTATTTGATAAATCGATCACCATCAACTGCAATAGGATGCAAAATTCCTCAAGAGGTATGGAAAGGTCATCCTTGTGATTATTCTAAACTGAAAGTTTTTAGTTGTGATGCATATGCTCTAGTTCCAAAACATCAGCGTTCTAAATTAGATCCTAAATCAAAAAGATATATCTTTGTTGGATATGGTGATGGGACTAAGGGATACAGATTGTGGGATCCTACTACTCACAAGATCATCATTAACATAGATGTTAAATTTAATGAGTCCTCACTTGAAAATCCAGACGTAGATGATAAATTGAAACAGGATAATGCATCTAAGCTTCAACACATTCAGTTTGAAACCAGTTCAAATATTGATGATAGTCAAGATGAACATGGTTCAGATGTAAGTCATGAATAGGTTTCAGATGCAGATCATGAACAAGTTTCAGATGTAGATCATGAACATGTTTCATATGCAGATCATGAAGAAGTTCCTATAGATAATAATCAGCAAATTGTGGAAGTACCAGAAACATCTTTAAGGAGGTCCACGAGAATCAAACGTCCTCCTAAAAGGTATGATGATTATGTTACTTCAGTTTCTTTAATCGCTAACAATGATGAACCTTTGTGCTATCAGGAAGTTGTAGAAGGTTCTAAAAGTGGAAAGTGGAAAGAAGCTATGAAGGACGAGATGATGGCATTAGACAAGAATGGCACATGGGATCTAGTAGAACTTCCTAAAGACAGAAAAATTGTGGGTTCTAAATGGGTTTACAAATTGAAAAGGGGTGTTGATGATACAGAGGACAGGTACAAAGCAAGGCTGGTCGCAAAAGGTTTTTCTCAGAAAGCAGGCATTGATTTTCATGAGATATTTTCACCAGTTGTAAAAACTGTTTCAATTCGAATTGTATTAGCATTAGTTGCTTTACTTGATTTAGAATTACAGTAACTAGATGTTAAAACTGCATTTTTACATGGAGATTCAGATGAGGAGATTTACATGGAACAACCGGAAGGGTTTGTTCAAAATCGCAACAAGAAATTTGTCTGCGGAATGAAGAAATCATTGTATGGTATGAAGCAGTCGCCTCGACAAGGTACAAGAAAGTTGATTCTTTCATGATGAGTCAAAATTATATAAGAAGTGAATATGATCATTGTGTTTACTTTAAGAAATTAAGTAATGGCATGTTCATTATCTTAGTGTTGTATGTTCACGATATGATTTTAGCAAGCAAAAGCATAATAGAGATCAACAGGTTAAAGGCTCAGATGGCTAGGACATTTGATATGAAAGATCTAGGAGCAGCAAGACAAATTTTGGGCATGGAGATTTTCAGAGACAGAAGCAATGTTAAGCTGTGGCTATCACAACATAAGTATATTGAGAAAATACTCTTGAGGTTTGGTATGAACAATGTGAAGCCTGTTTCAGTCCCTTTAGCTTCCCATTTTAAGCTTTCTTCTAGTTTATGTCCTAATACAAATGAAGAAAAGGAATATATGTCTCAAATTCCATATGCCAATGTAGTAGGTTGTTTGATGTATGCGATGGTTTGTACTCGACCAGATATTTCACATGCAGTTGGAGTTGTCAGCAGGTATATGGCAAATCCAGGAAAAGAACACTAGTCAACAGTGAAATGGGTGCTTCGGTATTTGAGAGGCACAAGTGATTATTGTATCATTTATAACAAGAGTAGTGAAATTGTTTGCGGATATGTTGATTCCGATTTTGCAGGTGATTTGGATAAGAGAAGGTCAACTTCAGGGTATGTCTTTAGTCTTGCAGGTGGAGCTATTAGCTGGATGTCAAAGCTACAAAACATTGTTGCTTTATCCACTACTGAAGCAGAATACATAGCTGCTTCACATGCTTGCAAAGAAGTGGTTTGGTTGAAAGGTTTTTTGGTGAGTTTGGTAGGTTGCAGGACAACATCAAGTTATTTTGTGATAGTCAAAGTGCAATTCACTTGGCTAAGAATCCGGCCTATCATAGTAAATCAAAGCATATACCTATCAAGTACCATTTTATAAGACAGGTTATCACTGAAAGGGGAGTCTCTCCTGAAAAAGTGCATACGAAGGAAAACTATGAAGGCATTTTCACGAAACCAGTTTTGTTAGAGAAGCTACGTTGGTGTCTGGCTTCTATTGGCTTGCAGGAAAGATAAAATAATAAATAAACAGGGTATCAGGCTAATTGTTGTCAAGTTGGAGATTGTTGAGATTTTTTGTTTATTAAATTTGGCAAAAATCTCATGTAGGTGACAACAATAGGATTTGTTGCTATATTAGATCCATTATTCTTGAGGAGGAGTTAATGCGTCCTAAATTTGTTGTGAGAAAATTTATGATTCAGTTTTATACTCCAGCTATAAGAAATGTAAGCCTGTAGAGGATATGGGTGTAGAAAATAGGGTGAGCTAAGAGTATGTGTGAAGAATTAAATTGTTGTAATCTCCTTTTGAATAATAGCCGATGCCTCTGTTTGGTGGATGTAGCCAATTTTGGTTGGGTAAACCACATTAAATCTTTGTGTTATGTTCTTTTATGATTTTATATGTGATGTGTATGCCTTTTACATTTCCGCTGGACATTGTTTGCTCCCACAGATAGTGCGCTTTCAGTAGGCGGATGTCATTGATGTGGGGTCTCTTTGAATTGAGATTTAAGGATACTAGCGATTGAAGGTTGTTTCTGTTGAAGAGCTATGATCCGCGTCAACAATCGGATGAAAGTGACATCACGTGAGATCTATTGTCATTGATCTAGTCAATTCTCGGGATCAGGATCAGTTCGTTGGACGGTTCAGACAGACTTGGTCTCACATACAAGTTCAGCAGTGTGTGCGTCATACATGACTGTAAGTTTCTTGGAATTCGATATGGGAAACACTGTGGTGAGTTATGAGGCTTCCATATCACTATAGAGTGCAGTCGAAGCGTTGAAATATCTTCGTACCCTCTGGAAGAAGGATGTCAAACGACATAGTTGATGGGATCTTTGTAAGGAAGATCATATCACTTATTGAGACTGCCCCATTTCCATTGGAGGTCGCCTTTAGTTGGAATTGCGAGAAATATAAGGATCTCATTGTCATCCCTATTGTCGTGATTGCTACAAGGAGTGCTGATATTCAATGTTTGAGATCCAACAATTATTAATAGAGTAGTTTTGATTGGAAGTTGTCTATGGGCACAACAGAAGGAAAATATGATTAATTTAGAGTAAAGACCTGTGCTCAAAAGTAAAAACAATATTTTGATTGGCATCAATTCTTCCTTGAGCTAGCTGCGATGTACTTATCTTTCCTACTCACCATGGTTTTGTGTGATATTGTAATTCTGGATGACCATTACCGCGTTGCGAAAGATGAGGACGGAAGCCAGTTCCTACCAGAAGCCCATGAATTGGCCATTGATATGCGTTCGACTATATTAATCGTTAACAAGAAGTCTGTTCTACGCATAGTAAACAGGGTGCAGAGTTTTGTCTTGTTCAGAGGTTACACTTGCTCTAGAAAATGCTTTGAAGTGTAAATCTATGACAAAAATATATTACATTGTCATATTAATCCAAAGGAGATCTATGGAATGTTGTGGTTATAATTGTTTGAATTAGTGGAATATCTCCTTTGGAATGTTGTGGTTATAATTGTTTGAATTAGTGTAATTAATATGTATTAGTTTTTTAAATTAAGTTACGACGAAATTTATAATCAGATAAAAAGGTCATGATTTAATAACTATTTCTAGATACATTCTTATATCGACGACTCTTCTATACCACTAGCGAGTACATTGGTTTGTGATGTAATTGATTGTGTGTAAGGCTATTATTTAAAAAATAGAGTGGTGTAAAACTTCATATGAATAGTTGTCGAGTTAGTCTAGCAAATGCAAATCTGCAGAAAGATCCAAGACGTGAGAGTGGTCTTCAACAAAAAAAAAAAAAACAACGTAAAATCGTGTAATAATTAGATCTTCGTTTTGTAATCTGCGCAGCTAGGTGACGCTGTTTTCACTCAGTTAGTAGTATACATTTATTCCATTGCCACTTTTCCTTTAAATAATATTTGGGACGACTAATTCTCCTGAATATCAAGCTTCCGAGCTTGCTGCACGGGCTGAGCATCTGAACTCTCAACAAAAATACTCTTTCTGTAAAAGAAAGGTCTCACGACTTTAGAGATTAAATGGGATAAACGAGAGGTGGTTTTCTCGGCCACTGAGAAAATCATCGGACAGACTGTTGTACGTTACCAGCTTTTGGAATATAACGCGCTTCGTTTGAGTTCGAAAATTCCAAACGCAAGTTTATTGAGGACACCGTGTGTACAGTTGCCGGAGCCATTCACTTAGGGACATCACCGCTATACCCAAGAAGTCCGAGATTGTCTTCACTGTCTTCACTTAGCAACAAGAAGAGATCAACTTAGATTTTAAAAAATTTGTATTTAATTTCTGCCAATTTTTTCCAAAAATATACCTTGTTTAAAATACTCTCTTATAATCCGCGAGATGTCAAATTGGTTGATTATATTCCATTGCGAGCTGTGAGGCACTCAGATTTGGGGTAGGCACAATTTGTCCATAAAGAATGTTGAATGTTTTGTATGTTCTGGTGCTTTGGAATCTCAGCTAAGATTATAAAAGCTTCATTATCATTTTCGTTTCCTCCATGTGGCCAAGTCCCTCTTCATCATGAATATGCGGTTGATGGCAGAACTTGTGGTTGACTCCAACTCTTCATTAGGAGCATAAGGTTGTGGATTAAAAAGGAGAATCTATTTCCTTTTCCTTATCACCTTTCTCATTCAAACTAACCTATTTATTTATTTAAATAATATAATTTATTTGTTGATATAGTAATATATTAAGTAATTGTGAAAAAGTACATATGTATTTATGTACTATTGTTTGTTTTTAGTTAAATTGTATAGCAATTTTATAATAACATTAGTTAAATGTCAAAAAATACACGTTGATTTAAAAATGTAACCTAATTAATATTTAAAATTTCATTCATATGCTAACATCTTCCATCTGAATTAGAGAGATTAATTTACTAACTTTTAATAATAGAGACTAGATATCCTTACGCCTTTTAATATATGACATAATTTATTTATTAGTATCATTGATTATGCATAATATTATTTTTTTAATTATAAAAATTAGTAATTTAAATTACGAAAATAATGTTATGTATTAACCATTCAACTTGAAATAAGTTCCACTTAAAATAAATATATAATTTAAACTTTCGTGTATTAAATTTTAAGGTTAAAAAATGAAAATGATTAAATAATTGTCATGGAAATATAGTTTCCACAATTTGAAATTAAATTTTTATTATAAATATTATTATATTTAGAAAAAATTATCTAATGTTTTTTCTTGGTGTTTCCATTTTAAGATTTTACAACGTAAAATTCAATATTTATTAGTAAATTTTCTTTATGATCGTTTTGTATGAAGATGTCGTGATTCCAACGTGCTATCAAAGTCTCTTGAGAAAAATTTTCTTTATTAGTAAACTTCTTCACGATTTGCTTTATGATCGTTTCTATGAAGATGTGGCGATTCCAATGTTTTATCAAAAGCTTTTGACAAAATCTCTCATTTATTAATAAATTTGTTTTACAGTCGTTTCATGGAATCTGGAATATACTTATTATGCCTTATTTATAATGAGAGTTTCTAACACACATTTCCACCTTGCTAAATATACATTTCCATGTGACTCTTTGTTCAACAGTTTCATAGGGATGTCAGAATAATAATCACGACACTATTCAATAGTCAGTGCAGTAAGAATCTGGAATATACTTATTATGCCTTATTTATAATGAGAGTTTCTAACACACATTTCCACCTTGCTAAATATACATTTCCATGTGACTCTTTGTTCAACAGTTTCATAGGGCTGTGAGAATAATAATCACGACACTATTCAATAGTCAGTGCAGTACAAAATCTAGGTTGTCAATAATTAGTTGTCAACTTGAGTCGGTTTACTCACTGTAGATTCGACGACAGATTTTTTTGTATAAATTCTCGTATGTTGAATGCAATCCTCAAGGATTTTGTGTTGAGTCTTCATTTCTGATATCATATGAGAGTCGATGGAGATCAAGGGCCGCAGAGCATGAGGACGATAAGATTTTCTGTGTAGGAGGATAAGATTTGTAGTCGTTGTGAACTCTAGGAGTAGCTTCCAATCTCCTTGTTTTTCGCTTCCCTGTAGAATTGTTAAGTCAAGGTCCAAAGTGTTCCACATCTCAAAGCCAACGTAGGAGGACTATGTTGTGAGATCTGAAGTCGCATTTGTGAATGCCAGAAGAGCTGCAAACGTGTTGAGTGCCCTGTTGAACATTGGAGGAGCCGCTATAAAGATTTCGTTGCTGTAAAAAAATTGCATTGCAGAACCCTTCGGCATTGCCGTATTGAAATCCTTTGAATGAACGTTATTATGCGTTGTGTGGATGTTTTCAAACGTGTATATGCCAAGAGTTTTGCATGGGACAGTGAAGCCTAAATTTTCAAGATAGCTTCCTTGTGAGCAGTCACCATTGATAGGTTGGTATAATAAAGTAGTGCACTAGGAAGGTGTTAATACATATGTATTAAGTGTTTGTTTGGTAAGTTATTTTCTGATTATTTTCGTACTTATGTTTGGAGTGATTATAATTGCTATGGGCTACTGTTGAACGTTTTAGACCGGGTGTTTGTTTAACCCTGTTTGATGGCCTATGTGTTGAAGTCTATGCCAGATGATTTCGACCTATGTATTCAGTGTTATCTCTTTGTTGATTAAAGGAAAGGAATTCTTTAAAAGTTCTATTGTGAAATTGTCACCCCCGGTGACTGCCAAGGGAAGTTGCGGTGCCAAGTCCAGGGCGCAGCCTTGGCTAATGAGTTTAATGAGTGGGATAAATATTTTCTCGAGCATTTTTTAAGGTGATATTTTATATAATCCTTTTTCAAGGAGTGCATTCGGAAGTATTTTTGGGTCAGGTAATATTCTTTTATTCACATAGCATTATTCGATAAACAAATGATTTGATGACAATGAATATTAGTTGTAGTATATTCCACATGATCCTGCCATCGAAGATTTACCAGTTGATTATGAGAAAATGTGTAACCAATTCAATGAGGAATTTGTTGCAGATCTGGATGATGACCAAAGCCAAGCCATGACCAAGACAATACGAGATTGAGAGTGCAACAAATACAGCAAGGGCAAAAGGGTGTGTTCAAGGGAGCAACCCATTTTTCTCCAAAGCAGTCCATTGAATAAGACTTAAAATCATTTGATGATGGAAGTAAACTTTTTGAAAAAGTTGAAATGAATCGGTATCATGCTATTTGTAAACCGAGCAATATCGAGTGTTTATGATATGGAGTAAAATGAAGAAGAAGAAAGAAGTTTGGAGTAACAAGTTCAAGAAAAAGTTTTGTCAATACATTTTAGTAAACAAAATCAAAATGAAAAGTTTGAATCATGTTTGTAAGCTTAACTAAGACTTAGACCAAGATACAACTTAACATGTAAGTCCTAATTAAGGGGATGTGTCAGAATAATAATCATGATAATATTCACTAGTCGGTATAGTACAAGTTCTAGATTGTCAATAATTAATAGCCAGCTTGAGTCCGTGGCCATTGGTAAACTCATTGTAAATTTTGTGACAGATTTTATGTGTAAATTGTCCTATGCAATCATCAAAGATTTTGTGTTGAATCTTCATTACTGATAAGGAGTGGAAGCTCTAATCTGTAAACAATTTCCAACAGGAGACATTCACAGAACCCTATCCTCTTCAACACACAGTTGTAGGGTTTTACACTTCTAGATTTAACTCGTACTTGTCTTATGCATATTGAATGAGATTCATCATCATAAATGTAATTTAGTTAGATTTGAGAGATTTAATCCAACTAATATAACTCCTACATTGGTATTTGTTTGTGATATTTTATTAACTAATTGATTATATGGTCAATATAGAATTTCTATCTTAAACCAATACTAGTATTTATATCTGATGTTTAATAGACTACTATAGAGTATAGAGTATAAAGTTTTGATGTGCAAACTAGTTTCTCAATTTAGTATCAGCGCCAATCTAGGCTAACTCCCTTTTGGGAGGGCCTAGGCTAACTCCAATTTTGGAGGGCCCAGGGGCATAGAGAATTTAACATCGAAAGTTTACGGGGCAAACAAAAGTTTTAGACATTACAGAATCCACTGTTTCTTTGAATCCAGTCTTGCTTCGTGATAATCATAAAGTATTCTTGCTCGGAATTGTTTGCATTTCCAGCGATTCCATACGGTGATGAAATCTATTTGTCACTGGTATAATTCGGAGAGAATTTGATGATATGAAGGGTGAAATTGAGTAGGAGAGCTTTTTTAGTCATAGTTCACAAATTCTGGTTAATCTGTCCAAAAAAATTGAAAATTTGGCCCCGGAAGCACTCATAAAACTAGAGCCTATGACACAAGGAGATGTAACATTGAGATAATGATACGGTGGTCGACTGTTCCTACCAGTTCACAGTGAATATTGGAGTGCGCAGCTAAGCAAACCTGTTTTGCGCCACCTCGTAATTATTTAACAAATTCCACAAAATTCGAATTCCACCTTGATACCGAATTCGAGTTCCAAATTGATAACTATGACTTGAAGAGGTATGAGGGTCACTCATCATTTTCATTCCACTTGGAATAATACGTTCCAGCACTCGGATGCTTTTTGGATGTTTCGTGTATAAAGCAAAGAGTGGTTGCATTCGTGGCAATTTTGAGGCCATCAAGTGGAAACATAAGTAAAATACATGCAATCAGATAAATCAGATGTTCATTTTCAGCCTTTTGTGCATTACAAGCTTTCAGGAGTATACTATGCGTTGTCTTATTTCTAAAATTCAGGGTGACATGGATTCTGGTGCATATGCTAAAACCAATCATTTTAGTGTGGCAGGCGAATATTTTAATCGACGTGGACCATTATCCAAAGCCTTGGCGAAAAGGAAATCGGAGATAAAGATAGCGTGGTATCAGACGTAATTGGAAATATATCACAGCTGTGGATTAGACTGATGGGAATAGACAAATGTGAGACGAATGGCATTTGTTACGGCGATTCCTATTTCCAATCCCATAGGAAATTTATTGCGCCCTGACACGCGCCCGAGATAGCCATATATAACACGCAGGTGGTGATGGGTACAGAGAAAAAAAATACTGCCGTGTTATATATGGCTATCTCGGACGCATGTCAGACGCAATAAATTTCCTATGGGATTGGAAATAGGAATCGCCATTTGTTACGTCTTTTAAAACAGGCGGCACTATTTGCCTAGATATGTAGTTCATAGGTTGTATTCAGCTCTCAGCTGTGAGGGCAGTGAGGTCTACGGCTACTCACATTCGACAAAATTAACTTTAACTTTACCGATGGATTTAATGTTTTATGCGTGGTCGTGTTTTTGGCGGTGTTAATTAATTTTAACTAGTTTGACATGTGTAATAGGAGTGTGATTTTTTTGGAGTTTGTGGTGGATTTTTTTGCCAGAATTTAGTGAACAAAATTTGTTGTCAAAACTTGATTTGTGTTGTTTAAATTGGTTTTTTTAATTATATATGAAGATTCAACACTCTCAAAAACTTACCTGGCACTTCAATTGTGAAGAGTTCACCTATAAAACTTTTAATTTCAGTGAATCCCTCTTGGATTCTAGACCATATAAATCAGAAAATAAACCAAAAAACTTTCCAAAAATTAGCACTTAAAAACTACTCCATTTAGAATATCCAATTACTATAAAATTATGATTTTGGATGAGAATAAAATTAGTGTTATAGAATAGATATAGATACGTAAATATATTGATAAATGAGTTGATTAAACTTATATTTATATTAATTTTAAATCTATAAAAAAAAAAAATATAATATTTTTATTAAGTTTAGATTTATTTTAATTTTAAAATTGATTTTAAAGTTGTTAAAAATTTATAACGTTTAGATTGTTTTAGAGGTTGATAATTAAATTCATTATCATTTAGATAAAGTAATATTAATTTTAGATCTATTAGCATTTTATAATTTTCAATTTTTTATATTAATTTTAGAGTGGTTAAGAATTTATAATGGTTAAATTGTTTTAGGTATTATAATTGAATTAGTTATCTTTTCAATTTAAATTGTCTGAGGGGATATAATTGAATTCGTTATCATTTCAATAAATTAATAGTAGTTTTAGATTTATTAACATTTTATAATTTTTATTTTCTTTTATGGATTTCTAAAATTATTACGTTTTAAAAAATTAGATTTATAGTATAATTAATTAGAATTAGTAAAATATAAATTATTTGAATTGCATATTATATATATATATATATATATATATATATATATATATAAAAGAGAGAAAAAAAAAAAAGAAGTTAAATACAATTAAAAATAGTACAACAAAAAATAACATTAGAAATTTAGTATCAAAATATTATATTTCAAGAGAAATATCAAATAATAAGAGAATATTCTTATATTTTTCAATGTATTAGGTTATATGTCAATTTTATATAAATATAAAAAGAATTACAAATATTTCTCATATTAAGTAACACTATTAAATTGTTTTATCAATATTCATTTTTATTTTACATATATTATGTATTAAGAGGGAGTCTATGCAATTTATGAATTTCATGTTAAATATGGAAGGAATTATACATTTTTGTCATATTAGAATGAACATCACTCAATTTTTTTAATCACCAATGTACATTTAATTCATTTTTACTATAAATGTATCTTAAGTTAAGAAAGATTGAATCTTAAAAAAAAAAAGAGTTTTTTTTTTTTCAACCTAATTCATTTAGGAAAAGAATTCACACCATAATTATCTTTCCTTAAGTCCATGATATATGTAGAGCTAAAATAGATTTATATTAGTTAATATATACCATGTCTTATTGATATTGATAATATTAAAAAAAAATGCAAACTTTTGTACCTAAATATTGAAGTATTTACACATCACCTTTTGTATTAGGTCATAAAAAATAATATATATTTATATTTTATTCTTTTATTTATATATAAAATTTATATAAATTATTTTATTTAAAATTTATATTTAAATATTTTATTTATAAAACACATTAAATATTTTATATACACTGTTAAATAAATTAATAAAAAATAATAAATAAATAAAATTATAGTCATTATCATTTTTAATAGATATAAAAGATATTAAATTCCAAAAACAATTTCAAAACTATGATCCCTTGTGACTCTTAATTTTACGTACTTTTAAATCACAGCATCAAAAAGAAAATTTCAATCTCGAAACGTAAGAAAAATTACAAAGTCAAATAGATATAGAGGATATTAAATTACAAAGACAATTACAAAATTATGATTCCTCGTGACTCTTAATTTCACGTACTTTTAAATCACAGCATCAAATAGAAAATTTCAACCTGAAAACTTAATAAAAATTACAAAATCAAATCTAATTTTTTTCCTTAAATATAAAAAAAAAAATAAAAAAATTTAAAAGATAATAATTATATTGATAGATATGAGTAGATTAAGTATATTGATAAATAAAATAGGTTAGATAGATTTTAGAGATATAATTCTATGGGATATGTCGAAATATTCATTGTAGTATACTTAAATTAAGAGTTAATATTTAATTTTAAATTAATTATATTCTTTTAATTAATTAATCAAGGGAAATATCTTATCCATAATATCATATTGATATGTGGTATTCATAAGGCATGGTATTAGATTACAATATTGTAACAAAAGCTATTTACAAGTTGAGAACTTCTATATGTAAATATCCATTGTTAAGAATAATATTTAACTCATATATTAATTATTTTTACAATTAATAATAATAATAATTTAAATCAAAATTGTAATTTTTAAATATGGGGAATGTGAAATGTATTTTGAGGAAAGTAGTTTGATGCTTATTGATGTATATTGGCAGCAATATAATTTATACAATTGTGCTAGTAATAATAATATTAATAAAGTTAAAAAATATATAATTTGTTAACCATTTTTTTAAGGTAAAAATTTAAAGTTTATATTTTTTAAATATATTGGATGTTAATCATCATCATCAGTAGTGAAGTATTTTGGGAGAGACTAAAAAATAAGTAATGAGTAGTTAAGTTTAATATGACTAAATGTCAAATAAAAATAATTATTATTATCACCACATTGGTGTACGAGACCCCCTTGTTTGTGGGACAAGGGACCCACCTCCGGGCAGTGATTTGACTACAAAGTCTAGGAAGGCATACATACTCTACCCCCTCTTTTTTGAACCTGTGACCTCTTAGGAGGAAACACAACATCATAACCACGAGGCCCACTAAACCATTTAATTTAATCAAAATTTAATATATCACAAAAATACAAAAATTATATACTTAATATTATTTATAATCAAAGTAAATTAAAATAAAGATACCAGTCACATCATTGTTATAATATTAATCATTAAGAGTAATAGATGTTAAATTAGCATAATTATATTTATTATTATTTTTTTCTGAAGTTAGTCATTTTGTATTAAGTCAATGAGGATTATCTAGACCAAACATTTTCTCCCACTAGTCTATCCCAAGGAAAACCAAACTAGGAACATAAGTTCGAAGTCTTAAAGTAGCGAAGACCTTGTCTAGCTAAAGCATATTGGAAATAGAACCTTATAAAAATAGGGTAGTTGTCATACCTTGACATATATTGACATGAGAAAATAAAAAAGACTACCAGTATTACAAACAAAAAAATAGCTAAAACTAGTGAGTCATAACCATTGTGTAAGATGTCTGAGGATAAAGAGATGTGTGCTCATCTCCAGATATTGGCTTATCTACCAAGAATAGTCAACTTGCTCTCAATTTTTTCCTTTAACTCTATGAATCTCATGTATAATTTTCTTTCTGAGTCATCTTGTACCTCCCTATGTAGTATGCAATATTCCAATGATGTTTAACCTTTTGCCTTCCATAATTGATAAAGTGATAAAGTGCATGTAATATGCAACGTATAGTCGGAAACACTCCTTTCATGTGAGCTAGCATCATATCAAACCTAAAAAGGAAAATTCCCACACTTAAACAACTTCCTAGAAAATAATTACATTTTAATATAACTAAAATTAGACTTCATTAACGATGGAAGATATCATGGTTAAAATTAAGTAAAGACACATTGTAAGGAGATTTATCAAGTTCACTTATCATTAACGAAAGGAACTCGTAACACCAAGGAACTTGTATAGTCCAATCTACTCTCATTTTTGTAACGTGTTTTTTTTATGTTTGTTGCAAAAACATATTTGAAAAACACATTCTAAATAGTGAAAAGTTACAGTTTCATATAAAATTTTATTCATTTTATTTGTTTGAAACAAAATAATTTTTTTTAATGTTAGACAATTATGGTTAAAATACATTATAAATAAATAAAAATCCACACATGAAAATGTTCGTCACCAAATTCCAAAAAAACATAAAAACATCTAATAATTAGTTGCTCGGTTTTTTAATTTGCCTAACTAAGCGATGTTTTCGCTTCGTTAGTAATATATATTTATTCCATTGCCACTTGGTCTTTAAATAATATTTGGGACGACGAATTTTCTTGAATATCATTTTTATAAGCTTTTTGCATACATTTATTCTTGATTCAAAAGCTTGGTGTTCTCAACACTTCAGCAACTAGAGATTTAAGAGTTTCGGATGGAAACCATCTAAATGATGAGAAATCACACATCTTGAATGTTTTCTTGAATAATGGGTACAATAGACACCAGTGTACGAAGGCTTTCCTCAAAGCTGAAAAAGGTCCTAAGGCTAAAATAGAACCCAAATATCGATTTTCAGGTGTTCATCTCCCTTTTAGCCAAGGGACCAATGACAAGTTTGCAAGGATCCTAAGGAAGAATAAGGATCCTTCAACATTTATGCCTCTGAATACCATTTGGAGCTCCCAAAGATCTGCAAAAGACCTAGTGGACACTAAAAATATGAAAGGTGTTTACGTTCTCCGTTGCTCCTGTGGGACACCCTACATAGGTGAGACTGGTCGCTCAATTAATCAAAGGATTTGGGAGCACGCTGCTGACATCAGGCATGCAAGGACCCGCTCCTCTGCTTGGCAGAACATGTAGAAAAAAGCAAGAATTACATTTGCATTGAGGAGGGCCAAGTCACTGCCAATATTAGTCATTTCCATCATCGAAAATTCATGGACGCCTTAGAAATCGAAAAAAAGGCCCACTAATTTAAAGAAAGACAATGGTTGGAATATTAGTAAAACTTGGGTCCCTACCTTGTCCTCCTCGAGGTTTTTAAGTTTCCTTTTCCTTTTTACTCTTGTGATTATTGTTTCATCTTGTTTTCCAAGCGTTGTTGTTAATAATTAGGTTTTATCTTATGGATCTTTCTTCTCTCTTGTAACTATCTTTATCATCTTGTTCATTCTAAGATCTTCTATATATTTATTTTATTTTATTTTATTTTAGACTTTGGTCATTTTTCCTTGGCTCCTTTATTTATTTGTATGGCCTTAGCCCCTTATTTTATCACCGACCCTCATTCATTAGTCACTCTTACTTTGATTATTTTTGTTTGAATTTTATTTATTGTTTTTTCTAATTTCTTCATTACTTTGTTTTTATTAATAAGCTCTTTTATTAATAAGGCCTTGACCCTATTTTTGTTAATAGGATATTGACTCTTTTTGTTATTTTTTACTATGCTCCTTGGTTTAGGTTTGACTTTGATTATTCTTTTTATTCTATATATATTTCGAAACATAATCTATTTCTTGATCTTATTTAATATAGTTGGATCCTAGTAATTAATGTTATTAATTAAATAATATTTATTGTAAGTTAGCAGTTTATTAAGGTTTGTATTTTTTGACTTTGTATGTTTGATTCCTTTTATTCTTTGAATATTTGGTTTCTTATCTTATTTCTTGATTTAACTATTATAATTGGCTCCTCCTAATAAATGTTATAAATTAAATATTATTATTAGTAAACTAGCCATTTGATCAACTAAGGGTCTCTACATAGATCTCTATTTAAGCCAGTGCCATGATATGCCTTTTCATATAAATTAAATACTATTAATCCTATGCTAGCCATTTGATCAACTAAGTGTCTCTACATTGATCTCTATTTACGCTGATTACATGATATGTCTTTTCATCTTGTCCTGGCGATGACCGGTGCCATGATTTGCCTTTTCATCTTGACTACAAAAACTCTCCTATATAATTTTTACAGAAAAATTTTGTTCTTAATTCAATATAGATCACAAAAACCTAAATTCATAAACAAAAACTTAAATTCATATTAAAAAAAACACACACTCAGTAACAAAAAAAAAAAGTAGTAATTTGATTCCGAAAGATTGATCAATATTTTGAATGTTTCAGCCCCGGGCTAATAATATATTCCAACACTCACAGTTTCTTCCAAGCATAGCGGCAATCTCGGGCATAGTGGCCACGATTATCAGTGCAGTTTTTTGAGATGTGAATGCCTATTATCGAATGGAAAGGTGAGCAAAGATACTTACATTCATGGGTTAAATTTGACGGGTGATCCTACCCGTCAAGGAATTTTTTTATGACGTTTTTATTTTTAAACTGCCCATCATATGACTTTTAAAATTTATTTGTACAAGTTTCATCTAATTTCAAATTGTACAATAAAAGAACAATAGTTGTGAAATAATTTTCAAACCAAAAACATAAATGTACATGATTTCTCGGTTGGATACAATGACCTTTTTGGTGCCTCCCAGCCTCCCCCAACAACCAACTTTGCAGACAAGAAGTTGTGTTCAACCTCATTTCGGACAAAACCCAACAGTCTAATGCTATTTACTGCACAAACCGCTGTTGAAAGTCCAGTCCAATTTTTTACAACAAATACAAAACAAAGCTCATTTTTTTACATAACCCACTACTCAGAATTCAGCTGGTTTAATATCCCACTAAAGGCAAATGGATTCAATGCATCAAGCTCTACTGAAATTTCAAACATATAGAAGACTTACTGCGCAAAATTCATGGGTGTAAACCCCTTACTGAGAATTACGATTAACGTGGAGTTCGCACAGAGATCGGATTGTTGAGATTTTCTGTTTGGAGCAAAATAGGAAAAATCTCAGCTAATGACAACAATAGAAATTTAGTTCCTTGATTAGCTCCAGGTTGTTGGGAGGGAGTTAATGCCTCCTATATTTGATGTGAGTGAGTTAATGAGGCTGTTAGATTCTCTATGCTATATAACAGGCAACCATTCGGATGGTTTGCTAAGAGGGTGAGAGTTTTGTGAGGTTTTCATGATGTAATCTCTAGTTTGAATAATAAAATTGCCGATGCCTATGTTTGGTGGACGTAGCCCAGATTGGTTGGGTGAACCACGTTAAACTCTTGTGTTTATGTGCTTGATATTCTGCTGTGTGTTAATTTTTGTTTGCTGTGCCTCTGGATTCCAACAATTGGTATCAGAGCAAGTTGGAGGTGGAGCGCAGCTGAGCGCTGGTCGTGCTGATAATTGCTGTAAGGCGTGGAGGTATTCCGCTGGAGCGCTGGTGCGTGGACTGATCAATTTGGTGCTGCGTTGATCTGTTAGCGCTGGCAGACTGTGCTGGTGGTTTGCTGTTGTGCGGTGCTGCCTGATACTAGTGCATATTTGAATTGAGTGGTGCGTATTACATTGCTGGTGTTTCATATTAAATGGTGCGTATTACATTGCTGGTGTTTCATAACATATTACTGGTGGATTAATATGTTATATGGGTGAACGCATTACTTGTTATTGCCAGTGCCATGTTCTATGCTAATTCATGAATAGAATGTAGACGGTTGGATACACACTCTGTATTATTTGGGTACACTGTGTTACCAACGCATAAGAGCGTCCTAAGAATTTGATCTCTGTATCTGTTAGGGGAGTGAGGGGGCGGAAATAAAACCCTGATTCTGATTTTTTAAAAACAAATGTTACTGTTTTTTCTTTGAAGAAATTCAACTGGAATCTTCTTTTCCGTTGTAAAATTTTATCGCTCCAAATTCTAATCCAAAGATTCCCCGTGAACAAGTTGAACGTAGACTTCTTGTTTGGATAACCAATGCAAACAATACCTGCGACAGTTTTGAGAATGCAAGATGCTCTTTGTCAAGGATAGCAGAAAAAATCGTTCATGCTTTTATTGTACGAGTATAAGATGTTGTCACATGTTGTTGATTGATGGTCTTAATCAATGAAATATTTACATTGGCAATAGGCAAGCAACGCATTGATGCTGAAATATATGCGTGCACACAACCTGAAAAATTAATAGAGACACGATGGATGTCAGAGATTAAAGCGTGAAGATTAAAAACATAGGCAGAAATTTTTTGTGTGATGTGCAAAAATTTATTGCTAGTTAGTTTTGGAGATTATTGTGTTTTTTGATACAAATGGCAAAAACTCAAAGTGCCCGGTTTGAAATTGAGAAATTTAATGGCAAGAATAATTTTGAGATCTGGAAGGTGAAGATGCACGATCTGCTGGTTCAACAAGGTGTGGCGAAAGCACTGTTGGGGAAAAACAAAAGACCTCCTTCCATGACGGAGGATGAATGGGATGAGATGGACGATAGAGCTCTGAGCGCAATTCGGTTATGTCTGGCGGACGATGTTCTGTTCAACATTGTGTCAGAGAAATCCGCCGCAGGCTTGTGGTCAAAGCTTGAGAAGCTCTATATGACGAAATCTTTGACAAATCGGATTCTCCTGAAACGACAGCTTTACGGTTTGCGGATGAAAGAAGGTACCTCAATTGTTGATCACCTGAATGTTTTTAATACCTTATTGGTGCAATTAGACAGTCTAGATGTGAAATTTGATTCAGAGGATAAGGCAATAACTCTATTATGTTCATTGCCCGAATCCTGGGATCACTTTGTTACTTCCATAAGCTTTAGTACATCAGATATCCTTGAGTTTGACGATGTTGTTGGAGCCTTGTTGGCTGAGGAGACGAGGAAGAGGTCGAATGCAGACACCTCTACATCAGAGGTAATGATGGCCAGAGGTCGCTCACGAGAGAGACACTCCGGGGGAAAGCATAGCGACTCTCGTTCGAAGTCCAAAGGAAAGAAGCCCAAGGTGAAGTGCTGGCATTGTGGCAAGGCTGGACATCTGAAAAAGGATTGCTGGAAGTGAAAGCAGGCTGCTAAAGAAGGCTCTTCGACAGAAAAGAAGGAAGCCAACACCACAGATACAGGTTCAGTATCCGGTTCAGGTATGAGTGATGAAGTATTGTCAGTTAATATTTCAAAACATGATCAACATTGGTTGTTAGATTCCGGGGCATCTAACCACATGTGTATTCATAAAGATTGGTTTAAAACATATAAATCAATTGATGATGGTGTTGTGTACATGGGTAATGATGTAACATGTAATATTGTGGGAATTGGGAGCATACAACTGCAAATGTTTGATGGGACAACAAAAATATTAACTGATGTGAGGCATGTACCAGATTTAAGGAAAAATTTGATTTCATTAGGAGCACTTGATTCAAATGGATATAAAACTGTAATTCAAGGTGGAGTTATGAAAATCTATAAAGGTATCTTACTAGTGATGAAGGCTAAGAAGGTAGGAAATCTTTTTCAATTAGAAGGTAGAACTGGGTCAGATCATGTGTCGGTGTCTGAACAGGACAGTAGTTCCATTCGCCTATGGCATCAAAGGTTGGGCCATATGAGCGAACGAGGGTTGAAAATTTTGGCTGACCGTAAGTTACTACCTAATCTAAGATCTGGAAAGTTAGATTTCTGTAAACATTGCTTGTTTGGAAAACAAAGTAAACAAAAGTTTAAAACAGGCAAACATACTAGTAAAGGGATACTTGATTATATTCATTCAGATGTTTGGGGTCCAGCCCCTACAGCGTCGTATGGTGACTCGTCGTATTTTGTGTCATTTATTGATGACTTTTCTCGGAAAGTATGGGTCTACATGTTGAAAAAGAAGTCTGATGTTTTTACAGTTTTCAAGCAGTTTAGAGCATTGGTAGAAAATAGCACTGGTAGAACTATAAAATGTTTAAGAACTGACAATGGTGGTGAGTTTTCCTCCAAGGAGTTTGACAGCTATTGCAAGGATGCAGGGATCGAGAGACATAAGACCACGGTTTATACTCCTCAGTAGAATGGAGTTGCTGAACGCATGAACAGGACTCTTCTAGAGAGAGCAAGGTGTATGTTGAGTAACGTCGGGTTGCAAAAGGAGTTGTGGACAGAAGCAGTGGCAACAGCTTGTTATGTGATAAATCGATCTCCATCAATGGCAATAGGCTGCAAGATTCCGCAAGAGGTATGGAAAGGACACCCTTGTGATTATTCTAAACTCAGAGTGTTTGGTTGTGATGCATATGCTCTAGTGCCTAAACATCAGCGAACTAAATTAGATCCGAAATCGAAAAGGTATGTCTTTGTTGGGTATGGTGATGGAACAAAGGGATTTAGATTGTGGGATCCTACTACCCGCAAAATCATCATCAACAGAGATGTAAAGTTTGATGAATCCTCTCTTGTACAGTTAGATGTAAATAGTAGATTGAAACAGGATGATGTATCTGATTTCCAGCATATTCAGTTTGACAGCATTTCTAATGATAGTCATAACGACCATAGTTCAGATTCTAGTCATGAACAGGTTTCAGAATCAGATTATGAACAGGGTTCAGATGGAGGACATGAACAGGTCTCAGATGGCGATCATGAAGAAATTCCTACAGTTGATAGACAGCCAATTGTGGAAGCACCAGAAACATTCTTAAGGAGGTCTACAAGGATCAAACGCCCTCCGAGAAGGTATGATGATCTTGTTACTTCAGTTGCTTTGATAGCTAATGATGATGAACCTTTGTGTTATCAGGAAGCTGTAGAAGGTTCAAATAGTGATAAATGGAAAGCAGCCATGAAGGAAGAAATGATGGCCTTAGGTAAGAATGGCACGTGGGATCTGGTTGAACTTCCCAAAGGCAGGAAAACTGTGGGATGCAAGTGGGTGTTCAAGGTGAAACGGGGTGTGAATGATACGGAAGACAGGTACAAAGCGAGACTGGTTGCAAAAGGGTTTTCTCAGAAAGCTGGCATAGACTTTCATGAGATATTTTCACCAGTGGTTAAAATTGTTTCAATTAGAATTGTGTTAGCATTAGTCGCTTTGTTTGATTTAGAGTTGCAGCAATTAGATGTTAAGACTGCATTTCTACATGGAGACTTAGATGAGGAAATATATATGGAACAACCGGAAGGGTTTGTTCAGCATCGCAATGAGAAATTTGTCTGCAGGCTCAAGAAGTCATTATATGGCCTGAAGCAGTCGCCTCGGCAGTGGTATAAGAAGTTTGATTCTTTCATGTTGAGTCAGAAATATGTAAGAAGTGAATATGATCATTGTGTTTACTTTAAGCAGTTAAATAATGGCATGTTCATTATCTTAGTGTTGTATGTTGATGATATGCTTTTAGCAAGCAAAAGCATTGAAGAAATCAACAGGTTGAAGACTCAGATGGCAAGGACGTTTGATATGAAAGATCTAGGAGCAGCAAGACAGATTTTGGGCATGGAGATTTTCAGAAACAGGAGCAATGGTAAGCTATGGCTATCACAACAAAAGTATATTGAGAAAATACTTTTGAGGTTTGGTATGAATAATGTGAAGCCTGTGTCAGTCCCTTTAGCTTCCCATTTTAAGCTTTCTTCGAGTTTATGTCCTAATACCGATGAAGAAAAGGATTATATGTCTCGAATTCCATATGCCAATGCAGTAGGGTGTTTAATGTATGCGATGGTGTGTACGCGACCAGATATTTCACATGCAGTTGGGGTTGTCAGCAGGTACATGGCAAATCCGAGTAAAGAACACTGGTCAGCAGTGAAATGGGTGCTTCGGTATTTGAGAGGCACAAGTAGTTATTGTATTTCTTACAATAAGAGTAGTGAATTTGTTTGCGGATATGTTGATTCCGATTTTGCAGGTGATTTGGATAAGAGAAGGTCAACTTCAGGGTACGTCTTTACTCTTGCAGGTGGAGCTATCAGCTGGATGTCAAAGCTACAAAACATTGTTGCTTTATCCACTACTGAAGCAGAGTACATTGCTGCTTCGCATGCTTGCAAAGAGGCGGTTTGGTTGAAAGGTTTGCTTGGTGAGTTTGGTAGGTTACAGGACAACATCAGGTTACTTTGTGATAGTCAAAGTGCAATACATTTGGCTAAGAATCCGGCCTATCATAGTAAATCAAAGCATATTCCAATTAAGTACCATTTTGTAAGACAGGTTATCACTGAAAGGGGAGTCTCTCTTGAAAAGGTGCATACAAAGGAGAACTGTGCAGACATGTTCACGAAACCAGTTTTGTTGGAGAAGCTACGCTGGTGTTTGGCTTCTCTTGGCTTGCAAAAAAGATAAAATAATAATAACAGGGCATCAGGTGAATTGTTGTCAAGGTGGAGATTGTTGAGATTTTCTGTTTGGAGCAAAATAAGAAAAATCTCAGCTGATGACAACAATAGAAATTTAGTTCCTTGATTAGCTCCAAGTTGTTGGGAGGGAGTTAATGCCTCCTATATTTGATGTGAGTGAGTTAATGAGGCTGTTAGATTCTCTATGCTATATAACAGGCAACCATTCGGATGGTTTGCTAAGAGGGTGAGAGTTTTGTGAGGTTTTCATGATGTAATCTCTAGTTTGAATAATAAAATTGCCGATGCCTATGTTTGGTGGACGTAGCCCAGATTGGTTGGGTGAACCACGTTAAACTCTTGAGTTTATGTGCTTGATATTCTGCTGTGTGTTTATTTTTGTTTGTTGTGCCTCTGGATTCCAACACGGATATGATCTGTTGTGACATAAATACAAGCACTTGTAACTTTCTGGTTTTGATATGGATACATCACCGAAACGCCAAAGTTCATCCAAGGTACCATGTAATTGATTCTGAATCCACTTTACTTGGCAATGAAAAGGGGACTACGGTAACAATGAGTAAATCAAGAAGTGAAATATGGCAGGCCAGGCACGTCAGTGTTACTCATATTTAAAAAAAATATGGGAGTTGTCAATGGATGTATTATAAGTTGTCAATGTATTATAAGCTGTATGTATTATTAGAGTTTTGGAGTTTTTGGCGTTTAAACAATTTTTAGTCTAAGCTTTATTTTATTTTTTAATATATTTTTTTAACCTCAAAATGAGATATAAAATTCTCAAAATGGGACAATAACAGGAACGGCCTGCAAATACCTACCCAAACACCAAATCTAGAATTTTCTATAGTTTCAGGCTTCAGCAATTCCTTACTCGTCCCAGCTTTTTCAATAAGACGTAAACTGGCTATTAGTTCATCTAAAATAAAACATGCCTATTAATTCATATAAAATAAAATAAAACAGGAGTGCGTTTCAGACCTTATCCCAACTTGGTTCCACGTAATCATATATGATCCTCCACTACTAGACATTTGTGCTTTCTTTGGTTTTTATTCAAAATAATAAGCTTTGAACCAGTCAAAAACCCTATATGAATTTGAATGGGTATCAGGCACCATATATATATAAGGTATGACGCATTCAAATACAACTCCTTTATCTATAAGAGAATAGCTAATTGAATTTTAAACGTGGTTTGAACTGACCTATTTAATACTTTTTTCGTGCAACTTGTGAATTCATAAATAAGTTTTTAGTCAGCAAAAACGCGAAGGTTTTACCGTCAGCCTCGTCAGTTTATAACCTCACCTTTTTTTCATACTGTTTAATTTATGTCAAGCAATCTTAGGAAATGTATACTGATTCTTAAAATTATTTAATTGTACGTTAAGTTTAGCCTCCAGCGCACACAGTTATGTTTCACGACAAATAGCATCATCTCCGTAACAAGTTGAAGAATCTTGTTAGCATGCAACTTCCCTATGGCAGACAAAGAAAACCAGTAGATGCATATCAAATTCTTCTTTGGGATTTTGAAAACATGGTACGCATCAATGCTTACCTTCTGATTTGACAAAAGCACAAAATGTAATCCTGGAATGTTTTACTGAATTCCAAGACAAAACACTGGTAAACTAGATATCATAACGAAAATCAATGGTACACAACCATAACAGCAAAGCAAAACCAATATTAAGGAGTACCTACACTTGTGATGCAAATTATAGATGTTGTTTCTTCTTATCCATCTCTCCTCTATCCCAGTTTTTACATGTAAATATTCATCGTCAGAAGACATGCATACCCCCATTCCATTTTCAAATGAAGATATCCATATTCGGGAGGATACACATAGCAGAACCCAACACAAAATCTTTCAGAAAAATAAAGAGAGTTCCCTACAGCTCCCACTGTCAAGAGCACAGGGACGCTGGAACTCGTAATCAGAAAAAGCAAAACAAAAGAATTCAAAATACCTGATTCACGATGCACAGTCTACAGATCAGCGGGGTGCTGGCCGACATCGACGTTCGAAAGACCTATCTACCATAACCCAATTCTCCCACCAATTTACACACAGACAAGCAGTGAAGATGACTCTGAGAGTCTGAGTCACAACTTACAGGCTACAACACGCTGCACATCACAGATTCACAACTTACAAGTGATGGGCATTGGGGATTCGGTGAATCGGTGGTAAATTGATGGATTATTTCCCCGCGGACTCATTAATGGAATGGGATTCGGTGGTAAATTGATGGATTATTTCCCCGCGGACTCATTAATGGAATCTGATGGTAAGTTGGTAACTGGTAAGCGGTAAACCCGAAGGGCCCAATGCGAATTGAATGCAAAATCCGCACCGCAGATCTGATACATCATACGGTGATAGCATTAGCCATCCGATCACTGTCACACGGTACACCATATTAAAAATGCCATACGGTGATAGCCATCCGATCACTGTCACACGGTACACCATATCAAAAATGCCATAGGTTATAAACTTATATATATAATTTATAAAAAAAAAATTTAAAACTTTTAATTTTTAAACATGCCATTGACGATTTTGAAAATGAATAACAAGTTGCGTATGATGTGGAGGTTTTAAATTAAAACGTGTTTTACGGGGAAAAATGAGAAATACGGGCATACCGGCGTCAAATTTAACGTTACATTCAGATAAACGAAAGGTGGTTTTCTCGGTCATTGAGAAAATCATCGGACAGACTGTTGTACGTTACCAGCTTTTGGAATATAACACGCTTCGTCTGATTTCGCAAATTCCAAACGCAAGTTTATTGAAGACGCCACGTAGTGAAGTTTATCCTACATCGTATGTACAGCCGTCGGAGCCATTCGCTTCGGGACAAAGCAAATGACATCACCGCTGACGATACCGTAGAAGTCCGAGATTTTCTTCCCCCTCTTGAACAGGAAGAGATCAGTCTAAACATATAAAAAAGAGCACTTATAATCCGCGTTGTCTAACGACCTTCACAATTTAGCCGTCACTTGATTTGAAACTTTGTTTATCAGATTTTATTAAAATTTGCATTTAATTTTCACTAAATTTTCTCAAATTTTTTGAACTACCCGCTTATAATTTTCATTAAATTTTTAAAAAAAATTCAAACAAAAAAAATACCATGTTTAAACTACCCGCTTATAATCCGCAAGATGTCAAATTGGTTGATTATATTCGATTGCGAGCTTTGAGGCACTCAGATTTGGGATAGGCACAAGGCTTCATCTGAGAGGAGATGATGTTGAATGTTTTGTATGTTCTGGTGCTTTGGAATCTCACCTAACATTATAAAACCTTACTTTATCATTTTCGTTCCTCCATGTGGCTAATTCCCTCTTCATCATGAGTATGCGGTTGATGGCAGAACCTGTGTCGGACTCCAACTTTTCATTAGCTTCATCTGAGAGGTGAGGAGATGATGTTGAATGTTTTGTATGTTCTGCTGCTTTGGAATCTCAGACAACATTATAAAACCTTCATCATCATTTTCGTTTTCCTCAATGTCTCCGAGTCCCTCTGGATCATGAATATGCGGATGCTGGCCGAACCTGTGTCTGACTCCAACACTTCATCAAGAACATGCGGTTGTGGATAAAATGGAGAATCTATTTCCTTTAGCTTTTCACCTTTTACATTCAGATATAAACTGTTTATTTGTTAATATAGTATATTAGAAATAGGTTATGTATTTAAGTAATCTAATTTATTTGTTAATGTAGTAATTATAATAAAAATAGGTTATGTATTTAAATAATGTAATTTATCTGTTAATGCAGTAATTATATTAAGTAATTGCGAAAAAGGTAAATATGTATATACATGATACGGTTTGTTTTTAGATAAATTGTATAATAATTATATAATATATTAGTTCAATGTGAAAAAATACACATTAATTTGTATATAAAACGTATTAGTTAAGTGTGAAAAAATACACGTTAATTTAAAGATACAAATTAATTAATGTTTAAACATGCCCAAAATATGGGTTAACATCTTCCATGTAGATTAGAGAGATTAATTTACCAACTTTTGATAGTGAAGACTATATGTAATTATATCTTTTAATATATGATATAATTTATTTATTTATATACCATAATTGATTATGCATAATATTAATTTTCTAATTATAAAAATTAATAATTTAAAATATGAAGATGATGTTATATATTAATCATTCAACTTAGTATAAGTTTAAGTTAAACTAAATATATATTTTAAGTTTAAGGTTATTAAATTTTAAGGTTAAAAAATAAAATGATTAAATAGTTGTCATGGAAATATATGTTAATAATTTGATTTGAATTTATATAGGAATGTAACAAATTACACATATAACCATAAATCCAGAGATGCAATAGAAGTAACATTTCTTTTCATTAATATCAAATAATGAAATATGCTTACAAACAGAATGGAAATGAGGCTAGCTCGGATGATGGTAGCTTATCTCTGAGAAGAGATGTGGTGGCCACACACCTTTGATCTTAGTTACAATGTGGCTCAAGGGCTTTTTTTATTATTGAACAATAGGAAAAAACCCTAAAAAACCAAAATCCTAACCCGAAGATATGTAACACCAAGAGTTTATGGGCCCTGTTGGGGTTAGTTGAGCAACCAACTTCTTGGGGTCATAACTTGGTCATATTATCTTCGTTTAACGTGCATGATACCTCGTCAGAAAGATCTATATGGGGAATACAACTAAAAATGTGATTACAATGAAATCGTCCAAAATAATATTTCCAAAAAAACATCATTTAGGGCCTCAAAACAGCTCCAGAAGTTCATGATCCAAAAAACTGCAAAAAATAGTAAATTGTGCTACAATTAAGGAAATTAAAAAAGAACTCATAGAACAATGGTGGGGATCCAAGTGGAATAGGCAAGTGGTCAGCAATATCCACCTGGATCTTTCCTCCCCCTTTAGGAAGCAATGGTCTCCATTGCGTTGAGTTCCTCCATGAAATGAGTAAACTTCTGCTGAACTTGGTCCAGCTTTGACAACTCGATACAGTTGGATCTTCTGTTGGCGAGTGTTCTTGATTTGCGTGTCCATGATCTGATCAGTTGCAGCTTGTTCCATGCAGTCTGGATTTAGCTATGTTGGTGTGAGGTGTTCTACAATGTCGAATGTGTCGAGTAAAGGTGGAAAGTATGGCCGAAGATGATCTACATTGAACAGTCGGTGTAGGCCAAGGAATGGCGGAATGCTGAGCTCAAAATCATTATCTCCCACAACTTTGGTGATGGTGTATGACCCATATCGAAGCAGGCGAATCTTGCGGAGGGGCCCAACAAGGCGCTCCTTCTGCAAATGTAGCCAAACTTTATCACCCACCTAGAACTTGTGTGGCACCCAATGCTGATCATGTCGCTACTTGTACTTAGCATTGGATTTTTCCAATATGTCATGGACCTGTTGGAAGATGCATTGACTCTGCTTAATGAGGCTATTTTCCTTGTTGGCTTCGGACTGGACATGAGCCGAATATGTTTGAGTCACTGGAAATGGTATGGCCACGTCAATGGGACATAGAGGCTGGAATCCCAAGCCTACTTGAAAAGGGTTGTGGCCAGTTGAGTTGTGGAGAGCCCGGTTATAGCTGTGTCGGACATAAGAGAGGCTCTCATCCCATGTGCGTGGATGCTTTGAGTTGTAAATGCGCAGAATGTGTATGATCATCCTGTTGATGACCTCTGTCTCGCCATCAATTTGGGGATGGAAAGTTGTGTACTTAGTGAGCTTGGTGTCCAGCATCAACCAGAGACTGGACCAAAATGTACTGAGGAACCTGTTGTCCCGATCTGAGCTGATAGACTATGGGATCCCAAATTCTACCCACACTCATTCAAAAAAGAGTTTAGCAGTGGCTTCTGCTATGATACTCTTCTTGCAGACTGCCATAATGACCATCTTTGAGAATCTGTCGATGACCACAAAAACACAGTTGTTTCCATGCTTAGTAGAAGGAAGGCCTGACATGTAATCCATGGAGATGGATTACCAAGGTCGACTAGAGGTAGGTAACAAAGTATATAGACCTTGATTATGATGGTCCATTTGGCAATGGCGTAAGCAGTGAAGGATATGATGTACTTCCCAACATCGTGTCAAAGATTCGGCCAATAGAAATACTTCTGCAGTACTGCCACTGTTTTCAAGACCCTGAATGCCCAGTGGCCCGACTGTACTGCGCTTCATAAATCATCTTTGCATGCTCGCTTGAAGGAACACAAAGGTGTCCCAGGTGGCATAACAAAGCATCCTTGAGGTGAATATCTGGAACTTGATGACCCTCCAAGTGCGTGTGGTATGTGTGGCCAAATTTTGGGTCACTTTTGTAGAGAAGTGGCCAATCAGAACTCTCATGCCCATAAGAGTTGAGCACAGTGGTTAACGCCATGATCGGTGGTCGGCTGAGGCAATCTGCATCATTATTTGTGTTGCCCTTCTTGTACTTGATATTCAAATGGAACTGTTGCAGATATGTGGACCACTTCTAATGGAAATCATTCTACAACTTCGCTTGCATCTATATGAACTGCAGGGGTCGGTGGTCTGGGTGGATGACCATTTCCTTCCACCAATGTAATGCTTCCATTGTTGGCAGGCCTGCACAACGGAATACATATATTTAACATAAGTGGGATACTTCCAGACTTTGTCTGAAAGTGTCTCACTGTGATATGCCACTAGATGCCCCTATTGAATAAGGACTGCCCCAATAGCATAGTTAGAGGCATCTATCTTGAGCTCAAATGGTTGTTGCAAGTTTGGTCATGTGAGCATTAGTGTAGAGCAGATGCGATGTTTCAACTCTGTGAATACCTTCTGTTGAGATTCAGACCAAAATAATATTTCTTTCTCTCCTCCTTTGGTGACTTGACTCAAGGGCCAAGCGATATGAGAGAACCCCAACACAAAGCTGCAGTAGAAATTGGCAAGACCCAGAAAGTTGCAGAGCTTTGTCAGAGTTGTTGCTGTTGACCAATCCCGAATGACTTGGATCTTTGTTGGATCCACATGCATGCCCCATTGATCAATAACATATCCTAGATACTAAACCCGAGTCAGGAAAAAAGTTCATTTCTCTAAATTGGCACACATCTTGTGTTGCCACAGTGTTTGGAGAACCTATCAGATGTGGTGGAGGTGATCTTCCTAACTTTGGCTGAAGATCAGAATATCATCCAAGTATATCACTACAAATGAGTTGGTGAATGGCCGCAAGATGTCATCCATCAGCCTCATGAAGGTTGCAGGGGCATTCGTCAACCCAAAAGGCATAACCAACCATTCAAAAAGGCCCTCCTTAGCTTTGAAGGCAAAGTCTTCCACACATCGGAGGGTTTGATTGGTACCTGGTCATATCCGGATTTCAAATCGATCTTGCTAAAATATTTTTCCCACTTTGAGTTGGTCCAGAAGGTTATCAATCCATGGGATCAGATACCTATTTTGGGCAGTGATCTTGTTCAGCGTCCGATAGTCAATACAGAGTCTCCAAGTCCCATCCTTCTTCTGTACCAACACGATCGGGCTCCCACAGGGCGATGAACTCGGCCAAATGTTACCTTTCTGCAGTGACTCCTAAATTTGCCTCTTGATTTCATCGTTCTCCAGAACGGAGCACCGATAAATTTGTCCATTGGGTAACGGCGCACATGGGGTCAGATCGATGGAGTGCTTGACCTGAGAATGTAGAGGCACCCCTGTGGGGGAGGTGAAGATATCCTCGTACTCCTCAACGATCTTGTCCATCTATTTTTCTCATGCAAAGGGGCCCTGTCTGGAGGTCGTATCCACTGTTTTATTCTTTCTTTGAGAGCGTATCATCAGGAAAACAAATTTAAGGTTTTTTAAATCAGCTTACTGCATTGTTTTGCAATAACGAGAGGGCCTCTTCTGGTGCAACTATTGATCTTGTGTAGGTAAAGGTGAGCCACTTTGAAGATAGGTTGGTATCATAAAGTAGTGTGCTAGGAAGGTGTGAATACATATGTATTAAGTGTTTGTTTGGTAAGTTATTTTCTGATTATTTTCGGACTTGTGTTTGGAGTGATTATAATTGCTATAGACTATTGTTGAACATTGTGGACCAAGAGTTGGATAGTTGTTTACTGGTGTTTGTTTAACCCTGCTTGATGGCCTATGTGTTGAACCCTATGCTAGATGATTTAGGCCTATGTGTTCGGTGTTCTCTCTTTGTTGATTAAAGTGAAGGTGTTCTTTAAAATTTCTATTGTGAAATTGTCACCCCTGGTGACTGCCAAGGGAAGTTGCAGTGCCAAGTCCAGGGCGTAGCCTTGGCCAATGAGTTTAATGAGTGGGAAATATTTTCTCGAGCATTTTTTTTACAATGATATTTTTTATAATCGTTTTTCAAAGATTCCATTTGGAAGTATTTTTGGGTCAGGTAATATTTTTTATTCAGGTAGCATTTTTGAGTGAGAAGAATTATTCGATAAATAAAATGATTTGATGACAATGAATATTAGGAGCTGCAGTCTATTCCACATGATCCTGCAATTGAAGAGTTACTGGCTAATTATGAGAAAATGTGTAACCAATTGAATGAGCAATTTGTTGCAGATCTAGATAATGACCAATGCAATGACCAAGACAATATGAGATTGAGAGCGCAACAAAAAAAAACAAGGACAAAAGGGTGTGTTCAAGGGAACAAACCATTCTTATCCAAAGTTGTCATTTAATAAGACTTAAAATCATTTGATGATGGAAGTAATTTTTTTGAAAAGGTTGAAATGAATTGGTATCATGTTATTTGTAACAAAGAGCAATATCCAGTGTTCATGATATGGAGTAAAATGAAGAACAAGAAAAAAGTTTGCAGAAACAAGCTCAAGAAAAAGTTTTGTCAATACACTTTAGTAAACAAAGTGAAATGAAATATTTGAGTCATGTCTGTAAGCTTCGCTGAGACTTAGACCAACAGACAAGTTAACATCTAGGTCGTGATAAGGGGGATTTGTCAGAATAATAATCATGACAATATTCAGTAGTCAGTGTAGTACAAGTTCTAGATTGTCAATAATTTATAGTTAGCTTGAGTTGGTGGCCGTCGGTAAACTCACTATAGATTTTATGGCAGATTTTATGTAAAATTGTTGTATGTTAAATGCAACTACCAAAGATTTTGTGTTGAATCTTCATTTCTGACAAGGAGTGGAAGCTCTAATCTGTAAACAATTTCCAACAGCAGACATTAAAAAAACCAATCCTCTTCAACACAGAGTCATAGGGTTTTACACTTGGATTTGAGATATTTTGTCCAACTAATATAGCTCCTACATTGGTATTTGGTTGTGTTATTTATCAACTAGTTGATTGTATAGTTAAGATAGAATTTCTATCTTGAATCAATACTTGTTGTATTTATATCTGAGATGTAATAAACTGCTATAGAGTTTTGGTATACAAACTAGTTTCTCACATTCGTATCAGAGAACCTATTTAGACGAATTCCCTTTTGGAGGGCCCATCGGTATAGAGAGTGTAATTTGTCACTGGCAGAGTGTTAGCTCTAATACCACTTGTTGGAGTCACGATTGCCATTACACCAAAAGCCGCAGGTGTTAGTAAACATACACATCGCAAGATTTAAGCACATGCCACAAAACACACGGGGAGCATTGACCTTCTACACCGCCATTAACAGAGAGCCAACAACATGTTAGTTTATAGTTTATATATGGAAGTGTGAATTGTTTGTTAGTAAAACCTATAGAAATAAGAGGGTTTTTGGTAGGCTTGTGGATACTATCGATAGTGCGCTTTCAATAGGCGGATGTCATTGATGTGGGGTCTCTTTGAGTTGAGATTTAAGCATAGTATCGATTGAAGGTTGTTTCGGTTTAAGAGCTATGGATCCGCGTCAACAAGCAGATGAAAGTCACATCACGTGAGATCTATTGTCATTGATCTAGTCAATTCTCGGGATCAGGATCAGTTCGTTGGACGGTTAAGAGAGACTTGGTCTCACATACAAATTCGGCAGTGTGTGCGTCATACATGACTGTAAGCTTCTTGGAATTCGATATGGGAAACACTGTGGTGACTTATGAGCTTCCATATCACTATAGAGTGCAGTAGAAGCGTTGAAATATCTTCGTACCTTCTGGTAGCAGGACTGCCAAAAGTATTCAGTTGCAGCAGAAGGATGCCAAACGACATAGTTGATGGGATCCTTGTAAGGAAGATCATATCACTTATTGAGACTGCCCCATTTCCATTGGAGGTCGCCTTTAGTTGGAATTGCGAGAAATATAAGGATCTTATTAATATTCAATGTTTCAGATCCAACCATTTTTTTCAGAAGAAAAAGCTGTATGGTATTTATATTATGTCAAAAACAATTCTGTATTTACAGAATTATGGTGGGCGTATCGTCATGGATATGGTTTCTTATTCAAAGTGTATTTTCATTTATATATCTTTCGTTGATACATATACAAAATTTTGAACTGCATATAAATCATTTCCTCATAGCAATATTCAAAAGATTTTCAAAATGTGTAGATACCTGTAAGCTGACATATTAATAGAGCAGAATAGAGTAGCTTCAGATCCAACAATTATTAATAGAGTAGTTTTGATTGGAAGTTGTCTATGGGCACAACAGAAGAAAATATGATTAATTTAGAGTAAAGACCTGTGCACAAGAGTAAAAACAATATTTTGATTGGCATCAATGCTTCCTTGAGCTAGCTGCGATGTACTTATCTGTCCTACTCACCATGGTTTTGTGTGATATTGTAATTCTGGATGACCATTACCGCGTTGCGAAAGATGAGGATGGAAGCCAGTTCCTACCAAAAGCCCATGAATTGGCCATTGATATGCGGTCGACTATATTAATCGTTAACAACAAGTCTGTTCTACGCTTAGTAAACAGGGTGCAGAGTTTTGTCTTATTCGGAGGTTACACTTGCTCTAGAAAATGCTTTGAAGTGTAAATCGATGACAAAAATATATTACATTGTCATATTAATCCAAAGGAGATCTATGGAATGTTGTGGTTATAATTGTTTGACTTTGAATTAGTGTAATATCTCCTTTGGAATGTTGTGGTTATAATTGTTTGAATTAGTGTAATATCTCCTTTGGAATGTTGTGGTTATAATTGTTTGAATTAGTGTAATTAATATGTATTAGGTTTTTAAATTAAGTTACGACGAAATTTATAATCAGGTAAAAAGGTCACGATTTAATAACTTTTTCTAGATACATTCTTATATCGACGACTCTCCTATACCACGAGCGAGTACATTGGTTTGTGATGTAATTGATTGTGTTTTAAGGCTATTATTTAAAAAATAGAGTGGTATAAAACTTAATATAAATAGTTGTCGAGTTAGTTTAGCAATTGCAAATCTGCAGAAAGATCCAAGACGTGAGAGTGGTCTTCCACAAAAGAAAAACGTAAAATCGTGTAATAATTAGATCTTCGTTTTGTAATCTGCGCAGCTAGGTGACGCTGTTTTCACTGAGTTAGTAGTATACATTTATTCCATTGCCACTTGGCCTTTAAATAATATTTGGGACGACTAATTCTCCTGAATATCAAGCTTCCGAGCTTGCTGCACGGGCTGAGCATCTGAACTCTCAACAAAAATACTCTTTCTGAAAAAGAAAGGTCTCACGACTTTAGAGATTAAATCGAATTAACGAGAGGTGGTTTTCTCGGCAACTGAGAAAATCATCGGACAGACTGTTGTACGTTACCAGCTTTTGGAATATAACACGCTTCGTTTGAGTTCGAAAATTCCAAACGCAAGTTTATTGAGGACACCGTGTGTACAATCGCCGGAGCCATTCACTTGGGAACATCACCGCTATACCCAAGAAGTCCGAGATTGTCTTCACTGTCTTCACTTAGCAACAGGAAGAGATCAACTTAGATTTTCAAAAATTTGTTTTTAATTTCTGCCCATTTTTTCCAAAAAACATACCATGTTTAAAATACCCTCTCATAATCCGCGAGATGTCAAATTATTCCATTGCGTGCTGTGAGGCACTCAGATTTGGGGTAGGCACAATTTGTCCATAAAGAATGTTGAATGTTTTGTATGTTCTGGTGCTTTGGAATCTCAGCTAACATTAAAAAAGCTTCTTTATAATTTTCGTTTCCTCCATGTGGCCGAGTCCCTCTTCAGCATGAATATGCGGTTGATGGCAGAACTTGTGGTGGACTCCAACTCTTCATTAGGAGCATAAGGTTGTGGATAACATTAAAAAAATTGCATTGCAGAACCCTTCGGCATTGCCGTATTGAAATCCTCTGAATGAACGTTATTATGTGTTGTGTGGATGTTTTCAAAAGTGTATATGCCAAGAGTTTTGCATGGGACAGTGAAGCCTAAATTTTCTAGATAGCTTCCTTGTGAGCAGTCGCTATTCATCTTGCAGATGTGAGTGAGACCAATGCATGTGGATCCTGTTAGAGTTTCCCAATGCGGTTTGATTGTGTCTAGCATGCAGTTGTCCAAGTATTGTATTTGAGGGCCTCTTCTGGTGCAACTATTGATCGTGTGTAGGTGAAGGTGAGCCACTTTGAAGATAGGTTGGTATAATAAAGGTTGATATTATAAAGTAGTGCACTAGGAGGGTGTTAATACATATGTATTAAGTGTCTGTTTGGTAAGTTATTTTCTGATTATTTTCGTACTTATGTTTGGAGTGATTATAATTGCTATGGACTACTGTTGAACGTTTTGGACCGGGTGTTTGTTTAACCCTGTTTGATGGCCTATGTGTTGAAGCTATGTTACCAGAAACGGGATGAGGGGCAATGTTTTTGGCAAAAACCGCTCTAGAAACAAGACGACACAAGAAACACCGTCTTATACGTCGTTTTCGTTCTCGTTGGCCAGAAACTGGTTTCTTGCGAAACGGGTCGTGAAACGAGTCGTTTCCTACAGCGTACAGTGAAAATCATTTCTTCTTCATTCTCGATTTCCTTTCCCAACTGGGGTTAAATCTCCAGTTGCTTTTTCAAGCACTGCAACTGCACATGCAAAGTCTTTTTTTCTGTTGAATAAAATTGTGCATGCGAAATAAACTAAAAAATTGTGTATGCAAAATAAACTAATGGTTGTGATAGCTATCAAGGTTAATCAAGGATTTAAGCTGCACAGGAGATTAAATTATCATTCCCCAGACGCAACGAAAGAACAGATCAAAACCGAGCCGAGCAGATTCACGACCCCAACAAGTTAGATTCAGTTCCATCCTTTTCTTGTGAAGATAAATCTCAGGTACATCGTTCAACCAATTTGTGCAGTCATATTTTATCTTTCCACGATTCGATCCCTAAGTTCTGACATTTACATTTTGTTTCTGCTAGTTTTTATTTTGTAGCATGAAAGCCCACATATCTTAATGTTTTCATACTTGCATCATAAATTTTATGTCTTTATTCATCATCTAAAAATTTCCAGTGGATTGTTTTAATATGCTCTTCATATCTATATTTCTAGATATAACGTTATGCGAATCCTTCAAGTAACTAGAACTTATAGAAAGGAAATTTTGGAATTGTTGTTTTTCATATTTCCTTTGTTCGTGATCATTGTCCAGCGCTATGGCCACTAATAGCCTGTGTTTTTCTTTCGAATATCAAGTTTAAATTTTATATGACAAGAATTATATGATACCAAAATATATTATGGAACCAGAAAATTGAATTTTAGGCTTTATCTTATCAATTGGGATTCAAGAGTGGTGATATATCAAAACCCCAATAATTGTAGGGTCTTAAGGTCCAACTGTAGTAGTAGTGCATAAATCATCAAAGATAATAATTGTGAAGGGGTGTGCAAAAGGAAGCCAAACAAAGTCCCCTTCTTCGATCTAATAAAACACACTAACATTTTTGAAGGCCTAAGGGATTTAATGCAATATTTCCCTCTCTTGCATGACCTTTACATACTTGTCGTTGAATCTCTTGGCATACAAGGCCTTGGAAAATATGAGAGCTCTTTGAAAACATGAAATGATTTTTTGAAAAGGGAAGAACATAAAACATAGAAAATTCGTCAAATATTTCACCCTATGCATACCTTCCAATCTCATATATAATAAATTTTTAAAGGGCTAGGATTTGTGAGATTGATTCTATGAAAGTTTATAGAAGTGATTCGCTAAATTTTTGGATCTACAAAATTATATATATTTTTAAAGTAAATTACTATTTATAAATGTTTCTTTACAATCTTACCAGCTAAATTTTTGGATGTTTATGATTAATTCTTTGTTTTATACTGTTTACCTTTAACCTTCTATTTTCTCTCTCCTTGTTTCTTATATGCAAAGCCTCCCAACTTTGTTTCTCGTACCATTCTCGTTTCTCGTTTCGTTTGCCGTTTCGCCTTTCTGGTAACATAGTGTTGAAGTCTATGCTAGATGATTTAGACCTGTGTTCAGTGTTATCTCTTTGTTGATTAAAGGGAAGGCATTCTTTAAAAGTTCTATTGTGAAATTGTCACCCCCGGTGACTGCCAAGGAAAGTTGCGATGCCAAGTCCAGGGCACAGCCTTGGCTAATGAGTTTAATGAGTGGGATAAATATTTTCTCGAGCATTTTTTAAAGTGATATTTTATATAATCCTTTTTCAAAGAGTGCATTCGGAAGTCTTTTTGGGTCCGGTAATATTTTTTTATTCACAGAGCATTTTTTTAGTGAGAAGCATTATTCCATAAATAAAATGGTTTGATGACAATGAATATTAGGAGTTGTAGTATATTCCACATGATCTTGCGATTGAAGATTTACTAGTTGATTATGAGAAAATGTGTAACCAATTCAATGAGGAATTTGTTGCAGACCTAGATGATGACCAAAGCCAAGCCATGACCAAGACAATACGAGATTGAGAGCGCAACAAATACAACAAGGGAAAAAGGGTGTGTTCAAGGGAGCAACCCATTTTTATCCAAAGCAGTCCATTGAATAAGACTTAAAATCATTTGATTATGGAAGTAAATTTTCTGAAGTTGGAATGAATTGGTATCATGCTATTTGTAACAAGGAGCAATATCCAGTGTTCATGATATGGAGTAAAATGAAGAAGAAGAAAGAAGTTTGGAGCAACAAGTTCAAGAAAAAGTTTTGTCAATACACTTTTGTAAACAAAATCAAAATGAAACGTTTGAGTCATGTTTGTAAGCTTAGCTAAGATTTCGACCAAGATACAACTTAACATGTAGGTCCTCATTAAGGGGATGCGTCAGAATAATAATCATGACAATATTCACTAGTCTGTGTAGTACAAGTTCTAGATTGTCAATAATTAATAGCCAGCTTGAGTCCGTGGGCATTGGTAAACTCACTGTAAATTTTGTGACAGATTTTATGTATAAATTGTCCTATGCAATCATCAAAGATTTTGTGTCGAATCTTCATTATTGATAAGGAGTGGAAGCTCTAATCTGTAAACAATTTCCAACAGGAGACATTCGCACAACCCTATCCTCTTCAATACACAGTTGTAGGGTTTTACACTTCTACATTTAGCTTGTACTTGTCTTATGCATATTGAATGAGATTCATCATCATAAATGTAATTTAGTTGGATTTAAGAGATTTAATCCAACTAATATAACTCTTACATTGATATTTGTTTATGATATTTTATTAACTAGTTAATTATAAGATTAATATAAAATTTCTATCTTAAACCAATACTACTCGTATTTATATTTGATGTTTAATAGACTACTATAGAGTATAGCATTTTGATGTGCAAACTAGTTTCTCAATTTAGTATCAGCGCCTATCTAGGCTAACTCCCTTTTGGGAGGGCCTAGGCTAACTCCCTTTTGGAGGGCCCAGGGGCATAGAGAGAGTGTAATTTGTTGTTGCATAGTAGTGTGTTAGTTTGTATATGGAAGTGTGTATTGTTTGTCAGTCAAACCTGTAGAGACAAGAGGGTTTATTGCAGGCTTGTGAATACTATCAATAGTGCGCTTTGAACAGGCGGATGTCATTGATGTGGGGTCTGTTTGAGTCGAGATTCAAGAATCCTATCGATTGAAGGTTGTTTCTGTTGAAGAGATATAGATCCGCATCAACCAGCTAATGAGAGTAACAACACGTGATATCTAGTGTGATTGATCCATTCTCGGGATCAATATCAGTTCGTTGGATGGTTTAAACAGACCTGGCCTCACATACAAAGCCTCACAATGAAATTGCATTGCGTCATACATGACTCTAAGCCTATTGGAATTCAATATGGGAAACACTGTGGTGAGTTATGAAGCTTGCAGATCACTGTAGAGTGTAGCTAAAGCGTTGAAATATCTTCGTACCTTCTGGTAGTAAGACTGCCAAAAGTATTCAGTTGCAGCAAGGATGTCAAACAACATAGTTGATGGGATCTCTGTAAGGAAGATCGTATCAACTATTGAGACTGCCCCATTGCCATTGGAGGTCGCATTTAGTTGGAATTGTGAGAAGTATAAGGATCTCATTATCGTTCCTTTTGTCTTGATTGCTACAAGTAGTGCTGATATTCAATGTTTCAGATCCAACAATTATTAATAGAGTAGTTTTGATTGGAAGTTGTCTATTGGTACAATAGAAGAAAATATGATTAATTTAGAGTAAAGACCTGTGCACAAAAGTAAAAACAGTATTTTGATTGTCATCAATTCTTTCTTGAGCTAGCTGTGATGTACTTATCTTTCCTACTCACCATGGTTTTGTGTGATATTGTAATTCTCGATGACCACTACAGCGTTGCCAAAGATGAGGACGGAAGCCAGTTCCTACCACAAGCCCTTGAATTGGCCATTGATATGCGGTCGACTATATTAATCGTTAACAAGTAGTCTGTTCTACGCTTAGTAAACAGGTGCAGAGTTTTGGCTTATTCAAAGGTTACAGTTTCTCTAGGAAATGCTTTGAAGTGTAAGTCTATGACAAAAATAGATTACATTGTCATATTAATTCAAAGGAGATATATGGAATGGTGTGGTTATAATTGTTTGAATTAGTGTAATTAATATGTATTAGTGTTTTAAATTAATTTATGATGAATTTTATAATTAGATAAAAAAGTCATGATTTTTTTTTGCTCAAGCAAGAAACGGACCTTCTATTCAAATTAAGCACCAAGGAGGATACATAGTATACAAGATGTCAATTGTTTGACATACACCCTTAGTTTGAGAACTGAGCAACATGCTCAAGAACGCAGCTAAGGGCTCAGAAAACATTAAAACCAACAAATCCAAAGGGCGGCTTTAAAAGTGATAACAAGATCCTTGCGTCAACCCGATGGTGGGAAGCATACACAACATAATGGAGCCGTAGATCTGCATTCGCGAAATCGAACAACTGAGAGGGATATTGGGCGCAATAGAAGCACTAGAATTCCTTGAGCGATGAGCGCGGTAATCAAAACAGCCCGGAGACACGTGTAATACGGTCAGTGGAATCAGGGGCATAACTGAAAATCCGCTTATGGTATAGCCGACACTCGATATCCAGGGACATTGTAGAAAAACCGTCGCGGTCCCACCAGCAAAACCACCGCGGTCTTCCTAGTGCCACGTGTAACTCCTTTTTTGGCATCAACGACATTTTGGTAAAACCACTTCGGGTACAATTGGCTCTCCGATAACCTTCATAACTTTTGCAAAACCACCCAATTCTTAAAAGAAGCTTCGAGCCACTTTTTGGTTTACTTTTTTCTCTCCTTTTCCCACCAGTCCCCTGCAAGTTCCTAAACTTGGGCTGCCTGTTAGGAGTACCCTTGACTTCCATCCACTTAGATATCTGCTGGATGTTTCCCCTTGGAGTGATGATAAAGATCCCTGTCTTCGCGCGCCAGAGTGCTGCAGTCCTTTCTCAGTTGTCCATTTTGAGCAAACTCCCACAAACAACACTTGTTTTCTCTTGCGCAAATCACCCCTTCATTGGCCAGCCTGTCCACCACTCTGTTGGCATCTCTGTGCATGTGAACAAAGCTTAGAGTTTTGAGAGTTCTAAGATGATATTGAACCCGATGAAAAGCTTGTGAGAGTCGCAAGTGGTTTGAAACTTTATCTAGTGTTGTGTCGGTGCTTATCCTTTTGATCGAGTTAATCGTCAATTCCGAGTCTGCTTCTATGATGGTATTATGTAAATTGTAGTCTCTCAGGATTTCTAAGCCTTGCTCAATGGCCATGAGTTCAGCCATATTGCTGGTAGCCCTCCCCAAATGACTGTGAAAAATGATTTTGATATTGCCCTCTGCATCTCTAATGACTCCCCCGAAACCCGCATCCCTTGGGTTCCCTTTTGAGGCTCCATCTATGTTGAGTTTCAGGAAGCCATGGGAAGGGGTTTGCTAGAAAGCCTTGCCATCTGATTTGTGCCTTGCTTTCTTATGGGTGTTAGAAGGGCCGTGATACTTAAGTCCCAAGTTTTCAAGGATGCGAGTGTTCCTTTGACTCGACGGTTTCTCTGGAGGATGCTTCAGAAAGACATTAACTGTTTCTTTGAGTTGTTTTAGGATTTGAGCCATGATGCCTTGGGCTGAACCAGATTTATTCTTGAAGATCATGTTGTTGCGTTCTTTCCACACATCCCAAATCAAAAAAACTTGAATCAGCGTCTAGGCTACATTGACTCTCTCATAGTACGAAAAGTCTTTTTGCCAATTCTTTAGATTTGCAGTAATATCATCGTCCTTCTTGACTGTCTGGTTGAAGATGGAGGCTACCTAGTTCCATATAAAGGAGGTGAACACACAAAGGTTAAGAATGTGATCCATGGTATCCTCCTGTAGGCCACATAAATGGCATTTTGAAGGACCTTCAAAACCTCTTTTCCTATGATTTTCCCAGGTCAGTATTTTTTTGTGCTGAACTAACCATATGAACATTTTGATCTTCATTTGGTGAGGGTTGCTCTGGAGGTTTTTCCACGTCTTGTTAGGATTTGGGTGATCAAATCTGGTGATTATTCTTTTGGCTTCTTTGAGGTTGAAGTTGACCTCATTGTTTCTACCCCATCTTAGCAGATCATCTGAGTTAGAAGTTAAAATTTTCCTTTTCTCCAGGATTTCTTCGAGGACTTTAGCCTGGGCTTTCAAAGGGGTCTCTGCACTGTATTTTGGTATCCTCCAGATTCTCCATTTCCTTTCCTCTCTTAACTGATCCCAGAAGTCACATACGCTTTTTAGACCTTTATTGAGGATGTCCTCTCTGATGATATGTAGGCCTTTCCTACTGAGATTTGTTCCTGCTGCCAGTTGTCCTCCCAGAACCAGGCAAGATTCCCATTTCTTATCTCCCAGAAACTATGATTTTGAATTAAGTCTTTGTTTTCCCACACCTTGTTCCAAATATGAGAACCCCTAATGTGCCCTGACATCTGAATGTGGTCCTGTTCCTACCAATCCATTGCATACTTTTGTTTCCATAGCTTGGTCCATGGGCTGTTGGCTTCCTTTAGCCATCTCCACCAAAGTTTTTCTCCCAAGAATTTGCTCAGGGTGTCTGGGTCATGGAGACCTAAACCTCCATGGGTTTTGGGTTTTCAAATCTTCTCCCACGCTACGAAGGCCCATTTCTTTTTCTCTTCTCCTTTACCCCAAAGAAAGTTTCTTTGAATACTCCTGATTTGTTGTAAAACTCCTTTTTGGGCAAGAAGTGCTGAAAACATATAAACTAGAATGGTTTGAAGAACAACCTTTGTTAGAATTAATCTTCCTACTAAATTCAAAGATCTGCTAGTCCAGTTATTGACTTTGTCCTTCAGTTTATTCGTAATTGACTCCCATACTTCCTTCTTCAGAGGTTTGTCAGTGAGAGGAATTCCCAGATATTTAGATGTTAGATTCTCTCTTTCAGATCCCAGAATTCTAGAGATATGTCTTTGGATGGAAATATCCGCATTGAAAAAGAAAACTTTTGATTTTGTGAGGCCTACCTTCGTGTCAGTGGCCAAGGCAAAGTCATGTAGGATTTGTTTGAAGGATTTGGCTTCCTTGACTATGGGTGTGCCTTGTGGCATAGTATCATCCAAAATATTTTGATGAGTCAAAGTGTCCCCATTCTGAGTGAGTTTTAGCCCTTTGATTCTTCCTTCTTCCTTGGCTGAGTTTATCATTCTTCCCAATCCTTCCATCATGAGAATGAAGAGGAATGGAGAAAAAATATCACCCTGCCTAAGGCCCCTTGAAGGCCTAAAGGTTCTTGATGGAGAGCCATTGAGAAGGATAGAGCAACTAGCCGTGGTAACCAGGGCCATAACCCACTTTATCCAGTTATAGTCAAAGCCATAAGCTTTAAGAATTTCCTTTATTTAAGGCCAGCTTAGCTTGTCATAAGCTTTTACTGGGTCCAGTTGTATTATCATCCCTGCTTGCTTTTTGTTCTTGAGGGAGTGCACCACTTCGTGAGCTTGGATGATATTGTTGAGAATTTGTCTGCTTTCCACATAACTGATTTGCTCCTTTGACACAAGCGATGGAAGTAGAGGTTTGAGTATGTTAACAATAACTTTGGAAATCATTTTATACACCAAATTGCATAAAGCTATGGGTATAAATCTTTCAGGTGTCATGGCTTTCTTCTATTTAGGGATTAATGCTATGAAAGATTCATTAATCGCTCTAAGGACTGTTCTGGATTTTCTCGAGTCCTCCACCACATCTAGAATGTCAAATTTGACTATTTCCGAGCATGTTTTGAAGAAGTCTACATTGAATCCATCCAGACCTGGAGCTTTGCCATTGTGCATCTCTTTGATGACTTCATTGACCTCTTCTTCCGTTACTAGCCTGTTGAGATTATGGTTTGTCTTCCCTTGTCACCAATTTTGGAATGTTCTTTGTGAAGATTTTGATGAATTGAGATTTTTCTGCTATGTTTTCCTCAGCTATGATTTGGAAATGTTGCACCAGAACTGCTTCCATTTCCTTGTGAGTATTTAACTCTTTCCCTTGCAAATCTAAGAGTTTAGTGATCCTGTTATAATCCCCGTGTTTCATGGTGGATTTGTGAAAGAATATAGTATTTCTCTCCCATTCCTTTATCCATTTTATTCTGGATTTCTGTCTCCAGAAGATTTCTTCCTGTTGGCATCTGTAGTCCCATTCTTGTTGTAGAAACTCTGCCTATCCTTTCCTTTCCTCTGAGAATCCTTCCTTGATGAGAATTTGATTAACTTCTTGTAATTTTCTTTCTACCTCTCTTTTGGCTTCAAAAATGTTACCAAACTCATTTCTGTTCCATTCTTTGAGATTTTGTTTGATATGTTTAAGTCTCTAATGTAGAAGGAACGTTTTTGTGCCCTGGGTGGGCATGTCTTCCACCCACCAATTTCTAATATTAGAAATGAATTTGGGGTGAGTGAGCCATGCATTTTCGAACCTAAAAGGTCTGTTTCCTAGGGTTCCAATAAAAGAATCTTCCAACTAGATCGGCTAGTGGTCCGAGCCTCCAAAAGGAAGGATCCATGAAGTCATAGAGTGACCGGAAAGAAGGAGATCCTCCGAGATTATGAATCTGTCTAATATCGAGGCAACTTGGGCAGTTCTCCCTCTCCTGTTGTTCCAAGTGAAGGTGCCATTTGTTGTTTCCATACTCACCAGTCTCATGTTGTCTATGAAGTTCTAGAATGCTAGTGAGTCGCGTCCTAACATTCTGCTTCCCCCTTTCTTCTCAGAGAGGGATTTGATCATATTGAAGTCCCCTCCCATAATCTAGGGGATAATAGAGTGTCTCTCTCTTAGCTCCTCCAGAGAGGTAAGGAGCTTTAGTTTTTCTTCTAGCATTTGAGGACTATACACGTTTGTGATCAAGTAGCACTCTTTGTCTCCCAAAGGTTGTATTACCATTGAAAGTTGATTTCTAGTAGCTTTTGCATCTATGATCTCAAATTTCTGCGGATTCCATAGGGTAAGAATTCCCCCTGCTCTGTTGGTTGCTTTGACTTCAAGGAACTCGTAATTGTAGAGCCATTTGTTGTGTAGTTCTCTGATCTTGTCTACTGAGCATTTTGTTTCTTGAATAAACACCATGTCTGGTTTTTCTTCTTTTATTCTGTTACTAAGATTTCTTTGTTTTCTCTTGCTACCCAGCTCCCTAATGTTCCAGGATGTCAGCTTCATTATGATATGTTTGTGAAAGAGTCGCTGGTAAGATCTTTCATCTTACCTGAATTAATCATGAGTTTCCCACATTCTAATAGGACTTCATTCTGTCTCTTTCTTCCTCTTTTCTTGCTTGGGTTTTTGGTGGAGTATCCAGAAGTAATCTCCATTTGTCTGACCCCTTGACTCTCCTGGCTGTCATGGTTCCTTTTGACTCATGCAGCCTTTGTTTGGGACCTTCGGAGGCATAGCTGTTGCACTCTATAAAACTCCACTTGTGGTATAGAGTCTATCCCTTTGTTGGTTCCTTGTTCTAGAAAGTGTTCCAGTTCCAGGTTCTCCCTATCCAAAATCTCATGTAGGTCTTGGTCGTCCATTCCTCCTTCACTTGAGGTCATCTCCTGGTCCCTTCCAATTACTATGGTGCTTAGTGGATTCTCCTTTAGTTAATTATTTGGCAGTGTCATGTCCATGTTGTCCTCTGTTTCTTTTTCTGATGGAGTTTCCTCCAGATCCTTACTCTATCCATTTTCTTCCTCCTCTTCTTCTAAAATCTCAAAACTATTGTGACTTGGTATCTTGTTCTCACTAGGTTTCTTTTGGTGCTTTTTTACACCTCCTTTCCCCCTACCTGCTACTTTGGTGTATCTTTCAGGATCTCTTCTGATGTTGCCTTTCAGTTTGTCCTCTCTTTTGTTGAGTGGGCATTCTCTAAAGAGGTGCCCATGTTCATGGCATTTGCAGCATTTGAAAGGGATGTGTTCATAGTCAACCGCCTGAACCCATTCTTCATCATACACTTCTAGGATGACTTCGTCCGAGAGTGCCCTCGATAAGTCCATTTCTACATAGATGTGAGCAAAGGAGGTATATTTGTCTCACAAAGTCGCCTCTAATATCTTTATAAAATGTCCTAATTTATTACTTATAGCTTTTAAGGATTATGGAAGCCAGTAATTTAAAGGTAAGGAATATAATCTAATCCATACCGGGACCAATGTGAAAATTTCTCGCTCCGGCACAAAATTCATCATCCAAGGTCGCATGTAGAGACCTGCGGCAGAATAGAAGTATGTTCCTCCTTCGAAAATTCTGTCTTTATCCTCCAGGTTCGTGAATATCACCGTAAAAAAACCCTTAGACCCAAGATGTATGTTTAGTTCTCCTTTTGCTTTCTAGGTGTTTTTTATCCATGTGTATAGTGCTTTTTCCGTGGGCCAAATACCCATAAACTTGCATATGACCACATAGGTTGCCATGTGATCTCTGTGCTCCTGCAGAACTGGATCATTCAGGAGCACCCATGGTTTAATATTGGACTTGGGTTTGCAGGGTCCCTTTGTAGCTCTACCCTCTGTCCTCTGACCACTGTCACCCGCATTCGTATCCTGCCGAACCTCCTCGTGGGTCCCTTCCTTATCGTGGGGTTTGCTGCCTTCCATCTTCCGGGTTCCAGTAGTTTTTGCCTCATTTTTCGAAGGATTTTGGAGCTTGTTCCTACTCGTCCCTTTGCCTTTGTTTGAAAATACATTACTATAGGAGGGAGTGGAGCTCCCTACTCTTTGACCCTCCATGGTTACCAGCTTGTTTCTGTCACCCCTGTTTCAAACCTTAGCTATTCCTTCGTCTCCCTAGTTGTCCAGTCAATGTTTTCCTCTAAAAAAAAGAAAAAAAAAGGTCATTATTTAATTACTTATTCTAGATACATTTTTATATCGACGAATCTTTTATACAATTAGCTAGTACATTGGTTTGTGCCAATGTATTTGGGTAGATGGGTGCTGGTCCATAGAATGATTAGTAGTTCAGTTTTTATTGCAAAGAGGTAATTGATTGTGTGTGAAGCTATTATTTAAAAGATAGAGTGGTGTAAAACTCAATGTCGATGGTTGTCCAGTTAGTTTCGCACTTGAGGATCCAGAGAAAGATCTCTCATTTGTTGAAGGCGTGAGAGTAGTCTTTTAGTGAGATTATGCAACAACTTGGGAGGTTATTGACGTTGTTGAGTAATTGAATTTAAAAAATCTGTGATTTAGGAGTTCAAAAATAAAACTAAAAAATCCAATTTACCGACTACAACTTTACAAGCTCAAGCTCCATCATAATTTTTTATTATTAACTCAATAACGTATTTGCCCTTCATTTTATAAATTATTAATTGCTCTTTTAGGAGCCGTGTATTATTAGTGCCTCATTGATAGGCCACGATTATAACAATGAGTTCTTCATTGACCGTACCATTCGGCTTACACATCTTATAACTTCCATTGTCAAATGTAAAACTTAATTTGTCTTACACTAAAATAATATTGTGGTGAAATCTTAATTTGTGTTATTTGAATTGGTTATTTGACTATATATAATTCAGCATCTTGAAAAATTGAAAAATGACTAAACATTTCAATTGTGCATAGTTCACCTATCAAACTTATAATTTCATTACCCAATTGAATTGAATTCAAATTCACTCTTTCATTTAGTACTACGTTCCCATGAATGAGTGAATAGCGCTTATGACACATGACAAGTAATTCCCACCATATTCAAGTTCCTACGATGAACAAAGGAAAGTAAAGTACAAATAGTAAAAAGCCGAATTTACTATGTGCACTTATGATCTCTAACTCAGCTCTACTCATGTCCCTCATATTGCCGTATATATCAACTTCCGCTCTCTCAACGAATTTATTCATGTGAGTGAGTGATGTTGTGTGGCTGTTATTTTGGTGTTCTGTTTAGAAGTGTTTTTTAATTCTTCGGTGAACGATGGGATCTGTGAACATTGATCATAGTCAGAGGAAACGGCTTTAATTGGTGCATGAAGAGACAAACCAGGAGTAAGGAAAATAAGACATGTTATAATGTTGTGAATCGTCTTTAACTTTATAAGGAGGTAATATACAATATAAATTGCGGTAACGTTGTTCAACGAAGAAACGAACTGTAGTAGCATTGTTCAAGGAAGAAACCATTATATAGAGATAGACAGACAGTGACGTCACTGGTAATTAGGTTTGTATTTAACTTTATAACGAGCTAGTATACAATATAAATTGCAGTAACTTTGTTCAACGAAGAAACCAACTGTAGTAGCATTGTTCAAGGAAGAAACCATTATATAGAAATAGACAGTTTAAGGACACTGGTAATTAGATTTGTATTTACGTTATTGTTAACATGCTGGCTACATTATTGTTCAACAAGTTGGTGGTGCAAATACGATAGAAACCAACAAAGAAATTATGGGCTGCAACTAAATTTAGTTAGCATGTGATAATAAAGACTAAAAAGTATATGAAAACTCTTTCATGAAAATGTCAATGAAAAGGGTGTTCTTGTGAGGACGTGCAAGTCATTCAAGTTATCGAATGGGTTTAATAAAGAAAACGAAATCCCATGCAAATTAAACACTAATTTATGTGGAAATGTGTTGAATTAATAGCTCATAATAAACAAAGAAAACTCTTAAAGGAAAAAATATATTATATTATCTCATTTACCAATGTTATATTTTGAGTATAAATGGTCTCATGTGTAGTAATTCGTGACTTTAATGATTTAATTAGTTTAATGAATTTTATAATTAAATCAAATGTTTATTTTTAACTTTCCTTACTTAATGTATGACAAGTAGGATTTATTGTAAGATACTCCAAACATTTTACCTTTTTTCACTTAATGTAAGGCAAGTAGGATTTATTGTAAGATACTCCTTTTTAAGGAGTATTTGTAATTTCAATATGCATTATTTAACTTATTTTGAATTAGTTGCTTCTTCATTTTTATTTTAAGTTCTCCTTGTTTTCATTGTTTTTGGAATTTATTTTGGGTATTTTATGATTTTTGGATTTTATAGATTTTTTATCCATGATTTTCTTCAATTTTTTTCATCTTGTACCTACAAAAAAAAAAAAAAGTCACTACCCCACAACAACATTAATCATCTCAGTTTTTTTTATCAACACATAATTATTACACCTATTGGTTTTTGCAATAGCTTACACTTCATTGTCACAATCCTCAAGAGGTCGAATGCTTTCTATGCTTTCTATGGTGACTTCTATGGTTTCTTCATATGAAAAGAAATACATCACATTATGTGATTTATGTAGTTTCTTCCTACAACAAGCACTAGTGGTTTCAACCATGAACCTTCAAGTTTTTACAAAGTGGTTTTCAAGGTACCATGAGCTTTTCAACATAACATATTTTGGGAGAACGTATGATTGTATTGGACTGATAACATTTGTGATTTAGGTACTTACAATTACAAACTCCCATTTAGGCCAATATAGCCTTTAAACAAACATTGGCTTAAGACAATTTCCTTTCCATAATCCAAAAAAAATAAAATTATTTGAGTACGACCATCATGCTTCTTAAAGATGTATTTCTATGGATTCAATGCATTTACATCTATATGATATTATTATTACTTTACTTCTCTTTTTCCTTCTTTATTCCCTTGCATGGTAACAAAATACCTGCATGTTTACATAGTCATTTCTTCTTTGTATCTTCATCATTCATTTTACCATGTCACCACAGCGATTTGCCTATTGTCTTCTTTCATCATACCACTCTTTTAACTAGCACACCATTTTCTCTCTTTGTTGCTACATCATTCTTTCTCTCATCATAATCTATCTTAATTCTCTTTATTGTTGCATCGTTTTCTTTGTTCATTCTCTTTCTTGCTACATTGTTATTTTTAGAAACAATTTTTTTCAACATGCCACTATATTTGTTTCTACATAATTATCACTATCACCATATTCTTTCATGTTATTGATATTTTTATGTCATTCTCTTTTCTGTTGCATATCTTTATCACCATCTTCTTTCATTATCATTTCATAATGTGATGGAGTCTCCTTCTTTCTTTTTATACCTATATATTATTTTTTTCTTCTTCCTTAAAATAATTGATAAGTGATCACCATATAAAAGGAAATCCATCTACTAAGATATATCAGTTCCAACCATTGTATTCACAAATTTATTAGAAATCCTTTTCAACTACTTGGCCCCAACCTTTTCATATTATTTAAACCTTCTAAAGATAATCCACCTCACTTTCCCCCCTAATAAAGTATTCAATTTCTCAAATTTCACACGAGGCTAGCATACAAGTTCCTGACACCCTCACATATAACCATAATTGATGTTAATCAAATGTATTGCGGTTTTACTTACAGACATATGCTAATCAAATGTAGTTGCAGTGTTACTTCCCATGTCAAAAATTATCCTTATAACAATCCATACATTGATGCTAATCAATTGTAGTTGTAGTTTTACTTTTCATGTCTCAAAGTTTCTATGATTAACCTTCTCCATATTTTATTGTATGGGTTTCGGAGTCATCTATCTTTCTTCCTGTTGCATTATGATCCTTGTTAATTATTCAAATTTGGGGGCTTTCTCTCTCACATTCAAGCATGTGATAAACATCTGATAGCCATCATTCATACCATTCATGGTAATTGTGATGAGATTAGTGTTTGATACTACCTCCAGTATGTTACCCAACTTATCTATTGGCTCTTTGATTCGAGAGATGAACACAGCCACTCATTCAGTCTCCTCCATTTCAATGGAGAGAATATTGTTCTTCAGAAACAATAGGTGATTTGTGTTTTTTATCTGGTACAGTTCCTTGAGAGTTTTTGAGATGTTTTCTGATTTACATTCTTGGATGTAAGGGATAATACAATCTTTCACTAAAAATTTTCACAACACTTTTTCTTTATTCTCCCTCTTTTCCCAGTTCTGGATTGTTGTTGTTGTTCTGCACGTAGCTATGGTTGGCTTATACTCATCACCGATTGCAATTGCCCTTGCATTTTTTCCCCTCAAGCATGGTCTGCAACTTAAATTTCTAATTAGAATAATTAGACTTATGGAGCTTATTGCTCTCATTCAGGTATGCCTCTGTCATCTGGTTTTTCATCTTAACAGGTCTACCTCAAAATAACTTTCCACCTCTAGCAATTGAAAAAAAATTATATCTCTCTCTAGATCTCAAAGAAATGGTGCTCTTAATACAACCCCTTTCAAATGGGCACCCCAAACCACAATTTTTTCCTTTTAAAAAATATTATAACCCTTAAAAAGAAAATTCAACGAAAAAAAAAAAAAAATCATTTCAACAATCTGATGCATCAACGCTTTGTGTTTCTTTAGCAAATAAAAAAAATTGTTGTGAAGGTCGGAGATCTGAAACCATGTTAAAAATGGAAGACAAAAAATATATTCATCAAACTGCGGAGCTAATAGGTGAGGAGCTTTACTTGGAGATTGCTTCTGGCAGAACGCTCTACACATCCATCATTAATCATCATAAATAAATAGTTTACATGCAAGTATGAGAGTTAGAAAAACCTCCTAGAATATACGACCTAATTGTTAATGTAAGGCTCACACATACTAATGAAAGATCTCTACAAGAATACATTTCTCCATTAATTTCAACAAGTTTTTCATTTAGAAAAGAGGTTTGCAACTAGAGACATTTCATCCCTCTCAGCGCTTCATGGATCTAAGTCTAAAATAGATCTAGACTGATTTATTTTCTTAAAATATTCTCAATATATTATGATTAAGATAAGTATTTATCGATTTAATTACGATATATTTAAATCGATTATTAAACCAATGATATATTAATGCTACTTTAAGTTGTGGTTTTAATTTAAAAAAAATGACAGAGTTTAATATCGAAAGTTTGAAGGACAAACAAAAGTTTTAGACCTTACAGAATCCACTATTTCTTAGAATCTAGCCTTTCTTCGTGATATTCTTAAACAAGTATTCTAGCTCGGAACTGTTTGCAATTCCATCGATTTCATACGGTGATGAAAATGTATTTGTCACTCATATAATTTGGAGAGAATTGGATGATATGAAGGGTGAAATTGAGTACGAGTGATTTTTTATTATTATTATAGTTAACAAATTTTACTTAATCTCTCCAAAAAAGTTAGAAGATTAGCCCCCGATTCATATTAGACATGTAACATTGAGATAATAATGCGGTGCTCGACAGTTCCTACCAGTTCAGTGTGAATATTGGAGTGCACAGCTAAGCGGAACTGTTTTGCCCGGAGCCCTACAGCTCATTATTTCACAAATTCCACAAAAATCGAATTCCAACTTTATACAGAATTGGAGTTCCAACTTGATAACTATGATTTGAAGAGGTATTAGATAAATCAGACTGTTGTGCATGACAAACTTTCAAGAATATACTATGCATTGTCTTAATTCGAAAGTTCAGGGTGACATGGATTCTGATGCTAATGCTAAAACCAATCATTTTAGTGTGGCAGGAAAATTTTTTAGTCGACATGGACTATTATCCATTTATTCCATTGCCACTTGGCCTTTAAATAATTATATTTGGGGCGACTAATTCTTGCTAATATCAACTTTATGAGCTTTTTGCACGCGCTGAGCCTCTAAATTGTTAGAATATTAATCATGAAGTTGCATGTCCTTGTTTATAGGACAAGTCATCGGTGTAATTCGACGGGCATTAATAGTCAGCAGGAGCTGTTCAATTTAGGTAAGAAATAATGATAGTTGTTGTAGTTTCTACGGCTAGATGTATTTATAAATTTCATTGTAGGTAATGCAAACAAGAAGTTCTCTTGAGAGAGTCTTCCTTTTGGATATGGTATCATAGTTAAGGAGAGCTGTAAGGAGTGTTACCTTTGAAGCCAAATTCACGCAGGATTCTAGATCTTTCTACACCGCCATTAGTTTCTAGATCATTCCAGATGTCCCTCTGAATCACATACAGGATTCTAGATCCTTCTTCTGTCTCTATAAATTTGTAATTTCTCTGGCCAAGGAATGCAAGCCAAGGCCCAAGCCTGTTATATAATGCAAAGTGATTGTTTTATCTATTCTGCTATTTCTGACTGAGTAATCTTTTTGTTTATCCATTTGTCTGTCTTTGTGAATTATTCTTTGCTTTTGTCATCTAAGTCTCTGAGTATAAATCCGCTCTGTGTTATGTATGCTCTGGTCTAACAACTAGTATCAGAACTAGGGGCAAATATCCACTGTGCAAGCCGCTTAGTGCCATTGCCTTACTCTTGGCAGCATTCGTTAAAACGTTGGTTGTTACCCCTGGAGCTATTGAAGGATCTATCCATGAAATAGCTGAGGAATGTTGGAACTAAAAGATAATTGCTGCAAGAAAAACAAGGCTATGGATCTATGTTTAAACGTGTTGTTGGAGTTTTAAACGTGGAGATCCATGGAGTTTGGAGTTGAAACGTTGTGTTTGTAAGTTTTTTTTTACATCAAGCTTGCACGTATATGTCAAGTTTTTTCTCAAACCAACATATGTTGTATTCCAGCGCCATCAACCATCCCAATGAACTTTGAGCGTTGCGGGACACCTCTTTTAGTCTTTTATCCACACGCATTTACATGGCTCATATTATTCGTTCCGGTTATGGTCCCGTCTCTTATATATTCTCGGGCATTCCTTCCACAATGTATAGCGCCCTTCTTGCACTACCCGACTTTTTCTATGCTATTAAGAATTATATGCAGTTTTCCCCTTTCTTTATATCCAACGATAGTGAAGATGTTAAGCAACTCCCCCATTCTGGTTGCTGCATTGTTGTTTAGATTCCTCATGTTCTGGCATTTCTCAATAAGAAAGTGAGACGACCTTGACATAGAATGGCAACCCATCGAGGCTCCTAATTTGCATATTGCCCTAGCCATGAAGTCTAACTATAAAGGTGTCAATCCACCAGCCAAACATTCTGGAGCCAGGTATATCATCATGGCGATAAAGCTATGACCGACCTAGATCTTACTTTGATGCATCGAAATCCTTGTCGTCTGATGTCTACAATTCGGCTCGATGGATCCCCTCGTTAGCCGGCACTTTCCCTCATAGCCGAGCCGATCATGCTGGGGTGAAGCAATGGGCTTGACCCCCCCTCTTTGGTCCGTTAGGCCCCTCCGATAGTGATTCTGTAAGAATTCCTATGACCGACTAGATATGTGAAATGCGAAAAGGTTAAAACATTATATATGTTTTTATATTTCTTATGAAACATATATAATTATATGTTGGAATTTTGAAAATTATATTTTAAAAAGGATGAAGGTTATTATTACTAAATTTTAAATAGTAATAATTAAAGTTTTATTTTTAAGTGGAGTTTTTGTGTTTTGGGGTGTGAATTTGATTGAAAATGGAGACAACAGTTACAGATATGGAGAAGTTGAGCGGGGTTATTTTTTCCCTATGGAAATCACAAATGGAGGATATGCTGATTTTAAAGGATCAGTATTTGCCGATTGAGGGCACAACAAAGAAACCCTCATCGATGAGAAATGAATAGTGGAATAAGCTAGATAGAAAGATGATTGCAACAATCCACCGATATTTAGCAAAGAATGTTTATTTCAATGTGTTTGGAGAAAAGACGGCAGAAGGATTACGGAAGAAGCTCCATGATCTATATGAGAAGAACACGACATCAAGCAAGGTGTTCTTGATAAATACGCTTTATAATCTCAAAATGAAGGAGGGTGCTTCAGTTGCTGATCACTTGAACGCATTTAATATTATTACTAATCAACTTGCCCTTGTTAAAATCATTTTAGATGATGAAATTAGAGCCATATTGTTGATGTGTTCTATGCCAGACAGTTGGGAAAATTTAATTGTAGCTCTGAGCACTTCAACAACTACACAGACACTGAAGTTTGATGATGGCAGCAGCAGTTTAATGAATGAGGAGTTGCGACACAAGTCAATTGCGGAAAACCAGGGAGAAGAGGCTCTAGCTCTAGCTGATCGTGGTAGGAGAATGGATCGAGGCCAGCAAGGGCGATCAAGATCGAGAGGCCAATCAAAATCAAGGAGAGGCAGAATCATCTACTTTCTTTGTGGCAAACCCGGGCACATTAAGAAAGAATGTCGATTCTGGAAGAAAGGACAAAAGGATTAGAGACTGTCCAATACAAATCACAAGTCATCCAGCACAAATGAAGGTGAGACTACTGCTGCAGCAATAGATGGTGATGTGTTGTTTACTGTTTCAGTATAAGATGCATGTGTATATACATCTAGCAGTAGCTTTGATTGGATCCTTGACTCCGGGGCATCTCACCATGTAACCCCATGCAAGGATAGTTTTGTTTCATATAATCCTGGTGATTATGGTAGAGTGCATTTAGGAAATAATGATTTTTGCAGTATTGCTGGAGTGGGAGATGTCCAGATCAAGATGAAAGATGGACAAGATATATTGTTAAAACAGGTCAGCCATGTACCAGAAATGCGCATGAGTTTAATCTCTATGGGACGACTGGATGATGAAGGCTATTCGACAAACTTTGGAAAAGGAAGCTGGAAAATTAGCAAAGATGCATTGGTCATGGCCAAACGACCCAAGACAGGAACATTATACACATTGAAGACACTGATCGGCAAAATCAGATTTGGCTGTTGTCACAAAAGAAGAAAATTCAGCAGATCTATGGCATAAGCGTTTGGGTCACATGAGCGAGAAAGGTTTCAAAATCCTTGTTGATAAAAATTTATTACGAGGTTTGAAATCCTACAATCTTGATCATTGTGATCATTGTATATATGGTAGACAAAGAAGGGTTTCATTCCTTAGAGGTGGCCATGATAGAAAGAAAAATGTGTTAGAATTGGTACACTCAGATGTATTTGGTCCTGTTAACATCAAATCATTAGGAGGAGCATCATATTTTGTAACATTTATAGATGATGCATCCAGGAAGGTTTTGGCATATCCTATGAAAAATAAAAGTGAAGTGTTTGGAATATTTCAAAAATTCCATGTTGCTGTTGAAAGAGAGTCTAACAAATTGCTGAAGTGTTTAAGAATAGATAATGGTGAAGAATATTACTCAGATGCATTTAAGGAATATTGTAACAGGTTTGGCATAAATCATGAGAAGACTGTGCCTGGTACTCCTCAACAGAATGGTGTCACAGAAAGGATGAATCTCACCATTATGGAAAAGGTGCGAAGTATGTTATCCAATTCCGGTTTGGAGAAGAATTTTTGGGCTAAAGCAGTCAGGACCGCTTGCTACCTCATAAATAGATCTCCAACTACAACCTTGGATGGTGGTATCCCTGAAGAAGTTTGGACTAGTAAGAATTTGAATTATTCTCACTTGAAAATATTTGGATGTGAAGCATTCGTACATATTCTCAAAGAAAATAGAACTAAGCTAGATGATAAATATATGAAATCCATATTTTTGGGATATGTGGATGAAGATTTTGGTTATCGTCTATGGGATCCAGTCAATAATAAAATTATTAGAAGCAGGGATGTTATATTTAATGAGTCAGAAATGTTCAAGAGGATTGTAGGTGAGTTGGAGGTCAAGAAGCTTATTGACAAGTTTAAAGAGCAACAGGAAAACATACCACCAATATAAGAAAATGAACAGCAAATTCAGGAGCATGAAGAACAACAAGTGGAAAATGATGAACAACAAGAAGAATGAATCTTGTAGGAACCTTTACAAGAGATTCAACCTAATAATGCACCACCACAGTTGCTTCGCAGATCTTCTAGGCCTCATAAGCCTTCACAAAGGTATCCTCCTTCAAACTACATTTTGTTGACTGATGAAGGTGAACCTAATTGTTTTCAAGAAGCTTGTAAAGTCAAGCACAGTAAAGAATGGAAGAAAGAAATGGAAGAAGAAATGAACTCTTTGCAGGAAAATAAAACTTGGGAGTTGGTAAACCTCCCAAAAGGTAGAAAGGCTCTACAAAACAAATGGGTGTACAGGATTAAGCATGAAGGTGACAAAAAGAAGGAGAGGTATAAAGCAAGACTGGTGGTGAAAGGTTTTTCCCAAAAAGAAGGTATTGACTGCATTGAAATTTTCTCACCTGTTGTTAAAATGTCATCCATTACAGACATTCTTAGTCTAGTTGCTGCTTTAGAGCTAGAATGTGAATAGTTAGATGTAAAAACTGCATTCCTTCATGGTGAATTGGAGGAAGAAATTTATATGGAGCAGCTAGAAGGCTTCATAGAAAAAGGCAAAGAAGGCCTTGTTTGTAGGTTGAGGAAGAGTCTCTATGGGTTGAAATAGGCACCTCGACAATGGTACAAGAAATTTGATTCATTGATGTTGGAACATAGTTTGCAGAGGTTGGAAGCTGACCATTGTGTCTATATCAAGAGGTATGATCAAGGAAAATACATCATATTATTGTTATATGTGGATGACATGTTGATTGTTGGGCATGATAAGAATAAGATCAATAGGTTAAAGAAAGATTTGGGTAGCACAAGAAAAATATATCAAGAAGGTTCTTGACAGGTTTAATATTAATGATGCCAAGCCAGTTGGTACACCCCTTGCGGCCCACTTCAAGCTGAGTACTGAATTATGTCCTAGTGATGATAAGGAGAAAGAAGAGATGAGCAAGATTCCTTATTCTTCAGCAGTTGGCAGTTTGATGTATGCCATGGTATGCACATGACGAGACATTGCATATTCAGTGGGAGTAGTGAGTAGGTTCCTTGCCAATCTAGGCAAACAACATTGGCAAACAATAAAATGGATTTTGAAGTATCTCAAGGGTACTAGTCATTATTGTTTATGTTTTGGTCATGATGAGACTGTGCTTGAAGGATTTATAGATGTGGATATGGCTGGAGATATGGATACTAGAAAGTCCACTACAGGTTATCTGTATACATTTGCAGGTGCAGTAGTATCTTGGGTGTCAAGGCTACAAAGAATAGTAGCCCTCTCTACAATAGAAGCAGAGTACATAACTGTAACAGAAGCTTGTAAAGAGATGTTGTGGATGCAGTAATTCCTAGGAGAGATAGGTTAAAGAAAGATTTAGGTAGCAAAAGAAAAATATATCAAGAAGGTTCTTGACAGGTTTAATATTAATGATGCCAAGTCAGTTGGTACACCCCTTGCGGCCCACTTCAAGCTGAGTACTGAATTATGTCCTAGTGATGACAAGGAGAAAGAAGAGATGAGCAAGATTCCTTATTCTTCAGCAGTTGGCAGTTTGATGTATGCCATGGTATGCACATGACGAGACATTGCATATTCAGTGGGAGTAGTGAGTAGGTTCCTTGCCAATCCAGGCAAACAACATTGGCAAACAATAAAATGGATTTTGAAGTATCTCAAGGGTACTAGTCATTATTGTTTATGTTTTGGTCATGATGAGACTGTTCTTGAAGGATTTATAGATGTGGATATGGCTGGAGATATGGATACCAGAAAGTCCACTACAGGTTATCTGTATACATTTGCAGGTGCAGTAGTATCTTGGGTGTCAAGGCTACAAAGAATAGTAGCCCTCTCTACAATAGAAGCAGAGTACATAACTGTAACAGAAGCTTGTAAAGAGATGTTGTGGATGCAGTAATTCCTAGGAGAGATAGGAATAAAGCAGGACAAGTATGTGTTATATTGTGATAGTCAGAGTGCCATTCACTTGGAGAAAAACCCAGAATTTCATTCAAAAACCAAGCACATTGACTTAAGGTACCATTGGATCCGGCATGTGTTGGAGGAAGAACAGTTATCCTTGGAAAAGATCGATATATATAGGAACCCTGTTGATATGCTCACTAAGATTCTACCACGAAATAAACATGAGTTATGTAGAGGCATGGTAGGACTCGGTGTGACTTGATGACTCTTATTTGGCTTCAAGTGGGAGAATGTTAAGTGTGAAGCCAAATTCACGCAGGATTCTAGATCCTTCTAGATCAGATCTTTCTAGATCTCCAGGATTCTAGATCTTTCTACACCGCCATTAGTTTCTAGATCATTCCAGATCTCCATCTAAATCACATACAGGATTCTAGATCCTTCTTCTACATTTATAAATTTGTAATTTCTCTAGCCAAGGAATGCAAGCCAAGGCCCAAGCCTATTATGTAATGCAAAGTGATTGTTTTATCTATTCTGCTGGTTTTGACTAAGTAATCTTGTTGTTTCTCCATTTGTTTGTCTCTGTGAATTATTCTCTGGTTTTTCCATCTAAGTCTTTGAGTATAAATCCACTGTGTGTTATGTATGCTCTGGTCTAACAAGGAGGCAGAGCTCAGGGGAGCTGTGAGGAGAGGCCAAGTGGTAAATAGCTATCTTAGGCCGACTGTGGTGATAAGTGTCTGAGTGTTCTCCTATGAGGAGTTATGACTTGTCTCTGTGGTGTGAGGAGTTTTGTGAGCTATTGTGAGGCCGCTTAAGGTAAGCCTAGGAGTGTGTGAGCTTAAAGCCAGAGTGTGTGGGCTTGGTGGTGTAAATTGGAGTCGTTGTTGCGGTGGAGAGTGCATATCAATAGAGTTCTATTGGAAGAGCGATGTTTGACGACAATTGGGAGAACAAAGAAGTATTAGTATAATCCATAGGATTGTCCTATGATCAATTTTTATTGATAGAGGTGAAATTCTATGCAAAGAATGAAAGGGAAAGCATGACAAGAAGCGACAGCGTGAAGATTTGGCATGATTAGGTTCCACGAATCGCTGAAGCAGCTGAGGGTGGTTTGAATTTTGAGATCTACAGAGTTGATGGATTGACGTGTTGTTTGTTTTGTTGTGTGGAGTTATGTGTGTCTTCAACTCTAATTTGGTTTTGTTGTGTGGGTGATCTTCTAACTTTTGGCAAAAGGCCTGTCTAAACTTCCACCCAAGCACAGGATTGGTCAGCTGGTGAAGGGCTTATAATATTTAAAATAGTGTGACTTACATTTCTCCTTTTTGCTTTTTGAATCATGCCTCTGTAGTGTCAAATTGTCTCGAAGATTCATTTCTACAGCTTCCATGCAGACTTTATCAACACATGGTGTTGCAAACCATGCTTCAAGTAAATTTAACTCTTCTTCATAATCTTTTGGTGTACTTTCACATTGGAAATCAATGGTAAGTGTAAAACCATCTGCAGAACCACAATGGTTATGTTCCTTCTACTATGTAATGAGATATTTCTCTTGTTGCACTTCAAACTATGTTTCTGTCTCTTTCTCTATTTTCCCTTTGTGACATTCCTTCTTTTTTATTTCCTCTATCTTTGTCTCTCTCTTTGTCCCTATCTCTTCCACTTATGTACTAAGCTATGCCACTGTAGATAGGTTGTCCTCCACTTGGTTTTCATATTCAAGTGGGATCATCTCAAAAAATAAAATCACATCAATATGGTGCTTTTGGTGCATCATGTGTGACCATTCATCATTAGGCAACAAATCTTCATCAAACTTAACATCAACAAATTGAGTTTCTCGATTCACTAAATTTTCATTAGCAAGCTCTGTTGCTAGATTTACTAAATGTTCATCCACTTGCAATTGTGCATAGTGCGATTCAACAAACTTTTCATCTCGATGTAGATATACTTCAATAGATCTAACTTCATCTTCAACTTCAATGCTCCCCCTTACACCAAAACTCCTTTCAAGGGTATCCCTATCCTCCTTGGCTGTTTTGGTATCTAAAATCAGGGGAAGAATGTCATCATCCACATGTTAGTTTATGCATTTTAATACAAAGGTGTAATTTTTCCTTTTCTCTTCCAAATATAAAAAGACATCAAACATCTCTATGTGTCTCTTTGACCTTCTCAAAATCTTGGATTTTCCCATTTGTTGTGTCTCAACACACAAATAGAACTATAAACATAAATTTTTTTATGTTTTCAACTTCTGGCTCTAACAATAATGGTTGTAGCTATGGAACACGATGGTGACATGCAACAAAAGTCCCTCAAGAACTCAACAGAGATTCAACTTTACCACTCAAAGGGCCCACAAATAAATTTGATCATACAAATTTGTATTATAATCTAAGGGACACAAATTTATCCATACTTACCAAACTTAACCATGGATATGAATACAAAGCACAAAACCCTTTTTTATATGTGCACAATTGCACATTCCTCCTCTTCGCAGGTGCAGAATTCACACTTTTCTCTTTGGCCTGTCATGACCCTTGCTTCTCCTTTATGATCCCTAAAAATTTGAATCGCTTCTCTCATTGGAGTCTTATGCATCTTTGTGTTCTGATACCATGTTAAAGAATGAGAGAAATCATGGAGAAAAATGGAGCAGAGGATTACTCTTCTCAATATTACAAATGAGTTAAATAAGATTACATTGGAAACATCACTAACAAATGACTAAGTCAACTAAAGTGGAATAACTGAAAGTGATTTGGGACACTTGGATGGACAGTTTTGACATTGAGCAGGTGGTTGGAATTAGAAACTCCAACATTTTTTTAATATAGGCAAGACTATTTGCCTAGATATATAGTTCGTAGGTTGTATTCAGCTGATCTTTGAGGGAATTGGGGTGTAGGGCTACTCACATGCGACAAACATGGCATAACTATTGATGTATTTTATCTTTTATGCATTGTCGTGTTTTGGAAGTGTTAATTAACCTTAACTAGTTTTACATGATTTGTAATAGAAGTGTGATTTTTGGGAGTTTGTTGTGGATTTTTGGTCAAATTATAGCCAACAAAATTTGTAGCCAAATATTTATTTGTGTTGTTTACACTAGTTTTTTGACTTCATACATAGATTCAACATCCTTAGAAACCTCTCCATCACTTTGATTGTGAAGAGTTCACCCGTAAAAATTGTGATTTCAATGAATCTCTGTCGAATTCTAGACAAATTAGATTATAAAATAAACCGGAAAATTTTCCAAAAAATGACACTTAAAGACTACTCCATTTTGAATATATAATTGATATAAAGTTATGTTGTTGGATGAGAATAAAACTAATGTTGTAGGATAAATATGGATACCAAAATATCTTGATAAATAAGTTGATTAAATTTATATTTATATTAATTTTAAAACTATAAAGAGAATATAATAATTTTAGTAAGTTCACATTTATATTAATTTTAAATTTGCTAAGAATTTATAATGTTTAAATTGTTTTATGGCGTTGATAAATGGAATGAATTACACATTTTTATCATATTAGAATGAACATCACTAAATTTTTTTAATCACCAATGTACATCTAATTCATTTTGACTATAAATGTATCATGAGTCAAGAAGAATTGAATATCTCACACAAAAATCTTTTTTCAACATAATTCATTTAAGAAAAATTTTCACATCACAATCAATTTATCTTTGAGTCCATGATATATGTAGACTTAAAATATATTTACATTGCTTGATATATACCATGTCTTATTTCCATGTTGAGTACCTAATAAATGAGAGATATCACACATCATTGAACTATTTTGATAAAAAAAATCTTTTAATTTTACATACAAATATTTTATATACATATTTATATAAAATTAATATTGAAATATTTTAATTATAACTTATATGATTTTTTTATTCTTATTAATATTTAAATAATACTTAAATGTAAATTCTATATTAAATATTGAAATATTTACACATCACACGTTTATATTATGTATATAAAAAATAATATATATTTATATTTTATTATTTTTTCATTATATATAAAATTTATATAAATTATTTTTATTTAAGATTCATTTTAAAATATTTTATCAATAAAATACATTAAATATTTTATATACACTACTCAATAAATGATTGAAAAACAATAAAAAAAATATTATAGTAATTATCATTTTTTAATACATCTAGACGATTTAAAATTCCAAAGACAATTGCAAAACTATGATTCCCCGTGGCTTTTAATTTCACGTACTTTTAAATCGCAAACAGAGAATTTCAGTTTCGAAACCTAATCAAAAGTACAAAATTAAATGAAAAACATAAACATAGAAATAAAAATAAAAATAAAAAATAATTATTATATTGATAGATACAAGTAGGTTAGGTATGTTAATAGATAAAATAAGTTAAGTGGATTTGAAGATATAGTTTCTATGATATATGTTAAAATATTTATTGTAGTATACATAAATTAAGGGTTAATATTTAATTTCAAGTTAGTTACATAATTTTAATTAATTTATTTCAAATTAATTAATTAAAGAAAATGTCATATCAACACATGTCATATTGGTAGGTGTTATTAATAAAGCATGATATTGAGTTGGAAAAAAACTATTTACAAATTAAACATTTCCATATGTGAATATTCATAGTTAAGAATATTGTTTAAATCATATGTTAATTCTTTTTATAGTTAATAATAATAATAATTTAAAATAAAATTATAATTTGTGTAATTTTTAAATATGGGAAATGTGACGTGTATTTTGAGGAAAGTATTTTGATGTTTATTAATGCCTGTTGGCAATTATATAATTTATATAGGTGTGCTAGTAATAAAAATATTAATAAAATTAAAAAATAGATAATTTTTTTCAGTGCAAAAAAAAGTTGTATATATTAATATAATTCCACTACAGAGGTTCTGATACAGTATAGTATGGAATAGGGAATAGAGAAAGGTAGAAATTAACTTCCACCATATAACATATGGAAACATGACGATATATACGGAAATACATATACAATAAGCAAAAGAGTAGAAAACTAATAATCAGAGATATGGTAATGAATGTGGTACCTGTGCATATGACAGTGAATAAAAGGAAAGGATCATAATACATACCAGGACGATGAGACTCCTATATACCCGGCAATGAGAATTGTTGAATTTGATGCGAGACAGTCCCCACAGTGATGCTCAAGTTCCATATTCCGCATTGTGATAATAGGCCCTTCTTTGATAAAACATCAACGATCATATTTTGAGAGCAAATTACATGAGCGATGGAGAAATCCTTTGAAGATTTCCAGATAGAGGAGATTCTATGCATCCATCTGGAGAGGTTGGCATTGTTAATGGAATGTTTGCTGATAACATGATCAATAATGATTTTTGAGTCTCCATAGATCCAAAGGCCGCTAATGTTCAGGAAAGAGAAAAAACTTAGAAGTCCATATAATGCCATGGCTTCCGTTTTATTGTTTTTTCTAGCACCCCCATTCCAAAAAATTTCATAGTGCTGGTTCTCCATGATATTTATGAACACTCCATGCCCGCAAATACCTTCTTGTGCTGTGCCATCGAAGTGTGCCCTTGGAAATGACAAAAGAGGATTGACATGCAATTTTGATATTCCTTTCACTTGCTGAGGAATAATGGGAATGAGCGAGAGATATAAAGAAATAATACGGTCAAATAATAGCATAAAGTTCTCCTTATAATCTTGAAAAATGACCCGATTCCTCCATTTCCAAATGAACCAGAACACAATAAGTGGGATACGCCTCCATATCATTTTATGCTTACTCCACCAGTTGAAAGCATCTTTTATGGATGAAAAAGTGTTATATTTGAAACCAAAATGGGTGGCAAGCTTCTTCCATAGAACCTGAGTGTGGAAACACTATAGAAAGATGTGACAATTGTCCTCTGTTGCAGATAAGCAAATGCAACAAATGGCTGGGCCATGCCAATTCCTTTTTCATAATTTTTAAAGCATATTTATTAACCATTTTCTTTTATATAAATTTAAAGTTCATAATTTTTAAAGCATATTTTATGTTTTGAATGGTAATAGAGTTTTATGGAAGAAATTACAAAATATGCAATGAGTAATTAAATTTAATATGACTAAATGTCAGTCAAAAATAATATAATTATTATTTTAACTTTCAAAATTAATTTAAATTTAGTTTAATCAAAATTTTAATATATCACAAAAATAAAAAACATATTATCTACTTAATATTATTTATAAGCAAAGTAAATTAAAATAAAGATACTAGCCACATCATTGTTATAATATTAATCATTAAGAGTAATAGATGTTAAATTAAGATAATTTTATTTATTATTAATTTTTTTTGAAGTTAGTCTTTTTGTATTAAGTCAAATGAGGATTACCTATACCAAAAATTTTCTTCCACGGGAAACCAAACTAGTAACATAACTTCAAATTCCTTAAGTAACACCTCTTCTAGTTAGAGCATCTTGTAAATAGAAACATATAAAACTAGGGTAGTTGTCATACCTTGACTTATATTGACATGAGAAAACAAAAAAAGTACTAATAGTGCAAGCAAAAAAACTACTGAGTCATAACCATTGGGTAAAATCTCCTAGGATAAAGAGATGTTCGTTCATCTTTGAGATATTGGGTTATCTACCAGAAATGGTTAGTTGTCAATTTTCTCCTCTAGCTCTGCCAATTTGGAATTTGACCTCCCTATGTAATTTGCAATATTCAAATACTGTTTAACCTTGTACATGTCATGATTGATGAAGTGAAAAAATATATGCAATATACAATTATAGTAAGAAAATCAACCCTTTCATGTGAACTTACATCATATCAAAGCTGACGCAAAACTCCCATACCTAATGTAATTAAGTAGAGGAAAAATTATATTTTAATATAACTAAAATTTGACTTCATTCATGATGGAAGATATCGTGGTTCAAATTAAGTAGAGACACATGGTATGGGGATTTATGAAGCTCGCTTATCATTTACAGCAAGGAACCGATGTATGAGTACTCTCATTTTTGTAACGCGTGGGCAACTATTACAAGTTTATTTTTTTATTATTATTCTTCCTTGCAAAAACACAATTTACTTAAATTTTTAATTAATTGATTGCTTAAAAGCAAAATAAAAACGTTTGATGGTTAGACCATCACTGTGAAAATAGATTTAAAAAAAATAACGTTTAATGTTTAGACCATCATTATGAAAATACATTTAAAAAAATATAAATCCACACGAAATTTTTCGTCACCAAATTCCAAAAATACGTAAAAACGTGTAATAATTAGATCGTCGGTTTTGTAATCTGCGCAGCTAGGCGATGTTTTCACTCAGTTAGTAATATACAATTATTCCATTGCCACTTGGCCTTTAAATAATATTTGGGGGGACTAATGCTCCTGAATATCAACCTTCCGAGCTTGCTGCACGGGATGAGCATCTGAACTCTCGACAAAATTGCTCTCTCTGGAAAAGAAATGTTTCACGACTTTAGAGATTAAATCAGATAAATGAGAGTTGGTTTTCTCGGCCACTGAGAAAATCATCGAACAGACTGTTGTACGTTACCAGCTTTTGGAATATAACACGCTTCATCTGAGTTGGAAAATTCCGAACGCAAGTTTATTGAGGACGAAACATATATTATATTTAGAAAAAGTGATCTAATGAATAATTAATTTATTTTTTCTCTTGGTGTTTCTATTTTAAGATTTTCCATGTAAAATTCAATATTTATTAGTAAATTTTCTTTACGATTTGTTTTATGATTGTTTCTATGAAGATGTCGTGATTCTAACGTTTTATGAAAGGCTTTTGACAAAAACTCTCATTTATTAGTAAATTTGCTTTGCGATCGTTTCTATGAAGATGTCGCCATTCCAATGTTTTATCGAAGGGTTTTGACAAAAACTCTCATTTAAGGAGCAAAAAAAAATCGTTTTAGCTAAACAACAATGTTTTCAATCTTTTCTTCCAAATTAGAGTAATCGATATGAGCATCTGTGTCAGGCAACAGAGTAGCAATCACTAATCTCAAGTGAATTTAGACCTATGCGTTCAATGTTCTCTCTTTGTTGATTAAAGTGAAGGCGTTCTTTAAAAGTTCTATTGTGAAATTGTCACCCCCGGTGACTGCCAAGGGAAGTTGCAGTGCCAAAGTCCACGGTGCGGCCTTGGCCAACGAGTTTAATGAGTGGGATAAATATTTTCTCGAGCATTTTTTACAGTGATCTTTTTTATAATCCTTTTTCAAAGAGTCCATTCCGAAGTATTTTTGGGTCGGGTGATGTACTTATCTTTCCTACTCACCATGGTTTTGTGTGATATTGTAATTCTGGATGACCACTACAGCATTGCCAAAGATGAGGACGAAAGCCAGTTCCTACCACAATCCCATGAATTGACCATTGATATTGGCTAAAATATATTAATCGTTAAGAACAAGTCTGTTCTAGGCTTAGTAAACAGGGTGCAGAGTTTTGTCTTATTTAGAGGTTACACTTGCTCTAGAAAAGGCTTTGAAGTGTAAATCTATGACAAAAATACATTACATTGTCATATTAACCCAACGGAGATGTATGGAATGGTGTGGTTATAATTGTTTGAATTAGTGTAATTAATATGTATTATTTTTTTAAATTAATTTATGATGAACTTCATAATCTGATAAAAAGGTCCTGATTTAATAATTGATTCTAGATACATTCTTATATCGACGACTCTTCCGTATAACTAGCAAGTATATTGATTTGTGCCCATGTATCTCGGTAGATAGGGGCTCGTTTATAGAATGACTAATAGTTCAGTTTTTATTGCAAAGAGGTAATTGATTGTGTCTAAAGCTATTATTTAAAAGATCGAGTTGTGTAAAACTCAATATGGATGGTTGTCGAGTTCGTTTCGCAGTTACGGATCTAGGGAAGGATCCCTCAATTGTTGAAGACGTGAAAGTGGTTTTCTGGTGAGTTGAATTTGGGAGATCTGTGATTTGGGAGTTCGAAAGTGGAACTAGAATCCAATTTGCCAACTAAAACTATACGAGGGTTATGAAACAATTTGATGGAGTTCTCTCTATGCGTTTTTGAACATGTTTAAAAAAGCTAATGAAAACATTATTGAGAAAAAGATTGGAACAAGTACTAGTTAGGAAAGGGACATGGAAATTTAACTCCTGCTTGTCTTATGCATATTGAATAAAATTCATCTCCATAACTGCTAATTAGTTGGATCTCAAAGATTTAACCAACTAATATATCTCCTACTTTAATATTTGGTTGAGATATTTTCTAAACTAATTAATTATTTAATTAATATACCATACATACCTTAACCCAGTACTTATTATATTTATATGTTACACAACATACGCCTCAGGTAGGGAGCATGTAGATCCTTGATGCCTCCATCATTCAATTCAGGCTGCAAATGGGCCCTCGAAGCATCCATTTACCGCGTGTAACATTTAATTTTCTTTTATGGCCAACAATTCAATCTGTGCATGCAATTTGTTATGCGAATTTGATAATTAAGAGGTCAATTCAACCTATACAACCTATTTTCCAAATTCCCGGTAAATCATTTCTTAAATTAAAGAAGAATTCTGCTTCACCTTCACGGTTCATCGTTAACCGATTTCTTCGTAGTCTTCGAAAATGAACTCTCTCTTTAACTATGTTGATTCCATGGTCTGTGCATTTAAAAAAATGAAAAGATTGATAAGCTCCGTCATAGTTTTTTACTTTTATCTCAGTGACGTATTTGCCCTTCATTTCATAACTTATTAATTGCTCTCTTAGGAGCCATGTATTATTAGTGCCTCACTATAGGCCACGATTATAGCAATGACTTGTTCATTGACCGTGTACCATTCGGCTTAGACATCTTATAATTAACTTTGCCAAATTTCCTTTGTCAAATGTAAAACATAATTTTTCTTACACGAAAATAAATTTTAAAAAATGCAGTTTTTGCTATTTGATGGGCTTTTAACTTCGAAGTGTTATTGCGGTGGTGATCTGTAGCTGTTCTAAATGCTCCCATTCAATGTCTATTACTTTAGGAATTAGTTTAGGAGTTGATTTTAAGTGTAATTTTTTGGAGTTTCTTGTGGATTTATGGCCATAATTTATTGCAAAAATTTATAGTGAAATTTTGATTTTTGTTGTTTAAATTTGTTATTCAACTATATATATGAATTCATCATCCTCGAAAATTGAAAAACGGCTGGGTACTTCAATTGTGGAGAGTTCACCCATCAAACTTATAATTTCAATAAATCCCTCTCAGATTCTAGACAAATTAAATCCGAAAATAAACCGTTTTTTTTTTTTTTTTTTTTTAATAAGAAAGTAATTATAAGTAATTTACTAAACTTGATATTTAACTTTGTCAATTTCAATGCTCAATTGAATTCAAATTCACTCTTCATTTAGTACTACGTTCCCATAAATGAGTGAATAACACTTACGACACACTGTAATTGCCACCATACTCAAGTTCCTAGGATGAACAATCGAAATTGAAAGTAAGGTACACTAACACACAGTGGAAACACTCGCTCAGCCATCCTACACCAAAATGAATGGACAAACTAAAAAACTAAAATATTTCAATATAATCTCTTATTTCCCTTAGCCCAGGAGGGGCCAAGGTTCCTCAACCAAGGATGGGCCAAGCCCTCAAGGGCTCTGTGTGGTGCAGGTAAATTATCAGTGCGGACACAAACAATTCCTCTAGCCTCAGACAAACAAACAATCTATGGAAAACTTCCTTAAGCTAGAATCAAATAAGAGGGCCTACCTCTTAGAACACTATTCCACTTAGTGATGATCCTGTTTTCTTACTCTAGCTACTTTGCGTTTTCTTCCTTCGAATACCTGAAACAAATAAACAAACAACAACAACAAACATGATAGCATACAAATTGCATTCAACCTACTTGATAGGTCAAGGAACATTAAGCCATGAAATGTAGGATAACATTTCAATGTAGGAAGTCAATCAATAGTTGTATTCATATAAGTTCAAAAAGAGATTACACTAATGGCTTGACATTGTTGGTGTCCTCTGACATATCCGGGTTCCCACACTTCTTCCAGCATATCATAGCCCCAACAATGGAAGTTCTAAGGCTTCTTCCCTTTAGTCTCAAACCAAACCAAACACACTATTCTACCTCAAACGTAAACTAGAAAGCTACAAGCTATAAATGTCTTGTTGATTATTGAAGATCCAAAACTACTAAGACTGAAACTAGTGAATCTTGTAAAAGGAGGGGTTTATATAGCTTGGATAGAGGGGAGATGGCTCCTCTTATCATGGGAGAAGGCTCTATCTCTTGGGTTGGTTCCATCCTAATAGGGGAAAGGAGCCCAACCTGACTTCCTCGACTCCATCCAGCCCAATCATTTACCATACTTTCATTACGAAGATTCTAGACCTGGAAGCTTCAACTCCGTATTTAAAAAATCGAAATGAAAGGAGGAACTTAACTAACAACTTGACTTGCTGAGCACACAAACAGGTGAATGGATGACGACCTAGATGCCCTAGGGCTACAAACCATCCAAGGACTCAAGAAACCAAGTGAAGAAAAGGCAAACCAAACAAGCACATAAACCAAGCCAATGGAGCTTTAATGTCAGGGAGAACACAGTCAAAACAAGCTAAGAGACAGAAATTAGAAGGGCAAGACACACTGGTTATGATCTAGGGGAAACCCTGATCTTCACCTACAACAATCGCTGCGACTACCTAACTAACAGCAAGTGCCAGAAGCGGGTACGCGCGACTGTTTTAAAGAAACTCGCGTGTATCGGCGCGACTGTCCGAAAAATAAATGCGTTGACTGATGATTCAAGGAAAAAAATAAAAATTTCAAAGGCTAAAACCAGACTTTCCACCATAAATTTTAGACTCGAGGCAGTAAACCAGGCAAAGCAGAGGAAACTAAAGGGAAATGGTGATACTAGAAAAGTTCACACAAAACCATAAAATGACAGTCATGAAAACAAAAGGATTGGTTCACTAGTGGAGTCGCCAATTTTTGGTGCAGGTAAATTCTCAGTGTGGACACAAACAATTCCTCTAGCCCGAGAGAGTGGGTCTAGCCACAAACAAACAATTTATGGAAAACTTCCTTAAGCTAGAATCAAATAAGAGGGTTTACCTCTTAGAACGCTATTTGTCTTGGTGATGATCCTACTTCCTTACTCTAGCTACTTTGCGTTTCCTTTCTTTCAATACCTCAAACAAGTAAACAAACAACAACAACAAACGTTATAGCATACAAATTGCATTCATCCTACTTAATAGGTGAAGGAACATTAAGCCATCGAACGTAAGATAACACTTCAATGTAGGAGATCAATCAATAGTTGTATTCATATAAGTTCAGAAAGAGATTACAACCAATGCCTTGATGTTGCTAATCTCCTCTGACATATACAGGTCTCCACACTTCTGCTAGAATCTCATGGATAGCCCCAACAATGGGAGTTTTAAGGCTTCCTCCCTTTAGTCTCAAACCAAACCAAACACACTATTCTCCCTCAAACATAAACTAGAGAGCTACAAGATATAGATGTCTTGCTAATTATTCAAGCTCCAAAAATACTAAGACTGAAACTAGCAAAGTTTGTAAAAGGATGTTTTTATATATCTTGGATAGAGGGGAGATGGCTCCTCTTATCATGGGAGAAGGATTTATCTCTTAGGTTGGTTCCATCCTAATACAGGAAAGGAGCCTAATCTGACATCCTCGGCTCCATCTAGCCCAACCATTTATTAGACTTCCATTATGAAGCTTTTAGACCTGGAAGCTTCGACTCCATATTTAAAAAACTTGCCAAAAGAGGATCGGTGTGACTGAGAAAAGGCTCAATAGCACTGTATGGCACTAGTCCTAGTTTTAATCTTTGCAAGGCGATGTGAGGAGGAAACTGGTCATTAGCACCGGTCTTGTAAACTAGAGTAAAAGGAAGATTCTTGGGAAATGATGCAAAAGGGAATCATTCTGCTCATGAAGAGGGACATAATGGGAGTTTCTTCATGGTGGGAAAGCAAGTAGGGTTCACTGTAGAGGTCCTCCAAGATCGTGGAATGGGGAGTATAGGGATAGTGACAAAATGTTGTGTAATAATCCTGCTTAGAGATGTATTTCTATGGATTCAATGCATTTACATCTATATGATATTATCATTACCTTACTTCTCTTTTTCCTTCTTTATTCCCTTGCATGTTAACAAAATACCTGCATGTTCACATAATCATTTCTTCTTTATATCTTCATCATTCATTTTACCATGTCACCACATTAATTCGTCTATTCTCTTCTTTGATCGTACCACTCTCTTAACTAGCACATCATTTTCTCTCTTTGTTGTTGCATCATTCTTTCTCTCATCATATTCTATCTTCATTCTCTTTATTGTTGCATCATTTCCTTTCACCATTCTCTTTGCTGCTATATTTTTCTTTTTAGAAACAACTTCTTTCGTCATGCCACTGTATTTGTTGATGCATAATTATCACTATCACCATATTCTTTCTTTCTATTGATATTTTTATGTCATTCTCTTTTTTGTTGCATATATTTATCACCATCTTCTTTCATTATCATGTAATAATGTGATGGAGTCTCTGTCTTCCTTTTTATATCTATATATATATATTTTTTTCTTCTTCTTTAAAATAATTGATAATTGATCACCATATAAAAGGAAATCCATCTACTAAGATATATGAGTTCTAACCATTGCATTCACAAATTTATTAGAAATTCTTTTCAACTACTTTGTCCCAACACTTTCATATTATTTAAACCTTCTAAGGATAATCCTTCTCACTTTTCCCCCTTAATCAAGGATTCAATTTCTCAGATTTCACATCAAGCTAGCAAACATGTACCTGACACCCTCACACATACCCATAATGTATGTTAATCAAATATATTGCAGTTTTACTTCCAGACATATGCTAATCAAATATAGTTGTAGTGTTACTTCCCATGTCAGAAAAATTCCTTACAACAACCCATACATTGATGCTAATCAATTGTAGTTGTAGTTTTACTTTTCATGTCTCAAAGTTTCTACGATTAACCTTCTCCATATTGTATTGTATGTGTTTTCAATTTACATTTCCAGTGTAAAAAGTCTATTTATATCTAAATTTTACAATGAAAAATAAATATGGGTTGAGTCTCTCACAATTGTCTATTTCCTAGATGATTTGAAGAGCATTATATGTACTATTGGTCTGCTTACGCCCTTTACTATCAAAAAATTTATGCCTTGAACATAAATTTCTTCTACATGTTATAAAATAAGATTCTCTATCCTGGGTCAACAAATAAATGTTGTGAAATTTAGCCCACTAATTGATAGGTCAGAACCATGTACAATTTTTTCCTTTGTTTGAAATTTGTCATGTAGCAACATCTAACATAACTTTTTTCACTAATATGACAATACATTTTGGCTCGTTGGTTTTTAGATTTTCTCATGGAGATAATACATTTATTTAAATCGTACTATCTCAATGGAAGGTCACCTATCCTTCAAGCAAGAGGTTGGTGGTTCGATTCCATCGTGCTCTAACATGAATTAGTCACTAAATAAATAAAAAGATTCGCATTGTATATTTTGTTGCTAAAGGAAATTTTGGAATTCTTTATTGTCTCTAGAGAGATAATAACTGAGATTAAAGACATAACGTCTCTATAGAGACAATAACTAGGATTTTTCTCTTGAGAGACAAATTATTTTTTTTTTCTCTTAAGAGACAATAATACTTGTCTTCTATATTGTCTTTATAGAGACAATTTTTTAAGACAATAATTTGAGACACTCAATTTGTTTTTTAAGAGGAAAAAATGAATTGTATCTTAAGAAACAAAAATGAATTGTCTCTTTAGAGAATACTTGTTTTCTATATTGTCTTTATAAACACAATTTTTTAACACAATAATTTGAGACACTCACTTAAAGGCAATATTTAAGATAATTTACAAGTTTTTTTTGTCTCAAATTAAGACAATTTGTTAAAAAATTGTCTTAAATATTGTCTTAAAACACCCCTAGATGTATTCTCATAATATATAATCTTATACATATTTAAAATACTTAAATTGAGCACATTAATTATATATTCAACATATTTATTGTTTCGCTATGACTGAAATCCATCTTAATCTCGGATCTATCAAGAACACTAAGGGATCAAATCTCTTGAGATTCAAACATTTCCTCAAGTTTTACATTCAAAAAGAGATTTGCAACTGGAGACATTTGATCCCATTCAACTCTTCATGAATTTTTTAAGATTTCATAAGGGAAATCTCTATCTTCATTAATCAAATAATATATTACATATATATAGGAGTATTGTCTCAAGATAGGAAACCATCTTGGACACACAATCTGCTGGTTGAGAGAATATCTAAACCACACACCAAACTAGGGAAACCACTACTATAGAATAGGAATAGGCTGTTTACATAGAAAGTCACAACTGAGACAAGTAGGAACTAATATTCCAACACACCCCCTTAATGAGTACTTGTCCCAATATCAATCTGCAAAGTCTAGTTGTGGTCAAACATAAAAGAATATGTTGATGTCCATATAAAGGAGAAACCATCCACCAGAATGCATGGGTGCCAACCGCTGCAACCACCAGTCTTGTAGGATGTTCTTCGCATACATGTTTCTGTCAACCATTATAACCGCATACATGTACCTATACCTGTAAATCCCCCTCCAATATCATCATGGGTTTTATCAGATTACCCGTAACCATGCTTTTGGTTTTATTGGATCACCATGAACCATGAAACCAAGGGCTCTTAGCCACCAAGGATAAACACAACCACCAAGGCTCAACTTAGCCATGAAGGCTCAACACAGCCACAAAGGCACTCCAGCCACTCTGGGCCACAATCTTGCCACTGGGGCACTCCAGCCACTCTAGTCTACAAACCTATCACTAGGGTACTCCAACCACTTTGGGACACAAACCTGCCACTAGGGCACTCCAGCCACTAAGGCTCAGCAAAGACCCGACTCAACCAGGGTGAGGGTTTTCTCGTCTAACCCTAAACCATGTCAATAGGAATCTCCATCCCACTTCACTCTTACATGTGGTTTCTGGCTTACCACAAACCGACACTGCAAATACAAAGTGGTTTTTAGATTACCATGAACTATATGGGGGTACACATGCCTTACAAGGCTTACAATGCAACTCCAAATTTTGGAGTTGCCGGGTACATACATTACAAAGACCACTACAAAACATCATATACTTGCTTACTAATAAAATGTGTGACTCATAATACAACATAATATTGAGTCTATTCTACAAACACAAACAAACTTTCAAGCCCATTTGAATCCTTTGCCACTCACCTTCGATACACCATACCATTTTTATGCTCGAACAAATCACTGATTTCCCACATGAATATCATCAGCTTTGTACTTTTGAATCTTTGGCATCTCCATTTTTGACTTGGCATATAGGTCTTGATCTCCATGTTTTACTTGCCATTCGTTAGAGTTGTGAATTCTAACAAAATTAGCTCATAGTGAGGTCGTGAATCTCAATAAGTATACAAATTTCCAAGACATATTTACTTTTACCGATACCAAAAAATACACAATGGGTAAAAATACATTGGGTATAAACTGCAAGTGTTGGTCATGGGAGAACCAGTAAATGAAATGGATGTGAGGAATAATGGCATGGATATATATAATATCTACCGTGAATCCTTTCATTCCCCGTGCCCATTGTAATTTGCGGCAACATCATGTGGCCTTTGGTACCAACCAGTTACCAGATAATTCAACTGTGCACAGTCATAATATTCGTGCACCAAACTCAATATTCTCACAACTCCATAGTTATTGCACTATGAATGAATCCTTCAAAATCATGTGGCCTCTCTACAAGAATCCACTTTCTAGAGTTGTTAAACATGCAAGTTTGTAACACACCTGCTCACCCCAACGGATCGTAGCATCACTCACAAATCTTTGGTCACGCCATGTTGTCGTGCAGGATCCATATCCTCAGGAAGAGACGTCAAGTGTTCCTAAGAGTTCTCCTCATCATTATATCGAATTAGTTTCTGGTTTTGAAAGAAATATAGGCACCTTAACACATCTAAAAACAATTGCAAGCTTCCACAAGTACTCCACATATTCTCCACTCTCCTTCAAACCCCTGGAATGGAATCGAATACTTCTACACTCTTCTCGGATCGACTTGGTGACTATGGTGTACCCTCTAATCAAGGTGCCTCCAATGATGTAGATGAGATAGGCTATGCACAATCATGGGCATCGTCTGATCATCCATCCAACAATCACATGAAACCACCCATTAAATTATGCAAAATAGTCACTTTCTAGTCGGGGCAATTCAGTCTGGACAACGTTCTCCACATGAGCTGCATGCTCTTCATAGATCCACGACTCCAGCAGCTCAACGCACAAGCAAAACTCCTATTCCATTCAACTCCACTCCTCCATTCGTAGGAAGATAAACCATTGATCGAAAATCGGTGGACATTGTGGTGATCACCGCCTTTTCCTTAGCTGAGTCTCGATCATCGCCAGAGGCTGGTTGCCAAGTGTTGAAAAATAGAGTGGCATTGTCGTAGGTAATGGCCCTTGTTACAGAACTTGTCTTCTCCCTCACCAGCCCTTGGGAAATCTAGGTGCTAGGACATCACCCCTGTGGCGATGATGATGGTATGAGGGTTTTCAAAACATCTAGTCGGGTCAGGCCGCATGTCAATCTTCACATAGGGCCAGCTCGAGTGAAGAGATCTCCTCCAAACTTTCCCTCTGACAGTTTTGTCTGCCATGCACCAATAGTCAATGTAGACACCACACAAACCCATAGTGGACAAAAAACAACAAATCCTAACACGACAGTGAAAGGGTTGCTCTCGGCTTCATTATAGTGGGACCTCAACACAAGAGTGAACTGCAACGATTCCGATCTTCCATAAAACACAGAATGGAAACACTCATCCATGCTTAGCCAAGCTCTGCCCAAATGAATGGACAAACTAAAAACTAAAATATGTACAAATATAATCTCTTATTTCCCTCAGCCGAGGAGGGGCCAAGGCTCCTGAACTAAGGACGGGCCAATCCTAGGATGGGCTAGGCCCTCAGGGGCTCTGTGTTGTGCAGGTAAATTCTCAGTGTGGACACAAACAATTCCTCTAACCCGAGATAGCGGGTTTAGCCAAAAACAAAAAATCTATGGAAAACTTCCCTAAGCTAGAATCAAATAAGAGGGCCTACTTCCTAGAACACTGCTCCGCTTGGTAATTATCCTGCTTCCTTAGTCAATCTACTTTGTGTTTCCTTCCTTCGAATACCTGAAATAAGTAAACAAACAACAACAACAAACGTGATAGCAGACAAATTGCATTCAGCCTACTTAACAGTTCAAGGAACATTAAGCCATCAAATGTAAGATAACACTTCAATGTAGGAAATCAATCAATAGTTGTATTCATATAAGTTCAGAAAGATATTACAACCAATGCCTTGACATTGTTGGTCTCCTGCGACATATTTGGGTTCCCACACTTCTGCTAGCATCTCATGGATAGACCCAACAATGAACGTTTTAAGGGTTCTTCCCTTTAGTCTCAAACCAAACCAAACACACTATTCCCCCTCAAACATAAACTAGAGAGCTACAAGCTATAGATGTCTTGATGATTATTCAAGCTCCAAAAATACTAAGACTGAAACTAGTGAAGCTTGTAAAAGGAGGGGTTTATATAGATTGGATAGAGGGGATATGGTTCCTCTTATCATGGGAGAAGGCTTTATCGTTTGGGTTGGTTCCGTCCTAATAAGGGAAAGGAGCCCAAAATAACTTCCTCGGCTCCATCCAGCCCAACCATTTACCAGACTTCTGTTACGAAGCTTCTCGACCTGGAAGCTTCGACTCCATATTTAAAAACTTTCCAAAAGAGGATTGGCGTGACTGAGAAAAGGCTCAGTAGCGTCGTACGACACTAGTCCTGGTTTTAATCTTTGCAAGTTGGCACGAGGAGGAAATTGGTAATTAGCATCGGTCTTGTAAACTGGGGTAAAAGGAAGATTCTTGGTAAATGATGTAAAAGGGAATCATTCTGCTCATGAAGACAGACATAATGGGAGTTTCTTTATGATGGGAAAGCATGTAGGGTTCACCGTATAGGTCCTCCAGGATTGCGGAATGGGGAGTACAATGATAGGGAGAAAATGTTGTGTAAAAGATGCCCCCTAAAGCGTGAAGGCCGAAGTAGAGTGAGGGGTGATTGTTTACAAGTAAATGTGGGGAACTAGAGTCCATCATTGGAAAACCTATAAGAAATCATAGATGCATATAAATCACTAAAAACATTGACAAATGATACATGAATTGTGGTATGATGCAACTATCCAGAGAATGATCATGTAAATTGATCCAAGGCATGGGCGTAGCCACCCATAGAGAGGATCATATCGAAACCAAGGTATGGTTGCAGCCATCCAATAATGAGAAGGATCACTTATAACAACTCATGGTATGGTCATAACCATCCATCTAAAAGAGACATGTATATCAGCATGATCATGTCACATTGCCTTGAAACCTGGACTTGTGTAATTTGAGCCCAGGGTCTTGAACTCCAAGATGACTCAATCAGAGTACAAACCATAACATGTGAATGAATGTGTTGAAGTCGAACATGCTAGAAAGTTTCTTGATTACCGATCAATGATGTGAACCATTAACAAGCACAAGAGAAACCATCAATAATGATAATGGCTCTCAAGGTACTTGCAGCACAGTTCACGGAATCTGAATAAAGGAACTAAATTCGAACACCCGTGAAATCACCCGATCGAAAGCCAATGATATGAACTTATTGTCGAGTGCGAAGAACTTGCCATTAGGGCATGCAAGCTCTAAGGTAATAGAAGGGAGTCTCTTGATCGACTTCATGGATAATGAGATGAAGTCGACAGGAAGCGACCATGTTGAAGGAAGGCCATGATCTATCCCACATCATCGACAGGAGACAAAGGGATGCAATTATTTTAGGTGCTACATAGAATCAAGAGTAAGTGTAACCGTAGAAGGACTAACTCTTGAACATATTGGCAACACGACTCTGGAGTTTGGCAGCTTTTGGATCCATTGGATCGGTGGTCATGATGACATGGCAGAGATCAAATGGAAGGCAAAACTGAATGGCCCAACCCAGGAAGGTCAATGATTGAAAGGAGGATATCCCAACCTGACATGAAGCAGAAAGTGTCATGTTTAAGAGTGAGCTGCCGACACAACTGATAGAATTTCCCATTTTCGCCCACCATTTCTGGCAGGTACCCCAATTATTTTTTAATCATAAGCTTGAAGGGGATAGCATGTGATTGCACTGTAAGTTCATCCTTCAGACAAGTCCAACCTAGTCAGTTTAGTGAGCCTTAGGAAGGAGAATCTCATGCCTGTCATGGTGACGAATCCAATGTCATTTAATGTTTTAACAAGTCCATCAAAGGTGTAACTCGGTATCTTTTTCATATTTAGAGAGTTTGAAAAAGATATGGAAAAGAAAACTCCACATGGTCCCTTTTCATACATTTCTGTCTCTCGAGCCTGAAAAGGTAGAAAAATATATTTGAGAGAACTGCTTGACCATTTCAGTCAAGGAGTACCTTTTTCATAAATAGTTTATCATAAATAGTCTTCGAGCTCATCCTTAGTTGCTGCATTATTTGATCAGTCTCTGGGATGTCAATCAGGAAGTTTTTATGATCTAGCACCAAGAACTAGAGTTGGAAACTTTTGACATTTATTTCATCAAGGACTATCCTGAAGAGGGGAACTAATCAATCTGTATGGGTCCAGGCCTATTGAGGCAAGTGTGAACATGTTTCTCGCAGAACACTGCCCAGAAGCACTAAATTCAAGGAGTGGCAAGATAGAGATCATGAGTGTTCAGGATCTGGTGTTGAAAGTGCTACTGCTGACAATCAACAAAATGGCCGGCGCTCAAGCACAACATGAGTCCAAACGGTGCTGCCTATCTTCAATTAGGTGGAAGCCATGAAAGTAAACATGAAGCACCAGCTATCTAAAGCCAACGTGGGAAAATTGAAGCAGTTATGTTATGGTTCCATTCTAGTGACCTTATTTTTGGAGTAGGTCTCGCTATTTCACTACTAGCTTGCTGAGGTGGAACCACCATTTCCGCGAGACCCGCGGATGTTCTGTTGGAGTGCATTGATGCCTAGGATCACCAGGGGCCAACATATGTCATCTAAGCCCACCTTCTTGTCGTGGCTATGGCGACAACTAATCGTAGAGCACTGGCCCTATGGTAATGAGTTCCGCGGTGATCCAGATATGCAGAGGGAGAAGGTTATGATGGTGGAGGTAAAAACAAACAATTCTAATTTTTAATTGTTTATTGTTTCTGGAATACATGCATTCATGACATTTGGATTGTGTAGATGTGGGACTAGAGCGTCTTGCTAGGATGTCCCTGATCGCCAGGCACGTTGCTCGACAATTCGATATCGCTTCTTACTACGAAGGAACTGATAATGAGGAGGATATCGTGCGGAACCTCGAGGGATTGACCCACGTTATCCCAAATTATGCCTGAGTGGGTGACATCCCATGCCAATATCAGTGGCACACAGTGTGGCTATTAGACCGGATCCACCGAATACTGACTCGTGTAGTATGAGTAGTTACGTGCTACCATGAGCAACATGCCAAGTAGTTCATAGATCTAGCAACTTACATTTTTGAGGCATGTGGGCCATAGATGTATTTGAACACATATTATTTTTTGGGGTTTTGATGTATGACAACTATTATCGACATATATATATATATATATATATATATATATATATATTTCCTTGCTTACTATGGTACAAATATTTTGGTTTAGATTTCCACATGTTTCGCAAATGTCTATCCAACACATAACTAGCTAATGCATCTGTCAATGTATTCATATGCCTAGGAATATGATGATATTTAATGTAATCAAAATTTCTCTCCAATAGATGAATATGTAGATACATTCTCAATATCTTAGGGTTTCTAATGGAATATTACCTGTTGAGTTGAAGAACAACAAGTTGTGAATCAAGGTTGACAACTGATTCCCAGATGTCAGGAGTGATAACTTCTGACAACAATTCGATAACTACGTCGTACTCAACAATGTTATTAACTATTGTTTAGCCTAAACAAATACCTTGAGGATCAATCAACTAACCATGGGCTAGAGCGTCCTTTTGTGATGTCATTCAACTTGTGTATTCCTTTTAGGGTGCGTAGTATTACAAGCTTCGAAGGCGCACATTTATTTTCCCCCTTCATGTGTTAGAACTTCCCCATGAATCTCTCATGACTCACTGCAAGGCTACACACTTGTTTCTGACAAGGATATCTTGTTTACCTTTGCACGCTAACGTACTTAAGGCATAACTTTACTACCCACTGCTGGGACTCCTACTCCAAACGGTTTGAGGTTTAGTTGGGACTTCTTATTGGGAGGATCCCCTGAGATTTTGGCGGTTCCAGTACCCTCAACATATTCTTAACATGCTGGCTACATTATTGTGCAACAAGTTGTTGGTGCAAATGATAATAGGAACCAACTAAGAAATTATGGGCTGCAACTAAATTTAATTATCATGTAATAATAAAGACTAATAAGTGTATGAAAACTCTTTCATGTGAATATCAATGAAAATGGTTTTCTTGTGAGGATGTGCAAGTCATTCAAGTTCTAGAATGGTTTTAATAAAAAACAAATCCCATGTAAATTAAACGCTAACTTATGTGGAAATTTATTGGAATTAATAGCTTATAATATACAAAGAAATATGAAGCAAGAACATGAGGAGTAATAAATTCCTAACGGAAAAAATATATTATATTATCTCATTGAGTATAAATGGTTTCATGTATTGTAATTAGTGACTTTAATGATTTAATAAGTTTAATGATTTTTATAACTAAACCAAATGTTTATTTTTTACTTTATTCATTTAATATATGCCGAGTAGGATTCAACGTAATATACTGGAAAGTAGGATTTACTGTAAGATACTTCCCCTTAATGAGTATTTGTGTTTTCAATATGCATTATCCAACTCTTTTTGAGCTGGTCTCTTCTTCTTCATCATCTTCAATTCTCTGTTTTTTCACCGGTCTTGGTGTTTATCTTTGGTATTCTATGATCTTTGGACTTTCTAGATTCTTTATCCATGTTCTTCTTCAATTTTTATCATCTTGTACCTAAAAATAAATACACAATTTCACTACCCATACAACAACATCAATCATCTCGTTTTTTTATTAACACATAATTATTACACCTAATAGTTTTTGCAATAGATTACACTTAACTGTCACAATCCTCGAGAGGTTGAGTGCTTTCTATGTACCACAAAGAACACATCACATCAAGTGACTTCTATGGTTTGTACATATGAAAAGAAACACATCACATTATGTAATTTACGTAGTTTCTTCCTACAACAAGCACTAGTGGTTTCAACCATCAGCCTTCAAGTTTTTACAAAGTGGTTTCTAAGGAACCATGAACTTTTCAACATAATATATTTTGGGAGCATATATGATTTTATTGGACTTACAACAGCAGTGATTTAGGTACTTACAATTACAAAGTTACATTTAGGCCAATCTAGCCTTTAAACAAACATTGGGTTAAGATAGTTTCCTTTCCATAATCCAAAAAAAAATATTTAAGTATGACAATCATGCTGCTTAGAGATGTATTTCTATGAATTCATTGCATTTACATCTACATGATATTATTATTACCTTTCTTCTGTTTTTTCTTCTTTATTCCCTTGCAGGTTAACAAAATACATGCATGTTCACATAATCATTTCTTCTTTGTATCTTAATCATTCATTTTACAATGTCACCGCATCATTTTCTCTATTATTTTCTTTCACCGTACTACTCTCTTAACTACTACACCATTTTCTCTCTTTGTTTCTACATCATTCTTTCTCTCATCATATTCTATCTTAATTCTCTTTATTGTTGTATCACTCTCTTTCATCGCTCTCTTTGCCATTACATTTTTCTTTTGGAAAACAACTTCTTTGATCATGCCATTGTCTCTTTGGCTATATAATTATCCCTATCACCATATTTTTTCATCTAATTGATCTTTTTAATTCATTCTCTTTTCTGTTGCATATCGTTATCATCATTTTCTTTCATTATCATCTTTAAATGTGATGGAGTCTCCTTCTTCATTTTTTTACCCATATATTAATATTTTCTTCTCCCTTAAAATAATTGATAACTGATGACCATATAAAAGGAAATCCATCTTATAAGATATATGACTTCCAACCATTGTATTCACTAATTTATTAGAAATCCTTTTCATCTACATGATTCATCAACTTGTTAAACTCTATGTTTATTATAACTGGGTCCTAACCTTTTCGTATTATTTAAACCTTCTAAGGATAATCCATCTCACTCCCCCCCCTTAATCAAGGATTCAGTTTCTCATATTTCACATCAAGCTAGCATACAAGTACCTGACACCCTCACATATACCCATAATTGATGTTAATTAAATGTAGTTGCAATTTTACTTCGAGACATATGCTAATCAAATGTAGTTATAGTTTTACTATCCATGTCCGAAAATTTCCTTACAACAGCCTACACATTGATGCTAATCAATTGTAGTTGCAATTTTACTTCTCATGTCTGAAAGTTTCTACCATTAAGCTTCTTCATATTTTACTGTATGTGTTTCCATATTTACATTTTCAGTGTAAAAAGTCCCTTTCTATCTTAATTTCACAACAAAAAATACCTATGGGCTGATTTTCTCACAATTTTCTACTTCCTATATGATTTGAAGAGCATTGTCTGCACTATTGGTCTGCGGTATGCTTATGCCCTTTACTATGGAAAAATTTCTGCGTTGAACATAAATTTCTTCTACACACTATAAGATATGATTATCTACCATGAGTTGACAAATAAATGTTGTGAAATTTAACCCACTAAATGACCTAAGAGTGAGTACCATGTACAATTTTTTCTTTTGTCCGAAATTTATCATGTAGTAACATGTAGCGTAATTTTTTCACTAATATGAAAATACATTTTTTCTCATTGGTTTTTATCTTTTCTGGTTGAGATAATACATTTATTTAAATGGTACTAGCTCAATTGAAGAGCACTTGCCTTGCAAGAAGGAGGTTGGTGGTTCGATTCGATAGTGCCCTAACATGAATTAATAACAGAAGAAACAAAAAAAATCGCATTGTATAGTTTTCTTCTAAAGAGAATTTTTTAGAGAGACAATAACTAGGATTAAAGACAAATATCTTTGTAGAGACAATAACTAGGATTTCTCTCTTGAGAGACAAAAATGAATTATCTCATAAGAGACAATAATACTGGTCTTCTATATTGTCTTTATAGAGACAATTTTTTAAGACAATAATTTGAGACACTCATTTGTCTCTTAAGAGGCAAAAATGAATTTCCTCTTAAGAGACAATAATACTTGTGTTCTATATTGTGTTTATAGAGACAAGTTTTTAACGACAATAATTTGAGACACTTTCTTAAAGGAAATTTACAAGTTTTTTTTTATCTCAAGTTAAAACAATTTGCTAAAGAATTGTCTTAAAATACCCCTCTATGTACTATTTAGTAGTGATGTATTCTCATAATACATAATCTTAGAGATATTTGAAATATTTAAATTCAGCACATTAATTATAATTATATATTCAACATAATTTTTTTGGGTGTCTATGACTGAGATACATTTTTATTGGGGATCTATGAAGTAAATTTGCAATTCGAGACATCTGATCCTTCTAAGTTCTTGATAGCTCTGGGGCTAAAATAAATATGGACGGGTTTATTTTCTAAAAATATTCTAACATATTACTGTTAAGATAAATATTTATCCATTTAATTACAAAACATTTGATCCTCTCAACTCTTAATAAATCTAGGGCTAAAATGGATATTAACTATTTTAGTTTCTAAAAGTATTCTAACATATTTTAGACTTTGGTCATTTAACTATTTTAGACTTTGGTCATTTTTTCTTGGCTCCTTGATTTATTTGTATGGCCTTAGCCCCTTATTTTATCGGTGACCCTCATTCATTAGTCACTCTTACTTTGATTATTTTTGTTTGAAATTTATTTATTATTTTTTCTAATTTCTTCATTAATTTGTTTTTATTAATAAGCTCTTTTATTAATAAGGCATTGACCCTATTTTTGTTGATAAGATTTTGACTCTTTTTGTTATTTTTGACTATGCTCATTGGTTCAGGTTTGACTTTTATTATTCTTTTTATTCTATATATATTTCCAAACATAATCTATTTCTTGATCTTATTTAATATAGTTGGATCCTAGTAATTAATGTTATTAATTAAATAATATTTATTGTAAGTTAGCAGTTTATTAAGGTTTGTATTTTTTGACTTTGTATGTTTGATTCCTTTTATTCTTTGAATATTTGGTTTCTTATCTTATTTCTTGATTTAATTAATATATTTGGCTCCTCTTAATTAATGTTATAAATTAAATATTATTATTAGTAAACTAGCCATTTGATCAACTAAGGGTCTCTACATAGATCTCTATTTAAGCCAGTGCCGTGATATGCCTTTTCATATAAATTAAATATTATTAATCTTATACTAGCCATTTGATCAACTAAGCGTCTCTACATTGTTCTCTATTTATGCTGATTACATGATATGTCTTTTCATCTTGTCCTGGCGATGACGGGTGCCATGATTTGCTTTTTCATCTTGACCGCAAAAATTCTCCTATATAATGTTTAAAAAAATTTTTATTCTTAATTCAATATAGATAAAAAAAAACTGAATTCATAAACAAAAACTTAAATTCATATTAAAATATAAACGCACACGCAGTAACCAAAAAAAAGGGTAGTAATTTGATTCCGAAAGATTGATCAATATTTTGAATGTTTCAGCCCCGGGCTAATAATATATTCCAACACTCACGGTTTCTTCCAAGCATAGCGGCAATCTCGGGCATAGTGGCCACGATTATCAGTGCAGTTTTTTGAGATGTGAATGCCTATTATCGAATGGAAAGGTGAGCAAAGATACTTACATTCAGATAAACGAAAGGAGGTTTTCTCGATCATTGAGAAAATCATCGGACAGACTGTTGTACGTTACCAGCTTTTGGAATATAACACGCTTCGTCTGATTTCGCAAATTCCAAACGCAAGTTTATTGAAGACGCCACGTAGTGAAGTTTATGCTACACCGTATGTACAGCCGTCGGAGCCATTCGCTTTGTCCCCCATTCGCTTTGGGACAAAGCAAATGACATCACCGCTGACGATACCGTAGAAGTCCGAGATTTTCCTCCCCCTCTTGAACAGGAAGAGATCACACTTTAAACATATAAAAAAGAGCACTTATAATCCGCGTTGTCTAACGACCTCACAATTAGCCGTCACATGATTTGAAATTTTTTTTATCAGATTTTCTTAAAATTTGTATTTAATTTTCACTAAATTTTCTCAAATTTTTTTAAACTACCCGCTTATAATTTTCACTAAATTTTAAAAAAAAATTAAACAAAAAATACCATGTTTAAACTACCTGCTTATAATCCGCAAGATGTCAAATTGGTTGATTATATTCGATTGCGAGCTTTGAGGCACTCAGATTTGGGGTAGGCACAAGGCTTCAGCACCTGTTACTATTACTGATAACATTACTGTATTGGGAGCTTCCCGAAAAAGCAAATGTAACTTTTTTGATAGTGAATATATAGCTTTTTTCATACTCTGGAAAAAAAAATTCTGCTTACTCTGTCCAAAAAGGTTTGGAAATTCCACCCAGAAGCACTCGTGAAACCAGATCTATGACACAGGGATCACATTAGAGATGTAACATTGAGATAATGATGCGGTGGTCGACTGTTCCTACCAGTTCAGAGTGAATATTGGATTGCGCGGAGGGTACACCTCATTATATAACAAATTCCAGAAAATTCGAATTCCAACTTTATATACCGAATTCCAGTTCCAACTTAATAACTATGATTTGAAGAGGTATCAGGGTCACTTATCATTATCATTCAACTTGGAATAATGCTTTCCAGCCGTCGGATGCTTTTGGGATGTTTCGTGTATAAAGCAAAGAGTGCTTGCATTCGTGGCAATTTTCAGGCCATCAAGTGGAAACACAAGTAAAATACATGCAATCAGATAAATCTGAAGAGGTGTCAGGGTCACTTATCATGATCATTCAACTTGGAATAAATATGTGTTATGTTCCCGGAATAATACGTTCCAGCAATCGGATGCTCTTTGGATGTTCGTGTATAAAGCAAAGAGTGCTTGCATTCGTGGCAATTTTAGGTCCAGCGGCGCGATAGCCACTGCAATTTTGAGGCTTATCATGCTTAATATGTAGTATGTACCATCAACTGAAAACGTAAGTAAAATACATGCAATCAGGTAAATTACTGTAGTGCATTACAAGATTTCAAGAATATACTATGCGTTGTCTTCTTTCGAAAATTCAGGGTGACATGGATTGTGGTGCCGATGCTAAAACCAATCATTTTTGTGTGGCAGGCGAATTTTTTAAATTAAGGGTGACATTAATTCTTGCTAAAACCAATCATTTTAGTGTGGCAGGTGAATTTTTTAAAATCAGGGTGACATTGATTCTTGGTAAAACCAATCATTTTAGTGTGGCAGGGGAATTTTTTAATAGACGCGGATCATTATCCAGTGACGTGGACGGGGAAAGGCAAATCGCAGTGAGGTATCCAGACATGAGTATAATTGGAAAATATATGACAGCTGTGCATTAGACTGATGGGAATATAGAAATGTGAGAGGAATGACATTTGTTCGGATATTCTTATTTACGTCTTTTAATACATGCGGAACTATTTGCGTAGGTATGTAGTTCATAGGTTGTATTCAGGTCTGAGCTTTGATCGCAGTGAGGTCTAGGCCTACTCAGATCCCACAAAATTAACTTTAATTTTAATGATGTATTTAATGTTTTATGTGTTGTCGTGTTTTTGGAAGTGTTAATTAATTTTAACTGGTTTTACATGTGTAATAGGAGGGGGATTTTTTTTGGAATTTGCGGTATATTTTCTTTTATCAGAATTTTATTTTAGTTGGTTTTTTTACTACATATAAGGATTCAATATTTTAAAATATTTATGGGGCACTTTAATTGTGAAGAGTTTATCTATAAAACTTGTAATTTCAGTGAATATCTATCAAATTCTAGACAAAGTAGAAACTTTTCAAAAAGTAGCACTTAAAGACTATTTCATTTGGAATATCTAACTGATATAAAGTTATGATTTTGGATGAGAATAAAACTAGTGTGACAAGATAGATATAGATACCAAAATATCTTGATAAATAAGTTGATTAAATTTATATGTATATCAATTTTAAATTTACAAAGATATTATAGTATTTTTAGTAAGTTCACATTTATATTAATTTTAAGGTTGATCATAAAGTTGTTAAAAATTTATAATGTTTAAATTGTTTAAAGTGTTGATAATTGAATCCACTATCATTTCAACAAAATTAATATTACTTTTAGATTATTTAACATTTTATAACTTTCAAAAAAATTTATGAGTATAGTTCAAATGATTACATTTTTAAAAATTAGATTCATATTTATTTATAATTAATTTAGAATTAGTAAAATATAAATTATTTGAATTATATTATATTATATTATATAACTATATATATATATATATATATATATATATATATATATATATAAAAAGAGTAAAAGAAATATAATTAAAAATAATACTAAAAAAATAAAATTATAGATTTAATATTAAACTATTATATTTTAAAGAGAAACATGTAATGATAAGAGAATATTCATATACTTTTAAATGTATTAGGTTTTATGTCAATTTTATATAAATATGAAAAAAATTACAAATATCTCAAGTAACACACTATTCAATTGTTTTATCAATATTCATTTTAATTTTGCATATATTATGTATTAAGAGCAAGTCTATGCTATTTGTGAATTTCATGTTAAATATCGAAGGGATTACACACTTTTAACATATTGGAATGAACACTACTTAATCTTTTTAATTATCAATGTACATCTAATTCATTTTCTCTGTAAATGTATCTTGAGTAAAGAAGGATTGAATTTCTCTAGGAGAAATGTTTTTTCAACATAATTCATTTAGGAAAAGTTGTCACATCACAATTAATATCTCTTTGAGTCCATGATATATGTCGAACTAAAATAGATTTACAATAGTTGATGTATAACATGTCTTAATTCCATATTGACTAGGTAATAAATGAGAAAAATAACACACATCATTCAACTATTTTTTTACATACAATTATTTCATATATATATTTATATATATCAAATTGATATTGAAATATTTTAATTATTATTTATATAAACATATTTTTTTTTCATATTAATTTTTTTTACTGTATATTAAATATTAAAATATTTACACATAACCTTTTATATTATAGCCATACATTTATATTTTTTTTTTTTTTTTTATATATAAAATTTATATAAATTATATTATTTAAGAGTCATATTTAAATATGTTATTTATAAAACACATTAAATATTTTATATACACTACTAAATAAATTATTGAAAAACAATAAAAACAAAAAATTATAATCATTATCATTCTTTAATAGATAGGGAGGATTTAAAATTCAATTCTTTAATAGATAGGGAGGATTTAAAATTAATTTTTTTTTAATAGATATAGAAAATTTAAAATTCCAAAGACAATTACAAAACTATGATTCCCCGTAACTCTCAATTTTACCTACTATCTCCAAACTAAATAAAAATTACAGAATCAAATTAAAAAAATAAAATTTTAAAAAATTAAAAATTAAAATAAAAATTTAAAAGATAACAATTATATTGATAGATATAAGTAAATTAGGTCTATTGATAAACTAAATTTTTAAAATTAAAAATAAAAATAAAAAATTAAAAGATAACAATTATATTGATAGATATAAGTAGATTAGGTCTATTGATAAATAATATAGATTAAATAAATTGTGGAGATTTAATCTCTATGGTATATGTAGAAATATTTATTGTAGTATATATAAATTAAGGGTTAATATTTAATTTAATGTTGGTTATATTTTTTGATTAATTTATTTTAAATTAATTAATAAAAAAATGTCAACTGTCATATTGATATATGGTATTTATAAATCATGATATTGGATCATCGTATTGTAACAAAAGATATTTACAAGTTAAAACTTTACATAAGTGAATGTCTATACTTAAGAATGTTATTTAACTCATATGTTAATTGTTTTTATAATTAATAATAATAATAATTTAAAATAAAATTATAATTTATGTAATTTTTAAATATGGGGAATGTGACATGTATTTTGAAGAAATTATTTTGACACTTATTAATGTTTATTGGTAGATATATAATTTATATAACTGTGTTATTAATAATAATATTAATAAACTTAAAAATATATATAATTTATTGACCAATTTTTTATATTTTATGTTTTGAACCGTGCTGGAGCTGTCTATAAAGAATTACAAAATATGTAATGAGTAGTTAAATTTAATGATTAAATGTCATATAATAATAATATAATTCTAATTATGATTTTCAAAATTAATTTTAATTTTAATTTAATTAAAAATTTAATATATCACAAAAATAAAATAAAAAACTTTCTACTTAATATTATTTATAATCAAAGTAAATTAAAATAAATATACCAGCCACATCATTGTTAAATTAAGATAATTATATTTATTATTATTATTTTATGAAGTTAGTCATTTTGTATTAAGTCAAATGAGGATTATCTAGACCAAAGAATCTCACCCAATACTTTGTCAACTAGGAACATAAGTTCAAACTCTTGAAGTGGCACCTAGTCTAGCTAGAGCATATTTTAAATAGAAACTTATAAAACTAGTGTAGTTGTCATACCTTGACATATATTGAGATGAGAAAACAAAAAAAACTACTAGTAGCACAAGAAAAAAAACTAGTTGAGTCATAGACATTGGGTAAAATCTCTGAGGATAAAGAGATGTTTGCTTATCTCCCAGATATTGGGTTATCTACAAAGAATGGTCAATTGTCAATTTTTTCCTCTAGCTTTGCCAATCTCATAGAAATTTTTTTCTAAATCATCTTCTACCTCCTTATATACTCTGCAATATTCAAATAATATTTAACTTTATACATATTATGATTAATAAAGTGAAAAAATAATAAAAATAAACTTACATCGTATCAAGACATCATATCAAAACCAGAGAGTAACACTCCCACACGTAAACATCCTCCAGACAATAATTACATTTTCGTATAATTAAAATTAGACTTCATTAATGATACAAGATAACATGGTTCAAATTAAGCAGAGACACATGGTATGGAGATTTATCAAGCTCACTTATCATTAACGGCAAGGAACTCGTGTATGAGTACAGCAGTACAATGTACTCTCATTTTTGTAACGCGTTAGAACTATTACCCGTTTTTTTATGTTTCCTTCCAAAACACACTTAAAACACATTCTAAATAGTGGAAATTCACATTTTCATGTAAAATTTTAATCATTTGATTCCTTGAAAACTAAATAAAAACGTTTAAAACGTTTTAGGGTTAGACAATCATTATGAAAATACATTAACAAAAAAAAAAACATTAAACTACACATGAAAATTTTCATCACCAAATTCGAAAAAAATGTTAAAAACGTCTAATAATTAACTGCTCGGTTTTGTAATGTGCGCAGGCAGGCGAGGTTTTCACTCGGTTAGTAATATACATTTATTCCATTGCCACTGGGCCTTTAAATAATATTTGGGGCGACTAATTCTTCTGAATATCAAGCTTCTCAGGGCCGTGTACGGGCTGAGCATCTGAAGTATCAACAAAATACTCTTTCAGGAAATGAAAGGTTTCACGACTTTAAGGATTAAATACCAGCTGCATATTTAGAGGAACAATATTTTGAATAGGGCCGGGGAATAATATATTCCTAATACTCGCAGTTTCTTCCGAGCATAGTGGCCACGTTTGTCAGTGCAGATTTTTGAGATGTGAATGCTATTATCGAATGGAAAGGTGGGGAAAGATAGTGACAATCAGATAAACGAGAGGTGGTTTTCTCGGCCATATGAGAAAATCATCAGACAGACTGTCGTACGTTACCAGCGTTTGGAATATAACACGCTTCCTCTGATTTCGAAAATTCCAAGTTCATTGAACACGCCATGCAATTTTATCCTAACACCGTGTGTACCGTCCTCGGAGCCATTTTGATTGCTGTGGGCCATTCACTGCGGGACAAAGAAAAAGTGCCATGTTTATCAAAAAGAGCACTTATAATCCGCGTTGTCCCAATTTGGCCAGGACTGTAAATCAGATTTTCTGAAATTTAGGCCACAGTTTTTCACATTTTTATTAAAATTTATATTTAATTTGGAAGGATATTTTCAAAATTTTATTAAAATTTATATTTAATTTCGGTAGTTTTTTTCTCAAAATTTGTATTGCGTTCCAAAAGAAAAAGTGCCATGTTTATGATCCTCAAGATGTCAAATTGGTTGAATATATTCCATCGCGAGCTGTAAGGCACTCAGATTTGCGGTAGGTCCAATTTGTCCATAAAAAGGCTTCATCTCATAGGAGAGGATGTTGAATGTTTTGTGTGTTCTGGTGCTTTCGAATCTCACCTAACATTATAAAACCTCTTTATCATTTTCGTTTTCTTCCATGTGGCTAAGTCCCTCTCGATCATGAATATGCGGTTGATGGCAGAACTTGTGTCTGACTCCAACTCTTCAGGACGAACGTAAGGTTGTGGATAAAAATGGAGAATCCATTTCCTTTTCCTTGTTAGCTTTATCATTCAAACTAACCTATTTATTTATTTGACTAATACAATTTATGTGTTAATATAGTAATTATATTAACTAATTGTGAAAAAGTATATATAAATTCACATAATGCTGTTTGTATCTAGATAAATTGTATAATAACTTCATAATAATCCTAATCGAATGTGGAAAAATACACATTGATTTAATAATACAAACTACTTAATATTTAAAATCTCATCCATTTTGGTAAAGACATGTCCAAAATATGCTAACATCTTCCATGTGAATTTAAAAAATTAATTCACCAATTTTTAATAGTAGAGATTGATGTGATTGTATCTTTTAATATATTATATAATTTATTTATTGGTCTAATTGAATATGCATAATATTATTTTCTGATTAAAAAAATAAGTAATTTAAATTAAGAAGATAATGTTATATATGTTATTATTCTAAATTTTTTTTAGGGTTGTTGTGTTGTGTTTAAAGGAATAATAGAGGTAAACACAAACCTAATTTTGAGATCACGATGTAGCCTTCCTAATGCTCAAAGAGGGCTTTTTCTTAAGAATTTAACTTTGTTGAATTGATTGATTTTAGGCTAGTTATTTAAGCTTGATTGGGTTTTGATTTGATTTGGTGGTGGAATCATTGATTTCGATGGATAGATAAATGTCTTTTTACCATTGGGCTATGGAGTCAAAAAGTTGAGAAAACAAGACTAAATCAAGTTCTAAAGGAAGTGTCCACAAGGCAAGGTAGGTGAGCAAATTCAAATATTTTATGTGGAAGGGTGAAATGGTTTTCAATCACAATCAAGGAGCAATTAAGGATTCCTCAAACCGGATAATGGGGGAAATGAAAGACGTCAATCAAAACTAGGGAGCAATGAAGAATTCCCTACTCTAGATATTAGAAGAAAACATCAAAATGAATAATTGTTTAGGACAGAGTGTACTTAAACAAATTCTGTAATAATATTCCAGTTATTACATTTAAATTTGGAAAACATACAAGTTTATGGAATACTTCAGAAAATAACAAGTTAAACAATTGAAATATACTTTGTTGAAGTTGCCCAACATATGAATCTTATAATGTAATGCCTTTATTACTTGTCCAGTCTCCTGACATGAAAATGTTACAATAAACTCTTAGGTTTCAGATCAATACGACCATAGAAAAGTTAAGCAATGCACCGTCGATACTTCAAATTGTGAAGTATTTATTCAAAAACTATTACAAAATATCCTAAAACTGATTTAGGAATTATTCAAGGAAAAAGAAATATCTTTATGCAAGAAGATAGAGATATCTATGAGACTAAAAGGCTAGTTGTGCGTGCTTTTACTGATTTTTTTGTTTGTTGTTTTGATCTTTTGCTGCTTTCTCTCTTTTGTTGTTGCTCTTATGCCGGTTGTCCCTTTACTCTGCCTTTGACCTTTAAACTCCATCTTTCATCTGATATTCTTTGACTTAGTTGATTTGTTACTCTTTAACTTAATTGATCTGTTTTCACTGTTTTATCTTTCACAGTAAGTCATTCAACTTTTCCTGAGTCTCTGCATCTGGTAATTTAATCTTTACCATTCTTCTGAAAATTTCATCAGTTTCTATGTACTTTGCAAAAGTAGGCTTGTTTATAAAGAGATGTTTTACCTCATGTTGGAGGTAAAAGAGGTTCTCAAAAGTCTAATACAACACTTTTCCTGTAGGAATTCTTTTCACAGAGGAATTGTTGGACTATTCCTTGGCCACTTCTCTAATTTTCTTGTCATAATATTCTTGTTTCATCAACCTGTTATTAATCGCCAATCGATTAGGCAGACCTTTCTGCCTCAAAACATCAAATTTTCCCATGAATCTAGCTATTGCTAGTTCCATTGTTTGGCATTTCTCTTTAAGTTGTATCATAAGATTCCTTTTGGTGATTACTTTCTTTACTTCTAGTATGGTTCATATTCTATCAGTTATTTCAAGATCCTGCAATTCATATTTTTTTTTGAATTAAGGAACTGGATTATTCTTGATGCTTCTGCTAGCTTGTCTCTAAGTTTGACTCTTGCCCTTTGAATTTCCTCACCATCTTCTTTGACCAAATCATTCTGCTCAATTATCACTTGTATAGAAGGCCAAATATCGTTAACTTAGTTAATGATATTGGCCCACAACTGCTACTTTGCTTGGGCAAGTGGTTCTTTCAATGTTAACTCTTCCTCTAACTTTTGTATTCTTTCAGTCAATCTGTTTCACTTATGTGTTTCATCTTTATGCACGATTTGTACCAATTTCTTTCCATCTTCTAGATTTTTTATTTGATCTTTAAGTCAATTTATTTCATTTGTTGGGATGGACATATCTTGCATAGCTTTGATTAATTTACCTGCTTCGTCACTAGGATGAGCTACTGTTGTAGATGATACTGTAACTGATGTAGTTGTTGATGTAGTGGGAATTGTTGTAGCTATTGGAAATGCTGAAGTAGAACAAACTATTGTAGTCACTGTAGGAATAGTAGTGACAGTAACTGCTTCCATGCTGGCCTTTTTATCATGAACTAACTTATCCATCTCATTTTCCATTTCAGTTAATTGAGTAGTTGACTGAAGAATGAGGTTCATCATTTCATCCTTTTGGTTTTGATTCTCTAGAACTTCCTTGGTTTGTGGATGTTCAATAGGAGGCAATTTAAGATGTTTCTTCAATGCAATAATGTCTACATTATTTTTCTTAATGAGTTATTTTTCACCTTTGACATTCTTTGGATCATATCCCATTTCAATGACCAAATCTTCAAGGGATTTAATTCTGTTATTTTTAGCCTATGAGGATGCTTTTTCTAGTTTCAACTGTACAATTACATTTTCCAAAGAATTGTGAAGATTTCAGGCACTAATAGCCTTGTGAGTCATAGTTGAGTATAGCATTTCTCCTGCTTGCTTATGAAATTCTATTTTGTCTAGAGGATGAACATCTTTGACAAAAATCTCATAATTTGTCTTTTTGAAATCTGTTGCTGACTTAGAATGTTGTTCTGTGGGCTACAAAAAGGTTATCTCCATTTTTCTTGTCTTATAATCAAATGTAGAAAGTAATCTGTTATGAACTATAGGAGTCTGCTTCAAGTACTGTGAATATATTGAAACTTTTATTTCTTCATTTTTGGCCTTAATATCTTTGTATCTTTCTCTGATGTCCATTTCTCTGTCCTTTGGTTCACTTGATGAAGAGACTTCAACACTATGCTGCTTCTGGATGATCTGAGCACTAGAAGTTGAAGGCTGGTTAGTTTCCTTTGAAACTGAAGGAGGTTAATTTTCTTTAATGACAGTGTCAGTATCAATGATCTCAATTTTATAAATTTCTTCTTCTTGCAAATTTACAAGATTCAATTTTGTTCTTTTTCTATACATTATTTCAAATTTGTTATCTGTTGTATATTTGTTTGAGCAAGAGCTTTCTTCTCTAGTCCTTTTTATATTTCTGTCCTGTAGGACTGAAGTATGTAGAATTGAACTAGTATCTATTTTCTCCTCCATATCCGATAAGGTGTTTTCCAACCACTCTGACTGGTTGGAATATCTTTCAATCTCTCGCCTGGAATCATGCATAAAATGGCTCAATTTAAACTTGAGTATTAGTTTGTATATGACACTCAAAGGATCATACTGCCATTTGAAACTATCACTGAACTTAATCTCCTATAAACATCTTTTTGATTCCTCTCTAGCATCCCTATTATTGCAGATAAAAGGACCAAGCTGGTTTTTGGTTTGAAATTGTTTTTTCTTCCTCGCTGATAGAAAATTAACATCATTTGAATTTATGATTTTCCTGATATATTCTAGTGAAAATATCCTCATAAGTAGATATTTGGGCAGCTTATATGGAGTGAGTTGACATCCATAAACCCTAATTTCAGTGTTGTTCTGGTGTAAATACAAGTCTTCTATTCTACTTTGTTTGGACAACTGTAACACTTTCTTTATTTCATCACTGAGCTTGGGTTGATTGCTACTGCTTGGCATGTTAACCACTCGGCGAACAAATGAATCAGTGAAATCATTGTAGCTGAAAACAGTGGAATATTTTTAGATTAAGGGTGTCCAAAAAGTAACATATCTAAGATTGCCCTTAGTGTCCAATTTTTGGATGTTAAATGTAAACCTTTCTAACTAGAAGTATAGAAACATATGGAACAATACTGAAGAGTATTTGAATACTCTTTCATCTGGAAATCTCATCAGTTAATCATGGATTTTGTCTACTAAGAATTGGGAAAAATTGAAAACTATAGCTGGAGGGTTGCCTCGGCAAAAAATAGAAAGGAAACCAAGTATAGGCTCATTTACATGTTCATCAGTGGTATATCCTAGAATACAGGACATCATGGTTACAATCTGTCTAGATTTCTCAGAGAAAATGGTGGTAGAATATGGAGGGTTGTCTATAGGAACTTGGACCTTTTCTAGGAGGAAAGTCTGAAAAAATTGGGATCTCTTGGGAAGGTCCAGCTTTCAGTACAGATCAAGTAGGTTTTCAATAGAAAATGGGGCTTCATTAGGCTTTCGCTAGATTTGCAACATTTATTTTATTGATCCTGAAGTGATTGTGAACAAAATTTGCTGGTTAGGAGAAACGATGGCTCTTTGACTTGGGATATAGTAGAGTTGGCATAGGTGGATGATTTTAGGGAACTAGTATACCTGTGGGAACAAGTATTTTGGTAAATTTGACTCCCATAGCTGAATATCATCATTCTGGTTGAGGAATTTATCTTTGGTCCAACAAGGGAGTTTTAATAGATTGCTAGGGGAGGTCGTGTCTTTGATATGGAAATCTCTATCGACCAATGGGAGGTGGCCAACATCTAAGTGAGAAGTTTGCAGGGGTTTTGCATCCAACATGGTTTGGGAAGCCATAGATTTGTTAATTTTACTCAATTTATGACTATGTGGCCTAAGAAATATGCTTAGGACCTTTGAATATTGTGAAAATGTGAATATAATTTGCAAAAAGGGTTTTGGATGCAACAATGGCTTTCTTTAGGTTGGTAAGGCTATTAGATTAGTTCAATTGATTAACCTATTAGAAATGTTCTACAAAGTTTAAGTATAGGACTTTGACACTTCAGGAATACTTGGAAAATGAAGCTTTGGTATGCAAAAGGGTTCTCTGGGGGTAGCGGAGGCTTTCTGAGGCTTCAATGGTCTTTATGCTACTTCAAATCAGAGTCTACAGCGTCTTCTGGTCATAAATGGCTTTAAATGGTTCAACAGATTTTCTAGGCTTTAGAATAGGTCGATAGAGGTTCTTTCTGCAACTGCTAATAGAATAATAGTGAAAAAGTTGTAAAGGGCAGCTTCTTTTTTTTTTAACCAATCAATGGTTAATATTTGGGCGCGGAGTTAAGTTTAAACAGTAGGGCGGTTTCATAAAATGCGAGGAGGTGGTAAGGTGGTTTACCGCACAACTTTTGAGTGGTAGGGTGGTATTATTTTAGAGGACACGACATAATGCGGGGTTGCCACATGGTAAAAAGGAGAGTGGGTAAAACTGCTAATCTAGCGTGCTTTTGGGATGTTAAAGGTGGGATGTCGAAGCACGCGATACGGGATGTGGGCCATTGGATCTCGAGGTGGGTGATCAGAGGGTGATCGCGTGGTGGAGTTGTGAGGGATGAGTTGGGGTGTGGGGTCAGGTTATAGATAGGTGGAGGTTTAAATGATAGTGGGAGTTTAAATGAAGTGGGACTGAGGGATATTGTATGCGGAGGGGTATAATACATATTGCAAAGGTTTAATATAGTGGGGGTTAGTTTTATATGGCGGGGAATAAATATATCAAAACTATAGGTTAAGATAATATAAAGGGCTCTTAGGGAAATATGAGAGCGAATGTTAGAAAGACATTAGGGATGAGTTAAATAATATCGGGGGGGGGGGAATTTTCACACCGGGCCTGATTACCTTAATGGAGGGTTTTAATGATGGGAATGGGTTTTCAAGCTAGGGAAAGGGTTTTTATCAAAGGAAAAGGATTAGAATAAGGGGAAAATCAGGAAGCATAACGTGTCAGAACAAGGGAAAATGAATAGGGAAGGGGTTTTCTTATAAGGGAAAATGAGTTTGGAAGAAAGTTAGTAATATAAAATGAGCGAATTGATGTTCTCCATGCCTTGTGAAAACTACTTCTACCTACCCATCATTTACCCTAACATGTTTTCTTCATTTACTAGGTGCATTGCTAACACTCTATTTCTTTTCTTTTATAATCAAACTATCTAATTATAACCTTATGAGTTTCCAATGGCTCAGATTAAGCTATGTAGCTCATTATTATTCTCTACCTAACTACTGGTCTACCAAGATTAAATAGTTTGGCTAGATCTTTATTCTCTATCTATTAGCATGAAATTTAAAGCATGAATGAATCAAGATTAAACTTTTTACCCTCATGGATTGTGGTATTTTCTACAAGCTGCACACAATCTTATTTGGCAAAGCAAAGTAAAAAGTAGTGGTATTTGAATTTGCATCACTTTCAGAATCTATTTTTTATCTCTTTTTGGCGGGGTTCATATTTTTCTTCTTTTTTTTATCCTTTTCTCTTAGTCCTTTGATTTTTATTTTAGGACTTCACCCTCTTTACATTTTTTATTTTCAATATGGGAAAACATTTTGTAGAAAGTAAAAGTATGTACAATATTGCAAGACTAATCATAGTCAATTCAAAATTATGAATCCTATTATTATATGAGCCTAACAGTGGCTCCACATGGGGATGGAATTTCCAAGTGAAATGTCAGAACTTTAATATCAGTAGCCTTTGAAACTTTGATTGTGTTTGCCTTGTAACTGCTTTTCTATGATCTTCTTTATTCATACATATGATGCTATACCTTTCAAAGCTTAGGGCCTTCTCTTTGGGCTTCAACCTCAAAAGGTAATCATCCAACCCAATCTAAACTTTGCAATGTTATGTACAATGAGAAAAGTAAACACATGAACTAATGTTAACCTGGGGAAAAGTAATTCTTCAACATTATACCATTGACTTGTCCACTTGGTAGATCTGTTCCATCTAATTGTTTCAAGAAAAATCTATTGTTACCTCTGTAACCATAAATGATGTAAGGGCCTTGCCATAGGAAATAAAATTTCCCATGTTTACCTTTTTCTTCTCTTCTAGAATCCCATTTGAGTACTTTGTCACCTATGTAAAAATCATTAGCTTTGGTTTTCTTATCAAAAATATTTTTGATTTTATCTTGGATCACTTGGGATTTGTCATAGACTTCTTCCATGTTTTGCTGCAAATGTGTTGTCTGGTTTATCCTCCTTTGGATTCATTGGATTCTACCTATAGTTCTTGGATCATCTTCATCATTGGTACTCCTATAGAGGATGGAAAATTAGCATCCATTCCATATACTAGTTGATAAGGAGGTGTACCAATGGACTTTTTTGTAGTTAGTATATCTGCCTACAAGGCATTAACCAACTTTTTGTTCCAGGTCTTCTTATTGTCTTCTAATAGTTTCTTGATGATATTAATGAGGCTTTTGTTTGAGGATTCTATAAGTCCATTACCTTGAGGGTAATAGACCATGGAGTGGCCAAGGGTAATGTGGTATCGGTTACAAAATTCTACCATTTTCTTGGATTTGAAGGGAGCATCATTATAAGTGATGAGATTTTGTGGGCATCCAAATCTAGAAAGGATGTTGTTCTCAAGGAATGAAATGATGATAGAATCTATGGCTTGTCTAGAAGGGATGGCTTCTATCCATTTAGTAAAGTAATCAGTGGCTGTCAAAATCCATTTATGTTTGGCTGAGGAGGATGGGTGAATTTCCCCAATGGAGTCTAAACCCCATTGTTGAGAAGGAATTTCTGTTGAGATAGGTTTGAGGGTTAATGGTAAGAGTTTCTTCTTGCCTTCAAATATTTGGCATTTGTGACAGGAGGTCACATATTTTCTGACATCTGCAAAAAGGGTGGGCCAGTAAAAACCTGCCCTTAAAATCTTATCAACAGTTGTTTTCTAGTATAGGTGTCCTCCACAATCCCCTACATGAAATTCCTGCATGAATTTATGAGCTTCATATTTTAATAAACAATTTAACGAAATGCCACCATTATCTTTCCAAAATAAAACATTGTCTAAGATACAATATTTCATTTCTTTCATCCTTAGGAATCTACTTTTGGTTCTAAATAAGCCAAGACGAGTTTGTAAGTTGAGTAAAATGAAAATAATGTTTTCATACCAAGGTGAATCTATGAAAGCTTCACTGATTTTTGGAGTCACCATCTCTTCCTGATCATCTATAGCAGAAATGAAATTTATGTCTAAGGCTCGATAGCTTGATTCAGCCATGAGTTTGGCTAAACATTGGCCTTTAATCAACTTTGTAGGCTTGATCTTAGTGTCATATTCTAGTATGGTGGCAATCCATTTTCCTCCTTTTCCATCAGGCCCATTCTAAGTTACAGTGTCCTTTACAACTGAGTTTGGAACATATGCTATTATGTGAGAGTACAAAATATATACTTTGAAATCCTTTATGGCTTTCACTAAAGAAAGTGCTTGTTTTTCTATTATATTGTACTTTAGTGTAGCATCTCTCAAAGCTTTACTGAAGAAGGTGATGGGTTGTTCATAACCCTCATCATTCTTTTGCAACAAGACTGCTGCAATAGTGTGTTCTGAAGAAAATGAAAAAATTATAAAGTCTTTGTTGAAATTGGGACTTATGAGAATATGTGTTTTAGTAAGGGCTTCTTTGATTGCTTCCAAAGACTGCTTGGCCTCTACTGTCCACTTAAGTGTTGAATTCTCTTTCAACATGTTATTCAAACATCTAATTAGCTCTGCTAAGTTAGAACTGAATCTTCTAAGAAAGTTTATTTTACCTTAGAATGATTGCAATTCTTTAATGTTCTTGGGATGGATGATGTTTAGGATTTCTTCTATTCTAGCTGGATCAATTCTAATACCCTCTTTTGAAATTATATGTCCTAAGAGTTTACCTTCTTCCAGTCCAAAGAGTGTCTTTTTGGGATTCAAAGAAATGCCAATTTTTCTACATTTAATAAAAACTCTTCTCAAATGATCTAGATGTTCATTATCAGATTTGGAAAACACTATGATATCATCTTGGTAAGCAACTAAAAATTCATGGATTTCTTCTGAAAAATCTATGTCCATTGCTCTTTGGAATGTTGCTCTAGCATTCATCAATCCAAAGGGAATTTTTAAATACATGAAAGTTCCCAAGCGAGTGGTGATCTTCGGGTTGGACTAGGATTTGATTTTATTTAGAAAACCCATGAAGTAATGAGATTCTAGATGATCCTACCACACTCTGTAAAATGTGGTCCATTTTCGAGAGGGGATAGTTATCCTTCAGTGATACTTTGTTCAAGTTTATGAAATCAACATAGAGTCTGATTTCTCTTGTTTTCTTTCTAGTGGTGACTAAATTAGAGACATAATATGAATATCTAATTGGTGCTATGATTTGCACCTCCTACATCCTTTTTACTTCTTTTTCAATCAATGGCATAAGAACTGTATTAATTGTCCTAAGCTTTTGTTTAAAGGGTTTCTAATCTTATTTGATGGGTATTTTATGTTGAATAATGATGGTGTCATAAGATTTGAGGTCTTCATAACTATAGGCAAAGACAATTTGAAATTCTTTAAACAAACTTATGTACTCCAGCTTTTCAGCTAGAGGTAATGCTTTGGATAATTTAATAATCTTAGGTTCTTCTTCTGTTCCTATATTACACTCTTCTATTTCTGATCATAAAGGCTCCATTTTTGGTTTTCTAGCTACATCATTTGAGTCGAACAAATCTTCTAATGGGGCTAATCCCTTAGGCAAAAAGTTATTTTTAAGGTTTAAAATCTCAGAATCATCATTGCTTTTTCCTCTATTTCTAGTTTTTCTAAGTTATCTATTTCTAATTTAGTGAATTTAGTGAGCTTATTTATTATTATCTCATTATTTATGATGTCATCTATTTTACACTCAGTATCTATGTTAAAGTTTTGGAATTCTCCCTCAGCATTCATAAATTATAGATTTGAAAATCTTGTGAAAAAATCTGCCAATATTTCAGATTATCAGGTATAATAGGCCCGTGTCTTACCTCTGTAGTGTACTGGTGATTGGGTTGAAAAGGTAATCTGCAAGTGTTAGAAAAAGTATCCAAGCTATGAGCTTGCATGTTCTGTTTCCTTGGAATAACAGTAAAATCAATTTCAAGAAGTTCTTTAATCAGATCTAGTTTCTTTGTATTGGCTAAGTCTAGGATTATTTACAGAATACTCTCCTTTAATTTGTTTTATGATCAATTCTAAGTCTCCCATGATAAAAACTCTCTTGGCTCCAAGGTTTCTTACTATTTGCAATCCTAAGATTAAGTCTTCATACTCTGCCATGTTGTTAGTGCATTTGAAGTTTAATATGAAGGCATGACCTTCAGAATGGTTATTTTCCATCTTATGAATCCAAACTCCTGCACCTACTCCTAATCTATTCATTGAACCATCAAAATCAAGGTGCCACCTAGATTCATGAAATATATTATCACTGTCGGGTTCTTTATTTTTTTCTTCTAAAGTTGTGATTTCATTTTTCTCATTATCTAAATTATACAAGATAAATGAGTCCAGATGAAAATGCATTGAACAAATATTGTAATTATGTGGTCTTTCTGAACTACTTACCATGTATTTCGTCAAGGTTTCTCTATAAAACTTTCTTTGTTGTCCAAATATAGAAATGGTAGCATATGACATGTCTAATTGCATAGATCCTTGTAATTTTGTTCCCCACGAATGAGATAACACCATACCATATTTAGGTGGAATATCAACAACCACTATGTCCATAACAATACCTTTTGTTGGGCATTGGACTAGAGTTACACACAGATACTTTATCAAGCCTAGGCATTTGACTTGACTAGAATCAAAGGAAAACAAGTCATTGTAAGGTCTAGTGATGTTTAAGTTTAATCTTTCCATGATTGCTTTAGGGATTATGTTATGAGATGCTCCTGAATCTAACATAGCATTATGCAGGATTTTATGATGAATGTTTAAAATAATGTAGAATGGAGGAATACCCCCTTGTTGATGTTTTCCATTCACCTCTGGACCAAATAATAACTTAGGTTGATCATCATTAAGGTTTACAGCATCTTCGCCTTCACCTATGTCAAGTGTTTCAGTAATTTGTGCTTTGTATGATTCATTTTTTACCATCTCTGTAAAGAAGCTGGTATTTTCAATTTGGCTATCTCAATTTTGATATTGAATGGAATTTGAGTCTTTCCTAGTTGAATGATTTTATCTTTAGCAATTTGGGTTTGTGTGTTTCTATCTTCTTTACCAACACTTGGTAATTCAATCTCTCTATCAATTGTTTTGCTTTTGATTTTCTTGTTTGGAATAGTTTGAGTAGCAATTGAAGTTTAAGTTTTAGCTGAAGTTATATCTACAATTTTTGGGCTGGAAGCCTCGTGGGTTCCTCTAGGTAGAATTTGTAAAACTTTGGTCACATGAGCTTCTACTATTTTCTTAGTTTGGGTTTGGATTGATTTCTTAATAGGAAGTTCTATGTTATTTTTGCTTCTAAGGCTATATTGTTTGTGGACTTCATAGATAACAGATTCAGCCTTGTTTGTAGTCAAAGGACTCTCCGGATTCTAATTGTAATTGTTGTAACATGTACAATTCCTATTCTTCCTGAGTAATAAAAATGGAACCCTCTTTGTTTACTCCCATCAAGTGTATTTGGGTGTCATGGTATTCTTCAAGCTGTTGTGAACCTTCAACACAATTTTCGTAGAAAGGTGGCCTAATTGATTGATCGGATGTACCTTCTTTTAAGTTTCCAGTATTAGGATTTTTCCTAAAGTTAGGGTTTTTGATTTGAGGTCCTTGTTGATTTTCCCACTGAGGTTTTCTTTCCTAATTCTCTAATCTATCCATTAACCTTTCTAAACTTTTAGCCAAAACATCTATCTTAAAATCTGAAGTGGATGGTTATTCTTTAATGGTAACTCTCCTTTCATTCCTCATTCTAGCTCTTTTAGCCAACAAGTTAGCTTCTACACTAACTGCATCACTCTACATCTATTTTAAAGTTGGAGGGTTTCTTTCTCTCAATTGGAAATACATATCAGTGTTAATACCATCAGGAAATTTGATTAATTCCAAGTTTGGTGGAGGTTTGATATTTGCAGGGATTGCATTATAAAAATTGTTAAACCTAGTGCAATAGTCCTGAACAGATTCATTAGGAGCTCTTCTAATGTTTTCATATTCAGACAATATTTGTAAAGGATTTTTCTTTCTTTCCCATATATTGATAAACAATCTATGGAAAACAGTTAAATCAACAATATGACCAGAAGGTAAAGATTTAAACCATTTCTTGACATCTCCAGCTAGTGTTTGTGAAAATGATCTCATATGTACATCTTCTTCATCAATTTCATGTGATTCAAAATAATAATTCATTTTATTTACATGTTGTTGTGTAGTATATTGACCAGTACCATCAAACTGAAATATTTTACTCTGGTAGTCTTGGTGCATATCATGTACTTGAGCTACTAAGGTCAAAGGAGCATATCTAGCAGCCATGGCTAAGATTCTAGCTTGGGTAGGATGTAAAGTGGCAGCGCTTGAATATGAACTTGAAGGGCTTACAAATGATCTTGATGTGCTAGAAAGTGTAGTAGAAGTGCTAGAAGATGAACTTGAAGTATTTGGAGGTGGAAATAAAACTCTGGGCTAAAGTGGAAGCTTGGGGATGAATTATTATGTGGAATGAAGTGTACTGGAAATAATATATGAGGTGGTATTAAATAAATATGAATCTACAAACTCTGAATGAATGGTAGAAGGCTTAGGAGTAGCAGCAATTAGGGTAGCTAATTCAACTGACTATTGAAAATAGGCTTCGTCTATGTGCCTTATCAAATTTGAGGTTAAAGCATCAAGTTAGTCAAAAGTGTCTAGAACATGTTGATCTAAATCAGGATGTATAGTATTATTCCTTGATTCAATAAATTGAATAAAAGTAGGGTCTATTACATTATCATGGACTGAAATTGCAGATTTGGTATGCAACAACGAATGCTCAAACGATAAATCAAATATAAGATCCTCTAAGTTTGATAACTCTTTAGGAAGTGAATTTGCTTTGATTAGCTGACTAATGTTTTCTTGACTTTCTACTTTATTTTTTTTTCTTAATATTTTGTCTCGATTATCAAAAATTATAGAACAGTTTGGATCTAGATGTGCCCTCGTATAGTATGTTCTTTTGGAAGCGAGAATTTTAATTTTTTTATTTTCTTAAAGAAAATTTTGACAACCCTAAAATGGCCTTAAGGTAAAAAGATGAGATTTGGGATTTCCTTTAAGGTTTATTAAACTAAGGATTGATTTCTCCAGTATGGTCGCCAGTATGTTATCACACTAAAATTTCCCTAGGGTTGTCATGTTGTGTTTAAAAAAAATAATAGAGGTAAACACAAACCTACTTTTGAGATCTGGATCTCGCCTTCCTAATGCTAAGAGAGGGCTCTCTGATAATAATTTAGCTTTGTTGAATTGATTGATTTTAGGCTAGTTACTTAAGCTTCGTTGTGTTTTGATTTGATTTGGTGGTGGAATCACTGATTTTGATGGATAGATAAATGTCTTTTTACCATTGTGCTATGGAGTCAAAATGTTGAGAAAACAAGACTCAATCAAGTCCTAAAGGAAGTGTCCACAGGGCAAGTTAGTTGAGTAAATTCAGATCTTTTAGGCTAAATAGTGAACTGTTTTCAATCTGGATCAAGGAGCAATTAAGGATTCCTCAAACCGGATAATGGGGAAAATGAAAGAGGTCAATCGAAACTAGGGAGCAATGAAGAATTCCCTGCTCTAGATAAAAGAAGAAAACATCAAAATGAATAATTGTTCATGACAGGGTGTACTTAAACAAATTTTGTAATAACATCCCAGTTATTACATTTAAATTTGGAAAACATAAAAGTTTATAGAATACTTAAGAAAATAACAAGTTGAACAATTGAAAGATACTTAACTAAAATTGCCTAACACATGAATCCTATAATGAAATGCCTTTATTACTTGTCCAGTCTACTGACTTGAAAATGTTACAATAAACCCTTAGGTTTCAAATCAATACAACCATAGAAAAGTTCAACAATCCACCCTCAATACTTCAAATTGTGAAGTATTTATTCAAAAACTATTACAAAATATCCTAAAACTGATTTAGGAATTATTCAAGGAAAAAGAAATATATTTATGCAAGAAGATAGAGACACCTAGGAGACTAAAAGGCTAGTTTTCCCCGCTTTTACTGATCTTGTTGTTTGTTGTTTTGATCTTTTGCTGCTTTCTCTCTTTTGCTATTGCTCTTACGTTGGTTTCCCTTTACTCTACCTTTGACCTTTAAACTATACCTTTCATATGATACTCTTTGACTTAGCTGATATCTTACTCTTTAACGTAATTGATCTGTTTTCATTGTTTTATCTTTCACAGTAAGTCATTCAACTTTTCCCAAGACTCTCTATCTGGTAATTTAATCTTTACCATTCTTCTAAAGATATCATTAGTTTCTGCATACTTTGAAAAATGATGCTTGTTTATAAATATATGTCTTACCTCAGGTTGGAGGTAATAGAGGTTCTCAAAAGTCTGATACAACACTTTTACTGTAGGAATTCCTTTCAGGGAGGAATTGTTGACTGTTCCTTGACCACTTCTCTGATTTTCTTGTCATAATCTTCCTGTTTCATCAACTTGTCATTAATAACCAATGGATTAGACATACCTTTCTGCCTCAAAACATCAAATCTGACCATGAATCCGGCTATTGCTAGCTCCATTGTTTTGAATTTCTCCTCAAGTTGTATCATCACATTCTTTTTGGTGATTAATTTCTTTAATTCTAGTATAGTTCCTATTCTGTCAGTTATCCCAACCTCCTGCAATTCATATTTGTTTTTTGAATTAAGGAACTGGATTATTCTTGAGGCTTCTTCTGGCTTATCTCCAAGTTCGGCTCTTACCCTTTGAATTGCCTCACCAACTTCTTTGACCAAATTATTATGCTCAAATATCACCTGTATAGAAGGCCAAATATCAATAACTAAGTTAATGATATTGGCCCACAACTATTGCTTTGCTTGGGGAAGTGGTTCTTTCAATGTCAACTCTTTCTCTAACTTTTGTATTCTTTTAGTCAATCTGTTTGACTTCTGTGTTTCATCTTTATGCATGATTTGTACCAGCTTCTTTTCATCTTCTAGACTTTTTATTTGATCTTTAAGTCTATTTATTTCATTTGTTTTGATGGACATATCTTGCATAACTTTGATTAATTTACCTGCTTCATCACTGGGATGAGCTATTGTTGTATATGATTCTGTAACTGTTGTAGTTGCTGATGTAGTGGGAAGTGTTGTAGCTGCTAGAAGTGATGAAGTAGAAGGAACTGCTATAGACAGTGTAGGAATAGTAGTGACAGTAACTGCTTCCATGCTGGCCTTTTTCTCCTGAACTAACTTATCCATCTCATTTTCCATTTCAGTTAATTGAGCAGTTAACTAAAGAATGAGGTTCATAATTTCATTTTTTTGGTTTTGATTCTCTATAAAATCCTTTGTCTCTGGATGTTCAATAGGAGGCAATTTAATTTGTTTCTCCAATGTAGAAATGTCTGCATTCTTTTTCTTAATGAGTTCTTCTGCACCTTTGACATTCTTTGGATCATATCCCACTTCAATAACCAAATATTCAAGGGATTTAATTCTGTTATCTTTTCCCTGTGAGCATGCTTTTTCTAGTTTCAACTGTACTTTTACATTTTCCAAAGAATTGTGAAGCTTTTGGGCAGTCATAGCTTTGTTATTCATAGTTGAGTACATTATTTCTCCTGCTTGCTTATGAAATTCTATCTAGTCTAGAGGATGAACATCATTGGTAGAAATCTCATAATCTATCTTTTCGTAATCTGCTACTGAATTAGGATGTTATATCGTGGGCTGAAAAAAGGTCTTCTGCATTTTTCCTGTCTTATAATCAAATGCAGAAAGTAATATGTTATGGTATCTAGGAGTTTACTTCAAGTATTGTGAATATATTTCAACTTTAATTTCTTCGTTTTTGGCCTTAATATCTTTGTATCTTTCTTTGAAGTCCATTTCTATATCCTTTGGTTCACGTGATGAAGAGACTTCAACAATATGCTGCTTTTGGATGATCTGAGCACTAGAAGATGAAGGCTGATGAGTTTCCTTTGAAACTGAAGGAGGTGCATTTTGTTTAATGACAGTGTCAATATCAATGATCTCAATTGAATCAATTTCTTCTTCTTTCTCATTTACAAGATTCAGCTATGTTCTTTTTCTGTACATTATTTCAAATTTGTTATCTTTTGTATCTTTGTTTGAGGAAGAACCTTCTTCTCTAGTCCTTTTTACATTTTTGTCCTGTAGAGCTGGAGTATGTAGAATGGAACTAGTATCTATCTTCTCCTCCATATCCAGTAAGGTGTTTTCCAACCACTCTGAGTGGTTGGCATATCTTTCAATCTCTAGCCTGGACTCATGCATACAAATGCTCAATTTAAACTTCAGTCTTAGTTTGTTTATGGCACTCAAAGGATCATACTTCCATTTGAAACTATCTCTAAATTTCATCTCCTGTAAACATCTTTCTGCTTCCTCTCCAACATCCCTATTATTGTAGATAAAAGGACCAAGGTCGTTCTTGATTTTAAACTGTGTTTTCTTCCCCGTTGATAGAAAATTAACATCAGCTAAATTTATGATCTGCCTGATATGTTCTAGTGCAAATATCCTCATGGGAAGATATTTGGGAAGCTTATATGGAGTGAGTTGACATCCATCCACCCAAATTTCAGTGTAGTTCTGGTATAAATATCAGTATCCTATTCTATTACGTTTGAATAGCTGTAAAACTTTCTTTATTTCATCACTGACCCTGGGTTGATTGCTACTGCTTAGCATGTTAACCACTAGGTGAACAAATGAATCAATGAAATCCTTGTAGCCGAAAATAGTGGAATATTTTTGGATTAAGGGTGTCCAAAAGATAACAGATCTAGGATTCCCCTTAGTGTCCAGCTTTTGGATGTTAAATGTAAACCTTTCTGACTGGAAGTATAGAAACATATGGAACAATACTGAATATTATTTGAATACTATTTCATCTGGAAATTTGATCAATTGATCATGGATTCTCTCTGCTAAGAATTTCACAAAATTGAAAACTGTAGCTGGAGGGTTGCCTCGGCAAAAGATAGAAAGGAAAACAAGTATAGGCTCATCTACATGTTCATCAATGGTATATCCTAGAATACAAGACAACATGGTTACAATATTTCTGGCTTTTTCAAAGAAAATGGTGACAGAATATGGAGGGCTGTCTGTAGGAACTTGGACCTTTTCTAGGAGGAAAGTTTGAAAAATTTTGGATCTCTTGGGAAGGTCCAACTTTATGTATAGATCAAATAGGTTTTAAATAGAAAATGGGGCTTAATTAGGCTTTGGATGGATCTACAACATTTCATTTACTAATCCTGCAGTGTTTGTGAACAAAATTTGCTAGTTAGGAGAAACTATGGCTTTTTGACTTGGGATATAGCAGACATGGCATAGGTGGATGATTTTAGGGAACTGGTATACCTGTGGGAAAAAGTATTTGGGTAAATTTGACTCCCATAGCTAAATATCATCATTTTGGTTGAGTTATTTATCTTTGCTCCAACAGTGGAGTTTTAACAGATTGTTCGGGGAGGTTGTATCTTTGATCTAGAAATCTCTATAGGACAATGGGAGGTGGCCAACATCTAGGTGAGGAGTTTGCAGGGGTTTTGCATCCATAATGGTTTTGGAAGCCATAGATTTGTTTATTTTACTCAATTTATCACTATCTGGCATAACAAGTATGCTTACGACCTTTGAATATTTTGAATACGTGAATATTGTCTGCAAAAAGGGTTTTCGATGCAACAATGGTTTTCTTTAGGTCAGTAAGGCTTTTAAATTGGTTCAATTGATTACCGTATTAGAAATGTTGTGCAAACTTTAAGTATAGTCCTTCGACACTTCAGGAATACCTGGAAAATGAAGCTTTGGTATGCTAAAGGGTTCTCTAGGGGCAGCGAGGCTTTTAGAGGCTTCAATGGCCTTTATGCTACTTCAAATTGGAGTCTACAAGGTCTTCTAGTCATAAATGGCTTAAAATGGTTCAGCAGATTTTATGGGCTTTAGAATAGATCGACAAAGATTCTTTCTGCAAATGCTAACAAAATAATACTGAAAAGGTTGGAAAGGGCGGCTACTTTTGTTTTTAACCAATTAGTGGCTAATCTTTAGGCACGGGGTTAAGTTTAAACAGTAGGGCGGTTTCATATAACGCACCAAGGCGGTAAGGTGGTTTATCACACCGCTTTTGAGTGGTATGGGGGTATTATTTTAGAGGACAAGATATAATGTGGGGTTGACACATAGCAAAAAGGTGAGCAGGCAAAATCTCTAATCTCGTGTTCTTTTGGGAGGTTAAAGGTGGAACGTCAGAGCACGCGATATGGGATGCAGGTCGTTGGATCTCGAGGTGGGTGATCAGAGGGTTATCACATGGCGGTGTTGTGAGGGATGAGTCGGGGTGTGGGGTCGGGTTATAGATAGAAGGGGTTTTAAATGATAATGGGAGTTTAAGTGGAGTGGGACCCGAGGGGATATTGTATGCATAGGGGTATAATACATATTGCAAAGGTTTAATATAGTGGGGGTTAGGATTATATGGAGGGGAACATATATATCAAAACTATATGTTAAAATAATATAAATGGGTCTTGGGGAAATATGAGAGCGAATGTTAGAAACACATTAGGGATGAGTTAAATAATATCGGGGGGGATTTTAGCATGGGGCCCGATTACCTTAAGGGAGGGTTTTAATGATGGGAATGGGTTTTTAAGCTAGGGAAAGGGTATTTAGGAAAGGGAAAGGGTTAGAATAACGGTAAAATGAGGAAGGGGAATGTCTTAGAACAAGGGAAAATGAATAGGGAAGGGGTTTTCTTACAAGGGAAAATGATTTTGGAAGATAGTTAGTAATATAAAATGAGTGAATTGATGCTCTCCATGCCCCGTGAAAACTGCTTCTGCCTACCCATCATTTACCCTAGCATTTTGTCTTCATTTACTGGGTGCATTTGAGATTGCTGACCCTTTATTTCTTTTCTTTTGTAAGAAAACTATCTAATTCTAACCTTATGACTTTCCAATGGCTCATATTAAACTGTTGAGCTCATTATTGTTCCCTACCTAACTATTGATCTGCCAAGATTAAACAGTTTGGCTAGATATTTATTCTCTATCTATCATCATGAAATTTAAAGCATGAATGAATCAAGATTAAACTTTTTGACCATCATGGATTGTGGCATTTATTACAAGCTCCACACAATCTTATTTTTGAAAGCAAAGTAAAAAGTAGTGGCATTTGACTTTTCATCACTTTCAGAATCTATTTTTATCTCTTTTTGGTGGGGTTCATATTTTATTTTATTTTTTTGATCCCTTTCTCTTAGTCCTTTGATTTTTCTTTTAGGACTTCACCCTCTTTACATTTTTTATTTTTAATATGGGAAAAATTTTTGCAAAAAGCAAAAGTATGTATAATATTAAAATACTAATCATAGTCAATTCAAAATTATGAATCCTATTATTATATGACCCTAACAATATATTAATTATTCAATTTAATATAAGTTTTACTTTATATATATATATATATATATATATATATATATATATATATATATATATATATATATATATATATATATATATAAAGCTCAGGTTTATTAAATTTTAAGGTTAAAAATTAAAAATGATGAAATAGGTGTCATGGAAATAAATTCTTAATAATTTGAACATAAATTTTCATTACAAATGTTATTATATTTGGAAAAGGTAACCTGAAGAATAATAAATAAAAAAAAATCTCGTTTTTTTTTTTTATTTTACAATGTAAAATTTAATATTCATTAGTAAATTTGTTTTATGATCTCTTCTACGAAGATATTGAAATTCCAGCCAATGTTTTGACACAAACTCTCATTTATGAAGCCAAAAAAATATTTGATTTAGCTAAGTAACAATGTTTTCAATCTCTTTTTCCAAATCAAAGTAATTGACATAAGCATCTATGTTGCCAACAGACACACAATCACTAATCTCAAGTAGATCAACTATAGCATTTTATTTTGAACTTGTGGGGAAGAATTTAAAACCCAGGCACCTTACATGCAGCGTTAACTGCACAAGTCTCTCGCAAAATGTGTGCGTCTCATAGTTATCACGGGAAGGCATTTATGTAGATTATTGATTCTTGGAATATTCTTGGATCTGATGGACATGGATGAGATCAAATAATGTACCTCACCCATGTCCTTAAGATCCCATAATATTCTAAGAATCTTCCATATACCTATCATACCCTGTTTGCAATGAGATTTCCTAACACACATTGCCACCCTGCTAAATAGATACCTTCATATGACTCTTTGTTGTGTAATTTCATAGGAGTGTCAGAATAATAATCACACCACTATTCAATAGTCAGTGTATTACAAGTTCTAAATTGTTAGGAATTAATAATTTGTTTGAGTCAGTGACCATCGATGAACTCACTGTAGATTCTACAATGGATTTTTTGTATAAATTGTCATGGGTTGAATGATATTGTCAGGCTTTTGTCTTGAGTCTTGATTTTTGATATGGTATCAGAGCCGGTGGAGGTCAGAGGGTCCTCAACTCCTAATGCGCCAAAGAGTTGTTGAGTGAAAGCTATAGAAGTGTTGAGTTCCCAACGGAACATTAGAGGAGTCATTGTAAAGATTTCGTTGTTGTAAATATTTTTCATTGTAGACCCCTTCGGCATTGCTGTATTGAAATACTTTGAATGAATGTGAGTCTACATTGTGTGGATGTGTTAGAAAGTGTAGCTGCCAAGAGTTTTGCATGGGACCATAAAGCATGAATTTTCAAGCTAGATGGCTTGTGAGAAACCATTATTGATCATGCAGATCTGCTTGAGTCCAGCACATGTGGAGCTGGTCAGAGTTTCCCAATGTGGTTTGACTCTGTCTAGCATGCAGTCGTGCAGGAATTGTATATGAGGGTTGCTTCTGGTGCAACTATTGATGTTGTGTAGGTAAAGGTGAGCCACTTTGAAGAGAGTTTGGGAACATATATATTAAGTGTTTGTATTGTAAGTTTTTTCTGATTATTTTTGGGATTTTGTTTGGAGTGATTATAATTTCTTATGGAGTCTTGTTGAAAGTAGTGGACCAGGAGTTGGATAGTTTTTTACTCATGTTTTTTGAACCCTCTTTGTTGGAATATGTGTGGAATCCTATGCGAGACGATTTACACCTATATGTTGGATGTTCTCAGTTTGTTCATTAAAGTGAAGGTGTTTTTTAAAAGCTTTATTGTGAAATTGTCACCCTTGATGATTGTCTCAAGAAGCTGTAGTGCCAATTTCAAAGCAAAGCCTCACCAAGTGAGATCAATGAGTGGGATAAATATTTTCTCGAGAATTTTTTTAAAATGGTTTTTTTTATGATCCGTTTTCAACGAGTCCATTCGTAAGTATTTTTGGGTCAGGTAATACTTTTGATTCAAGTAGTATTTTTGAGTCAAAAGAATTATTCAATAAACTGAATGATTTTATTGATGACTGTGAATATCAGGTGTTGCAGTATATTCGACATCATCCTGTAATTGAAGAGTTACAAGTTGATTACAAGAAAATGTGTAACAATTTGAGTGAGGAATTTGTTGAAGATACAGATGATGACCAAAGCGATGATGAACAGAAGACAGGATTGAAAGAGCATCAAATACGAGAAGGACACAAACATGTGTTCAAGGGAACTAACAGTTCTTATCCAAATCAGTCCATTGAACAAGACTTAAGAACATTTGATGATGGAAGTAAATTTGCTGAAAATTTTGAAATGAATTGGTATCATCCTATTTGTAACAAGGATCAATATCAAGTATTCACAACTTTCAATAAGAAGAAAAAGAAAGAAGTTTGGAGAAACAAGTTCAAAAAAAGGTTTCGTCAATATATTGTAGATAAGAAAATCAAAATGAAATATTTGAGTCATGTTTGTAAAACTAACTGGGACTTAGACCAACAGGCAAGTTAACAAGTAGGTCATGATTAAGGGTAGGTGTCAGAATAATAATCACGACACTATTCAATAGTCTATGTAGTACAAGTTCTAGATTGTCAGTAAATAATAATCATCTTGAGTTGGTGACTGCCAGGGAATTCACTCTAGATTCTATAGTGGATTTTCTATATAAATTGTTGTATTGAATGCAATGTTGAGTCTTTATTTATGATAAACAGTAGAAGCTCTAATATGCAAACAACTTCCAACTGCAAATATTCACACAACCCTATTCTCCCCAACACATAGTCGTAGGGTTTTACACAACATATAACTCACCCACGTAGCATGTAGATCCTTATTTCCTCCGTCATTTAATTCATGCTGCAAATCGGCCCTCAAAGCATGCATTTAGAGGTTGTAACAATTTTCTTCTATGGCCAAGAATTAAACTTGTGCATGCAATTAGTTAAGAAAATTTGACAACTGAGAAATGAATTCAACTTGTATAGGCTATTTTCCAAATTGGTGGTGAATCATTTCTTAAACTAAAGAATAATTCTACTTAGCCTTCATTGTTAATCATTAATTGGTTGCTTTTTCGTCCTCAAAAATGAACTCTCTTTAACTATTTTAACTCCATGGTCCGTGCTTTTCAAAAAATGAAATGATTGATAAGCTTCGTCATAGTTTTTACTTTTAAGTCAGTGACATATTTGGCCTTCATTTTATAAATTATTAATTTCTCTTTTAGGATCCCTGTATTATTACTGCCTAATTGGTAGGCCACGATTATAGAAATGAGTTTTTCATTGACCATGTTCCATTTGACTTAGAAATTTTATAATTTTCTTTGTTAGTGTAAAAAATAATTTGATATACACTACAGTAAATTAAAAAAATATATATTTGTTTCTATTTGATTGGCATTTAACTACAAAGTTTTATAGCAAGGGTGATCTCTTTCTCTTTGTATTGTAGATTATCCCATCTAATGTCTATTATATTGGATGGAGTTTTTCTTTTATTAGAATTTGTTTTTAAGTGTGATTTTCTAAAGTTTTTTGTGGATTTTTGGCAAGAACTCGTTGGAAACATTTGTGGTGAAATCTTGATTTGTGTTATTTAAACTTGTTTCTTTTACTACATATATATGAATTCAGTAGCCTCAAACACTCTTGGGGAACTTCGATTGTGTAGAGTTCACCCATAAAACTTGTAATTTCAATGAATCCCTATCAGGTTATACACAAATTAGATCGGAAAACAAACAAAAAAAACTTTTCAGATAATCACACTGAAAGACCTCCTGCTTCTTATTATAGAGGTAATTTACTATAGTTAATCTATATGGATTTTTTGATTTCATTGGCCAATTTAATTCAAATTCACTCTTCATTTATTACTATGTTCCGATGAATGAGCGAATAGCAATTATGACATTGTAATTCCCACCAAATTCAAGTTACTACGATGAACAACCCAAATTGAAAGTAAAGTATGACTAACAAGTTTGTTGGAAGGGATGTATGAAAGGATGCACAAATAGTAAAAAGCTAAACGAGATGTCTAACTCAGCTATACTCATATCCCTCACATGGCCGTTTATATCAAATCTCGTTATCTCAACTAATTTATTCATGTGAGTGACTGAAGTTGTGTTGATGTTATTTTGGTATTCTTCTTAGAAGTGTTTTTATTCTCGTTGAGCAATGGGACATGTGAAGAATGGGACCTATCAAAATTGAAAGACCATAGTCAGAGGAAACAACTTTAATTTTTGTGTGAAGAGACAGACCAAGAGTAAGGAAAAGAAGACATGTTCTAATGCTGTGAGTAGTCTTTAGCTTTATAACGAGGTAATATACAATATAAATTGTAGTAACTTTGGTTAAGGAAGAAAACAACTATAGTAGCATTGTTCAAGGAAGAAACCATTATATAGAGATTGTTGGAAATAATACTGAGAGGGGGGGTGAATCAGTATTATCACATCAATAAAACTTTTTCATTTCCATATTTAGATTCATATATGCTACTTCCACAACTTCTTATGATTTAGTTAGTTGATCCTTAATGAGTGCATTAGAACATTATCAACCATATTAACAGTAAACAGGTGCAGTAAAATAGAACAAATCATCACACATAAGCCACACACATGAACACCATGATATAAGGTGGAAACCCAATGTGGGAGAAAACCACCTGCTGCAAGTCATCTCAATCTTCTTATTAATAAGAAAATCCTTTTACAATATTTATGTACTGGTGCAGTCTTATACCAGTATGCAGGCTTCTACCTGCAGAGAGCTACAACCCTCTCTCGTTCTCCAGTCTCTCCTGGAAGGGAGCTACAATCCCCATAGTTCTTGTACTAGCCAATCCATTTACTAGTACGCCGGCTGCTACCTGCTACAATGCTCCAAAGTTTTCAACTACTACTGGAAGGGAGCTACCACCCCCTTAGCTCTTGTACTAGCTAAGATACTAGTACGTAGGCCTCGACCTACAATCTTCTCTCATCCAGGGACCACGTTTCATACATTTTTAGACTGGATACTCCTGAAGCACAACACATAATCTGAAAGGCCACGTTTCATCCAATTTTCATACTGGACCCATTAATATCATTGAAGCACATAATCAATCAATCTTCTGAATCACCCAAACACTAGATCAATACATATACAAGGATAATATATGTGTTAGCACCCAGATCTAGTCCACCAGATCACATAAATATGAGTCATTATGATCCTGATCCAATATTAGTTCTCATCCATCAATACTGAAGCTAAACACAATCAACCAAACAGGATATGCAGAATACTGACACCTTTAAACTGTCATCAGAACCCATCAACAACCAGAACCACCTGTGACTTCAAATATCATAGCTCAAATTGTATACGCTACTACAATGAACCAAACCTGCATATATACGCGCTTACACGAAAGCCAATCCACATACAGATCTATAAATATTCAAACATGACTTGCAGCGATTTCAAACTTAAGTTATACCCAGTTCAGATCATTTTTCAATATACAGATCTAGAATAAGCATAATCAAATATATAGAGATAGTTCATTTCAAACCATTTGATCCCGATCTATCCTTAGATCTTGTTCTCCATCAGCCAGTGAGATCCCTCTTTAGCTTAGATCTAGATCTGCACCATAACCCAATCACAGTATTCCAGATCTAGCACATTATCAGATATTCAATATTTCAGATGATGCTTTGCAAAATGATCTCCTTCCTCTTTTATAGCCTTAGTCCTTTCTCAATACCACAGTCCAAAACCATAGGATCAAAAAATTGTTGGACTAATACCATGAACCAACCATGAAAGTGCGTGAGATCAACACTTTTGGATGCAATACCACGGACCAAAACCATAGGATCAAAAACTGTCAGACTAATACCATGAACCAACCATGAAAGTGTGTGAGATCAACACTTTTGGATGCAATACCACAGACCAAAACCATAGGATCAAAAACTGTCGGACTAATACCATGAACCAACCATGAAAGTGTGTGAACTTTTCTCTTGCATGAAGGGAACTTTTCTCTGCATGAAAGTGCGTAAATGTTTCTCTACATGAAATAAACTTTTCTCTGCATAAAAGTGCGTGAAAAATTTCTCTACATGAAATAAACTCTTCTCTGCATAAAAGTGCGTGAAATTTTCTCTACATGAAATAAACTTTTCTCTACATAAAAGTGCGTGAACATTTCTCTACATGGAATAAACGTTTCTCTGCATAAAAGTGCGTGAACTTTTCTCTACATTGAATAAACTTTTCTCTACACAAAAGTGCGTGAACTTTTCTCTACATGGAATAAACTTTTCTCTGCATAAAAGTGCGTGAACTTTTCTCTACATGAAGGAAACTTTGTTGCACTATAATTTATCAAATAAATTTGCTGCACTATAATTTATCATTTGTGGAATTTGCCATCAAGGACAACACTTGTCTCATAATGCCAACAATCTCCCCCTTTAGACTTGTCATACTGAGAATTGTCATCTGATATCTCTTCCGTAGATTCATCTAGATATATATAAGTGATTTGATCTTCTATGAGTTGTTTGCCATCAAGTACAACACATGCATCATAATGCCAACAATCTCCCCCTTTGGACTTGATGGCAACAATACCAAATCACTCTCCCCCTTTGACATCAAGGGCAAAGGGCGAACCAAGATATTCTCTTTCCTAAATAAACATTCCACTGTCCATACTCCCCCTGAGTACCCGCTGAAATCTCTGAATGAGCTCCCCCTTTGTATATGCCATGGTGTACCAATTTGTCCATGCTACATGTTGAAAGCTCTGCTCTTGCTGAATTTTGTTGTTCATGCTCCCCCTGTATGTAAGAAAGGTCTGCAAAAAGGTGTTCTACAAGAACATGACTCTATACATCATACGTGACCTTCCTAGCACCAAATACTCATACATACATCCATCTCCCAACCAAGTGGGGATATACTAGAAAATGACAACCAAGTACATTACATCATTCATCCCAGGCATAGTGGGGAAACCAACATAGGCCGTTACATGACCTTGATATGACTGAAATATTTCATCAAATGACTACAATAGATAGAGACACACTATTACATCATGAGTCTTGATATGACCTTTACATCGAATGATATACATGACATTTATAACAGAGACCAAACACCTAAATAAGATCATGATAAACATCAGCAACGACACTGAATGATCTGCTCCATAGCATCTGTCACTAGCAACTTGTATTAGTGCATGAATCATCAAGGTATGTCCGTATCAACTCATCCTTTTGAACAGAATTCTGTATATACAGAATCATTCTATCATATGTGAGAAACACCATAGCCATCCAGATCTGCATGGACCAAGTATCATCAATTGAAAATATCAATCAACATATGTACGAAACAACCTATCATCATATAGGTAAGAACTCATCATCATAAAGTCTCCAACAATGCAACTTTGAATAATCATCCGTGTATCCAGCCAACAATCCTCATCCATATATGTGCCAAGAATAATAGGAATCCTACATCATAACTGTAATATATGATCTTTATGCATATGACGACAACAGCATATGAGTGACTCATCATCAAGTAAAGAAGATGTGAATTCAAGCTATGTACTTCTCCTTATCCTTATGAAGATCACCATGTAAGCACCATTAGAGGATCAACCACAAATCTGATCTAAATATCAACTATGTAACCCCTAGAATCATCTGAACAACTCATAACCATATCATAGCAAGATGAATCTTTTATCCATATAAGAATCATCACCAAGGACCATTAACCATAATGCCAACAATGCATTAAAAGCATATGCTCCCCCTAAACCTGTGCCATCTCGTTTACTGTCAGATCTGATCATTCATATCAGCAAGAAGTATCAATACATCATCATTATCAAGTTAGAAACAAAACACTTCTAACCATCAAGTCATTTCCACACATCATCAGCAAATTGTAACCATTATCAAACAACGCAAATAATAAACCGAATCATGACTGATCCTTTTCCTGAACCTGCCCCTAGTGCCTTTCCTCAAACAATCATATACGCGACTATGCCATAACCAACTCGCGTATATACGTGACTTCTCTTTAAGAAACTTGCGTATGAGATTTAGGACACTGAAGTTTTACACTTCCAGCTCCCTCTAATTCTATTATGTTTGTATGTTGTGCTGTGCCACCTCTTTCTGACTATACTTATTTCTTCTTCCACATCTTCAAGTGTGATGATGATGTTTTATCCTTTTGGTATGGTGCCCATACTTTGTTCCTGCATTCCTTAGCTATATGTCCAAGCTTGTTACATGTGTAACATCTTACATGTAGCAATCAACAGCCCTATGACCAAACATATTGCAAGCAAAGCAATATCCATTAAAGTACCTTGAATGTGATGATCTTTCTGCATGATGGTCTTGAACCCTTCTTCTTCTACATCTGGCTGCAACATGTCCAAGATTATGACATACATAACATTCAACATTATTCATAGGAGGAGTAAAAGATTTTCTTTGAAGAATTTCTTTCCTTGGTTGATGATGAGATTGACCTTTCATATCCTTATTGAGCATTTCAAATTTTGCAGTAGAGTCCCTTGTCTTACTTTGTGAACTAGATTCACCTTCAATAGATTCATGAAAACCAAGACCAGTTTTGATAGAAGGAGAACTTTGACTATTAAGAATATCATCCAAGACTTTAGTACTATCTTGAAATCGTAACAGTTTATCCTTTTCTTCTAATTTATCTTTTAGAATATTTACCTCAACTTGATGTTGCTCTTCCTTTTCAAGATACTGCTTCTTCATGTTTTCTTGAGAATTTCTTTCTTCTTCCAACTGACGTCTTAGTTCAAGAACTTCATTTTCATGAGCTTGGAGTAGTTCTTTATTCTGCTTCTTTGATTCTTCAAGATCTTCTTTTAGCGAGTGGATCGTGGCTTCAAGACTTTCATAGTAACTGGATCTATCTCTGAGTTTCTTGATGGTTGTGCTTCTTTCATTGACTTCATCTCTTTGTGATGTTACTTCATCCTGCAACTTTTGATATTTGTCCTTGAATAACTTCCTTACCTTGTTTCCTTCCTCTAGTTGAGCTTTTAGTTTGGCAGCTTCTTCTTTGAAGACACATTCCCTTTTGTTCAATAGATCTTGTTGATCTCTAATTTTGTCTGTAAGCCTTTTAATTTCTGCCTCTATTTGATATCTTTCTTGCTCACCCATAAAAGCAAATTCTGTTGTTTCGCTATCACTTTCATCTTTTCCAAATGGATAGATAGCTGGAACATTAGAGGATAACAAATTCATACCTGATAGTTCATCTTCATTCTGAAATGATTCTGAATCTGAAGTGCTTCTTCCACATAATCCCCAATCGATTCTTCCACTGTCATAGTTCTTCTGAGATGTCTTCTTCTGCTTAGGCGCTTTCTTCTTAAGCTTCTTTCCCATTGTTCCACGGATCTCCTTCAAGCGATCAAGCTTCTACCAAAGGACCTGCTCTTATACCAATTGTTGGAAATAATACTGAGAAGGGGGGGGTGAATCAGTATTATCACATCAATAAAACTTTTTCATTTCCATATTCAGATTCATATATGCTACTTCCACAACTTCTTATGATTCAGTTAGTTGATCCTTAATGAGTGCATTAGAACATTATCGACCATATTAACAGTAAACAGGTGCAGTAAAATAGAACAGATCATCACACATAAGCCACACACATGAACACCATGAGATAAGGTGGAAACCCAATGTGGGAGAAAACCACCTGCTGCAAGTCATCTCAATCTTCTTCTTAATAAGAAAATCCTTTTACAATATTTATGTACTGGTGCAGTCTTATACCAGTACACAGGCTTCTACCTGCAGAGAGCTACAACCCTCTCTCGTTCTCCAGTCTCTCCTGGAAGGGAACTACAATCCCCATAGTTCTTGTACTAGCCGATCCATTTACTAGTATGCAGGCTGCAACCTGCTACAATGCTCCAAAGTTTTCAACTGCTACTGAAAGGGAGTTACCACCCCCTTAGCTCTTGTACTAGCTAAGATACTAGTACGTAGGCGCCGGCCTACAATCTTCTCTCCTCCAGGTACCACGTTTCATACATTTTCAGACTGGATACTCCTGAAGCACAACACATAATCTGAAAGGCCACGTTTCATCCAATTTTCATACTAGACACATTAATATCATTGAAGCACATAATCAATCAATCTTCTGAATCACCCAAACACCAGATCAATACATATACAAGGATAATATATGTGTTAGCACCCAGATCTAGTCCATCAGATCACATAAATATGAGTCATTATGATCCTGATCCAATATTAGTTCTCATCCATCAATACTGAAGCTAAACACAATCAACCAAACAGGATATGCAGAATACTGACACCTTTAAACTGTCATCAGAACCCATCAACAACCAGAACCACCTGTGACTTCAAATATCATAGCTCAAATTGTATACGCTACTACAATGAACCAAACCTGCATATATACGCGCTTACGACAAAGCCAACCCACGTACAGATCTATAAATATTCAAACATGACTTGCAGCGATTTCAAACTTAAGTTATACCCAGTTCAGATCATTTTTCAATATACAGAGCTAGAATAAGCATAATCAAATATATAGAGATAGTTCATTTCAAACCATTTGATCCTGATCTATCCTTAGATCTTGTTCTCCATCAACCGATGAGATCCCTCTTTAGCTCAGATCTAGATCTGCACCATAACCCAATCACAGTATTCCAGATCTAGCACATTATCAGATATTCAATAATTCAGATGATGCTTTGCCAAATGATCTCCTTCCTCTTTTATAGCCTTAGTCCTTTCTCAATACCATGGTCCAAAACCATAGGATCAAAAAACTGTTGGACTAATACCATGAACCAACCATGAAAGTGCATGAGATCAACACTTTTGGATGCAATACCACGGACCAAAACCATAGGATCAAAAACTGTCAAACTAATACCATGAACCAACCATGAAAGTGCGTGAGATCAACACTTTTGGATGCAATACCATGGACCAAAACCATAGGATCAAAAACTGTCGGACTAATACCATGAACCAACCATGAAAGTGTGTGAACTTTTCTCTTGCATGAAGGTAAATTTTCTCTACATGAAAGTGCGTAAACTTTTCTCTACATGAAATAAACTTTTCTCTGCATAAAAGTGCGTGAACATTTCTCTACATGAAATAAACTCTTCTCTGCATAAAAGTGCGTGAACTTTTCTCTACATGAAATAAAATTTTCTCTGCATAAAAGTGCGTGAACTTTTCTCTACATGGAATAAACTTTTCTCTGCATAAAAGTGCGTGAACTTTTCTCTACATGGAATAAACTTTTCTCTGCATAAAAGTGCATGAACTTTTCTCTACATGGAATAAAATTTTCTCTGCATAAAAGTGCGTGAACTTTTCTCTACATGAAGGAAACTTTGTTGCACTATAATTTATCAAATAAATTTGCTGCACTATAATTTATCATTTGTGGAATTTGCCATCAAGGGCAACACTTGTCTCATAATGCCAACAATCTCCCCCTTTGGACTTGTCATATTGAGAATTGTCATCTGATATCTCTTCCGTAGATTCATCTAGATATATATATAAGTGAGTTGATCTTCTATGAGTTGTTTGCCATCAAGTACAACACATGCATCATAATGCCAACAGAGATAAACATTTTAAGGACGTCACTCGTAATTAACTTTGTATTTAATTTATAATCTATTGTAGCAACTACAACATTCTCCAAAAAATTTCCTTCGATTTGTTTTAGAGCCTCCCTCCTCGAAATCATCACAACTACCCTACCCTGATGAGGTACTTGTGCTTATTTGAGATGATTTGGTCTTTCACTGCTTGTGTATAACTAACTTGTTCCGTCGATCAAACAAAAGATCACCTAGTACTTGCTTCACACCTGGTCAAACTGATTGTTAGGAAAAATTGTGGAAATATGGAGAGGAACCTATCTTCCTCTCCTGAAATGCGCAAAGCAGCCCAACAGTTGCCCTTCATTTAGAAATTGTGGAGAGCAGCCAAGGAAACCTGGCTGAGGAAATTGCGCAGAGCAGGCCAGTTGACACTGCTCTAGAAGTTTGCGCAGTTCAAGCTAGTTATAGGAATTGCACAGAAACTAACTAGGCTACTCTATCTTCCAAAAATAAGCAAATAATCCAGGCCAACTGCATTGTTATCCATAATTGCACAGAACTGGCCAGTTACACTGACTCCTGGAAATGCGCAATGCAGCCCAACATCACTTATTTGGAAAACTATGTAGATTTAGCCAGTCATCCAAGGCCCCTCAATTGAGAAACAATGCAAAAGCTCTCCCTCATTGAATGTCTATCACATGTGCCAACAAGTTGTCTAGTTCCCTCCAGAACTACGCAATCCTTCTTTGCATGTCGGACAACATTTTCTAAAAAAATAAAAAGATAAAAATGTGAAAAAACATCCCTAGATTTTAGGGATGTATTTTTGGGAGCATGAGTTACATGCAAAACCCTTTTTAGAAACTTCATGCCAAGTGTCACGTTTTCCCAGATCTATGGCATGCGCATAATAAACATTAATTTCACCAAATATATTTAATTGATGACTTAGATCTCATTCTCCACATTAGATCTTAGATCTATGGAATTACAAAGATATCTAGGAACCTTTGACATGGTTGGCGCAACGTTTCCAGGTAAGTTTTGCTTCTCATGCCTTTTACCACTTTTTTGTCGCTTTTTAGTTTTTGGCTTATATGAGTGTTTTTTCCTTGATGTTACTGAACGCCCACTGTCTTTTCAATGTATTTTAGCTTGTAGAAGTGTTGTTTAAAGTTTTTCATTACGTTTCCTTAGTGTCACACACATAACACTATTTTTTCACTCAAAGTCATCGTTTTGACAACTTTCTTCTTGAGCTTCCTGGTTTTCTCGATTGCTTGATTATGGCACTCAATTGAAGTACATGCATGTCTATTTCACTTATATATACACTAGTTTTTCGAATGTATTCAGTCCTTAGTGATTTTGAGTAGTGCGTCGGCCGGTCTGAGTTTCCTTGACCTAGACCTTGCCTTGCCCTGCTTGCATTGGGAATATCTGGGATGGAAGGCTCTTCCTTTCTCAAAGGAATTGTGCTGAGCTTCCCTCCCACTGGCTTCTGAGGGTGTGCACTGCCTAGTTTTGGGAGATAGTGATGAGTTGGGCCCGAGGATTACGTAGAGCATTTTTCCTGGGAAGCAGTCACACTGAATGAAACTGCGCATTGCACAGTTCTAGTCCCCAACAGGCCAAGCTAGACTATTCTCTGTGCAGTTTCAATAATCATTCAACTCACTAGTATTCTAGACTGTGTATGTTTAGTTTTAGCTATCAGTCTCCCAACTTCTCTGATACAAAACTGCGCAATTTTCCTAAGTAGTCAACTAGGTGTGTTGCATGTGAGTCCTCAAGCTGCTTTTGGTTTTCAACATATTTTTTCTTGCCATGAGTGTTTTGCTTTCTCCTGGTATCATATTTTTTCATTAGTCTCTCAGTAGTATAAGTAGAATGGCTTCCAAGAAAGTAAGATCAAAAGACACAATTGAGAGTAGTATTGGGGACGTGGTTGAACAGTGATCAATGAGCTTGCCCGTGTATACAGACACACACTTGTTCATTGAGAAGGATGTCAAGATAACATGGAAAGACATCAACCCCATATTTTTAGTTAGCTTTGATGAGAATCTAGAGGGTAGACATGTCTTGTGAACATCCATAAGTAAGGACTATATAAGGTTGCATGGGGGTTTCTAGTGTTCCTCTGTGCATATGTGATCCACTAGATTATCTCACATATTGATCCCAAGACAATGAAATGAGTAGTGTCATTGGAATAAGGCTTCCTTCCTTCAGGACTAAGGATTATCAGGTGTATTCCCAAACTGACTAACATATTGACTAAAAATACCCACCCTTTTTCCTTATTCAAAATAGGAGTGTTTCAATTCCGCCTGAATATACAAAGATATATATCATTTTCCATTCCCATTGAGTAGGATGGATGCACCGTTTTACACTCCCAATGGCAGCACGAACACAAGAAATATCTTGAAGTATTAGATAAAGCAGCCAACAAACTTCAGGACGGAACACGACCAAATATACAAGACGAAGACACTTAGGAATGCATATCAGTTTTTGGTCATCTTTGCATGCTGCTTGTATAGCCAAGGGAGTACAAAGACCTTCCCGTAGACTTGGATTGCTATGTTGGATCATCTCGAAAATGAAGGAAAAAAATTCAACTGGTCTTACACGTTGGCTCTCTAGTTGAAACTACATTTTTACAATGCCCGAATACCGCCCAAGGATCAGCAAGCAAAGTTCTTCATGTCTACATACTTTCTTGATGCAATGTATGCTCATCAACAATTCCTTGGCATGGGTTGGGCATGGAAACCTTCTGAAAGTTTTGTGAACATATATTGTTAATTGCTCTTAGATTGCAGCTACCGAGGATTCATGGCTTGAATATGTGACCAGTTCATCTCCCCTTTGTACACAATGATTTTTTAACAAGATCAACCTTGCATGCTCCAGGGAGCAATGGAATCATTTCTAAACATTGCATATTAGCACACCTCACCTGAGGGAACCTTCATTAGAATGTACAACACAGAGAAATCTTTGCTGATGTTGCCAAGGTTCACCACAAACAAGTTGGTGATGGAGGAGGTTGCATACCACATCTCAATAGGGTCGTCAGCTTGATTGCACAGGAAGAAGAAGGCACCATGGCCCAGGCTTCCTGTGTGAATTGGGTTGTACATGATTAGGAGTTTGAAAGAATAATATTTCAAAGTGGAAGACTTAAAGAAGTTTAAGTTCAACACCAGGAGTTTCAACCCGTACGACACACATGGTTTATGTAGGGACCATCATGTGAGAGTGTACTGTTCAGTGGGGCATGTCATTGGCCAGAGGAAGATCGATGAAGATATTGTTACATCTCCTCTAGGCTAAATGAACCGGTCAACATTGCAGTGGAGTGGCTAGCAGTACTCAAGGCAACAACACTAGAGGGAGTAGCAACAACAACAACAATAAGTAGCAAACATGTGCAAGACAAAGGCAAGAGGAAAATTGTTGAAGGCATAGAGATGGGGCAAAGCTACAAGTTTAAGGAATACCTACTTGTGTAAAAGGTAGCTATGGAGATAGATGTGAAGAGGTGACAACATGACAGTAAGATTGTGAAAAGAAAGAGAGAAAAGAAAAGGATAGAAGATACTGAGAGGATGTTACAAGAAGTCCAACATAATCTCATTGAAGAACAAGAGTTGTGCAAAAGAGAGAAAAGAAAAGGATAGAAGATACAACAACGTGAGAGGAAGATTACACAAAGAAAGAGAGAAAAGAAAAGGATAGAAGATACTGAGAGGACGTTGCAAGAAGTCCAACAGAGATGAAGATGGCCATACTTGCTGAAGTATCACCTCTTGACACTATATGATAGGTTTGTCATTGAGCACCAAGATAACACGAATGGTTGTAGACGTACATGTCATAGTTGATCATGTACATACATCGATGACGAGGTACAAGGGAGCCCCACTTCACCTTCACAAGATGATGAAGCCAAGGGTGGAGTTGGACAAAGAACATATCGGGAGTCAGATTTGGAACTATGAGGAACTTTCATCGCTCATCACTGGTATCGAGGATTCATATGCACGATTGTACAGGAGTTTAGATGTGGTGGTGAGGAAGTATGTTACCTTGTCGATTGGTACACTCACTAAGGACAAATAGAAGAACCAAGTCAAACTGGAGCTCAAAACGTACTTCGATCAGTTGATGCTCATGGCTACCAGTGCAGATAACATGCGAATGTACATTGCCATTCCAACCATGCTCAAGACTAAGTTGTACATGTTACAGTATGAGTTGGACCGAGGTTCCAAAACATTATACCCATAATAAATGGAGGTAAAAGTTTGTTTCAAGAAGAACTTCATCAAATAGTACACAGACACCCTTGCACACTATCAAGAATGATATCAGTTCATCATCAAGGATCATGGACAAAAGGCTGATGAACTGGTCTTTCCATAGTCGCCCGAGTCTTAGTGTTATCTTGTCTCACTCACTCAAGCTAATTTTGTCCCAGATGGGTATATGTGGAAAATGTGCCATTATTGTAAACATGAAATAAAGTGAAATTTCAAGTGTCATTATTGGAATACAAACAATCATATGTAATGTAAAGAATCATGAGGGTAGTCCAAGAGTGGAAAAGGGGAATATTAAGGGTCATCCCACCCTTTGTTATAAATAAAACCTCATAACTCATAGAACAAGGCTTTTGGGAGCCAAGTTTTTGCTAGGTGTTGTAGCATCCATTGTTCATTGTTATTTAAGTTTTATTTTCAGTTCTATAAAATCAAAAAATATGAAAGAAATGGTTGATTTTATATTTTCAATGGCTTTGAAAGTGATAAACCAGTGAGAAGATCTAGTCGTCTAATCAATAAGCCACAGATCCAATGGTAATCGCATAAGTTAATTAGAATGGGTTTATTTCAGAGATCATATGTGACGATGTATCAAACACAGTGTAAATTTGCTGAAGTCCAGGCCAATCTCAGGCGTCCATCCAAAGAGATGGGATCTGACAGATATCGGGTGAAAAAGTAATCGAGTTTGAGCGTTAAAATCAGACCCGATAGATCATTAACTGGTAGTTTATATTTCCTATCGGGTCCATATGGGAGTCAATCGAGAGTTTAAAAGGTGGACTCGATAAGGTTTAGTTCAAACAAGTTTAAAGTCTAGTGAGTTCCGAAGGATCAAACCATTTATTGAATGATTGATCAGATAGTTCGCGTACATCTAAGGTGGACCCGACAGGTTTATGAATCAGATTGTTAATCCTTTTCAGTTCCGTGGTAAACTATGTTCCGCGTAAATTAGTTGATTCCGTTGTTTAAGCAAAATAATCAAAATTAGAGGGAGATGATCAAAACTTCAAAGGGTCGATGATTGGTTGGGTTTCCCTATGTTTTGGCCAATCAAAACACTCTCGATACATACGTGGGCCCAGGTCCATGCACGGGGTTTTGTCAAATACAATTTATTATGATTAAAATAGTTTAATCATTATTAAAGCATTTACAGAGAAACTTCATCAGCAACCAAGCAACGGAGCTGAAAAGCTAATAGTCATCATCATTTTCTAAATTTTGTTACTTGTTATTTTATTTACGAGGTGTCTTTTATCCACTATGTAATATTCTGTAATAACTTTTACTTTAGACAGTTAGGAGAATAGTTAAGTAGTTTGACAGTTTTGGTGATCGCCGTCTTATAATGTATAAAAAGAGAAAAATTTATAGAGAAGGGGTTCGAATTTTGGAGACTTTGGATACTAGGCCATTGAATTCCTAATACAACTGTTGATTAATGAAATAATTAGAAGTTTTCCATACATTGTTGGGTATGATTTTGTGACTTCTCTGTTATGTGTCATGTTATGTTTTCTTCCTTTAAGTATGGTAATGAAGCTGCAACTCTTTTTTTTCTTATGTAAATGAAGTTAAAATCCCTTAAAAGAGCACTCCTATACTTGAAGTTCACACCTCTACAATTCTTCAAAGTTACAAATAGTAGTTTTTGTATAAGACAACATATTATCTTTAACTTCTCCAAGTGTCACAGATAGTAGATTCTGTGTAAAACAGCATATTGTCTCTGACCTCTTCAAGCTTTCTTCTTTCATCATTTATATTTAGCAATCAAATGGCATTATGATATTTTCATGTCGCCCAAGTATTGAGGGTTAAAAACCAAGTCTCCTAGGTCCTTCATTTGAGAACATAACATACAATTAAGTGACAAAGAAGTGACAATAATTAAAATCATTAATGTCTTAAGCACAATTTCTACATAGCCTGGAAATTGGTTTCTAAGGTACAACATTAATTGGTGCCATTGCCGGGGAGAGAAGAGAAGAACACTTTTCCCTAGGTTTTCAATATTTTCCTCTAGTTATTCAATGAGGAGGAAATATTTGGCTCTTTTGAAAAAAATCAATAACTCTGGCTCCAGAATGTGACTCCACAAGAACAAGAACCACAACCTGCAAAAAAATTGAATAAGAACGCTTTTCCTTGGGTTTATTAAGTTTGAAGCTGATTCTTGAGGGTGGCAAGTTCCAACAGTTGGTTGTACATTCACACATGTGATCTTCACTTTGGAGTTTTCTTTTCTGGGATTTAATGGCTGTCCCTGCATTCTTAGCCAATAAATTTAGCCCACTACATTTTACTGGGATCACTAGCTATCCTCATCATATGCCTACATTTCATGAGTGGAATGAGTATCTTCCAAGATTTAGTGGAATTGAATATGAAGATCTAGTTTACCATTTCCAAGAGTTTCATGAATGCATGGAACAATAGAGTATCATTCATGAAAATGTGAAGATGAAGTTTTTTATGTTTTCTTTGGACCAAGAATCTAGAGTTTGGTACAGGTCTTTGTGTTGGGTCCCTATAATACTAGTGATTACCCCATTACTATTGTATTTATACCCCTTATTTATATTGTTGTGTCCCTATTACCCCCATGTTGTTATTTTTGTGCCCCATAGAATCCCTCTATTGTTATTTTTGTGGCTTTATATTATTATTGTTAGGTCAGCTGGACTATATTGTGACTCCTTAAACTCCTATATATGGAAATGAGGTTTTGTCATCTGCATCATCCAAGAAATGTTCATTTATGTAATGTAAAGGAGGTTGCCCCCTCGAAGAGGCTGAATTATAAGGCGTTGATTTATATTTTCTATCTTTTCTTGAGTTGGTTTCATAACATTTGGTATCAGAGCTTTGGATTCTATGGTTTCGCTGCTCCAAACAGGTCATCGTGGAATTTTCGTTATAACTTTTTTTTTGTGATGTTTCAGAAGTCGCAAAAAAAACCCATTTGAGAAGAAATCGCGCTGAACCTTGGGTCCGAATTTCAGATCTTTTCGCGTGATATTTGCGGAGATATGATCTAAGGAAGTTGGTCTTTTTGTAGACTCCTGAATTACATTCAAAATAGGTGACCTGGGGAAAATCATCATAACTTTCTCTCTGGGGATCGGATTGAAATTTCATAAGAAGGTACAGAAAGAGGACATACTGTAGTTTCTTTTAGGTGTGTTTTAGATTCAAAGGTTGAAACAGTGACTCGCGGCACGTCGTACAATTTTGCTCTACTGAACTAGTCTATAAGCAAGTCACTGTGGGAGATCTCACATAACTCTTACTTTGAGAATCCAATTTGAGTCAGACTTGTGGAATTGGAAAGAGGACACAGAGGGCTACTATAGCTCACAAATTTAGAAGTAGATGATTGGAAAGTATAGAGATACATCAGAGGCAATATCGAGCTCGTACAAAGTGAAAAAAGGTGTGTAGATTTTCTTAAATTTTTGTTTAAGCTTGGTTTGAAAATTTATTTTGAAGGAATTCAAAGGGCATAGTACAGAATTATTATCGGTAATTGATGCCCCGAGGAAAGAAAATGCAAACACCTGGCAAGGAACCTGAAAGCTCTAGCATGACTCATGAAGAAGAGGAAGAAATGCAACATGATATATCAAAATTACATGACCAAGTGCAACAACTGTCCCTTGCACAAAAAGGAACAGAATCTAAGATGGATGGTTTAAAGAAAGATGTAGAAGCTAAGATGGATGGTTTAAAGAAAGGTGTAGAAGCTAAGATGGATTGTTTAAAGAAAGACGTAGAAGCTAAGATGATTGACGTGGAAGCTAAGATGGATGATTTGAAGATAGATTTGAAGACAGACATGGACGAATTGAAGATAAATATGAATAAGTTGCTACAAGAAATGGTCCCTAAGGGTGAAAGGGTACTAAAGGAAACTCATGATGAGAACAAAAGAAATGTTAATCATGATTCCATAGATGCTAATGTTGGATCGAAGACTCACCATATTCCAAAAATCGATATGAGGAAGTTTGATGGCAAAGATCCCGCCACATGGATATTACAGATGGAGCAATTCTTCGATCTCAATAATGTGCAAAACACACAAAAGGTACGTATGGCAACTGTATATTTGGAACCAAATCAGTTTGTATGGTATCAATGGCTTTGCTCTCGTAAAAAATTTATCACTTGGGCAATTTTTACGAAAGAATTGATAGCACATTATGAAGATACAAAAAGCAACACTTTTTTTAGCCAATTGATAAGTCTCAAACAAAAGGGTTCAGTAATGGAGCACATTGAGGAGTTCCAAAAATTGAACATAAGGGTAAAAGATATTCCAGAGGAGCATAGGATTGATGTGTTCATAGGGTCTTTAAAGGATAATATCCAACATGATTTCCGCCTTTGGGAACCTGATTCATTAGAGAAGGCATTCAGGTTAGCAAGAAAAATGGAAAGCAAAATTATGGCAACCAGGAAGCATACCACTCACAACTATAAAGACGGAAGTGTTGTTGCCCCTAGTCTTCCACAACCTATAAGGTTGACACCACAACAATTGGAAGAAAAAAGAGCAAAAGGGCTTTGTTAAAGTTGTGATAGCAAATACAATAAAGGTCATAAGTGTGCTGAGAAGAAATTATTCTACATAGATTGTGAAGAGGAAGAAGAAAAGGAGCAAGAAAGGTCAAAAGAAGAAGATATACTCCAGGAAAAAAGCCTAGATGAAGAACAAATAAATCCAACCATATCTTGTAATGCATTGGTGGGAATTACCACTCCTCAAACCATCAAGATAGAAGGACAAATCAAGAAGAAAAAGGTAATAGTGTTGATTGATTCAGGAAGCACCCACAATTTTATTCATTGTAGGGTAGCAAAAGAATTGAATTGCTTCCTATATCCAGCACCAGAGTGTCAAGTGATGATTGCAAATGGAGGAACAATAAATTGCTCTGGAAGGTGCCATAATATCAAGCTATCCATGGGAGAATATGTATTGACTAGCCCAATGCTTTCCATTCCAATGGGAGGTGCTGATGTTGTACTAGGAGTCCAATGGCTACAATCCTTGGGTACAATAGCTTTTAATTTTCAAGAACTTTTCATCAAATTTTCTATGGAAGGAAAGGAAGTTGAATTAAGGGGTATTGCAGGGAAACCAGGAAAGATAATCAGCTCTAATGGTATGACAAAGCTTCTAAAAAAGGAGCAAAGAGGTGTAATTGCACAATTATGTTCGCTAGATGTTTCCACATCGGAATCATCTATTTCTCCAGATCTCCAAAAAGTCTTGGACAATCATTCCAAGGTATTTGAGACTCCCAAAGGTCTCCCACCTATGCGTGATCATGATCATGCTATTCATCTGATTCCAGGAAGTGTTCCTCCAAACATCAGGCCGTACAGATATCCCTATGTCCAAAAAGTGAAATTGAACGTATGGTTGCAGAAATGCTAGAGGCTGGTATAATTCAACCAAGTCAAAGTTCTTTCTCTGCTCCAGTAGTATTGGTGCACAAGAAGGATGGATCATGGCGCATGTGTCCGGATTATAGGGAGCTCAACAAGCTCACTATTAAAGATAAGTTCCCCATTCCTGTCATTGATGAATTACTGGATGAATTGCATGGATCAATTTACTTCACCAAGTTGGATCTTCGTTCGGGATATCATCAAATCAGAATGAAGATTGAAGACATTCCGAAAAAGACATTTAGAACTCATGAGGGTCATTATGAATTTTTGGTCATGCCTTTTGGCCTTACCAATGCACCTTCAACATTTCAAGGTTTGATGAATTCAATTTTCAAACCATTCCTTAGAAAATTTGTGTTAGTATTTTTTGATGATATACTAATCTACAGCAAGTCTTGGAAGGATCATGTTGAACATGTTGACAGGGTGCTACAACTATTGGAGGAGAAACAATTATATGCAAAAAGATCCAAATGTTTCTTTGGAGTCCAGGAGGTGGAATATTTGGGTCATATTGTATCTCATGAAGGAGTTAAGGTAGACCCTAGCAAAATTAAAGCCATTAAGGAATGGAAAATCCCCACATCCATAAAGCATCTGCGAGGATTTCTTGGTTTGACAGGGTATTATCGCAAGTTTGTTAAGAATTATGGGAGAATAGCAGCACCTCTAACAACATTATTGAAGAAAGATGCATTTTCATGGACTCCGGAAGCAACAAAGGCCTTTGAACATCTTAAAGAGGCAATGTGCCAAGCACCAGTCTTAGCTACACCGGACTTCACAAAAACCTTTATTGTGGAATGTGATGCTTCAGGAAATGGAATTGGTGTTGTTCTAATGCAAGATGAAAGACCCATTGCTTTTGAAAGTCGTCCAATCAAGGGAAAGTTTTTAAGCAAAGCTATTTATGAGAAGGAAATGTTGGCAATACTCCATGCACTTAAGAAATGGCGACCCTACCTAATGGGAAGACACTTCAAGGTAAAAACGGATCATGATAGCCTTAAATACTTTTTAGAACAAAGATTATCCTCTGAAGAGCAACAAAAGTGGGTCACAAAGATGTTGGGTTATGACTTTGAAATCATCTACAAAAAAGGGAAGAAAAATGTGGTGGCAGATGCACTCTCAAGAAAGGATGAGGATGTGGAAGCATTGTTGTACGCCATTTCTATTATCCAACCAGATTGGATAAACGAAGCAAGGGAGGAATGGAAGAATGATGAAGAAGTGTGGGCACTTATTCAAAATCTACAACAAGATTCCAGTACGCCTGATACATTTAGCTGGCAAAATGATTCATTATGGTACAAAGATCGCTTATACCTCTGTAAGAATTCCCAGCTAAAACAAAAGATTCTTATGGAATTGCACACTTCTCCCTTAGGAGGGCACTCAGGATTTTTAAAAACTTACCACAGGGTTAAGAAGGAATTTTTTTGGGATGGCCTTAAATCAGATATTCAAAAGTTTGTGGCGGAATGTTTGGTTTGCCAACAAAATAAAGTTGAAACAATTAAGACACCGAGTCTATTACAACCTTTATCCATTCCAAGCCAACGTTGGGAGGAGGTTTCAATGGATTTTATCACAGGTTTACCCAAGTCTGAGGGAAAGAGTGTCATCATGGTGGTAGTTGACAAACTTACCAAGTATGCACACTTTTGTGCATTATCACATCCATTTAAAGCCAGTACAGTTTCTACTGCATTTATGGAAACAATTCAAAAGCTACATGGAAACCCAAAGATTATTGTAAGTGACAGAGATCCCATTTTCACTGGAAATTTTTGGACAGAATTATTTTCTTGTCTCGGTACTCAGTTAGCTCATAGCTCATCTTATCATCCTCAATCTGATGGGCAAACTGAGATAGTAAACAAATGTTTGGAAGGATATCTTCGTTGCTTTGTATATGATAAACAGACACAATGGGTCAAATGGTTGCCTCTGGCTAAATGGTGGTATAACACTTCCTTCCATACAGCAACAAAAATGACCCCATTTATGGCACTTTATGGGTATCAACCACCATCCATCACATCATATTTAAGAGAAAATTCTAAGGTTCAGGCAGTGGAACATCACATCGAACATCAACAACAAGTCCTCCAACTCTTAAAGGATAACCTCGTGTTGGCACAAAATAGAATGAAACAACAGGAAGATCAACATCGCAGTGAAAGAAGTTTTGATGTAGGTGATTGGGTATTCCTACGGCTACAACCATATAAGCAAATGTCCCTAAAGCAAGCTAAGAAGATAATAAATTATCACCAAAGTATTATGGTCCATACAAGGTGTTGCAAAAGATTGGTACTATGGCATACAAATTGGAGCTTCCTGCAGCTTCTCGATTGCACCCAGTTTTCCATGTTTCATGTTTAAAGAAGGTTATAGGCGACAAGCTCCCAGTTCAAACAATATTGCTAGAACTTGATGAGGAAGGAAAAATTATATTGGAACCGGAAGCAGTCACAGAAACAAGAACTCGACAGCTACGAAATCGATCAATTTCAGAGTATCTTATCAAGTGGAAGAACTTATCCGTTGAAGATTCCACATGGGAGGATGAGAATTTTATGCAGAAGTATCTGGAACTACTCAAGCGTTGAGGACAACACTTTTTTGAAGGAGAGGGGCATGTTGGGTCCCTATAATACTAGTGATTACCCCATTACTATTGTAGTTATACCCCTTATTTATATTGTTGTGCCCCTATTACCTCCATGTTGTTATTTCTGTGCCCCATAGAATCCCTCTATTGTTATTTTTGTGGCTTTATATTATTATTGTTAGGTCAGATGGATTATATTGTGACTCCTTAGACTCCTATATATGGAAAGGAGGCTTTGTCATTTGTATCATCCAAGAATTGTTCATTTATGTAATGTAAAGGAGGTTTCCCCCTCAAAGAGGCTAAATTCTAAGGCGTTGATCTATCTTTTCTATCTTTTCTTGAGCTGGTTTCATAACACTTTGCCTCGTTCAAGCATTTCATCTTTGAAAGATTTACATTCAATGTTCAATTTCTTTTGTAGAACTTCTTATGAACACAAGTTTCTTTTTGAAGGTTGTTGTGAATATTATGATTCTAAAGAAACTTTAAAATCTCATGATAATCCTTCTGAAGAAACTAATGATCATGTTCATAATATATCAAGCATTCGGAGAGGTTATAGCCAAATTAATTATGGGAAAAATCTCTGAAAGTAAAGAACTATCATTTTCTCAAAATGATGTGGAAAAGTTTAAAAAAGACTTTTCTTCAATAACCTCAGAAGCAGAGAATTCATTGACCCTGTTCCAAGCAAATCAAGAGAGCATTCAAACGGAGAAAAGTTCAAACATGGATCAAGAATTTCTACCCAGCAGTCGAGAAGATGGAGAAATAATTAAGTTGAAAATAAATTCCCAGAGATATTAATTTTTTAAATTTGATGGTCCTGCAATTTATAAGAAAAATGGTTCAGATGAGGAGCAGGATGAAGGTCTTCAAGTTCATCAGTTTGGTGTTGGACATAGAGAAGAAAACCACCAAGTGGGAAATGTTGGACAACAATATGTTGAGCCATTTATCATAGCAAAAGAGGCTATCCTATGTGAAAAGAAAGTTGATAAAGAGATTGTTTATCATTGCATTGAAGAACACAATGATGCCCATGGATCAGAGGTAAACAATCTATTGGAAGTTGGCCATCTGTCATATAGTGATGTGAAAAAATTTCTTTTTCTTCTTGAGTTCATAATTACAAATTATTTTCAATCAAGGCTCAGAGATGAAAAGTGGAGACCTAAAAGTGACATAGATCATTTTCTTAAAGATGTTGCTGATTGTTCTATTGAGCATATTATCCCAATAGAAGGTTTATTTGAGAAAGAACCTTCATACATAGAGACTTTCTTTTTTGGAGCTAATCAAAACCATATTTTTCCTTATACTTTTCAAGATCCTGTGGCATATTACATGGAGAAATTTTTGGGTTGTGTTATATTCTTTCCATGATGGGGCTTTGTCAGGGGGTTAGAAGGGGGATGGAGACCCCCCTTTCATTGCATCAATTGCATAGTGGGGGGAGTCATAGGGGTTTGATGGGTGCAGGAACCCCTCTCTATGGGGTCCAGGGCAGCGCCCCAAAGAACATTGTTTTTTGGACCGTATATTAGGTTGGGTGGACCTACCTATGGTTTTGTGCATGATTTCGCACATGGTTTTGGAAGTGATGGTTTTCAGTCCATGGTTTTGGACGCGATGGTTTTTGGTCCATGGTATTGGATGCTTCGACATGTATAAAAATGTATTGTAACATTGAAAGGAACATAATGAAAAATCAAGCTAGTAGTCTCGGTTTTGGGATCCAGTGGAAAATATCTGTGTATATGTGTTTTATGTGTTATGATCTCGCATTGTTTATTTTCTGTGTTTTAGAATTCATATGCAGGTAATTTCTGTATGGGGTTAAAACCTACATTTGGTTTCAGAGTTGTTTTGGCTTCAAGGGGATGCCTTTATTGCTGAGGGGTTTCGCTCAGGCCTGTGGTAGTCCCTATTCAGTGGGAGATCTACGGGATCGATTCTGGTGAAGATGGCAAGCAGTGGAAAGATAGAGATCGAGAAATTTAATGGTCAGAGTTTTGAATTATGGAAACTCAAGATGGAGGATTTGTTGGTGGATAAATATTAGTGGATCCCAGTACATCCAGGTACTAAACCAATGAGATTGTCCGATGAAGAATGGAAGAAGTTGGATCAAAAGGAAAAGAGCACAATACGATTGTGTGTCTCAGATTCAGTATTGCTGAATGTACCAGTGGAAGCTATGGCGAAGGCTTTGTGGGACAAGTTAGGGACTCTATACCAATCTAAGTCTCTGGTGAATAGACTATTCCTGTGGAAAAAGTTGTATAACCTAAGGATGAAAGATGGAGAATCAGTGACAGAGCATCTAAATGCATTTAATACTGTGGTAAGTTAGTTATTATCTATTGATATTAAAATTTCAGATGAAGATAAGTGCATTTGTTTTTTGTGTTCTCTACCAAATTCATGGGAAGTCTGGTTATTGCAATAGGTAGCAATGCAACTGCCTTGCAGTTTGATGAAATAGTCTCATTCTTGTTGACGAAGGAGATGAGATGGAAAAATATGGCGAGCTAGAATGTTGATGCGTTGTCTATACAAGGAAGATCCCATAATAGAAACAAAAATAAGTCATCGAGTTGGAGATTTAAATGTAGAGGGAGATTTAAATCTCCACAAAAACCTGTAAAGGTGGTTTGCTGGAAATGTGGATAGGAAGGGCACTACAAAAGGGACTGTAAATGTAAAGCTCCTGACAAAGGAAAGGGATCTGATGATGCTCCTTTTACAAAGACGAAAACCACCTCAAATGAAGGTGGGGATGTGTACTTGGCTTCTTCATGTACACATGTAGATCATGAGGCATGGTTGATTGACTTAGGTGCATCCTTTCACTTCACTCCCCATAGAGAGTGGTTCTGCGAGTATTGGAAATATGATGGTGGTGATGTCTTCTTGGGGGATGACAAGAAGGCTAGAATCATTGGTCGCGGAAAAGTAAAGTTGAAGTTGCAAGGTGGAAGGGTTAGAACACTTTCGGGTGTTCTACATATTCTTGCATTAGCCAAAAATCTACTTTTTGTGAGCAAGCTAGATGATACAGGTGTAAAAAAGGTGTTCGAGAAGGATACCTGCAAGATGGTTCGGGGGGGGCACTAGTATTGATGCGGGGAGTTCAGATGGGAACTTTGTACAAGCTACAAGGTAGAATTTTTGTTGATGGGTGCAACAGTTTCGTGGTTACTAAAAGTGGAGAAGAAAATATAGTGGTCTCTAGAAAGAAGACCATGCTGTGGCATCAAAGGCTTAGACATATTGGAGAGAAGGGCCTTCAAATACTTCATGGTAAAGGTATGGTAGAAGGTATGAGTAATAGCTCTCTGGATTTTGATTTCTGTGAAAATTGTGTATATGGGAAGCTGAATCAGGTGAGTTTCCCCTCTAGTGGTAAGAGGGCGAAACAGATATTAGAGCTTGTGCACAGTGATGTGTTTGGACCTGTGAAGGTTCCACCATTGGGTAAGTCTATGTACTACATATCATTTTTAGATTACTTCTCAAAGAATACATGAATATATTACCTTAATAAGAAATCTGAATTCTTTGACAAGTTTAAAGAATTTAAGGCTCTGGTGGAAAACTAGACAGACAAGAAGATAAAGGCGTTGATGATAGATAACAGTGGGGAGTTTTGCAGTAAGGAATTTGAAGAATTCTGTAAGAAGTGTCGTATAGCACGGTAGAATACTACTCCATATACACCTCAACAACATGGAGTTGCATAAAGAATGAAAAAGGCATTGATGGAAATGGAAAGAAGCATGCTCAGTGGCGCTGGGTTAGGACAAAAAATCTGGGCAGAGGCGGTGGGGACAACATGTTACCTAGTCAACAGATCACCTTCATCAGTGTTGGAGGATAAGACTCCACAAGAGGTATGGACTGGTAAGAAACCCTCTCTTTCACATCTGAGGCTATTTGGATGTGATGCATATGTACATGTTCCAAAGGAGAAATGAACCAAGTTGGATAGTAAATCTGAAAAGTGCATCTTTATTGGGTATAAGGATCGTTTAAAGGGTTATAAGCTTTCGAACCCAGTAACAAAGAAGGTTGTGTACAACCAAGATGTGGTGTTCAAACAGGTGAAAGATGTTATTAAACATGAATTCCAACCAAAGGAACCTGAGAAGATAGAGTTTGAGCTAAAGGAGGAAGAATCAGACTCTACAGCAGAGGAGGAATCAGAAGATGAAGAGCCACAAACCCCGGGTGTGAGAAGATCAGTTCGAGAAAGAAGCAGCCAGAAATGTATATTCCATCTGCTTTCTATTCAAATTCTGTTTTATCTATTACTGGTGATGATCCAAAAACTGTGAAAGAAGCAGTAGATTCAGAGGATGGAAAACTCTAGAAAGAGGCCATGTTTGATGAAATGGCATCTTTGCACAAAAATGAGGCTTGGGATCTGGTGGAGTTGTCGGTTGGAAGGAAACCCATTGGCAGCAAATGGGTGTTTAAGAAGAAGACAAATGCAGAAGGAAAGGTGGAGAAATACAAAGCTCGGTTGGTAGAAAAAGGTTATTCCCGGGTGCCGGGAATTGATTTGGGTGATATTTTTTCTCCTATTGCCAAAGTAACTTCTATTAGATTACTTTTATCTGTTGTTTCTGCTTTTTCTTTTGACGTAGAACAGATGGATGTGAAGAAACATTTCGTCACGAGGATCTGGAAGAGGAGATCTACATGAAGCAACTTGAAGGTTTTGCGGTGAAGGGTAAGAAAGAAATGGTATGCAACTTAAAGAAGTCTCTGTATGGGTTAAAACAGTCACCAAGGATGTGGTATCAGGAATTTGATACAATTATACAAGGACTTAGCTTCACCAGAAGCAAAGCAGTTCACTGTGTGTATTTTAAATTAATTGGTGACTGTGTTATTTATCTGGTCTTGTACATGGATGATATGTTGCTGGTTGGAAATGACAAAGAAATTATCCAGGTTTTGAAGACCCATTTGTCCTCCAAATTCAACATGGAACATCTTGGTGTTGCAAACTATATTTTGGGCATGGAAATTAAAAGAGATCGAACAAAGAGGAAGCTTTGATTAAACCAGAGGAAGTATGTGGAGACAATATTGTAGAGGTTTAATATGCAGGATAGTAAATCGATGAAGGTTCCTATTCCTGTAGGTGTAAATTTATCTATTGAACTGTGTCCCAAGACACAAGAAGAGGAAGAGGACATGTCCCATGTTCTATATAAAAGTGCAATTGGTAGCCTAATGTATGCAATGGTATGTACTAGACCAGACATTGCACATGCAGTGGGAGTATTGAGCAGGTTTATGTCAAAATCAGGGAAGGAGCATTGGACAACAGTGAAGCGGGCTTTTAGGTATTTGTGTGGCACTAGTGATTATGGTTTGTGCTACCAAGGAAGACTAGGATTGGACAGATTGTTGGATATTCATGGCTTTGTTGATGCAGACTGGGCTGGAGATCTGGATCAGAGAATATCTACAAGTGGGTATGTGTTTAACCTACTTGGAGGTGCAATCAGTTGGATGAGTAAGAAATAATTTGTAGTGGCACTATCAACTACAGAGGTAGAATACATGGTAGCTACTTATGCAAGCAAGGAAGCAGTTTGGTTGCAGAGATTGTGTTCAAGTATCGGGTTAGTATAGGGAGCTATAAGGATAGATTGTGATATCCAAAGTGAAATTTTCTTGGAAATGAACCCTGAATATCATTCAAAGACAAAGCACATTAATGTTTAGTATCACTTTGTGAGGGATATGATAGAAGACAAAAATGTTTTGTTGGTAAATGTGGACACTTTGAAGAATACTGCAGATGCATTGACAAAATCTGTGAGCTCTGAGAAGTTCTCTTGGTGTAGAGAAACAATGAGCATTGCAGGGCTGGATTAATGACTAAGCTCTCTTGTGGCCTCCTGTGGAAAGAAAGCAACAAGTGGGAGAATGTTGGGTTGTGTTATATTCTTTCCACGAGTAGCCCACATAGTTAACCATGGGGTTAGAAGGGGGGCTGAACCCCCTCTTCGCTGCACCGATTGCATAGCGAGGGGAGTCATAGGGTTTGAGGGGTGCAGGTAACCCCTCTCTATGGTGTCTAGGGCAGTGCCCCTGAAAATTTTGTTTTTTTTGACCCTATATTAGGTTGGGCATACCTACCTATGGTTTTTTGCATGATTTTTGCACATGGTTTTTGACGCGATGGTTTTCAGTCCATGTTATTGGATGCTTCGACATGTATAAATATGTATTGTAATGTTGAAAGGAACATAATGAAATATCAAGCTGGTAGTCCTGGTTTTTGGATCCAGGGGAAAATCTCTGTGTATATGTGTTTTATGTGTTATGCTCTCACATTGTTTATTTTCTGTGTTTTAGAATTCGTATGCAGGTAATTTTTGTATGGGGTTAAAACCTATAGAAATTTATTAGCAACCTACACATACCATTTTGTGGATATATTCCTATTTTTTGTTGTGAGTTGCCCTTATGCATAGTTTATTTTCCATTTAGGATGAATGGTATTTTCAAAATTCATTGGCAGAATGGTTATAGATTAGGCACTCAGATGCTAGCTTGGTACCATTTGAAGATTGATTTCAATTGGTTGAGATCAGTCATTTACATAGGTAGGAACCTGTACATAAATAGGCTCAGGTGTTGAGCATTTGTTTTCCAGTTGTAGTTCTTTAGTTTAATTTTAACTGATAAATAAGAGCGACTTTCCCAATTGGAAACCGGCTTGCAGAGATTTCAGATTTCAAGAATGTCAGGTTTTAGTCTTTCAAATTTTAGGGTTTTCAGAATTTCAGACTCCATGCCCAATTAAGGCTACTGATCTACGATTCTCAGCACTTTGCTATCAAAGCAGAAGCATCCTATCATTGTAGATACCAGAGTGAATTCAATGTACAAAATCCATAGAATTTGAATTGGTTAAGCAATATACAACCTCATGCCCGAGATGAAGGCACTGATTTGCGGTTCTTAGCGCTTCTGTGGCAAAAGAACTATCCCTAGGTGGAGCCAGATGTTGTAGCATCCATTGTTCATTTTTATTTCAATTTTATTTTCAGTTTTATAAAATCAAAAAATATGAAAGAAATAGTTGATTTTATATTTTAAATGGCTTTGAAAGTGATAAACCCACAAGAAGATCTGGGCCATCTAATCAACAAGGCACATATCAAGAGTAATAGCATAAGTTAATTAGAATGGGTTTATTTCGGAGATCAGATGCGATGGTCTATCAAACACAGTTTAAATTTGATGAAGTCCGGGCCAATCTCAGTCATCCATCCAAAGAGATGGGATCCGACGATATGAGGTGAAAAAGTAATCAGGGTTTAGCGTTAAAATCAGACCCAATAGATCATTAACTAGCAATTTATATTTCCTATCGTGTCTGTAAGGGAGTCAATGGACCGTTGAACAGGTGAACTCGATAAGGTTTAGTTCAAATAGGTTTAAAGTCTCGTGAGTTCCGAAGGATTAGACTGTTTATTGAATGAGTGATCAGACGGTTTGCGTACAGCTAAGGCAGACCCGACAGGTTTATAAATCAGATTGTTAATCCTTTTTAGTTCCGTGGTAAGCTATGTTCCGCGTAAATTAGTCGATTCCATTGTTTAATCAAAATAACCAAAATTAGAAGGAGATTATCAAAACTTAAAAGGGTCGGTGATTGGTCAGGTTTCCCTATGTTTTTTCCAATCAAAACACTCCTGATACATACGTGGGCCCAGGTCCATGCACGAGGTTTTTTCAAATACAATTTGTTATGATTAAAATAGTTTAATCCTTATTAAAGAATCTACAAAGAAAATTCATCAGTAGCCAAGCAACAGAGCTAAAAAGCTAACAATGATCATCATTTTCTAAATTTTGTTACTTCTTCTTATTTTGTTTACAAGGTGTCTTTTATCATCTATGTAATATTCTGTAATAACTTTTACTTTAGATAGTTAGGAGAACAGTTAAGCAGTTTGACAGTTTTGGTGATCACCAACAGTCTTATAATATATAAAAAGAGGAAAATTTATAGATAAGGGGTTCAAACTTTGGAGAACCTGGATACTAGGCCACTAAATTCTTGATACAACTATTGATTAATGAAAGAATCAAAAGTTTTCCATACATTGTTGGGTATGACTTTGTGACTTCTTTGTTATGTGTCATCTTATGTTTTCTTCCTTTAAGTATGGTAATGAAGCTGCAATTCATTTTTTTCTTATGTAAATGAAGTTAAAATCCATTAAAAGAGTGCTCCTATACTCGAAGTTCACACCTCTGCAATTCTTGTAAGTTACAGATAGTAGTTTCTGTATAAGACATCATATTATCTTTAACTTCTCCAAGTGTCACAGATAGTAGATTCTGTGTAAAACAAAATATTGTCTCTGACCTCTTCAAGCTTTCTTCTTTCATCATTTATATTCAGAAATCAAATGGCATTCTGATATTTTCATGTCACCCAAGTATTGAGGGTTAAAAACCAAGTCTCTTAGGTCCTTCATTTGAGAACACAACATACAATTAAGTGACAAACAAGTGACAATAATTCAAATCATTAATTTCTTAAGCACAAAATCTACATAGCCAGGAAATTTGTTTCTTAAGGTAAAACACTAGGAATTTCTTAGAGAGGGTTTGGAGAGTATTCTTACGAGCCTTGGCTTCTCCACAGTGCAGAGCGAGTACATCTCTTTGGAGCAGTCAGTGGTGTTGACTGTAAAGTTCCACTATTGGGGCTAGTGGTTGTCATGGTTGTATGTATGGATGGAACTTTCGCTTTATATAATATAAAAAAGCCAACATGTTTCATGGATATGTTATTATTGTAGTTTCATTATTCTGGTGACTTTAGCAACGTATGTAGTTTTACTTATGCATTGATGTATGGACTATTCCATATGTGATTATATGAATCTTATTGAAGCATGTTGTTCATTTTATGCATCACCTTGGATGGTCAATTATTCTGCTTTCTCATTTGTGATGTCATTCAACTTGTCTATTCCTTTTAGGGTGCGTAGTATTATAGGCTTCAAAGGAGCACATTTATTCTCCCCCTTCATGTGTTAGAACTTCCCCATGCATCTCATGACTCACTGCAAGGCCACACACTTGTTTCTAACAAGGATATCTTGTTTACCTCGACACACTAACGCACTTAAGGCATAACTTTACGACCCATTTCCGAGACTCCTACTCCACGTTTTGAGGTTTAGTTGGGACTTCTTACTGGGAAGGTCCCCTGAGATGTTGGAAGGTCCAGTACCGCCAACATATTCTTAACATGCTGGCTACATTATTGTGCAACAAGTTGTTGGTGCAAATGATAATAGAAACCAACTAAGAAATTATGGGCTGCAACTAAATTTAATTATCATGTAATAATAAAGACTAAGAAGTGTATGAAAACTCTTTCATGTCAATATCAATGAAAAGGGTTTTCTTGTGAGGATGTGCAAGTCATTCAAGTTCTTGAATGGTTTTAATGAAAAACAAATCCCATGTAAATTAAACACTAACTTATGTGGAAATGTATTGGACTTAATAGCTTATAATATACAAAGAAATATGAAGCAAGAACACGAGGAGTAATAAATTCCTAATGGAAAAAATATATTATATTATCTTATTGAGGATAAATGGTCTCATGTATGGTAATTAGTGACTTTAACGATTTAATTAGTTTAATGATTTTTATAACTAAACCAAATGTTTATTTTTAACTTTATTCATTTAATATATGCCAAGTAGGATTCACCGTAATATATTGGAAAGTAGGATTTACTGTAAGATACTCCCCCTTAATGAGTATTTGTGTTTTCAATATGCATTATTCAACTCTTTTTGAACTGGTCTCCTCTTCTTCATCATCTTCAATTCTCTTTTTTTTCACCGGTCTTGGTGTTTGTCTTTGGTATTCTATGATCTTTGGACTTTCTAGATTCCTTATCCATGTTCTTCTTCAATTTTTATCATCTTGTACCTAAAAAAAATACACAATTTCACTACCCATACAACAACATCAATCATCTTGTTTTTTTATTAACACATAATTATTACACCTAACAGTTTTTGCAATAGATTACACTTAACCGTCACAATCCTCGAGAGGTCGAGTTATTTCTACGTACCACAAAGAAGACATCACATCGAGTGACTTCTATTGTTTGTAAATATGAAAAGAAACATGTCACATTATGTAATTTATGTAGTTTCTTCCTACAACAAGCACTAGTGGTTTCAACCATCAACCTTCATTTTTTTACAAAGTGGTCTCCAAGAAACCATGAACTTCTCAACATAATATATTTTGGGAGCATATACGCTTTTGCTGGACTTACAACATTAGTGATTTAGGTACTTACAATTACAAAGTTCCATTTAGGCCAATCTAGCCTTTAAACAAACATTGGGTTAAGATAGTTTCCTTTGCATAATCCAAAAAAAAAAAATTTAAGTATGACCATCATGCTGCTTAGAGATGTATTTCTATGGATTCATTGCATTTACATTTACATGATATTATTATTACCTTTCTTATGTTTTTTCTTCTTTATTCCCTTGCAGGTTAAAAAAATACATGCATGTTCACATAATCATTTCTTCTTTGTATCTTAATCATTCATTTTACGATGTCACCACATCATTTTCTCTATTATCTTCTTTCACCGTACCACTTTCTTAACTACTACACCATTTTCTCTCTTTGTTTCTACATCATTCTTTCTCTCATCATATTCTATCTTAATTCTCTTTATTGTTGCATTGTTCTCTTTCATCACTCTCTTTGTCGTTACATTTTTCTTTTAGAAAACAACTTCTTTGATCATGTCATTGTCTTTTTGGCTATATAATTATCCCTATCACCATATTTTTTCATCTAATTGATATTTTCAAGTCATTCTCTTTTCTGTTGCATATCGTTATCATAATTCATTATCATCTTTAAATGTGATGGAGTCTCCTTCTTCATTTTTATACCTATATATTAATTTTTTCTTCTCCCTTAAAATAATTGATAACTGGTGACCATATAAAAAGAAATCCATCTTATAAGATATATGACTTCCAACCATTGTATTCACTAATTTATTAGAAATCCGTTTCATCTACATGATTCATCAACTTGTTAAACTCTATCTTTATTATAACTAGGTCCTAACCTTTTCATATTATTTAAACCTTTTAAGGATAATCCATCCCACTTTCCCCCCTTAATCAAGGATTCAATTTCTCATATTTCACATCAAGCTAGCATACAAGTACTTGACACCCTCACATATACCCATAATTGATGTTAATCAAATGTAGTTGCAAGTTTACTTCGTGACATATTCTAATCAAATGTAGTTATAGTTTTACTGTCCATGTACGAAAATTTCCTTACAATAACCCACACATTGATGCTAATCAATTGTAGCTACAGTTTTACTTCTCGTGTCTGAAAGTTTCTACCATTAAGCTTCTCCATATTTTACTGTATGTGTTTCCATATTTACATTTTCAGTCTAAAAAATCCCTTTATATCTTAATTTCGCAACAAAAATTACCTATGGGTTGATTTCCTCACAATTTTCTACTTCCTATATGATTTGAAGATCATTGTCTGCACTATTGGTCTGCAGTCTGCTTATGCCCTTTAGTATGGAAAAATTTCTGCGTTGAACATAAATTTCTTCTACACGCTATAAGATATGATTATGAGTTGACAAATAAATGTTCTGAAATTTAACCCACTAACTAACCTAAGAGTGAGTACCATGTACAATTTTTTATTTTGTCTGAAATTTATCATGTATTAACATGTAAGATAATTTTTTTCACTAATATGAAAATAGATTTTTTCTCATTGGTTTTTATCTTTTCTGGTTCAGATAATAAATTTGTTTAAATGGTACTAGCTCAATTGAAGAGCACTTGCCTTGCAAGAAGGAGGTTGGTGGTTCAATTCCATCGTGCCCTAACATGAATTAATCATGGAAGAAACAAAAAAATCGCATTGTATATTTTGTTTCTAAAGAGAATCTTTTAGATAGACAATAACTGGGATTAAAGACAAATGTCTCTATAGAGACAATAACTAGGATTTCTCTCGAGAGAGACAAAAATGAATTATCTTATAAGAGACAATAATACTTGTCTTCTATATTGCGTTTATAAAACAATTTTTTAAGACAATAATTTGAGACACTCATTTGTCTGTTAAGAGGCAAAAATGAATTTCCTTTTAAGAGACAATAATACTTGTGTTCTATATTGTGTTTATAGAGACAAGTTTTTAAGACAATAATTTGAGACACTTTCTTAAAAGGAAATTTACAAGTTTTTTTTTATCTCAAGTTAAAACAATTTGCTAAAGAATTGTCTCAAAATACGCCTCTATCTACTATTTAGTAGTGTTGTATTCTCATAATACATAATCTTAGAGATATTTGAAATAATTAAATTCAGCACATTAATTATAATTATATATTCAACCCCCGGATGCGGGTGACACGACTGCGGAGAAAGGAACGCCACCTGGTCACCATGGGCGGCCCCAAGCATGAGATGAGTATTAACTGCAATCTGCCGCCCTGGATGGCAAGCATGAGAGCAGAGGTGCGAAGGGACGGCAATTCATTGCCTTGTCCAAGCTTCAATTACTATCTCAGGGTGCAGTTATGGCATACGAGGATCGAGAAAGGGCAGAGGAGCATAAAAATGGCAAGAATGTGGAATGTTTTGCATCGGATCGAGTTTGGATTTTGGAATTGGGATTTTGGTCGTCGGCTCTCAGAGCTCAGGCTCAAGAGATCCCTTCAGCAATTGAAGGTGGTTACAGGGCTGTAAAGGAGAGTGACAGCGGTTTCACACCCTCCATATCCTTTTCCCCTGCTCTGTTATGCTTACCTGCCTTCAAGGAAAACATGCTCAGGCCTCGACAACGTCTCATCAGCCGTCGAGGCTCTGGTAGAGGTGGAACTTCACGCCCCTCAGTCGCAAATCCACCCTCACACTGCTGCCGTTGCCTGTGCCACCAGGTTGCTGAGGCTCATCCCATCCAGTCGAGCCAGTTTATGGATTCTAGTACTCCGGATTCGGGCTCTGCCCCGCTACCTGCATTTGGAATAGCGGTATTCTCTTTCAGCAGCGCCCAGGGCAACTCTAATATTAATGCTCATGTCTCGGTCCTATTTCTGGAAGAACCGAAAGAGGAAATTGGGGAGCAACCCCGCACACAAGTTCATCAGGCTGAAAGCTCCAGGGCTGCGGAGGGACGGTCAGAGGAGCGCCCAGAGCCGGACGTCGTTCCACCATCGACTCAACCGGCGTCTTCTTCAGGCAAGGCCAAGGTCGATTGGGGCCCTCCCCCGGAAGGTGCGTGCTGGATTTATGAAGAAGAGCCGGACGAATAGTCGTCCGCTCGATCAAGCTCTTTCCCTCAGACAATGCTCAGGTTTTTCTTCGAATTGCCACTTTTGCTATAATGGCTTAATGTGTGTTTTGGGTGTCTTTGTTTGGCTCGAGAATTATATAGTTCAATGTCTGTCTACGCCCCTGCGAGGGATCTTGATGAAGGTCTTCTTTTTCTCTTATTTGCCCCTGCGTGGGCTGATTAATTTTGCTTTTACTATTCCCCAATGGTTCAAAGCCCCTGCGTGGGTAACCCGTCTCAGTGACGGTGCCCCTGCGTGGGTGTTTAGTCTCAATGGTGTTGCCCCTGCGTGGGTGTTTAGTCTCGGTGGTGTTGCCCCTGCGCGGGTGAGTGGTGGAGGGAACCCTGTATGGGTGGTTTTTTATCACTGTCAGTCCAAAGTGCCATCCTTGGCCTCTGGCAACTTGAACTCATGACTGTAACTGTTTTCCTGTTTATGTATATAATAGAATAGCATAGTATTAACGATAAAAGTAAGTAAAAATAATTATATATTCAACATATTTTTTGTGGGTGTCTATGACTGAAATACATTTTTATCCTAGATCTATGAAGTAAATTTGCAACTCTAGACATTTGATCCCTCTAAGCTCTTGATAGATCTGGGGCTAAAATAAATATGGACTGGTTTATTTTCTAAAAATATTCTAACGTATTACTGTTAAGATAAATATTTATCCATTTAATTATAAAACATTTAACCCCTCTCAACTCTTAATAAATCTAAAGCTAAAATAAATATGAACTAATTTATTTTCTAAAAATATTCTAACGTATTAGTGTTAAATATTTGTTTAGGATATATCTAAATCGATTATTAAACCAACAATATATTAATGCTACTTGTTGAAGTTGTGGTTTTTTTTTTTCTATACAGAATTTAACATCGAAAGTTTACGGGGCAAACAAAAGTTTTAGACATTACAGAATCCACTGTTTCTTTGAATCCAGTCTTGCTTCGTGATAATCATAAAGTATTCTTGCTCGGAATTGTTTGCATTTCCAGCGATTCCATACGGTGATGAAATCTATTTGTCACTCGTATAATTCGGAGAGAATTTGATCATATGAAGGGTGAAATTGAGTAGGAGCGCCTTTTTAGTCATAATTCACAAATTCTGGTTAATCTGTCCAAAAAAATTTGAAAATTTGGCCCCGGAAGCACTCGTAAAACTAGAGCCTATGACACATGGAGATGTATCATTGAGATAATGATACGGTGGTCGACTGGTCGCAGCTAAGCAAACCTGTTTTGCCCCACCTCGTAATTATTTAACAAATTCCACAAAATTTGAATTCCAACTTCATACCGAATTCGAGTTCCAACTGGATAACTATGACTTGAAGAGGTATGAGGGTCACTTATCATTTTCATCCCACTTGGAATAATACGTTCCAGCACTCGGATGCTTTTTGGATGTTTCGTGTATAAAGCAAAGAGTGGTTGCATTCGTGGCAATTTTGAGGCCATCAAGTGGAAACATAAGTAAAATAGATGCAATCAGATGTTCATTTTCAGCCTTTTGTGCATTACAAGCTTTCAGGAGTATGCTATGCGTTGTCTTATTTCTAAAATTCAGGGTGACATGGATTCTGGTGCATATGCTAAAACCAATCATTTTAGTGTGGACCAATATCCGAAGTCTTGGCGAAAAGGAAATCGGAGATAAAGATAGCGAGGTATCAGAATTTAGTGAACAAATCTTTTTGGAGTTTGGGGTGGATTTTTTGTCAGAATTTAGTGAACAAGATTTGTTACCAAATCTTGATTTGTGTGGTTTAAACTGGTTTTTATAACTACATATGAAGATTCAACACTCTCAAAAACATACCGGGCACTTCAATTGTGAAGAGTTCACCTATAAAATTTGTAATTTCAGTGAATCTCTTTTGGATTCTAAACTATAAATCAGAAAATAAACCAAAAAACTTTCCAAAAATTAGCACTTAAAAACTACTCCATTTATAGAATGTCCAATTACTATAAAATTATGATTTTGGATGAGAATAAAATTAGTGTTATAGAATAGATATAGATACCAAAATATATTGATAAATAAGTTGATTAAATTTATATTTATATTAATTTTAAATCTATAAAAAAAATTATAATATTTTTAGTAAGTTTAGATTTATTTTAATTTTAAAATTGATTTTAAAGTTGTTAAAAATTTATAACATCTAAATTGTTTTAGGGGTTAATAATTAAATTCATTATCATTTACATAAAGTAATATCAGTTTTAAGGGTTGATAATTAAATTCATTATCATTTAGATAAAGTAATATCAATTTTAGATTTATTAGCATTTTATAATTTTCAATTTTTTATATTAATTTTAGAGTGGTTAAGAAATTATAAGGGTTAAATTGTTTTAGGTATTATAATTGAATTAGTTATCCTTTCAATTTAAATTGTTTGAGGGGTTATAATTGAATTCGTTATCATTTCAATAAACTAATAGTAGTTTTAGATCTACTAACATTTTATAATTTTCATTTTTTTTATAGATCTCTAAAACTATTACATTTTAAAAAATTAGATTTATAGTATAATTAATTAGAATTAGTAAAATATAAATTATTTAAATTGCATATTTTATATATATATAAGAGACAAAAAAAAGAAGTTAAATACAATTAAAGATAGTACGACAAAAAATAACATTACAAATTTAGTATCAAAATATTATATTTCAAGAGAAATATCAAATAATAAGAAAATATTCATATATTTTTCAATGTATTAGATTATATGTCAATTTTATATAAATATAAAAAGAATTACAAATATTTCTCATATTAAGTAACATTATCAAATTTCTTTATCAATATTCATTTTAATTTTACATATATTATGTAATAAGAGGGAATCTATGCAATTATGAATTTCATGTTAAATATAGAAGGAATTACACATTTTTGTCATATTAGAATGAACAACACTCAATTTTTTTAATCACCAATGTACATTTAATTCATTTTGACTATAAATCTATGTGAATTAAGAAGGACTGAATCATTAAAAAAAAAATATCTTTTTTTTTCAACCTAATTCATTTAGGAAAATAATTCACGTCATAATTGATCTCTCCTTGAGTCCATGATATATGTAGAGCTAAAATAGATTTATATTAGTTAATATATACCATGTCTTATTGATATTGATAATATTAAAAAAATGCAAACTTTTTTTCTTAAATATTAAAATATTTACACATCACCTTTATATTAGGTCATAAAAAATAATCTATATTTATATTTTATTCTTTTATTTATATATAAAATTTATATTAATTATTTTATTTAAAATTTATATTTAAATATTTTATTTATAAAACACATTAAATATTTTATATACACTGTTAAATAAATTAATGAAAAATAATAAATAAAAAAAATTATAGTCATTATCATTTTTAATAAATATAAAAGATATTAAATTCCAAAAACAATTACAAAACTATGATTCCTCGTGACTCTTAATTTTACGTATTTTTATCATTTTTAATAAATATAAAAGATATTAAATTCCAAAAACAATTACAAAACTATGATTCCTCGTGACTCTTAATTTTACGTATTTTTAAATCACAGCATCAAATAGAAAATTTCAATCATGAAACGTAATAAAAATTACAAAGTCAAATAGATATAGAGGATATTAAATTACAAAGACAATTACAAAATTATGATTCCTCGCGACTCTTAATTTCACGTACTTTTAAATCACAGCATCAAATAGAAAATTTCAGTCTCCAAACTTAATAAAAATTACAAAATCAAATGTAATTTTTTTCCTTAAATATAAAATAAAAATTTAAAATTTAAAAGATAATAATTATATTGGTAGATATTAGTACACTAAGTATATTGACAAATAAAATAGGTTAGATAGATTTTAGAGATATAATTCTATGGGATATGTTGAAATATTGATTGTAGTATAGATAAATTAAGAGTTAATATTTAATTACAAGTTAATTATATTCTTTTAATTAATTAATCAAAAGAAATATTGTATTAATAAGTGTCATATTGATATGTGGTATTCATAAGACATGGTATTAGATCATAATATTGTAACAAAAGTTATTTACAAGTTAAGACCTCTTGTATGTAAATATCCGTAGTTAAGAATAATATTTAACTCATATATTAATTATTTTTACAACTAATAATAATAATAATTTAAATCAAAATTGTAATTTTTAAATATGGGGAATGTGAAATGTATTTTGAGGAAAGTAGTTTGATGCTTATTGATGTATATTAACAGCAATATAATTTATATAGTTGTGCTATTAATAATAATATTAATAAAGTTAAAAAATATATAATTTATTAATCATTTTTTTAGGGTATAAATTTAAAGTTTATATTTTTTAAATATATTGGACGTTAATCATCATCATCATCATCAGTAGTGGAGTATTTTAGGAGAGACTATAAAATAAGTAATGAGTAGTTAAATTTAATATGACTAAATGTCAAATAAAAATAATTATTATTATCGCCAAATTGGTGTACGGGTTCACCACATTGGTGTACGGGTTCACCACATTGGTGTACGAGACCCCCCTCTTGTTTTGAAAGTGTGACCTCTTAGGAAGAAACACATGATCATAACCACGAGGCCCACTAAACCATTTAATTTAATCAAAATTTAATATATCACAAAAATACAAAAATTATCTACTTAATATTATTTATAATCAAAGTAAATTAAAATAAAGATACCAATCACATCATTGTTATAATATTAATCATTAAGAGTAACAGATGCTAAATTAGCATAATTATATTTATTATTATTTTTTTCTGAAATTAGTCATTTTGTATTAAGTCAATGAGGATTATCTAGACCAAACATTTTCTCCCACTAGTCTATCCAAAGGGAAACCAAACTAGGAACATAAGTTCGAAGTCTTAAAGTCGTGAAGACCTTGTCTAGCTAAAGCATATTAGAAATAGAAGCTTATAAAAATAGGGTAGTTGTCATACCTTGACGTATATTGACATGAGAAAATTAAAAAGACTACCAGTATTACAAACAAAAAAATAGCTAAAACTAGTGAGTCATAACCATTGTGTAAGATGTCTGAGAATAAAGAGATGTGTGCTCATCTCCCAGATATTGTCTTATCTACCAAGAGTAGTCAACTTGCTCTCAATTTTTTCCTTTAGCTCTCTGAATCTCATATATAATTTTCTTTCTAGGTCATATTGTACCTCCCTATGTAATATGCAACATCCAATGATGTTTAACCTTTTGCCTTCCATAATTGATCAAGTGCATGTAATGTGCAATGCATAGTCAGAAATACTCCTTTCATGTAAGCTGACATCATATCAAACCTAGAAAGAAAAATTCCCACACTTAAATACCCTCCTAGAAAATAATTACATTTTAATATAACTAAAATTAGATATCATGATTAAAATTAAGTAGAGACACATTGTAAGGAGATTTATCAAGTTCACTTATTGTAAAGAGATTTATCAAGTTCACTTATCATTAACGAAAGAAACTCGTAACACCAAGGAACTTGTATAGTCCAATCTACTCTCTTTTTTGTAACGTGTTTTTTTATGTTTGTTGCAAAAACATATTTGAAAAACACATTCTAAATAGTGGAAAGTTACTGTTTCATGTAAAAAAAATTTCCTTTTATTCGTTTGAAACAAAATAAAAATTTTTAATGTTAGATAATTATTGTTAAAATACATTAAAAAAAATTAAAAAACCACACATGAAAATGTTCGTCGCCAAATTCCAAAAAAAACATAAAACATCTAATAATTAGTTGCTCGGTTTTGTAATTTGCCTAAGTGATGTTTTCACTTAGTAATATATATTTATTCCATTGCCATTTGGTCTTAAAATAATATTTGGGGGCGAAGAATTCTCTTCAATATCATTTTTATGAGTTTTTTTGCATACATTTATTCCCGATTCAAAAGCTTGGTGTTCTCAACACTTTAGCGACTAGAAATTTAAGAGTTTCTAATGGAAACCATCTAAGTGATGAGAAATTGCACCTCTTGAATGTTTTCTTGAATAATGGGTGCAATAGACACCAGTGTACTAAGGCTTTCATCAAAGCTAAAAAAGGTCGTAAGGCTAAAATAGAACCCAAAGATCGATTTTTAGGTGTTCATCTCCCTTTTATCCAAGGGACCAGTGAAAAGATTGCGAGGATCCTAAGAAAGAATAAGGATCCTTCAACATTTATGCCTCTAAATACCATTTGGAGCTCCCAAAGATCTGCAAAAGACCTAGTGGACACTAAAAATATGGAAGATGTTTATGTTCTTCGTTGCTCCTGTGGGACACCCTACATAGGTGAGACTAGTTGCTTAATTAATCAAAGGATTTGGGAGCATGCTAATGACATCAGGCATGGAAGGACCCGCTCCTCTGCTTGGCAAAACATGTAGAAAAAAACAAGAATTACATTTGCATTGAGGAGGGCCAAGTCACTGCCAATATTAGTCATTTCCATCATCGAAAATTCATGGACGCCTTAGAAATCGAAAAAATGCCCACTAATTTAAAGAAAGACAATGGTTGGAATATTAGTAAAACTTAGGTCCCTACCTTGTCCTCCTCAAGGTTTTTAAGTTTCTTTTTTACTCTTGTGATTATTGTTTTTCTTGTTTTCCAAGCATTGTTGTTAATAATTAGGTTTTATCTTATGGATCTTTCTTCTCTCTTGTAACTATCTTTATCATCTTGTTCATTCTAAGATCCTCTAAATATTTATTTTATTTTATTTTAAACTTTGGTTATTTTTCTTGGCTCCTTGATTTATTTGTATGGCCTTAGCCCCTTATTTTATGGCTGACCCTTATTCATTAGGCACACTTACGTTGATTATTTTTGTTTGAAATTTATTTATTATTTTTTCTAATTTCTTCATTAATTTGTTTTTATTAATAAGGTCTTTGGCCCTATTTTAATTAATAGGACATTGACTCTTTTTGTTATTTTTGACTACGCTCCTTGGTTCAGGTTTGACTTTGATTATTCTTTTTATTCTATATATATTTTGAAACATAATCTATTTCTTGATCTTATTTAATATAGTTGGATGCTAGTAATTAATGTTATTAATTAAATAATATTTATTGTAAGTTAGCAGTTTATTATGGTTTGTATTTTTTGTCTTTCTATGTTTGATTCCTTTTATTCTTTAAATATTTGGTTTCTTAGCTTATTTCTTGATTTAGTTATTATAATTGGCTCCTATTAATTAATGTTATAAATTAAATATTATTATACTAGCCATTTGATCAACTAAGCATCTCTACATTGATCTCTATTTACGCTGATTGCATAATATACTTTTTCATCTGGTCTTGGCCATCACTGGTGCCATGATTTGCCTTTTGATCTTGACCGCAAAAATTTCCCTATATAATTTTTACATAAAAATTTTGTTGTTAATTTAATATTGATCACAAAAATCTGAATTCATATTTAAAAAAAAAAACCAAACGCAGTAACAAAAGGTGGTAATTTGATTCCGAAAGATTGATCAATATTTTGAATGTTTCACAATTTAGCCATCACTTGATTTGAAATATTTTTTATCGGATTTTGTTAAAATTTGTATTTAATTTTCACTAAATTTTCTTAAATTTTTTAAAACTATCCGGTTATAATTTTCACGAAATTAAAAAAAAATACCATGTTTAAACTACCCGCTTATAATCCGCAAGATGTCAAATTGATCGCGAGCTTTGAGGCACTCAGATTTGGGGTAGGCACAAGGCTTCATCTGAGAGGAGATGATGTTGAATGTTTTGTATGTTCTGGTGCTTTGGAATCTCAGACAACATTATAAAACCTTCATTATCATTTTCGTTTTCCTCCATGTCTCTGAGTCCCTCTGGATCATGAATAAGCGGATGATGGCCGAACCTGTGTCTGACTCCAACACTTCATCAGGAACATGCGGTTGTGGATAAAAATGGAGAATCTATTTCCTTTAGCTTTTCACCTTTTTCATTCAGATATAACCTATTTATTTGTTAATGTACTAATTATATTAAAAATAGGTTAAATACGGTTATTTATTTAAGTAATCTAATTTATTTGTTAATGTAGTAATTATACTAAAAATAGGTTATGTATTTAAATAATGTAATTTATCTGTTAATGTAGTAATTATATTAAGTAATTGTGAAAAAGGTAAATACGTATTTACATGACACGGTTTGTTTTTAGATAAATTGTATAATAATTTTATAATATATTAGTTCAATGTGAAACAATACACATTAATTTGTATATAAAACGTATTAGCTAAGTGTGAAAAAATAAACGTTAATTTAAAGATACAAATTAATTAATATTTAAACATGCCCAAAATATGGGTTAACATCTTCCATGTAGATTAGAGAGATTAATTTACCAACTTTTGATAGTAAAGACTATATGTAATTATATCTCTTAATATATGATATAATTTATTTATTTATATACCATAATTGATTATGCATAATATTAATTTTTTAATTATAAAAATTAATAATTTAAAATATGAAGATGATGTTATATATTAATCATTCAACTTAGTATAAGTTTAAGTTAAACTAAATATATACTTTAAGTTTAAGGTTATTAAATTTTAAGGTTAAAAAATAAAATGATTAAATAGTTGTTATGGAAATATATGTTAATAATTTGATTTGAATTTATATAGGAACACAACAAATTACACATATAACCATAAATCTAGAGATGCAATAGAAGTAACAATTCTTTTCATTAATATCAAATAATGAACTATGCTTACAAACAGAATGGAAATGAGACTAGCTCGGACGATGGTAGCTTATCTCTGAGAAGAGATGTGGTCGCTACACACCTCTGATCTTAGTTGCAATGTGGTTCAAGGGCTTATTTTATTATTGAACAATAGGAAAAGAACCATAAACAACCAAAATCCTAACCTGAAGATATGTAACACCAAGAGTTTGTGGGCCCTGTTGGGGTTAGTTGAGCAGCCAACTTCTTGGGGTCATAACTTGGTCATATTATCTTCGTTTAACGTGCATGATACCTCGTCGGAAAGATCTATTTGGGGAATACAACTAAAAATGTGATTACAATGAAATCGTACAAAATAATATTGCCAAAAAAATGTCATTTATGGCCTCAAAATGGCTCTGGAAGTTCGAGACCCAAGAAACTGCCAAAAATAGTAAATTGTGCTACAATTAAGGAAACTGAAAAATAACTCATAGAACAATGGTGGGGATCGAAGTGGAATAGGCAGGTGGCCACCAATATCCACCTAGATATTTCCTCCCCCTTTAGGAAGCAATGGTCTCCATTGCATTGAGTTCCTCCATGAGATGAGGAAACTTCTACTGAACTTGGTCCAGCTTTGACAACTCGATACCGTTGGATCTTCTGTTGGCGAGTGTTCTTGATTTGCGTGTCCATGATCTCATCAGTTTGAGCTTGTTCCACACAATCTAGATTTAGCTCTGCTGGTGTGAAGTGTTCTACAATGTTGAATGCGTTGAGTAATGATGGAAAGTATGGCCGAAGATGATCTACATTGAACATTCGGTGTAGGCCAAAGAATGGGGGAATGCTGAGCTCAAAATAATTATCTCCCACAGCTTTGGTGATGGTGTATGACCCATATCGAAGTAGGTGAATCTTGCAGAGGGGCCCAATGAGGCGCTCCTTTTGCAAATGTAGCCAAACTTTATCACCCACCTAGAACTTGTGTGGCACTCGATGTTGATCCTGTCGCTACTTGTACTTAGCATTGGATTTTTCCAATATGTCATGGACCTGTTGGAAGATGCGTTGACTCTACACAATGAAGCTATTTTCCTTGTTTGCTTTGGACTGGAAATGAGCCAAATCTATCTGAGTCGCTGCAAATGGTATGGACACATCAATGGGACATAGAGGTTGGAATCCCAAGCCTACCTGAAAAGGGTTGTGGCCAGTTGAGTTGTGGAGACCCCGATTGTAGCTGTGCTAGACATAGGAGAGGCTCTCATCCCATGTGCGTGGATGCTTTGAGTTGTACATGCATAGAATGTGTATGACCATCCTGTTGATGACCTCTGTCTCGCCATCAGTTTGGGGATGGAAAGTTGTGTACTTAGTGAGCTTGGTGTCGAGCATCAACTAGAGACTGGACCAAAATGTACTGAGGAACCTGTTGTCCCGATCTGAGCTGATAAACTGTGGGATCCCAAATTCTACCTACACTCGTTCAAAAAATATTTTAGCAGTGGCTTCTATTATGATACTCTTCTTGTAGGCCACCATAATGTCCATCTTCGAGAATCTGTCGATGACCACAAAACCACAGTTGTTTCCATGCTTAATAGAAGGAAGGCTTGACATGTAATCCATGGAGATGGATTTCCAAGGTCAACTAGGGGTAGGTAATGAAGTATATAGACCTTGATTCTGATGGTCTATTTGACAATGGCACAAGTAGTGAAGGATCTGATGTACTTCCCAACATCGTGTCGAAGATTTGACCAATAGAAATACTTCTGCAGTACTGCCACTGTTTTCTCGACCCTGAAATGCCCAATGGCCCGACTGTAGTGTGCTTCCTAAATCATCTTTGCACACTCGTCTGAAGGAACATAAAGGTGTCCTAAGTGGCATAACAAAGAATCCTTGAGGTGAAAATCCGGAACTCGATGACCCTCCAAGTGCGTGTGGTCTGTGTGGCCAAATTTTGGGTCGCCTTTGTAGAGAAGTGGCCAATTAGAACTCTCATGCCCACGAGAGTTGAGCACAGTGGCTAATGCCATGATCGGTGGTCGGCTGAGGCAATCTACATCATTATTTGTGCTGCCCTTCTTGCACTTGATATTCAAATGGAATTGTTGCAAGTATGTGGACCACTTCTAATGGAAATCATTCTACAACTTCACTTGCGTCTATATGAACTGTAGGGGTCGGTGGTCTGTGTGGATGACCATTTCCTTCCACCAATGTAATGCTTCCATTGTTGGCAGGCCTGCACAATGGAATACATATATTTATCATAAGTGGGATACTTTTGGACTGTGTCTAAAAGTGTCTCATTATGATATGCCACTGGATACCCCTATTGAATAAGGATTGCCTCAATAGCATAGTGAGAGGCATATGTCTCGAGCTCAAATGGTTGTTGCAAGTCTGGTCATGTTAGCATTAGTGCAGAGTAGATGTGATGTTTCAACTCTTTGAATACCTTTTGTTGAGATTCAGACCAAAATAATATTTCTTTCACTCCTCCTTTGGTGTCTTGACTCAAGGACCAAGCGATATGAGAGAACCCTGACTATCTTGTCCATCTATTTTTCTCATGCAAAGGGGCCCTGTCTGGAGGTTGTGTCCACTGTCTTATTCTTTCTTTGAGAGCTTATCATCAGGAAATCAAATTTAGGTTTTTTTTAAATGAGCGTACTGCATTGTTTTGCAATAACCAGAGGGCCTCTTCTGGTGCAACTATTAATCGTGTGTAGGTAAAGGTGAGCCACTTTGAAGATAGGTTGGTATCATAAAGTAGTGTGCTAGGAAGGTGTGAATACATATGTGTTAAGTGTTTGTTTGGTAAGTTATTTTCTGATTATTTTCAGACTTGTGTTTGGAGTGATTATAATTGCTATGGACTATTGTTGAACGTTGTGGACCGGGAGTTGGATAGTTGTTTACTGGTGTTTGTTTAACCCTACTCGATGGCCTATGTGTTGAACCCTATGCTAGATGATTTAGACCTATATGTTCGGTGTTCTCTCTTTGTTGATTAAAGTGAAGGTGTTCTTTAAAATTTCTATTGTGAAATTGTCACCCCCGGTGACTCCCAAGGGAAGTTGCGGTGCCAAGTCAATGAGTTTAATGAGTGGGAAATATTTTCTCGAGCATTCTTTTACAATGATATTTTTATAATCCTTTTTCAAAGTCCATTTGGAAGTATTTTTGGGTCGGGTAATATTTTTTTTTCAGGTAGCATTTTTGAGTGAGAAAAATTATTCGATAAATAAAATGATTTGATGGCAATGAGTATTAATAGCTGCAATATATTCCACATGATCCTCCAATTGAAGAGTTACCGGCTGATTATGAGAAAATGTGTAACCAATTGAATGAGCAATTTGTTGTAGATCCAGATAATGACCAAAGCGATGACCGAGGCAATATGAGATTGAGAGCGCAACAAAAAAAAACGAGGACAAAAGGGTATGTTCAAGGGAACAAACCATTCTTATCCAAAGCAGTCCTTTGAATAAGACTTAAAATCATTTGATGATGGAACTAAATTTTCTGAAAAGGTTGAAATGAATTGGCATCATGTTATTTGTAACAAAGAGCAATATCCAGTGTTCATGATATGGAGTAAAATGAAGAACAAGAAAAAAGTTTGCAGAAACAAGCTCAAGAAAAAGTTTTGTCAATACACTTTAGTAAACAAAGTGAAATGAAATATTTGAGTCATGTCTGTAAGCTTCGCTGAGACTTAGACCAACAGACAAGTTAACATCTAGGTCGTGATAAGGGGGATTTGTCAGAATAATAATCACAACAATATTCATTAGTCGGTGTAGTACAAGTTCTAGATTGTCAATAATTTATAGTTAGCTTGAGTCGGTGGCCGTCGATAAACTCACTGTAGATTTTATGGAAGATTTTAGGTAAAATTGTTGTATGTTAAATGCAACTATCAAAGATTTTGTGTTGAATCTTCATTTCTGACAACGAGTGGAAGCTCTAATCTGTAAACAATTTCCAGCAGCAAATATTCATAAAACCAATCCTCTTCAACACACAGTCATAGGGTTTTACACTTGGAGATTTAACTCCTACTTATCTTATGCATATTGAATGAGATTCATCATCATAAATGTCATTTTTGTGTGTGTTAATTAGTTGGATTTGAGAGATTTAGTCCAACTAATATAGCTCCTACATTGGTATTTGGTTGTGTTATTTATCAACTAGTTGATTGTATAGTTAAGATAGAATTTCTATCTTGAATCAATACTTGTTGTATTTATATCTGATATTTAATAAACTGCTATAGAGTTTTGTTATCCAAACTAGTTTCTCACTTTGGTATCAGAGAACCTATTTAGACTAATTCCCTTTTGGAGGGCCCACAGGTATAGAGAGAGTGTAATTTGTTGCAGGGAGAGTGTTGGCTTTGATACCACTTGTTGGAGTCACCATTGCCGTTACACCAAAACACGCAAGTGTTAGTAAACAGACATGTCCCTGGATTTAAGCACATGCCATGAAACACATGCGGAGCATAGACCTTCTACACCGCCAGCCACTAGCATGTTAGTTTATATATGGAAGTTTGAATTGTTTGTTAGTAAAACCTATAGAAATAATAGAGTTTTTTGCAAGGTTGTGGATACTATCGATAGTGCGATTTCAATAAGCAGATGTCATTGATGTGGGGTCTCTTTGAGTTGAGATTTAAGCATACTATCGATTGAAGGTTGTTTCCGTTGAAGAGCTATGGATCCGCGTCAACAAGCGGATGAAAGTCACATCATGTGAGATCTATTGTCATTGATCTAGTCAATTCTCGGGATGAGGATCAGTTCGTTGGACGGTTCAGACACACTTTGGTCTTACACTAAAATAAGTTTAAAAAATGCAGTTTTTGCTATTTGATGGGATTTTAACTTTGAAGTGTTATTGCAGGGGTGATCTCTAGGTTTTCTAGATGCTTCTATTTAATGTTTATTAGTTTGAAGTTTTTTTAAGTAGGAGTTGTTTTTAAGCGTAATTTTTTTGGAGTTTTTTTTGGATTTATGACCAGAAATTATTGGAAAAATTTGTAGTGAAATCTTGATTTGTGTTGTTTAAATTGGTTATTTGACTACATCTATGAATTCAACGCTTTGGAAAATTGAAAAACCATTGGGCACTTCAATTGTGCAGAGTTCGCCCATCAAAATTATAATTTCAATAAATCCCTCCCAATTTCTAAACAAATTAAATCCAAAAATAAACCATTGTTTTTTCTAGAAAATAATTATTATAAAAATAATTTACTAAAGTTTAGCTTTGTCGATTTCATTGCCCAATTGAATTCAAAGTCACTCTTCATTTAGTACTCCCTTCCCATGAATGAGTGAATAGCAGTTATGACACACTCCAATTCCATCCATATTCAAGTTCCCACAATGAACAATCCAAATTGAAATTAAAGAACACTAACAAGTTCGCTAGGAGGGATGTATGAAGGGATATACAAGTAGTAAAAACCCGAAAGGGATCTCTAACTCAGCTCTACTCATCTCCCTCATATTGCTGTATATATCAACTCCCACTATCTCAAGTAATTTATTCATGTGAGTGAGTGATGTTGTGTGGCTGTTATTTTGGTGTTCTGCTGAGAAGTATTTTTATTCTCCGTTGAACGATAGGATCTTTGAACATTGAAAGATCATGGTCAGAGGAGACGGCTTTAATTCGTGCGTGAAGAGACAAACCAGCAGTGAGGAAAATAAGTTATGTTCTAATGTTGTGAATCGTCTTCAACTTTATAAGGAGGTAACATACAATATAAATTTCGGTAACGTTGTTCAACGAAAAAACCAACTGTATTAGCATTGTTCAAGGAAGAAACCATTATATAGAAAAGGACAGTTTAAGGACGTCACTGGTAATTAGGTTTGTATTTACGTTATTGTTAACATGCTGGCTACATTATTGTTCAACAAGTTGTTGGTGCAAATGACGATAGAAACCAACATAGAAATTATGGGCTGCAACTAAATTTAGTTAGCATGTGACAATAAAGACTAAGAAGTATATGAAAACTCTTTTCATGCAAATATAAATAGAAAGGCTCTTCTGGTGAGTACGTGCAAGTCATTCAAGTTCTCGAATGTGTTTAATAAAGAAAACGAAATCCCATGCAAATTAAACACTAAGTTATGTGGAAATGTGTTGCAATTAATAGCTTATAATATACAAAGTAATATTAAGCAAGAATACAGGGAATGAAAAAGATATATTATATTATCTCATTTCCCAATGTTATATTTTGAGTATAATTGGTGTAATGTATAGTAATCGGTGACTTTAATGATTTAATTAGTTTAATGAATTTTATAATTAAATTAAATGTTTATTTTTAACTTTTTTTACTTAACGTATGGGAAGTACATTCATTGTAAGACACTTTCACTTCATGAGTATTTGTGATTTCAATATATATTATTTAACTTTTTTTGAATTGGTCTTCTCTTCATCTTCATTTTCAATTCTCCTTGTTTTCATTGGTTCTAGTATTTATTTTGGGTATTTTATGATTTTTGGACCTTCTAGATTCTTTATCCATGATCTTCTTCAATTTTCATCATCTTGTGCCTACAAAAAAAAAACAATTTCACTACCCCACAATAACATCAATCATCTCAGTATTTTTTTATTAACACGTAATCATTACACCAATCAGTTTTTGTAATAGATTACACTTAACTGTCACAATCCTCGAGAGGTCGAATTCTTTTGGCTTACCCCAAAGAGCACATCACATCAAGTGACTTCTATGGTTTTACATATGAAAAGAAACACATCACATTATGTGATTTATGTAGTTTCTTCCTACAACAACCACTAGTGGTTTCAGCCATGAACCTTCTTTATTCCCTTGCATGTTAACAAAATACTTGCATGTTCACATAATCATTTCTTCTTTGTATCTTCATCATTCATTTTACCATGTCACCACATCGATTTGTCTATTGTCTTCTTTCATCGTACTACTCTCTTAACTAGCACATCATTTTCTATCTTTGTTGCTACATCATTCTTTCTTTCACCATATTCTATCTTAATTCTCTTTATTGTTGCATCGTTTTCTTTCATCATTCTCTTTGCTGCTACATTGCTCTTGTTGGAAACAACTTAGTTCATCATGCCACTATATTTGTTGCTACATAATTATCACTATCACCATATTCTTTCATGTTATTGATCTTTTTATGGCATTATATTTTTTGTTTCATATCTTTATCACCATCTTCTGTCTTTGTCATGTAATAATGTGATGGAGTCTCCTTCTTCCTTTTTATACCTATATATTATTTTTTCCTTCTTCCTTAAAATAATTGATAATCAATCACCATATAAAAGGAAATACATCTATTAAGATATACATGTTCCAACTATTGTATTCATAAATTTATTAGAAATCCTTATCAACTACTTGGTCCCAACCTTTTCATATTATTTAAACCTTCTAAGGATAATCCATCTCACTTTCCCCCCTTAAACAAGGATTAAATTTCTCAGATTTCACATCAAGCTAGCATAGAAGTATGAGACACCCTCACATATATCCATAATTGATGTTAATCAAATGTATTGCATTTTTACTTCCAAACATATGCTAATCAGATGTAGTTGTAGTGCTACTTCCCATGTCAGAAAATTTCTTTACAACAACCCATACATTGATGTTAATTAATTGTAGTTCTAGTTTTACTTTTCATGTCTCAAAGTTTCTACGATTAACCTTCTCCATATTTTATTGTATGTGTTTTTAATATACATTTTCAGAGTACAAACTCTCTTTATATCTAAATTTCACAACCAAAAATACGTATGGGTTGATTCCCTTACAATTGTCTACTTCCTAGATGCTTTGAAGAGCATTATCTGCACCATTGGTCTACTTATGCTCCTTACTATCGAAAATTTCTTCCTTGAACATAAGTTTCTCCTACATGTTATAAAATAAGATTATATATTGTTGGTTGACAAATAAATGTTGTGAAATTTAGCCCATTAACTGCTAGCTCAGTACCATGTACAATTTCTTCCTTTGTCTGAAATTTGTCATGTAGCAACAAATAACATAATTTTTTTTCACTAATATGACAACACATTTTGGCTCATTGGTTTTTATATTTTCTCATCTAGATAATACTTTTATTTAAATCGTATTTAAATTGTCTTTATACAGACAATTTTTTAAGACTATAATTTGAGGCAATCACTTAAAGAGAATATTGAAGATAATTTACAAGCTTTTTTTGTCTCAAATTAAAACATTGAAGATAATTTACAAGCTTTTTTTGTCTCAAATTAAAACAATTTGTTAAAAAATTGTCTTAAATATTGTCTTAAAACACCCCTAGATGTAAGCTCATAATATATTTAATTTCGATCAGTTTTTTTCTCAAAATTTGTATTGCGTTCCAAAAGAAAAAGTGCCATGTTTATGATCCTCAAGATGTCAAATTGGTTGAATATATTCCATTGCGAGCTGTAAGGCACTCAGATTTGCGGTAGGTCCGATTTGTCCATAAAAAGGCTTCATCTCATAGGAGAGGATGTTGAATGTTTTGTGTGTTCTGGTGCTTTCGAATCTCACCTAACATTATAAAACCTTCTTTATCATTTTCGTTTTCTTCCATGTGGCTAAGTCCCTCTCGATCATGAATATGCGGTTGATGGCAGAACTTGTGTCTGACTCCAACTCTTCAGGAGGAACGTAAGGTTGTGGATAAAAATGGAGAATCTATTTCCTTTTCCTTGTTAGCTTTATCTTTCAAACTAACGTATTTATTTATTTGACTAATACAATTTATTTGTTAATATAGTAATTATATTAACTAATTGTGAAAAAGTATATATAAATTCACATAATGCTGTTTGTCTTTAGATAAATTGTATAATAACTTCATAATAATCTTAATTAAATGTGGAAAAATACACATTGATTTAATAATACAAACTACTTAATATTTAAAATCTCATCCATTTTGGTAAAGACATGCTCAAAATATGCTAACATCTTCCATGTGAATTAAAAAAATTAATTTACCAATTTTTAATAGTAGGGATTTATGTGATTATATCTTTTAATATATTATATAATTTATTTATTGGTATAATTGAATATGCATAATATTATTTTCTGATTAAAAAAATAAGTAATTTAAATTACGAAGATAATGTTATATATGTTATCACTCTAAAATTTCCTTAGGGTTGTTATGTTGTGTTTAAAGGAATAATAGAGGTAACCACAAACCTAATTTTGAGATCACGATCTAGCCTTCCTAATGCTCAAAGAGGGCTTTTTCTTAAGAATTTAACTTTGTTGAATTGATTGATTTTAGGCTAGTTATTTAAGCTTGATTGGGTTTTGATTTGATTTGGTGGTGGAATCACTGATTTCGATGGATAGATAAATGTCTTTTTACCATTGGGCTATGGAGTCAAAAAGTTGAGAAAGCAAGACTGAATCAAGTTCTAAAGAAAGTGTCCACAAGGCAAGGTAGGTGAGCAAATTCAGATCTTTTATGTCGAAGGGTGAAATGGTTTTTCAATCACGATCAAGGAGCAATTAAGGATTCCTCAAATCAGATAATGGGGGAAATGAAAGACGTCAATCGAAACTAGGGAGCAATGAAGAATTCCCTACTCTAGATATTAGAAGAAAACATCAAAATGAATAACTGTTTAGGACAGAGTGTACTTAAACAAATTCTATAATAATATTCTGGTTATTACATTTAAATTTGGAAAACATACAAGTTTATGGAATACTTCAGAAAATAACAAGTTAAACAATTGAAATATACTTTGCTGAAGTTGCCCAACATATGAATCCTATAATGCAATGCCTTTATTACTTGTCCAGTCTCCTGACATGAAAATGTTACAATAAACCCTTAGGTTTCAGATCAATACCACCATAGAAAAGTTAAGCAATGCACCGTCAATACTTCAAATTGTGAAGTATTTATTCAAAAACTATTACAAAATATCCTAAAACTGATTTAGGAATTATTCAAGGAAAAAGAAATATCTTTATGCAAGAAGATAGAGACACCTATGAGACTAAAAGGCTAGTTGTGCCTGCTTTTATTGATTTTGTTGTTTATTGTTTTGATCTTTTGCTACTTTCTCTCTTTTTTTGTTGCTCTTATTTCGATTGTCCCTTTACTCTGCCTTTGACCTTTAAACTCCGTCTTTCATCTGATACTCTTTGACTTAGTTTATTTGTTACTCTTTAACTTAATTGATTTGTTTTCACTGTTTTATCTTTCACAGTAAGTCATTCAACTTTTCCTGAGTCTCTGCATCTGGTAATTTAATCTTTTCCATTCTTCTGAAGATTTCATCAGTTTCTATGTACTTTACAAAAGTAGGCTTCTTTATAAAGAGATGTTTTACCTCATGCTGGAGGTAAAAGAGGTTCTCAAAAGTCTGATACAACACTTTTCCTGTAGGAATTCCTTTCATGGAGGAATTGTTGGACTGTGCCTTGGCCACTTCTCTGATTTTCTTGTCATAATATTCTTGTTTCATCAACCTGTTATTAATCACCAATCGATTAGGCAGACCTTTCTGCCTCATAAAATCAAATTTTCCCATGAATTTGGTTATTGCTAGTTCCATTGTTTGGCATTTCTCCTTAAGTTGTATCATCATATTCCTTTTGGTGATTACTTTCTTTACTTCTAGTATGGTTCCCTATTTTATCAATTATTTCAAGCTCCTGCAATTCATATTTTTTTTGAATTAAGGAACTTGATTATTCTTGAGGCTTCTGCTAACTTGTCTCTAAGTTCGGCTCTTGCCCTTTGAATTGCCTCACCATCTTCTTTGACCAAATCATTCTGCTCAATTATCACCTATATAGAAGGCCAAATATCATTAACTGAGTTAATGATATTGGCCCACAACTGCTGCTTTGCTTGGGCAAGTGGTTCTTTCAATGTCAACTCTTCCTCTAACTTTTGTATTCTTTCAGTCAATCTGTTTCACTTATGTGTTTCATCTTTATGCACGATTTTTAGTAATTTCTTTCCATCTTCTAGATTTTTTATTTGATCTTTAAGTCAATTTATTTCATTTGTTTGGATGTACATATCCTGCATAGCTTCGACTAATTTACCTGCTTCATCACTAGGATGAGCTACTGTTGTAGATGATACTGTAACTGATGTAGTTGCTGATGTAGTGGGAATTGTTGTAGCTACTGGAAATGCTGAAGTAGAACGAACTATTGTAGTCACTGTAGGAATAGTAGTGACAGTAACTGCTTCCATGCTGGCCTTTTTATCCTGAACTAACTTATCCATCTCATTTCCCATTTCAGTTAACTGAGTAGTTGACTGAAGAATGAGGTTCATCATTTCATCCTTTTCGTTTTGATTCTCTAGAACTTCCTTGGTTTGTGGATGTTCAATAGGAGGCAATTTAAGATGTTTCTTCAATGCAACAATGTCTACATTATTTTTCTTAATGAGTTATTTTTCACCTTTGACATTCTTTGGATCATATCCCATTTCAATAACCTTCAAGGGATTTAATTCTGTTATTTTTAGCCTATGAGGATGCTTTTTCTAGTTTCAACTGTACCATTACATTTTCCAAAGAATTGTGAAGATTTCAGGCACTAATAGCTTTGTCAGTCATAGTTGAGTATAGCATTTCTCTTGCTTGCTTATGATATTCTATTTGGTCTAGAGGATGAACATCTTTGGCAAAAATCTCATAATTTGTCTTTTTTAAATCTGTTGGTGACTTAGGATGTTGTACTATGGGCTACAAAAAGGTTATCTCCATTTTTCCTATCTTATAATCAAATGTAGAAAGTAATCTGCTATGGCCTCTAGGAGTCTGCTTCAAGTACTGTGAATATATTACAACTTTTATCTCTTCATTTTTGGCCTTAATATCTTTGTATCTTTCTTTGATGTCCATTTCTTTGTCCTTTGGTTCACTTGATGAAGAGACTTCAACACTATGCTGCTTCTAGATGATCTGAGCACTAGAAGTTGAAGGCTGGTAAGTTTCCTTTGAAACTGAAGGAGGTTAATTTTCTTTAATGACAATGTCAGTATCAATGATCTCAATTTTATCAATTTCTTCTTCTTGCTCATTTACAGGATTCAATTTTGTTCTTTTTCTGTACATTATTTCAAATTTGTTATCTGTTGTATATTTGTTTGAGCAAGAGCTTTCTTCTCTAGTCCTTTTTACATTTCTGTCCTGTAGGACTGAAGTATGTAGAATTGAACTAGTATCTATTTTCTCCTCCATATCCAGTAAGGTGTTTTCCAACCACTTTGACTGGTTGGCATATCTTTCAATATCTGGCCTGGAATCATGCATAAAAGGGCTCAATTTAAACTTGAGTATTAGTTTGTATATGACACTCAAAGGATCATACTGCCATTTGCAACTATCACTGAACTTAATCTCCTATAAACATCTTTCTGATTCCTCTCTAGCATTGCTATTATTGCAGATAAAAGGACCAAGATGGTTCTTGGTTTGAAATTGTTTTTTCTTCCTCGTTGATAGAAAATTAGCATCATTTGAATTTATGATTTTCTTGATATATTCTAGTGAAAATATCCTCATAGGTAGATATTTGGGTAGCTTATATGGAGTGAGTTGACATCCATAAGCCCTAATTTCAGTGTTGTTCTGGTATAAATACCAGTCTCCTATTCTACTTTGTTTGGACAACTGTAACGCTTTTTTTATTTCATCACTGACCTTGGGTTGATTGCTACTGCTTGGCATGTTAACCACTCGGTGAAAAAATGAATCAGTGAAATCATTGTAGCTGAAATCAGTGGAATATTTTTAGATTAAGGGTGTCCAAAAAGTAACATATCTAAGATTGCCCTTAGTGTCCAATTTTTGGATGTTAAATGTAAACCTTTCTGACTAGAAGTATAGAAACATATGGAACAATAATGAAGAGTATTTGAATACTCTTTCATCTGGAAATCTGATCAGTGAATCATGGATTTTGTCTGCTAAGAGTTGGGAAAAATTGAAAACTATAGCTGGAGGGTTGCCTCGGCAAAAAATAGAAAGGAAACCAAGTATAGGCTCATTTACATGTTCATCAGTGGTATATCCTAGAATACAGGACATTATGGTTACAATCTATCTAGATTTCTCAGAGAAAATGGTGGTAGAATATGGAGGGTTGTCTGTAGGAACTTGGACCTTTTCTAGGAGGAAAGTCTGAAAAATTTGGGATCCCTTGGGAAGGTCCAGCTTTCAGTACAGATCAAGTAGGTTTTCAATAGAAAATGGGGCTTCATTAGGCTTTGGCTAGATCTGCAACATTTCATTTATTGATCTTGAAGTGATTTTGAACAGAATTTGCTGGTTAGGAGAAACGATGGCTCTTTGACTTGGGATATAGTAGAGTTGGCATAGGTGGATGATTTTAGGGAACTAGTATACCTGTGGGAACAAGTATTTGGGTAAATTTGACTCCCATAGTTGAATATCATCATTCTAGTTGAGGAATTTATCTTTGGTCCAACAAGGGAGTTTTAACAGATTGCTAGGGGAGGTCGTGTCTTTGATATGGAAATCTCTATCGACCAATGGGAGGTGGCCAACATCTAAGTGAGAAGTTTGCAGGGGTTTTGCATCCAACATGGTTTGGGAAGCCATAGATTTGTTAATTTTACTCAATTTATGACTATTTGGCCTAAGAAGTATGCTTAGGACCTTTGAATATTGTGAAAAGGTGAATATAATCTACAAAAAGGGTTTTGGATGCAACAATGGCTTTCTTTAGGTTGGTAAGGCTATTAAATTAGTTCAATTGATTAACCTATTAGAAATGTTCTACAAAGTTTAAGCACAGGACTTTGACACTTCAGGAATACTTCGAAAATGAAGCTTTGGTATGCAGAAGGGATCTTTGGGGGCAACGGAGGCTTTCTAAGGCTTCAATGGTCTTTATGCTGCTTCAAATCAGATTCTACAACGTCTTCTAGTCATAAATGGCTTTAAATGGTTCAACAGATCTTCTAGGCTTTAGAATAGGTCAGTAGAGGCTCTTTCTGCAACCACTAATAGAATAATAGTGAAAAAGTTGTAAAGGGCAGCTTCTTTTGTTTTTAACCAATCAATGGTTAATATTTGGGTGCGGAGTTAAGTTTAAATAGCAGGGCGGTTTCATAAAATGCAAGGAGGTGGTAAGGTGGTTTATCACACAGCTTTTGAGTGGTAGGGTGGTATTATTTTAGAGGACGCGATATAATGTGGGGTTGCCATGACTAACCACTAATTATTTTTCTTTTCGGAACGACAGAAGCAGCCGAAACCCTAAGCAATGTCTTTGACTAAGCAAGATCATGGAGCTTCAATGGCTGGAGGTCTCGGTCGAGGTTGGAGAAGCTGGATATAGATGGGTACCGAGGTCCTGCTTACACGGGATTACCTGGCTCATTATCGGGGCCATCAAAATGATCATTTTATGGGCATGATTTATCCGCATCAGAAAGTCCACCAGTACGGGAAGAAGTCCCCTCAACATCCGCAGTCTAAAAAGAAATATGGTCACGACCATGGCTCTTCTCTGAAGATTAAGGTCAAGAGTGAAAACCTTGAGAAGAAACGGTCCTCTAAGTCGAAGCCCCAGGAAGAGTCTCAGCATGAGGTTCTTAAGCAGGGTGCCATCAACAGAACTCTTGAAGGCTGCAACTGCAAATTCGGCCATGGTGATGAATATGCTTCAAAGAAGGAGCCCCTAGTGGACAAAGGAAAAAAGCAGGCAAAAAAACTTGTATTAATGGGGCAAGTTACGATTCTAAAGCGAAGACAGGCATTAAAGGCTAATAATAATGATTCAAGTCAGTTGGAAGTTGTGAAGGAGAAGACGACGTGTTTTGTGGTAAGTCCGAAGGAAATCCCAGGGCCAAATCCGACGCATGTTACCAAGAATCGAACCCTGACATCGAGGTCTATTTCGTCAAAAGGATCTAAAGCAGCTGCTCTCCCAAGTGTGCCAAAGCTGCTAGGATTCGAACCTGAAACCACCAAGAGAGGAATTGCGATAGCCCCCTTTTCTGTGGAGAAGATATGCAGTGGAAAGTAGCAATCTGATCACTCTGCCTCGTTCCAGATCCAGATCGTGCTCCTTTCTGGCAAAACTCTGCTACAATGGGTAAGCTCTTGGGATCTAGTGCAGGACCTCAAGCAAAACTTGGAATTTAGACTGGGGAGTCCCTTTTCTTCTCAACGAATCCTCCACGAAGGTAAACAACTTGAGGATCTTTATCCCCTTTCTTTTTACAGCATTAAGAGAAATGCCTCCATTATTTTTACCCTTCGTTTGAGAGGGGGAGGTGTTGGACAGTCATCTTCAGCTGCGGCTTTTTCATACAAAGATGTTGTCCATGCTCAGAGGCCCAAGAAAATAGCTCCACCAGCTTAGGCTCCCAAACCTTTTTGGTGGAAAAACTGTAGGAAACCCCCTCCATTGAAATAATGCATCCTTCGCTGGATGAGCAAATCCAAAAGTATCTAGAGCATGCCATTATTTGCAGGTTCAATGGGCTATGGCCACGCACAGTAGATCTCTACCAATGGATTCACTCTAACTGGACCAACAACTGCATGGTTCTTCTTTGCTCAAAGGGTTTCTTCCTTGTAGTTTTTGCTTTCAGTGAAGACTACCAAAAAGCATTAACTGAAGGCCCATGGTTTTGGGGCTCAACAGGTTTATTCCTCACCCCTTGGTTCCCAGATTTCGATCCCTCTTCAACAATCATCACCAAGCTCCCCATCTGGGTGAGACTTCCTAATATCCTAGCGCATCTATGGCACTTTGCTGTATTCCAAGGAATTGGCGATACTCTAGGCCACTTTCTAGCCACAGACACCTCTAGAGGGGAAAAAGGCATATACACCTTCGCCAGAATTTGTGCAGAAATAGACATGAGAAAAGGTCTAATTCATCATATTAATCTCAAAATTGGAGACTTCCATTGGACTCAGTCCCTAGATTACGAGAACAAAGCATTTCGATGTCGAAACTGCCATCACACAAGGCACCTTCAGAGCTCTTGTCCATCGATGTATGCCCAAAAGAAGAAAGCTAATCCTAAGCCGAAATCCAAAAGCTAGAAACCTCATGATCCTCCTCCCATGGATGATTTTGATTCCAGCTCAGAGGAAGAGGAAGGGGATGCAGAAGGCATGGAAGCAAATCTGGCACAGGATCTGCCTTCGACTGTTCCTGAGGAATCTACTGTCCCACCAATCTCACAAAAAAGAACTCATGAGTCCTCTCCCTCGGATTCAGACAAGGAGACCTCTCCGTTAGCCCAGCTCTGATTGCAAATCATGCCATCTCAGCAGAGTCATCTTGATTGGGTCAAAGTTGGTAAAAAGAAAGGAAAAAAATGCCGAATAGTTGATTCTACCCACGTTGGGTAGAATCCTCTGTTCTGCTCTTGTTATTATGTTCTTCTTGTTACTTCATGCTTAGCACTGCTCTCTTCTTGTTTTCTCTTAGGGGCCGAGTTGGATATTCAATCCTTTTTGGCTACCCATTTCCTTGCTTCTCTTGGTTGTAACTTCATTTTGTACCATACTTCCTCTTAATAGAATTAGTTTTTACGAAGAAAAAAAATGTGGGGTTGCCACGTGGTAAAAAGGAAAGCGGGTAAAACTGCTAATCTAGCGTGCTTTTGGGATGTTAAAGGTGGGATGTCAAAGCAAGCGATATGGGATGTGGGCCATTGGATCTCGATGTGGGTGATCAGAGGGTTATTGCGTGGTGGAGTTGTGAGGGATGAGTCAGGGTGTGGGGTCGGGTTATAGATAGGGGGAGGCTTAAATGATAGTGGGAGTTTAAATGGAGTGGGACCGAAAGATATTGTATGCTGAGGGGTATAATACATATTGAAAAGGTTTAATATAGCGGGGGTTAGGATTATATGGCGGGGAATAAATATATCAAAACTATAGGTTAAGATAATATAAAGGGGTCTTAGGGAAATATCAGAGCGAATGTTAGAAAGGCATTAGGGATGAGTTAAATAATATCGGGGGGGGATTTTCACCCCGGGCCCGATTACCTTAATGGAGGGTTTTAATGATGGGAATGGGTTTTCAAGCTAGGGAAAGGGTTTTTAGGAAAGGAAAAGGATTATAATAAGGGGAAAATCAAGATGCAGAATGTGTTAGGAAAACATAAAATGAATAGGGAAGGGGTTTTCTTACTAGGGAAGTTTGGAAGAAAGTTAGTAATGTAAAATGAGCGAATTGATGTTCTCCATGCCTTGTGAAAACTGCTTCTACCTACCCATCATTTACCCTAACATGTTTTCTTCATTTACTAGGTGCATTGCTAACACTCTATTTCTTTTCTTTTATAATCATACTATCTAATTATAACCTTATGAGTTTCCAATGGCTCAGATTAAGCTACGTAGCTCATTATTATTCTCTACCTAACTACTGATCTACCAAGATTAAATAGTTTGGCTAGATCTTTATTCTCTATCTATCAGCATGAATGAATCAAGATTAAACTTTTTTACCATCATGGATTGTGGTATTTTTTACAAGCTGCACTCAATCTTATTTTGAAAAGAAAAGTAAAAAGTAGTGGTATTTGAATTTTCATCACATTCAGAATCTATGTTTTACCTCTTTTTGGCGGGGTTCATATTTTCTTCTTTTTTTATCCTTTTCTCTTAGTCCTTTGATTTTTCTTTTAGGACTTCACCCTCTTTACATTTTTTATTTTCAATATGGGAAAACATTTTGTAGAAAGTAAAAGTATGTACAATATTACAAGACTAATCATAGTCAATTCAAAATTATGAATCCTATTATTATATGAGACTAACAGTGGCTCCACATGGGGATGGAATTTCCAGGTGAAATGTCAGAACTTTAATATCAGTAGCCTTCGAAACTTTGATTGTGTTTGCCTTGTAACTCCTTTTCTATGATCTTCTTTATTCATACATATGATGATATACCTTTCAAAGCTTAGGGCCTTCTCTTTGGGCTTCAACCTCAAAAGGTAATCATCCAATCCAATCTAAACTTTCCAATGTTATGTACAATGAGAAAAGTAAACATATGAACTAATGTTAACCTAGGGAAAAGTAATTCTTCAACATTATACCATTGACTTGTCCACTTGGTAGATCTATTCCATCTAAATGTTTCAAGAAAAATCTATTGTTACCTCTATAACCATAAATGATGTAAGGGCCTTGCCATAGGAAATCAAATTTCCCATGTTTACCTTTTTCTTCTCTTCTAGAATCCCATTTGAGTACTTTGTCACCTATGTAAAAATCATCAGCTTTGGTTTTCTTATCTAAAATATTTTTGATTTTATCTTGGATTACTTGGTATTTGACATAGACTTCTTCCATGTTTTGCTGCAAATGTGTTGTCTGGTTTATCCTCCTTTGAATGTCATTGGATTCTACCTACTGCTCTTGGATCATCTTCATCACTGGTACTCCTAAAGAGGATGGAAAAATAGCATCCATTCCATATACTAGTTGATAAGGAGGTGTACCAATGGACTTTTTTGTAGTTAGTATATCTGCCCACAAGGCATTAACCAACTTTTTGTTCCAGGTCTTCTTATTGACTTCTAATAGTTTCTTGATGATATTAACGAGGCTTTTGTTTAAGGATTCTGTAAGTCCATTACCTTGAGGGTAATAGACCGTGGAATGGCCAAGGGTAATGTGGTATCGGTTACAAAAGTCTACCATTTTCTTCAATTTGAACGGAGCATCATTATAAGTGATGAGATTTTGTGGGCATCCAAATCTAGAAAGGATGTTGTTCTTAAGGAATGAAATGATGATAAAATTTGTGGCATGTCTAGAAGGGATGGCTTCTATCCATTTAGTAAAGTAAACAGTGGCTCTCAAAATCCATTTATGTTTGGTTGAGGAGGATGGGTGAATTTCCCCAATGGAGTCGAAACCCCATTATTGAGAAGGAATTTCTGTTGAGATAGGTTTGAGGGTTAATGGTAAGGGTTTCTTCTTGCCTTCAAATATTTGGCATTTGTGACAAGAGGTCACATATTTTCTGACATCTACAAAAAGGGTGGGCCAGTAAAAACCCGCCCTTAAAATCTTATCAACAGTTGTTTTCCAGTATAGGTGTCCTCCACAATCGCCTGCATGAAATTCCTGCATGACTTTGTTAGCTTCATATTTTAATAAACAATTTAACGAAATGCCACCATTATATTTCCAAATAAAACATTGTCTAAGATACCATATTTCATTTCTTTCATCCTTAGGAATCTACTTTTGGTTCTAGATAAGCCAAGACGAGTTTGTAAGTTGAGTAAAACGAAAATAATGTTTTCATACCAAGGTGAATCTATGAAAGCTTCACTAATTTTTGGAGTCGCCATCTCTTCCTAATCATCTATAGCAGAAATGAAATTTATGTCTAAGGCTCGATAGCTTGATTCAACCATGAGTTTGGCTAAACATTGGCCTTTAATCAACTTTGTAGGCTTGATCTCAGTGTCATATTCTAGTATGGTGGCAATCCATTTGCCTCCTTTTCCATCAGGCCCATTCTATGTTACAGTGTCCTTTACAACTGAGTTTGGAACGTATGCTATTATGTGAGAGTACAAAATATATACTCTGAAATCCTTTATGGCTTTCACTAAAGCAAGTTCTTGTTTTTCTATTATATTGTACTTTAGTGTAGCATCTCTCAAAGCTTTACTGAAGAAGGTGTTGGGTTGTTCATAACCCTCATCATTCTTTTGCAACAAGACTGCTACAATTGTGTGTTCTGAAGAAAATGAAAAAATTATAAAGTCTTTGTTGAAATTGGGGCTTATGAGGATAGGTGTTTTAGTAAGGGCTTCTTTGATTGCTTCAAAAGACTGTTTGGCCTCTACTGTCCACTTAAGTGTTGAATTCTCTTTCAACATGTTATTCAAACATCTAATTAGCCCTGCTAAGTTAGAACTGAATCTTCTAAGAAAGTTTATTTTACCTAAGAATGATTGCAATTCTTTAATGTTCGTGGGATGGCCGATGTTTAGGATTTCTTCTATTCTAGCTGGATCAATTCTAATGTCCTCTTTTGAAATTATCTGTCCTAAGAGTTTACCTTCTTCTAGTCCAAAGAGTGTCTTTCAGGGATTCAAAGAAATGCCAAAGTTTCTACATTTAATAAAAACTCTTCTCAAATGATCTAGATGTTCATTATCAGATTTGGAAAACACTATGATATCATCTTGGTAACCAACTAAAAATTCATGGATTTTTTCTGAAAAATCTATGTCCATTGCTCTTTGGAATGTTGCTCTAGCATTCAACAATCCAAAGGGCATTTTTAAATACATGAAAGTTCCGCAGGGAGTGGTGATCTTCGGGTTGGACTAGGATTTGATTTTATTTAGAAAACACATGAAGTAATGAGATTCTAGATGATCCTACCACCCTCTATAAAATGTGGTCCATTTTCGAGAGGGGATAGTTATCCTTCAGTGATACTTTGTTCAAGTTTATGAAATCAACACAGAGTCTGATTTCTCTTGTTTTCTTTCTAGTGGTGACTAAATTAGAGACATAATATGAATATTTAATTGGTGCTATGATTTGCACCTCCTACATCCTTTTTACTTCTTTTTCAATCAATGGCATAAGAACTGTATTAATTGTCCTAAGATTTTGTTTAAAGGGTTTCTAATCTTATTTGATGGGTATTTTATGTTGAATAATGATGGTGTCATAAGATTTTAGGTCTTCATAACTCTAGGCAAAGACATCTTGAAATTCTTTAAACAAACTTATGTATTCCAGCTTTTCAGCTAGAGGTAATGCTTTGGATAATTTAATAATCTTAGGTTTTTCTTCTGTTCCTGTATTACATTCTTCTATTTCTGATCGTAAAGGCTCCATTTTTGGTTTTCTAGCTACATCATTTGAGTCAAACAAATCTTCTAATGGGGCTAATCCCTTAGGCAAAAAGTTATTTTTAAGGTTTAAAATCTCAGAATCATCATTGACTATTTCTTCTATTTCTAGTTTTTCTAAGTTATCTATTTCTACTTTAGTGAATTTAGTGAGTTTATTTATTATTATCTCATTATTTATGATGTCATATACTGTACACTCAGTATCTATGTTATAGTTTTGGAATTCTCCCTCAGCATTCATAAATTATAGATTTGAGAATCTTGTGAAAAAATCTGCCAATATTTCAGATTATCAGGTATAATAGGCCTGTGTCTTACCTCTATAGTGTACTGGTGATTGGGTTGAAAAGGTAATCTACAAGTGCTAGAAAAAGTAGCCAAACTATGAGCTTGCATGTTCTGTTTCCTTGGAATAACAGTAAAATCAATTTCAAGAAGTTCTTTAATCAGATCTAGTTTCTTTGTATTGGCTAAGTCTAGGATTATTTACAGAATATGCTCCTTTAATTTGTTTTATGATCAATTCTAAGTCTCCCATGATAAAAACTCTCTTGGCTCCAAGGTTTCTTACTATTTGCAATCCTAAGATTAAGTCTTCATACTCTGCCATGTTGTTAGTGCAGTTGAAGTTTAATCTGAAGGCATGACCTTCAGAATGGTTATTTTCCATGTTATGAATCCAAACTCCTGCACTTGCTCCTAATCTATTCATTGAACCATCAAAATCTAGGTGCCACCTAGATTCATGAAATATATTATCACTGTGGGGTTCTTTATTTTTTTTATTCTAAAGTTGTGATTTCATTTTTCTCATTATCTGAATTATACAAGATAAATGAGTCCAGATCAAAATGCATGGAACAAATATTGTAATTATGTGGTCTTTCTGAGCTACTTACCATGTATTTCATCAAGGTTTCTCTATAAAGCTTTCTTTGTTGTCCAAATATAGAAATGGTAGCATATGACATGTCTAATTGCATAGATCCTTGTCATTTTTTCCCCATGAGTGAGATAACAACATACCATATTTAGGTGGAATATCAACAACTACTATGTCCATAACAATACCTTTTGCTGGGCATTGAACTAGAGTTACACACAGATATTTGATCAAGCCTAGGCATTTCACTTGACTAGAATCAAAGGAAAACAAGTCATTGTAAGCTCTAGTGATGTCTAAGTTTAATCTTTCCATGACTTCTTTAGGGATTATGTTGTGAGATGCTCCTGAATCTAACATAGCATTATGCAGGATTTTATCATGAATATTTAAAATAATGTAGAATGGAGGAATACCCCCTTGTTGATGTTTTCCATTCACCTCTGGACCAAATAATAACTTAGGTTGATCATCATTAAGGTTTATAGCATCTTCGCCTTCACCTACGTCAAGTGTTTTAGTAATTTGTGCTTTGTATGATTCATTTTTTACCATCTCTGTTAAAGAAGCTATTATTTTCAATTTGGCTATCTCAATTTTGATATTGAATGGCATTTGAGTCTTTCCTAGTTGAATGATTTTATCTTTAGCAATTTGGGTTTGTGTGTTTCTATCTTCTTTACCAGCACTTGGTAATTCAATCTCTGTATCAACTGTTTTTCTTTCGATTTTGTTGTTTGGAATAGTTTGAGTAGCGATTGAAGTTTGAGTTTCAGTTGAAATTTTATCTACAATTTTTGGGCTGGAAGCCTCGTGGGTTCCTCTAGGTAGAATTTGTAAAACTTTGGTCACATGAGCTTCTGCTATTTTCTTAGTTTGGGTTTGGATTGATTTCTTAATAGGAAGTTCTATGTTATTTTTGCTTCTAAGGCTATATTGTTTGTGGACTTCATAGATAACAGATTCATAGCCTTGTTTGTAGTCAAAGGACTCTCTCGATTCTAATTGTAGTTGTTGTAACATGTACAATTCCTATTCTTCCTGAGTAATAAAAATAGAATCCTCGTTGTTTACTCCCATCAAGTGTATTTCGGTGTCATGGTATTCTTCAAGCTGTTGTGAACCTTCAACACAATTTTTATAGAAAGTTGGCCTAATTGATTGATCGGATGTACCTTCTTTTAATTTTCCAGTATTAGGATTTTTCCTAAAGTTAGGGTTTTTGATTTGAGGTCCTTGTTGATTTTCCCACTGAGGTTTTCTTTCTGAATTCTCTAATCTATCCATTAACCTTTCTAAACTTTTAGCCAAAACATCTATCTTAAAATCTGAAGTGGATGGGTCTTCTTTAATGGTAACTCTCCGTTCATTCCTCATTCTACCTCTTTTAGCCAATAATTTAGCTTCTACACTAATTGCATCACTCTACATCTGTTTTAAAGTTGGAGGGCTTCTTTCTCTCAATTGGAAATACATATCAGTGCCAATACCATCAGGAAATTTGATTAGTTCCAAGTTTGGTGGAGGTTTGATATTTGCAGGGATTGCATTATAAAAACTGTTAAACCTAGTACAATAGTTCTGAACAGATTCATTAGGAGCTCTTCTAATGTTTTCATATTCAGACTATATTTGTAAAGGATTTTTCTTTCTTTCCCATATATTGATAAACAATCTATGGAAAACAGTTAAATCAACAATATGACCAGTAGGTAAATATTTAAACCATTTCTTGACATCTCCTGCTAGTGTTTGTGCAAATAATCTCATATGTACATCTTCTTCATCAATTTCATGTGATTCAAAATAATAATTCATTTTATTTACATGTTGTTGTGTAGTATATTGACCATTACCATCAAACTGAAATATTTTACTCTGGTAGTCTTGGTGCATAGCATGTACTTGAGCTGCTAAGGTCAAAGGAGCATATCTAGCAGCCATGGCTAAGATTCTAGCTTGGGTAGGAGGTAAAGTGGCAGCACTTGAATATGAACTTGAAGGGCTTACAGATGATCTTGAAGTTCTAGAAAGTGTAGTAGAAGTGCTAGAAGATGAACTTGAAGTATTTGGAGGTGGAAATAAAACTCTGGGCTAAAGTGGAAGCTTGGGGATGAATTATTATGTGGAATGAAGTGTACCGGAAATAATAGATGAGGTGGTACTAAATAAATATGAATTTATAGACTCTGAAGGAATGGTAGAAAGCTTAGGAGTAGCAGCAATTAGGGTAGCTAATTCAACTGACTATTGAAAATAGGCTTCGTCTATGTGCCTTATCAAATTTGAGGTTAAAGCATCAAGTTAGTCAAAAGTGTCTAGAACATGTTGATCTAAATCAAAATGTATAGTATTATTCTTTGATTCAATAAATTGAATAAAAGTAGGGTCTATTACAGTATCATGGACTGAAATTGCAGATTTGGTATGCAACAAAGAATGCTCAAACCATAAATCAAATATAATATCCTCTAAGTTTGATAACTCTTCAGGAAGTGAATTTGCTTTGATTAGCTGACTAATTCTTTCTTGGCTTTCTAATTTATTGTTTTTTCTTAATATTTTGTCTGGATTATCAAAAATTATAGCACAGTTTGGATCTAGATGTGCCTTGGTATAGTATGTTCTTTTGGAAGCGAGAATTTTAATTTTTTTTAAAGAAAATTTTGACAACCCTAAAATGGCCTTAAGGTGAAAAGATGAGATTTGGGATTTCCTTTAAGGTTTATTAAACTGAGGATTGATTTCCCCAATATGGTCGCCAGTATGTTATCACTCTAAAATTTCCCTAGGGTTGTCATGTTGTGTTTAAAAAAAATAATAGAGGTAACCACAAACCTATTTTTGAGATCTGGATCTACCCTTCCTAATGCGCAGAGAGGGCTCTCTCTTAATAATTTAGCTTTGTTGAATTGATTGATTTTAGGCTAGTTACTTAAGCTTCGTTGTGTTTTGATTTGATTTGGTGGTGGAATCACTAATTTCGATGGATAGATAAATGTCTTTTTACCATTGCGCTATGGAGTCAAAATGTTGAGAAAACAAGACTCAATCAAGTTCTAAAGGAAGTGTCCACAGGGCAAGGTAGTTGAGAAAATTCATATCTTTTAGGCTAAATAGTGACTGGTTTTCAATCTGGATCAAGGAGAAATTAAGGATTCCTCAAACCGGATAATGGGGAAAACGAAAGAGGTCAATCGAAACTAGGGAGAAATGAAGAATTCCCTGCTCTAGATAAAAGAAGAAAACATCAAAATGAATAATTGTTCATGACAGAGTGTACTTAAACAAATTTTGTAATAACATCCTAGTTATTACATTTAAATTTGGAAAACATAAAAGTTTATGGAATACATAAGAAAATAACAAGTTGAACAATTGAAAGATACTTAACTAAAATTGCCTAACACATGAATCCTGTAATGAAATGCCTTTATTACTTGTCCAGTCTACTGACTTGAAAATGTTACAATAAGCCCTTAGGTTTCAGATCAATACAACCATAGAAAAGTTCAACAATCCACCCTCAATACTTCAAATTGTGAAGTATTTATACAAAAACTATTACAAAATATCCTAAAACTGATTTAGGAATTATTCAAGGAAAAAGAAATATATTTATGCAAGAAGATAGAGACACCTAGGAGACTAGAAGGCTAGTTTTACCCGCTTTTACTAATTTTGTTGTTTGTTGTTTTGATCTTTTGCTGCTTTCTCTCTTTTGCTATTGCTCTTACGCTGGTTTCCCTTTACTCTGCCTTTGACCTTTAAACTCTGCCTTTCATATGATACTCTTTGACTTAGCTGATATCTTACTCTTTAACTTAACTGATCTGTTTTCATTGTTTTATCTTTCACAGTAAGTCATTCAACTTTTCCCAAGACTCTCTATTTGGTAATTTAATCTTTACCATTCTTCTAAATATATCATCAGTTTCTTCATACTTTGCAAAATGATGCTTTTTTATAAAGATATGTTTTACCTCATGTTGGAGGTAATAGAGGTTCTCAAAAGTCTGATACAACACTTTTACTGTAGGAATTCCTTTCATGGAGGAATTGTTGACTGTTCCTTGACCACTTCTCTGATTTTCTTGTCATAATCTTCCTGTTTCATAAACCTGTCATTAATCACCAATGGATTAGACATACCTTTCTGCCTCAAAACATCAAATCTGACCATGAATCTGGCTATTGCTAGCTCCATTGTTTGGCATTTCTCCTCAAGTTGTATCATCACATTCTTTTTGGTAATTAATTTCTTTAATTCTAGTATGGTTCCTTCTATCAATTATTCCAAGCTCCTGCAATTCATATTTGTTTTTTGAATTAAGGAACTGGATTATTCTTGAGGCTTCTTCTAGCTTATCTCCAAGTTCGGTTCTTACCCTTTGAATTGCCTCACCAACTTCTTTGACCAAATTATTATGCTCAAATATCACCTGTATAGAAGGACAAATATCATTAACTGAGTTACTGATATTGTCCCACAACTGTTGATTTGCTTGGGGAAGTGGTTCTTTCAATGTCAACTCTTTCTCTAACTTTTCTATTCTTTTAGTCAATCTGTTTGACTTTTGTGTTTCATCTTTATGCATGATTTGTACCAACTTCTTTTCATCTTCTAGAATTTTTATTTGATCTTTAAGTCTATTTATTTCATTTGTTTGGATGGACATATCCTGCATAACTTTGATTAATTTACCTGCTTCATCACTGGGATGAGCTATTGCTGTAGATGATTATGTAACTGATGTAGTTGCTGATGTAGTGGGAAGTGTTGTAGCTGCTAGAATTGATGAAGTAGAAGGAACTACTATAGTCAGTGTAGGAATAGCAGTGACAGTAACTGCTTCCATGCTGGCCATTTTCTCCTGAACTAACTTATCCATCTCATTTTCCATTTCAGTTAATTGAGCAGTGAACTAAAGAATGAGGTTCATCATTTCATTTTTTGGTTTTGATTCTCTATAAAATCCTTTGTCTTTGGATGTTCGGTAGGAGGCAATTTAAGTTGTTTCTCCAATGTAGAAATGTCTGCATTCTTTTTCTTAATGATTTCTTCTACACCTTTGACATTCGTTGGATCATATCCCATTTCAATAACCAAATATTCAAGGGATTTAATTCTATTATCGTTACCCTATGAGCATGCTTTTTCTAGTTTCAGTTGTACTTTTACATTTTCCAAAGAATTGTGAAGCTTTTGGGCAGTCATAGCTTTGTTATTCATAGTTGAGTACATTATTTCTCATGCTTGCTTATGAAATTCTATCTAGTCTAGAGGATGAACATCATTGGTAGAAATCTCATAATCTATCTTTTCGTAATTTGCTACTGACATAGGATGTTGTATCGTGGGCTGAAAAAAGGTCTTCTGCATTTTTCCTATCTTATAATCAAATGCAGAAAGTAATCTGTTATGACATCTAGGAGTTTACTTCAAGTATTGTGAATATATTTCAACTTTAATTTCTTCGTTTTTGGCCTTAATATCTTTATATCTTTCTTTGAAGTCCATTTCTCTATCCTTTGGTTCACATGATGAAGAGACTTCAACAATATGCTGCTTTTGGATGATCTAAGCACTAGAAGATGAAGGTTGATGAGTTTCCTTTGAAACTGAAGGAGGTGCATTTTGTTTAATGACAATGTCAATATCAATGATCTCAATTGAATCAATTTCTTCTTCTTTCTGATTTACAGGATTCAGCTATGTTCTTTTTTTGTACATTATTTCAAATTTGTTATTTTTTGTATCTTTGTTTGAGGAAGAACCTTCTTCTCTAGTCCTTTTTACATTTTTGTCCTGTAGAGCTGGAGTATGTAGAATGGGACTAGCATCTATCTTCTCCTCTATATCCAGTAAGGTGTTTTCCAACCACTCTGACTGGTTGGCATATCTTTCAATCTCTAGCCTGGACTCATGCATAAAAGTGCTCAATTTAAACTTCAGTCTTAGTTTGTTTATGGCACTCAAAGGATCATACTTCCATTTGAAACTATCTCTAAATTTCATCTCCTGTAAACATCTTTCTGCTTCCTCTCCAACATCCCTATTATTGCAGATAAAAGGACCAAGGTCGTTGTTGATTTTAAACTGTGTTTTCTTCCCGGTTGATAGAAAATTTACATCATCTGAATTTATGATCTGCCCAATATATTCTAGTGCAAATATCCTCATGGGAAGATATTTGGGAAGCTTATATGGAGTGAGTTGACATCCATCCACTCGAATTTCAGTGTAGTTCTGGTATAAATATCAGTCTCCTGTTCTATTGTGTTTGGACAGTAGTAAAACTTTCTTTATTTCATCACTGACCCTGGGTTGATAGCTACTGCTTAGCATGTTAACCACTGGGTGAACAAATGAATCAATGAAATCCTTGTAGCTGAAAATAGTGGAATATTTTTGGATTAAGGGTGTCCAAAAGATAACAGATCTAGGATTCCCCTTAGTGTCCAGTTTTTGGATGTTATATGTAAACCTTTCTGACTGGAAGCATAGAAACATATGGAACAATACTGAAGATTATTTGAATACTCTTTCAACTGGAAATTTGATCAGTTGATCATGGATTCTGTCTGCTAAGAATTGCGCAAAATTGAAAACTGTAGTTGGAGGGTTGCCTCGGCAAAAAATAGAAAGGAAAACAAGTATAGGCTCATCAACATGTTCATCAATGGTATATCCTAGAATACAAGACAACATGGTTACAATCTTTTTGGCTTTGTCAAAGAAAATGGTAGCAGAATATGGAGGAATGTCTGTAGGAACTTGGACCTTTTCTAGGAGGAAAGTCTGAAAAATTGTGGATCTCTTGGGAAGGTCCAACTTTATGTATAGATCAAATAGGTTTTCAATAGAAAAGGGGGCTTAATTAGGCTTTGGATGGATCTACAACATTTCATTTACTAATCCTGCAGTGATTGTGAACAAAATTTGCTGGTTAGGAGAAACTACGGCTTTTTGACTTGGGATACAACAGACATGGCATAGGTGGATGATTTCAGGGAACTGGTATACCTGTGGGAACAAGTATTTGGGTAAATTTGACTCCCATAGCTAAATATCATCATTTTGGTTGAGTTATTTATCTTTGCTCCAATAGTGGATTTTTAACAGATTGTTAGGGGAGGTTGTATCATTGATCTAGAAATCTTTGTAGGAAAATGGGAGGTGGCCAACATCTAGGTGAGGAGTTTGCAGGGGTTTTGCATCCATAATGGTTTTGGAAGCCATAGATTTGTTTATTTTACTCAATTTATCACTATCTGGCTTAAGAAGTATGCTTACGACCTTTGAATATTTTGAAAACGTGAATATTGTCTGCAAAAAGGGTTTTCGATGCAACAATGGTTTTCTTTAGGTCGGTAAGGCTTTTAAATTGGTTCAATTGTTAACATATTAGAAATATTGTGGAAACTTTAAGTACAGTCCTTCGACACTTCAGGAATACCTGGAAAATGAAGAATTTGTATGCTCAAGGGTTCTCTAGGGGCAGCGAGGCTTTTAGAGGCTTCAATGACCTTTATGCTACTTCAAATTGGAGTCTACAACGTCTTCTAGTCGTAAATGGCTTAAAATGTTTCAACAGATTTTATGGGCTTTAGAATAGATCAACAAAGGTTCTTTCTGCAACTGCTAAAAAAATAATAGTGAAAAGGTTGGAAAGGGCGGCTACTTTTGTTTTTAACCAAGCAGTGGTTCATCTTTAGGCACGGGGTTAAGTTTGAACAACAGGGCGGTTTCATATAACGCACCAAGGTGGTAAGGTGGTTTATCACACCGCTTTTTAGTGGTATGGGGGTATTATTTTAGAGGACAAGATATAATGTGGGGTTGACACATAGCAAAAAGGCGAGCAGGCAAAACCTATAATCTCGTCTTCTTTTCGGAGGTTAAAGGTGGGACATCAGAGCACGCGATATGGGATGTAGGTCGTTGGATCTCGAGGTGAGTGATCAGAGGGTTATCACGTGGCGGTGTTGTGAGGGATGAGTCAGGGTGTGGGGTCGGGTTATACATAGAAGGGGTTTTAAATGATAATGGGAGTTTAAATGGAGTGGGACCTGGGGATATTGTATCAGAGGGGTATAATACATATTGCAAAGGTTTAATATAGTGGGGGTTAGGATTATATGGAGGGGAACATATATATCAAAAGTATATGTTAAAATAATATAAATGGGTCTTGGGGAAATATGGGAGCGAATGTTAGAAACACATTAGGGATGAGTTAAATAATATCGGAGGGGATTTTAGCATGGGGCCCGATTACCTTAAGGGAAGGGTTTTAATGATGGGAATGGGTTTTTAAGCTAGGGAAAGGGTTTTAGGAAAGGGAAAGGGTTTGAATAAGGGTAAAATCAGGAAGGGGAATGTGTTAGAACAAGGGAAAATGAATAGGGAAGGGGTTTTCTTACAAGGAAAAATGAGTTTGGAAGACAGTTAGTAATATAAAATGAGCAAATTGATGCTCTCCATGCCCCATGAAAATTGCTTCTGCCTACCCATCATTTACGCTAACATTTTTTTTTCATTTACTGGGTGCATTTGAGCTTGCTGACCCTTTATTTCTTTTCTTTTGTAAGAAAACTATCTAATTCTAACCTTATGACTTTCCAATGGCTCATATTAAACTGTTGAGCTCATTATTATTCTCTACCTAACTATTGATATGCCAAGATTAAACAGTTTGGCTAGATATTTATTCTCTATCTATCAGCATGAAATTTAAAGCATGAATGAATCAAGATTAAACTTTTTGACCATCATGGATTGTGGCATTTATTACAAGCTGCACACAATCTTATTTTTCAAAGCAAAGTAAAAAGTAGTGGCATTTGACTTTTCGTCACTTTTAGAATCTATTTTTATCTCTTTTTGGTGGGGTTCATATTTTATTTTATTTTTTTTATCCTTTTCTCTTAGTCCTTTGATTTTTCTTTTAGGATTTCACCCTCTTTACATTTCTTATTTTTAATATGGGAAAAAATTTTGCAGAAAGCAAAAGTATGTACAATATTAAAAGACTAATCATATTCAATTCAAAATTATGAATCATATTATTATATGCCCCTAACAATATATTAATTATTCAATTTAATATAAGTTTTACTATATATATATAGATTAAGCTCAGGTTTATTAAATTAAAAATGATGAAATAACTGTCATGGAAATAAATTCTTAATAATTCGAACATAAATTTTTATTATAAATATTATTATATTTAGAAAGGGTAACCTGAAGAATAATAAATAAAAAAATCTCGTTTTTTTATGATTTTACAATGTAAAATTTAATATTCATTAGTAAATTTGTTTTATGATCTCTTCTATGAAGATATCCAAATTCCAGCCAATGTTTTGACACAAACTCTCATTTATGAAGCCAAAAAAATATTTGGTTTAGCTAAATAACAATGTTTTCAATCTCTTTTTCCAAATCAAAGTAATTGGCATAAGCATCTATGTTGCCAATAGACACGCAATCACTAATCTCAAGTAGATCAACTATAGCATTTTATTTTGAACTCGTGGGGAAGAATTTAAAAACCAGGCACCTTACATGCAGCATTAACTGCACAAGTCTCTCGCAAAATGTGTGCGTCTCATAGTTATCACGGGAAGGCATTTATGTAGATTATTGATTCTTGGAATATTCTTGGATATGATGGACATGGATGAGATCAAATAATGTACCTCACCCATGTCCTTAAGATCCCATAATATTCTAAGAATCCTCTATATACCTATCATACCCTGTTTGCAACGAGAGTTTCTAACACACATTGCCACCCTGCTAAATAGATATCTTCATATGACTCTTTGTTGCGTAATTTCATAGAAGTGTTAGAATAATAATTAGGACACTATTCAATAGTCAGTGTAGTACAAGTTTTAAATTGTTAGGAATTAATAATTTGTTTAAGTCAATGACCATCGGTGAACTCACTGTAGATTCTACAATGTATTTTCTGTATAAATTGTCATGTGTTGAATGATATTGTCAGGCTTTTGTGTTGAGTCTTAATTTTTGATATGGTATCAGAGCCGGTGGAGGTCAGAGGGTCCTCAATTGCTAATGTGCCAAAGAGTTGTTGAGTGAAAGCTATAGAAGTGTTGAGTTCCTAGCCGAACATTGGAGGAGTCATTGTAAAGATTTCGTTGTTGTAAATATTTTGCATTGTAGACCCCTTCGGCATTGCTGTATTGAAATAATTTGAATGAATGTGAGTCTACATTGTGTGGATGTGTTAGAAAGTGTAGCTGCCAAGAGTTTTGCATGGGACCATAAAGCGTGAATTTTCAAGCTAGATGGCTTGTGAGCAACCATTATTGATCATGCAGATCTGCTTGAGTCCAGCACATGTGGAGCTGGTCAGAGTTTCCCAATGTGGTTTGACTCCGTCTAGCATGAAGTCCTGTAGGAATTGTATATGAGGGTTGCTTCTGGTGCAACTACTGATGTTGTGTAGGTAAACGTGAGCCAATTTGAAAAGAGTTTGGGAACATATATATTAAGTTTTTGTATTGTAAGTTTTTTCTTATTATTTTTGGGATTTTTTTTGAGTGATTATAATTTCTTATGGAGTCTTGTTGAAAGTTGTGGACCAGGAGTTGGATAGTTTTTTACTCATGTTTTTTGAACCCTCTTTGTTGGCCTATGTGTGGAATCCTATGCGAGACGATTTACACCTATATGTTGGGTGTTCTCAGTATGTTCATTAAAGTGAATGTGTTTTTTAAAAGTTTTATTGTGAAATTGTCACCCTTGATGATTGTTTAGGGAAGCTGTAGTGCCAATTTCAAGGCATAGCCTCACCAAGTGAGATCAATGAGTGGGATAAATATTTTCTCGAGAATTTTTTTAAAATGGTTTTTTTTATGATCCCTTTTCAAAGATTCCATTCATAAGTATTTTTGGATTGGGTAATACTTTTGATTCAGGTAGTATTTTTGAGTCAAAAGAATTATTCAATAAACTGAATGATTTTATTGATGACTGTGAATATCACGTGTTGCAGTATATTCAACATCATCCTGCAATTGAAGAGTTACGAGTTGATTACGAGAAAATGTGTAACAATTTGAGTGAGGAATTTGTTGAAGATACAGATGATGACCAAAGCGATGACGAACACAAGACAGGATTGAAAGAGCATCAAATACGAGAAGGACACAAACATGTGTTCAATGGAAGTAACAATTCTTATCCAAATCAGTCCATTGAACAAGACTTAAGAACATTTGATGATGGAAGTAAATTTGTTGAAAAAGTTCAAATGAATTGGTATCATCCTATTTGTAACAAGGATCAATATCAAGTATTCACAGCTTTCAATAAGAAGAAAAAGAAAGAAGTTTGGAGAAACAAGTTCAAAAAAAGGTTTCATCAATATATTGTAGATAAGAAAATCAAAATGAAATATCTGAGTCATGTTTGTAAGACTAACTGAGACTTAGACCAACAGGCAAGTTAACAAGTAGGTCGTGATTAAGGGTAGGTGTCAGAATAATAATCACGACACTATTCAATAGTCTATGTAGTACAAGTTCTAGATTGTCAGTAAATAATAATCATCTTGAGTTGGTGACTGCCAGGGAATTCACTCTAGATTCTATAGCGGATTTTCTATATAAATTGTCATATTGAATGCAGTGTTGAGTCTTCATTTATGATAAAGAGTAGAAGCTCTAATATGCAAACAACTTCCAACTGCAAATATTCACACAACCCTATTCTCCCCAACACATAGTCGTAGGGTTTTACACAACATATAACTCACCCACGTAGCATGTAGATCCTTATTGCCTCCGTCATTCAATTCATGTTGTAAATCGGCCCTTAAAGCATGGATTTAGAGGGTGTAACAATTAATTTTCTTCTATGGCCAAGAATTAAACTTGTGCATTCAATTAGTTAAGAAAATTTGACAATTGAGAAATGAATTCAACCTGTATAGGCTATTTTCCAAATTGGTGGTGAATCATTTATTAAACTAAAGAATAATTCTACTTAGCCTTCATTGTTAATCATTAATTAGTTGCTTTTTAGTCCTAAAAAATGAACTCTCTTCAACTATTTTAACTCCATGGTCCGTGCTTTTCAAAAAATGAAATGATTGATAAGCTTCGTCATAGTTTTTACTTTTAAGTCAGTGACATATTTGGCCTTCATTTTATAAATTATTAATTTCTCTGTTAGGATCCGTGTATTAGTAGTGCCTAATTGGTAGGCCACGATTATAGAAATGAGTTTTTCATTGACCATGTTCCATTTGACTTAGAAATTTTATAATTTCCTTTGTCAAATGTAAAAAATAATTTGATATATGCTACAATAAATTAAAAATATATATATATTTTGCTATTTGATTGGCATTTAACTTCAAAGTTTTATTGCAGCGGTGATCTCTTTCTCTTTGTATTGTATATGATCCCATCTAATGTCTATTATATTGGATGGAGTTTTTTTTTTTATTAGAATTTGTTTTTAAGTGTGATTTTCTAAAGTTTTTTGTGGATTTTTGGCAAGAACCCATTGGAAACATTTGTGGTGAAATCTTGATTTGTGTTGTTTAAACTTGTTTCTTTTACTACATATATGAATTCAGTAGCCTCAAACACTCTTGGGGAACTTCGATTGTGTAGAGTTCACCCATAAAACTTGTAATTTCAATGAATCCCTATCAGATTATAGACAAATTAGATCGGAAAACAAACAAAAAAAACTTTTCAGATAATCACACTTAAAGACCTCCCGCTTCTTATTATAGAGGTAATTTACTATAGTTAATCTATTTGGCTTTTGTTGATTTCATTGGCCAATTTAATTCAAATTCACTCTTCATTTATTACTACGTTCCGATGAATGAGTGAATAGCAATTATGACATCGTAATTCCCACCAAATTCAAGTTACTACGATGAACAACCCAAATTGAAAGTAAAGTATGACTGACAAGTTTGTTGGGAGGGATGTATGAAGGGATGCACAAATAGTAAAAAGTTAAAAGAGATGTCTAACTCAGCTATACTCATATCCCTCACATGGCCGTTTATATCAAATCTCGTTATCTCAACTAATTTATTCATGCGAGTGGCTGAAGTTGTGTCGATGTTATTTTGGTATTCTGCTTAGAAGTGTTTTTATTCTCGTTGAGCAATGGGACATGTGAACAATGGGACCTATGAAAATTGAAAGACCATAGTCAGAGGAAACAACTTTAATCTTTGTGTGAAGAGACAGACCAGGAGTAAGGAAAAGAAGACATGTTCTAATGTTGTGAATAGTCTTTAGCTTTATAACGAGGTAATATAAAATATAATGTAGTAACTTTGGTTAATGAAGAAAACAACTATAGTAGCATTGTTCAAGGAAGAAACCATTATATAGAGATAAACATTTTAAGGACGTCACTCGTAATTAACTTTGTATCTAATTTATAATCTATTGTAGCAGCTACAACATTCTCCAAAAATTTTCCTTCGATTTGTTTTAGAGCCTCCCTCCTCGAAATCATCGCAACTACCCTACCCTGATGACGTACTTGTGCTTATTTGAGATGATTTGGTCTTTCACTTCTTGTGTATAACTAACTTGTTCCATCGATCAAACAAAAGAACACCTAGTACTTGCTTCACACCTGGTCAAACTGATTGTCAGGCAAAACTATGGAAATATGGAGAGGAACCTATCTTCCTCTCCAGAAATGCGCAAAGCAGCCCAGCAGTTGCCCTTCATTTAGAAATTGTGGAGAGCGGGCAAGGCAACATGGCTGAGGAAATTGCGCAGAGCAGGCTAGTTGACACTGCTCTAGAAATTTGCGCAGTTCAAGCTAGTTATAGGAATTGCACAGAAACTAACTAGGCTACTCTATCTTCTTGAAATAAGCAAAGAAGCCAGGCCAGTTGCATTGTTATCCATAATTGCACAGAACTGGCCAGTTACACTGACTCCTGGAAACGTGCAGTGTAGCCCAGCATCACTTGTTTGGAGAACTATATAGATTTAGCCAGTCATCCAAGGCCCCTCAGTCGAGAAACAATGCAAAATCTCTCCCTCATTGATTGTCAATCACATGTGCCGACAGGTTGTCTAGCTCCCTCCAAAACTACGCAATCCCTCTTTACATGTTGGACAACATTTTCTAAAAAAATAAAAAAATAAAAATGTGAAAAAACATCCTAGATTTTAGGGATCTATTTTTGGCAGCATGAGTTACATGCAAAACCCTTTTTAGAAACTTCATGCCAAGTGTTGCTTTTTCCCAGATTTGTGGCATGCGCATCATAAACATTAATTTCGCCAAATCTATTTAATTGATGACTTAGATCTCATTCTTCACATTAGATCTTAGATCTATGGAATTACAAAGATATCTAGGAACCTTTGACATGGTCGGCGCAACGTTTTTAGGTAAGTTTTGCTTCTCATGCCTTTTCCCACTTTTTTGTCGCGTTTTAGTTTTTGGCTTATATGAGTGTTGTTTCCTTGATTTTACTGAACTCCTGTTGTCTTTTCAATGTATTTTAGCTTGTAGAAGTGTTGTTTAAAGTTTTTCATTACGTTTCCTTAGTGTCACACACATAACACTATTTTTTCACTCAAAGTCATCATTTTGACAACTTTCTTCTTGAGCTTCCTGGTTTTGTCGATTGCTTGATTTTGGAACTCAATTGAAGTACATGCATGTCTATTTCACTTATATATACACTAGTTTTTCGAATGTATTCAGTCCTTAGTGATTTTGAGTAGCGCGTCAGCCGGTCTGAGTTGCCTTGACCTAGACCTTGCCTTGCCCTGCTTGCATTGGGAATTTCTGGGATGGAAGGCTCTTCCTTTCTCCCAGGAATTGTGCTAAGCTTGCCTCCCACTGGCGTCTGAGGGTGTGCACTGCCTAGTTTTGGGAGACAGTGACAAGTTGGGCCCCAGGATTACGTAGAGCACTTTTCTGGGGAAGCAGTCACATTGACTGAAACTGCGCATTGCACATTTCTAGTCCCCAACAGGCCAAGCTAGACTATTCTCTGCGTATTTTCAATAATTAGTCAACTCACTAGTAGTCTAGACTGTGTATGTGCAGTTTCTGCTATCAGCCTCCCAACTTCTCTGATACAAAACTGTGCAATTTTCCTAAGTAGTCAACTAGGTGTGTTGCATGTGAGTCCTCAAGTTGCTTTTGGTTTTCAACTTATTTTTTCTTTCCATGAGTGTTTTTCTTTCTCCTGGTATCATATTTTTTCATTAGTCTCTCAGTAGTATAAGTACAATGACTTCCAAGAAAGTAAGATCAAAAGACACAATTGAGAGTAGTACCAGGGATGTGGTTGAACAGTGGTCAATGAGCTTGCCCGTGTATACAGACACACACTTGTTCATCAAGAAGGATGTCAAGAGAAAATGGAAAGACATCAACACCATATTTTCAGGTAGCTTTGATTAGAATCTGGAGGGTAGACATGTCTATGTGAACATCCATAAGTAAGGACTATATAAGGTTGCATGGGGGTTTCTAGTGTTCCTTTGTGCATATGTGATCCACTAGATTATCTCACATATTGATCCTGAGACAATGGAAATGAGTAGTGTCATTGGAATAAGGCTTCCTTCCTTCAGGAGTAAGGATTATCATGTGTATTCCTAAACTGACTAACATATCGACTAAAAATTCCCACCCTTTTTCCTTATTCAAAATAGGGGTGTTTCAGTTCCGCCTGAATATACAAAGATATATATCATTTTCCATTCCCATTGAGTAGGATGGATGCACCGTTTTACACTCCCAATGGCATCACGAACACAATAAATATCTTGAAGTATTGGATAAAGGAGCCAACAAACTTCAGGACGGAACACAACCAAATATACAAGATGAAGACACTTAGGAATGCATATCAATTTTTGGTCATCTTTGCATGCTGCTTGTATAGCCAAGGGAGTACAAAGACCTTCCCTTAGACTTGGACTGCTATGATGGATCATCTCGAAAATGAAGGAAAACAATTCAACTGGTCTTACACGTGGGCTCTCTAGTTGAAACTACATTTTTACAATGCCCGAATTCTGCCCAAGGATCAGCAAGCGAAGTTCTTCATGTCTACATACTTTCTTGATGCAATGTATGCCCATCAACAATTCCTTGGCATGGGTTGGGCATGGAAACCTTCTGAAAGTTTTGTGAACATATATTGTGAATTTCTCTTAGATTGTAGCTACTGAGGAGTCATGGCTTGAATATGTGACCAGTTCATCTCCCCTTTGTACACAGTGATTTTTTAACAAGATCAACCTTGCATGCCCGAGGGAGCAATGGAATCATTTCTAAACATTGCATATTGGCACACCTCACCCGAGGGAACCTTCATTAGAATGTACAACGCGGAGAAAGCTTTGCTGATGTTGCCAAGGTTCACCACAAACAAGTTGGTGATCGAGGAGGTTGCATACCACATCTCAATAGGGTTGTCAGCTTGATTGCACAGGAATAAGAAGGCACCATGGCCCAGGCTTCCTGTGCGAATTGGTTTATATGCAATTAGGAGTTTGAAAGAATAATATGTCAAAGTGGAAGACTTAAAGAAGTTTAAGTTCAACACCAGGAGTTTCAACCCGTACGACACACATGGTTTATGTAGGGACCATCATGCGAGAGTGTACTACCCTTGGATCCGTGGGGCATGTCATTGGCCGGAGGAAGACTGATGAAGATATTGTTACATCTCCTCTAGGCTCAATGAACCAGTCAACATTTCAGTGGAGTGGCTAGCAGCACTCAAGGAAACAGCGCTAGAGAGAGTAGCAACAACAACAACAATAAGCAACAAACATGTGCAAGACAAAGGCAAGAGGAAAATTGTTGAAGGCATAGAGATGGGGCAAAGCTACAAGTTTAAGGAATACCTACCTGTGTAAAAGGTAGCTGTGGAGATAGATGTGAAGAGGTGACAACATGACAATAAGATTGTGCAAAGAAAGAGAGAAAAGAAAAGGATAGAAGATACTGAGAGGATGTTACAGGAAGTCCAACATAATCTCATGAAAGAACAAGAGTTGTGCAAAAGAGAGAAAAGAAAAGGATAGAAGATACAACAATGTGAGAGGAAGATTACACAAAGAAACAGAGAAAAGAAAAGGATAGAAGATACTGAGAGGACGTTGCAAGAATTCCAACAGAGATGAAGATGGCCATACTTGCTGAAGTATCACCTCTTGACACTGTATGATAGGTTCGTCACTGAGCACCAAGATAATGCGAATGGTTGTAGACATACATGTCATAGTTGATCATGTACATACATGTCATAATTGATTATGTACATACATGGATGATGAGGTACAAGGGAGCCCCACTTCACTTTCACAAGATGATGAAGCCACGGGTGGAGTTGGACAAAGAACATATCGGGAGTCAGATTTGGAACTATGAGGAACTTTCAGCGCTCATCATTGGTATCAAGGATTCATATGCACGATTGTACATGATTTTAGATGTGGTGGTGAGGAAGTATGTTACCTCGTCGATTGGTACACTCACTAAGGACAAATAGAAGAACCAAGTCAAATTGGAGCTCAAAACGTACTTCAATCAGTTGATGCTCATGGCTACCAGTGCAGATAACATGTGAATGTACATTGTCATTCCAACCATGCTCAAGACTAAGTTGTGCATGCTACAGTATGAGTTGGACCGAGGTTCCAAAACAGTATACCCAGAATAAATGGAGGCAAAAGTTTGTTTCAAGAAAAACTTCATCAAAGAGTACACGGACACCCTTGCACACTATCAAGAATGATATCAGTTCATCATCAAGGATCATGAACAAAAGGCTGATGAACTGGTCTTTCCATAGTTTCCCGAGTCTTAGTGTTGTCTTGTCTCGCTGACTCAAGCTAATTTTGTCCCAGATGGGTATATGTGGAAAATGTACCATTATTGTAAACATGAAATAAAGTGAAATTCCAAGCGTCATTATTGGAATGTAAACAATCATATGTAATGTAAAGAATCATGAGGGTAGTCCAAGAGTGGAAAAGGGGAATATTAAGGGTCATCCAACCATTTGTTATAAATAGAACCTCATAACTCATAGAACAAGGCTTTTGGGAGCCAAGTTTTTGCTAAGTGTTGTAGCATCCATTGTTCATTGTTATTTAAGCTTTATTTTCAGTTCTATAAAATCAAAAGATATGAAATAAATGGTTGATTTTATATTTTCAATGGCTTTGAAAGTGATAAACCAGTGAGAAGATCTTGTCGTCTGATCAATAAGCCACAGATCCAACGGTAATCACTTAAGTTAATTAGAATGGGTTTATTTCAGAGATCAGATCAGGCCAATCTCAGCCGTCCATCCAAAGGGATGGGATCTGATGGATATCGAGTGAAAAAGTAATCAAGTTTTAGCGTTAAAATTGGACCTGATAGATCATTAACTGGCAGTTTATATTTCCTATCGCGTCCGTATGGGAGTCAATCGAGAGTTTAAAAGGTGGACTCGATAAGGTTTAGTTCAAACGAGTTTAAAGTCTAGTGAGTTCCGAAGGATCAAACCATTTATTGAATGAGTGATCGGATAGTTCGCGTACATCTAAGGTGGACCCAACAGGCTTATGACTCAGATTGTTAATCCTTTTCAGTTCCATGGTAAACTATGTTCCGCGTAAATTAGCTGATTCTGTTGTTTAAGAAAAATAATCAAAATTAGAGGGAGATGATCAAAACTTCAAAGGGTCACTAATTGGTTGGGTTTCCATGCATTTTGCCCAATAAAAACACTCTCGATACATACGTGGGCCCAGGTCCATGCACGGGTTTTTGTCAAATACAATTTATTATGATTAAGATAGTTTAATCAATATTAAAGCATATACAGAGAAACTTCATTAGCAACCAAGCAACGGAGCTGAAAAGCTAATAGTCATCTTCATTTTCTAAATTTTGTTACTTCTTGTTAATTTATTTACGAAGTGTCTTTTATCCACTATGTAATATTCGGTAATAACTTTTAGAGAACTTGGATACTACGCCATTGAATTCCTAATACAACTGTTGATTAATGAAAGAATTAGGAGATTTCCATACATTGTTGGGTATGATTTTGTGACTTCTATGTTATGTGTCATCTTATGTTTTCTTCCTTTAAGTATGGTAATGAAGTTGTAGGTCTTTTTTTTCTTATGTACATGAAGTTAAAATCCCTTAAAAGATCACTCCTATACTTGAAGTTCACACCTCTACAATTCTTCTAAGTTACAGATAGTAGTTTTTGTATAAGACAACATATTATCTTTAACTTCTCCAAGTGTCACAGATAGTAGATTCTGTGTAAAATAGCATATTGTCTCTGACCTCTTCAAGCTTTCTTCTTTCATCATTTATATTCAGCAATCAAATGGCATTCTGATATTTTCATGTCGCCCAAGTATTGAGGGTTAAAAACCAAGTCTCCTAGGTCCTTCATTTGAGAACATAACATACAATTAAGTGACAAAGAAGTGACGATAATTAAAATCATTAGTGTCTTAAGCACAATTTCTACACAGCCTGGAAATTGGTTTCTTAAGGTACAACATTAATTGGCGCCATTGCCGGGGAGAGAAGAGAAGAACACTTTTCCCTAGGTTTTCAATATTTTCCTCTAGTTATTCAGTGAGGAGGAAATATTTGGCTGTTTTGAACAAAATCAATAACTCTGGCTCCAAAATGTGACTCCACAAGAACAAGAACCACAACCTGCAAAAAAAATTGAATAAGAACACATTTCCTTGGGTTTATTAAGTTTGAAGCTGATTCTTGAGTGTGGCAAGTTTCAACAGTTGGTTGTACATTCACACATGTGATCTTCACTTTGGAGTTTTCTTTTCTGGGATTTAATGGCTATCCCTGAATTCTTAGCCAATAAATTTATCCCACTACATTTTACTGGGATCACTAGCTATCCTCATCATATGCCTACATTTCATGAGTGGCATGATTATCTTCCAAGATTTAGTGGAAATGAATATGAAGATCTAGTTTACCATTTCCAAGAGTTTCATGAATGCATGGAACAACAGAGTATCATTCATGAAAATGTGAAGATGAAGTTTTTTATGTTTTCTTTGGACCAAGAATCTAGGGTTTGGTACAGGTCTTTGCCTCATTCAAGCATTTCATCTTTGAAAGATTTACATTCAGTGTTCAATTGCTTTTATAGAACTTCTTATGAACACACGTTTCTTTTTTAAGGTTGTTGTGAATATTTTGATTCTAAAGAAGCTTTAAAATCTCATGATAATCCTTCTGAAGAAACTAATGATCATGTTCATAATATATCAAGCATTCAGAGAGGTTATAGCCAAATTAATTATGGGAAAAATCTCTAAAATCAAAGAACTATCATTTTCTCAAAATGATGTGGAAAAGTTTAAAAAAGACTTTTCTTCAATAACCTCGGAAGCAAATAATTCGTTGACCCTGTACCAAGCAAATGAAGGGAGCATTCAAATGGAGAAAAGTTCAAACATGCATCAAGAATTTCTACCCAGCAGTCGAGAAGATGGAGAAATAATTAAGTTGAAAATAAATTCCCAGAGATATTAATTTTTTAAATTTGATGGTCCTGCTATTTATAAGAAAAATGGTTCATATGAGGAGCAGGATGAAGGTCTTCAAGTTCATCAGTTTGGTGTTGGACATAGAGAAGAAAACCACCAAGTTGGAGATGTTGGACAACATTATGTTGAGCCATTTATCATAGCAAAAGAGGCTATCCTATGTGAAAAGAAAGCTGATAAAGAGATTGTTTATCATTGCATTGAAGAACACAATGATGCCCATGGATCAGAGGTAAACAATCTATTGGAAGTTGGCCATATGTCATGTAGTGATGTGAAAAGTTTTCATTTTCTTCTTGAGTTCATAATTACAAATTATTTTCAATCAAAGATCAGAGATGAAAAGTGACATAGATCATTTTCTTAAAGATGTTGCTGATTGTTCTATTGAGCATATTATCCCAATAGAAGGTTTATTTGAGCAAGAACATTCATACATAGAGACTTTCTTTTTTGGAGCTAATCAGCACCATATTTTTCCTCATACTTTTTAAGATCCTGTGGCATATTACATGGAAAAATTGTTGGGTTGTGTTATATTCTTTCCACGATGGGGCTTCGTCAAGGGGTAGAAGGGGGCTAGAGACGCCCCTTTCATTGCATCGATTGCGTAGTGGGGGGAGTCATAGGGGTTTGATGGGTGCAGGAACCCCTCTCTACGGGGCCCAGGGCAGTGCCCCAAAAAACTTTGTTTTTTGGACTGTATATTAGGTTGGGCGGACCTACCTATGGTTTTGTGCATGATTTCGCACATGGTTTTGGATGTGATGGCCTTTGGTCCATGGTTTTGGATGCGATGGTTTTTGGTCCATGGTATTGGATGCTTCGACATGTATAAAAATCTATTGTAACATTGAAAGGAACATAATGAAAAATCAAGCTGGTAGTCTTGGTTTTGGGATCCAGGGGAAATATCTGTGTATATGTGTTATGATCTCGCATTGTTTATTTTCTGTGTTTTAGAATTTGGATGCAGGTAATTTCTGTATGGGATCAAAACCTACATTTGGTTTTAGAGTTGTTTTTGCTTCAAGGGGATGCCTTTATTGCTGAGGGGTTTCACTCAGGCCTGTGGTAGACCCTATTCAGTGGGAGATCTACGGGATCGATTCTGGTGAAGATGGCAAGCAGTGGAAAGATAGAGATCATGAAATTTAATGGTCAGAGTTTTGAATTATGGAAACTCAAGATGGAGGATTTGTTGGTGGATAAAGATCATTGGATCGCAGTACATCCTGGTATTAAACCAACGAGAGTGTCCGATGAAGAATGGAAGAAGTTGTATCAAAAGGAAAAGAGCACAATAATATTGTGTGTCTCAGATTCAGTATTGCTGAATGTACCAGTGGAAGCTATGGCGAAGGCTTTGTGGGACGAGTTAGGGACTCTATACCAATCTAAGTATCTGGTGAATAAACTATTCCTATGGAAAAAGTTGTATAACCTGAGGATGAAAGATGGAGAATCAATGACAAAGCATCTAAACGCATTTAATACTGTGGTAAGTTAGTTATTATCAGTTGATATTAAAATTTCAGATGAAGATAAGTGCATTAGTTTGTTGTGTTCTCTACCAAATTCGTGGGATACTCTGGTTATTGCAATAGGTAGCAATGCAACTGCCTTATAGTTTGATGAAATAGTCTCATTCTTGCTGACGAAGGAGATGAGATGGAAAAATACAGAGAGCTAGAATGGTGATGCCTTGTCTATACAAGGAAGATCCCATAATAGAAACAAAAATAAGTCATCGAGTGGGAGATCTAAATCTAGAAGGAGATTTAAATCTCCACGAAAACCTGTAAAGGTGGTTTGCTTGAAATGTGGATAGGAAGGGCACTACAAAAGGGACTGTAAATCTAAAGCTCCTGACAAAGGAAATGGATCTAATGGTGCTCCTTTTACAGAGATGAAAACCACCTCAAATGAAGGTCTGGATGTGTACTTGGCTTCTTCATGTACACATGTAGATCATGAGGCATGGTTGATTGACTTAGGTGCATCCTTTCACTTCACTCCCCATAGAGAGTGGTTCTGCGAGTATGAGAAATATGATGGTGGTGATGTCTTCTTGGGGGATGACAAGAAGGCTAGAATCATTGGTCGCGGAAAAGTAGAGTTGAAGTTGCAAGGTGGAAGGGTTAGAACACTTTCGGGTGTTCTACATATTCTTGCATTAGCCAGAAATCTACTTTCTGTAAACAATCTAGATGATGCAGGTGTAAAAAAAGTGTTCGTGAAGGATACCTGCAAGGGGGGGGGGCGCACTAGTATTGTTGCGGGGAGTTCAGATTGGAACTTTGTACAAGCTACAAGGTAGAATTTTTGTTGATGGGTGCAACAGTTTCGTGGTTCCTAAAAGTGGAGAAGAAAATATAGTGGTCTTTGGAAAGAAGACCATGTTGTGGCATCAAAGGCTTAGACATATTGGAGAGCAGGTCCTTCGAATACTTCATGGTAAAGGTATGGTAGAAGGTATGAGTAATAGCTCTCTGGATTTTTATTTCTGTGAAAATTGTGTATATGGGAAACAGAATCAGGTGAGTTTCCCCTCTAGTGGTAAGAGGTCGAAACAAATATTAGAGCTTGTGCACAGTGATGTGTTTGGACCTGTGAAGGTTCCACCACTGGGTAAGTCTATGTACTACATATCATTTTTAGATTAATTCTCAAAGAATACATGGATATATTACCTTAATAAGAAATCTGAAGTCTTTGACAAGTTTAAAGAATTTAAGGCTCTGGTGGAAAACTAGACGGAGAAGAAGATAAAGGTGTTGATGATAGATAACAGTGGGGAGTTTTGCAGTAATGAATTTAAAGAATTTTGTAAGAAGAGTCATATAGCACGGTAGAATACTACTACATATACACCTCAAAAACATGGAGTTGCATAAAGAATGAAAAAGACATTGATGGAAATGGAAAGAAGCATGCTCAGTGGCGCTGGGTTAGGACAAAAATTTTGGGCAGAGGCGGTGGAGACAACATGTTACCTGGTCAACAGATCACCTTCATCAGTGTTGGAGGATAAGACTCCAAAAGAGGTATGGACTGGTAAGAAACCCTCTGTTTCACATCTGAGGGTATTTGGATGTGATGCATATGTACATGTTCCAAAGGAGAAATGAACCAAGTTGGATAGTAAATCTGAAAAGTGCATCTTTATTGGGTATAAGGATGGTTTAAAGGGTTATAAGATTTCGAACCCAGTAACAAAGAAGGTTGTGTACAACCAAGATGTGGTGTTCAAAGAGGTGAAAGATGTTATTAAACATGAAGTCCAACCAAAGGAACCTGAGAAGATAGAGTTTGAGCTAAAGGAGGAAGAATCAGACTCTACAGCAGAGGAGGAATCAGAAGATGAAGAGCCACAAACCCCGGGTGTGAGAAGATCAGTTCGAGAAAGAAGCAGCCAAAAATGTATATTCCATCTGCTTTTTGTTCAAATTCTGCTTTATCTATTACTGGTGATGATCCCAAAACTATGAAAGAAGCAGTAGATTCAGAGGATGGAAAACTCTGGAAAGAGGCCATGTTTGATGAAATGGCATCTTCACACAAAAATGAGGCTTGAGATCTGGTGGAGTTGTCGGTTGGAAGGAAACCCATTGGCAGCAAATGGGTGTTTAAGAAGAAGACAAATGCAGAAGGAAAGGTGGAGAAATACAAAGCTCAGTTGGTAGAAAAAGGTTATTCCCAGGTGCCGGGAATTTATTTGGGTGATATTTTTTCTCCTATTGCCAAAGTAACTTCTATTAGATTACTTTTATCTATTTTCGTTGCTTTTGCTTTGATGTAGAATAGATGGATGTGAAGACAACGTTTCGTCACGGTGATCTGGAAGAGGAGATCTACATGAAGCAACCTGAAGGTTTTGCGGTGAAGGGAAAGAAAGAAATGGTATGAAACTTAAAGAAGTCTCTATGTGGGTTAAAACAGTCACCAAGGGTGTGGTATTAGAAATTTGATACAATTATACAAGGACTTGGCTTCACCAGAAGCAAAGCAGTTCACTGTGTGTATTTTAAATTAATTGTTGACTGTGTTATTTATCTGGTCTTGTATGTGGATGATATGTTGCTGGTTAGAAATGACAAAGAAATTATCCAGGATTTGAAGACCCATTTGTCCCCCAAATTCAACATGAAAGATCTTGGTGTTGCAAACTATATTTTGGGCATGGAAATTAAAAGAGATCGAACAAAGAGGAAGCTTTGATTAAACCAGAGGAAGTATGTGGAGACAATATTGTAGAGGTTTAATATGCAGGATAGTAAACGGATGAAGGTTCCTATTCCTGTAGGTGTAAATTTATCTGATGAATAGTGTCCCAAGACACAAGAAGAGGAAGAGGACATGTCCCATGTTCCATATGCAAGTGCAGTTGGTAGCCTGATGTATGCAATGGTATGTACTAGACCAGACATTGCACATGCAGTGGAAGTATTGAGCAGGTCTATGTCAAAATCAGGGAAGGAGCACTGGAGAACAGTGAAGCGGGCTTTTAGGTATTTGTGTGGCACTAGTGATTATGGTTTGTGCTACCAAGGAAGACTAGGATTGGACATATTGTTGGATATTCATTGCTTTGTTGATGCAGACTGGGCTGGAGATCTGGATCAGATAAGATCTACAAGTGGGTATGTGTTTAACCTATTTGGAGGTACAGTCAGTTGGATGAGTAAGAAATAATCTATAGTGGCACTATCAACTATAGAGGTAAAATACATGGTAGCCACTTATGCAAGCAAGGAAGCAGTTTGGTTGCAAAGATTGTGTTCAAGTATGGGGTTAGTATAGGGAGCTATAAGGATAGACTGTGATAGCCAAAGTGCAATTTTCTTGGCAAAGAACCCTGAATATCATTCAAAGACAAAGCACATTAATGTTTAGTATCACTTTGTAAGGGATATGATAGAAGACAAAAATGTGTTGTTGGTAAAGGTGGACACTTTGAAGAATACTGCAGATGCATTGACAAAATCTGTGAGCTCTGAGAAGTCCTCTTGGTGTAGAGAAACAATGAGCATTGCAGGGCTGGATTAATGACTAAGCTCTCTTGTCACCTCCTGTGGAAAGAAAACAACATGTGGGAGAATGTTGGGTTGTGTTATATTCTTTCCACGAGTAGCCCACATAGTTAACCATGGGGTTAGAAGGGGGGCGGAGCCCCCTCTTCGTTGCACCGATTGCATAGCGGGGGGAATCACAGGGGTTTGAGGGGTGTAGGTAACCCCTCTCTATGGCGTCTGGGGCAGTGCCCCTGAAAATTTTGTTTTTTGGACCCTATATTAGGTTGGGCGTACCTACCTATGGTTTTTTGCGTGATTTTTGCACATGGTTTTTGACGCGATGGTTTTCGGTCCATGGTATTGGATGCTTCGACATGTATAAATATGTATTGTAATGTTGAAAGGAACATAATGAAAAATCAAGCTGGTAGTCCCGGTTTTTGGATCTAGGGGAAATCTCTGTGTATATGTGTTTTATGTGTTATGCTCTCGCATTGTTTATTTTCTGTGTTTTAGAATTCGTATGCAGGTAATTTTTGTATGGGGTTAAAACCTACAAAAATTTATTAGCAACCTACACATACCATCTTGTGGATATATTCCTATTTTTTGTTGTGAGTTTCCCTTATGCATAGTTTATTTTCCATTTAGGATGAATGGTATTTTCAAAATTCATTGGCAGAATGGTTATAGATCAGGCACTCAAATGCTAACTTGGTACCATTGGAAGATTGATTTCACTTGATTGAGATCATTCATGTAAATAGGTAGGAACCTGTACATAAATAAGCTCAAGTGTTGAGCATTTGGTTTCCAGTTGTAGTTCTTTAGTTTAATTTTAATTGATAAATAAGAGTGACTTTCCCAATTGGAAACCGGCTTGCAGAGATTTCAGATTTCAAGAATTTCAGGTTTTAGTCTTTCAAATTTTAGGGTTTTCAGAATTTCAGACTCCATGCCCAATTAAGGCTACTGATCTAAAATTCTCAGCACTTTGCTATCAAAGCAAAAGCATCCTATCATTGTAGATACCAGAGTGAATTCAATGTACAAATGCCATAGAATTTGAATTGGTTAAGCAATATACGACTCCATGCCCGATATGAAGGCACTAATTTGTGGTTCTTAGTGCTTTTGTGGCAAAAGAACTATCCCTAGGTGGAGCTAGACGTTGTAGCATCCATTGTTCATTTTTATTTAAGATTTATTTTCAGTTTTATAAAATCAAAAAATATGAAATAAATCATTGATTTTCTATTTTAAATGGCTTTGAAAGTGATAAACCCACGAGAAGATCTGGGCCATCTAATCAACAAGCCGCAGATCAAGAGTAATAGCATAAGTTAATTAGAATGGGTTTACTTCGGAGATCATGTCCAATGGTCTATCAAACAGAGTTTAAATTTTCTGAAGTTTGGGCCAATCTCAGTCCTCCATCCAAAGAGATGGGATCCGACGATATCAAGTGAAAAAGTAATCAGGTTTTAGCGTTAAAATCAGACCCAATAGATCATTAACTGGCAGTTTATATTTCCTATCGGGTCAGTATGGGAGTCAATGGACCGTTGAACAGGTGAACTCGATAAGGTTTAGTTCAAATAGGTTTAAATGCTCGTGAGTTCCTAAGGATTAGACCGTTTATTGAATGAGTTATCAGATGGTTTATGTATAGATAAGGCAGACCCAACAGGTTTATAAATCAAATTGTTAATCCTTTTCAGTTCCATGGTAAGCTATGTTCCACGTAAATTAGTCGATTCCACTGTTTAATAAAAATAACCAAAATTAGAAGTAGATGATCAAAACTTAAAAGGGTCGGTGACTGGTCGGGTTTCCCTATGTTTTTGCCAATCAAAACACTCCCGATACATACGTGGGCCCAGGTCCATGCACGAGGTTTTTTCAAATACAATTTATTATGATTAAAATATTTTAATCCTTATTAAAGCATCTAGAAAGAAAATTCATCAGTAGCCAAGCAACAGAGCTAAAAAGCTAACAGTGATCATCATTTTCTAAATTTTGTTACTTCTTCTTATTTTATTTACAAGGTGTCTTTTATCATCTATGTAGTATTCTATAATAACTTTTACTTTAGACAGTTAGGAGAATAGTTAAGCAGTTTGAAAGTTTTGGTGATCACCAACAGTCTTATAATGTATAAAAAGAGGAAAATTTATAGATAAGGGGTTCAAACTTTGGAGAACCTGGATACAAGGCCACTGAATTCTTGATACAACTATTGATTAATGAAAGAATCAATAGTTTTCCATACATTGTTGGGTATGACTTTGTGACTTCTTTGTTATGTGTCATCTTATGTTTTCTTCCTTTAAGTATGGTGATGAAGCTGCAAGTCATTGTTTTCTTATGTAAATGAAGTTAAAGTCCCTTAAAAGAGTGCTCCTATACTCGAAGTTCACACCTCTGCAATTCTTGCAAGTTATAGATAGTAGTTTCTATATAAGACATCTTATTATCTTTAACTTCTCCAAGTGTCACAGATAGTAGATTCTGTGTAAAACAACATATTGTCTCTAACCTCTTCAAGCTTTCTTCTTTCATCATTTATATTTAGAAATCAAATGGCATTCTGATATTTTCATGTCACCCAAGTATTGAGGGTTAAAAACCAAGTCTCTTAGGTCCTTCATTTGAGAACACAACATACAATTAAGTGACAAACAAGTGACAATAATTAAAATCATTAATTTCTTAAGCACAATTTCTACATAGCCAGGAAATTGGTTTCTTAAGGTAAAACACTAGGCATTTCTTAGAGAGGGTTTGGAGAGTATTCTTACGAGCCTTGGCTTCTCCACAGTGCAGAGTGAGTACATCTCTTTGGAGGAGTCAGTGGTGTTGACTGTAAAGTTCCACTATTGGGGCTAGTGGTTGTCATGGTTGTATGCATGGATGGAACTTTCGCTTTATATAATATAAAAAAGCCAACATGTTTCATGGATATGTTATTATTGTAGTTTCATTATTCTGGTTACTTTATCAACGTATGTAGTTTTACTTACGCATTGATGTATGGACTATTTCGTATGTGATTATATGAATCTTATTGAAGCATGTTGTTCATTTTACGCATCACCTTGGATGGTCAACTATTCTGCTTTCTCATTTGTGATGTCATTCAACTTGTCTATTCCTTTTAGGGTGTGTAGTATTATAGGATTCAAAGGTGCACATTTATTCTCCCCCTTCATGTGTTAGAACTTCCCTATGCATCTTTCATGACTCACTGCAAGGCCACACACTTTTTTCTGACAAGGATATCTTGTTTACCTCGGCACACTAACGCACTTAAGGCATAACTTTACGACCCATTGCCGGGACTCCTACTCCACGTTTTGAGGTTTAGTTGGGACTTCTTACTGGGAAGATCCCTTGAGATGTTAGCAGGTCCAGTACCGTCAACATATTCTTAACATGCTGGCTACATTATTGTGCAACAAGTTGTTGGTGCAAATGATAATAGAAACCAACTAAGAAATTATGGGCTGCAACTAAATTTAATTATCATGTAATAATAAAGACTAAGAAGTGTATGAAAACTCTTTCATGTGAATATCAATGAAAAGGGTTTTCTTGTGAGGATGTGCGAGTCATTCAAGTTCTTGAATGGTTTTAATGAAAAACAAATCCATGTAAATTAAACACTAACTTATGTGGAAATGTATTGGACTTAATAGCTTATAATATACGAAGAAATATGAAGCAAGAACACGAGTAATAAATTCCTAACGGAAAAAATATATTATATTATCTTATTGAGTATAAATGGTCTCATGTATGGTAATTAGTGACTTTAACGATTTAATTAGTTTAATGATTTTTATAACTAAACCAAATGTTTATTTTTAACTTTATTCATTTAATATATGCCAAGTAGGATTCACCGTAATATACTGGAAAGTAGGATTTACTGTAAGATACTCCCCCTTAATGAGTATTTGTGTTTTCAATATGCATTATTCAACTCTTTTTGAACTGGTCTCCTCTTCTTCATCATCTTCAATTCTCTTTTTTTCACCAGTCTTGGTGTTTATCTTTGGTATTCTATGATCTTTGGACTTTCTAGATTCTTTATCCATGTTCTTCTTCATTTTTTATCATCTCGTACCTAAAAAAATACACAATTTCACTACCCATACAACAACATCAATCATCTCATTTTTTTATTAACACATAATTATTACACCTAACAGTTTTTGCAATAGATTACACTTAACCATCACAATCCTCGAGAGGTCGAGCGCTTTCTACATACTACAAATAAGACATCACATCAAGTGAATTCTATGGTTTGTAAATATGAAAAGAAACACATCACATTATGTAATTTATGTAGTTTCTTCCTACAACAAGCACTAGTGGTTTCAACCATCAGCCTTCAAGTTTTTAGAAAGTGGTCTCCAAGGAACCATGAACTTTTCAACATAATATATTTTGGGGGCATATACGCTTTTACTGGACTTACAACATTAGTGATTTAGGTACTTACAATTACAAAGCTCCATTAAGGCCAATCTAGCCTTTAAACAAACATTGGGTTAAGATAGTTTCCTTTCCATAATCCAAAAAAAAAAATATTTAAGTATGACCATCGTGCTACATAGAGATGTATTTCTATGGATTCATTGCATTTACATCTACATGATATTATTATTACCTTTCTTATGTTTTTTCTTCTTTATTCCCTTGCAGGTTAAAAAAATACATGCATGTTCACATAATCATTTCTTCTTTGTATCTTAATCATTCATTTTACGATGTCACCACATCATTTTCTCTATTATCTTCTTTCACCGTACCACTGTCTTAACTACTACACCATTTTCTCTCTTTGTTTCTACATCATTCTTTTTCTCATCATATTCTATCTTAATTCTCTTTATTCTTGCATCGTTCTCTTTCATCACTCTCTTTGTCGTTACATTTTTCTTTTGGAAAACAACTTCTTTGATCATGCCATTGTCTTTTTGGCTATGTAATTATCCCTATCACCATATTTTTTCATCTAATTGATATTTTCAAGTCATTCTCTTTTTTTGTTGCATATCGTTATCATAATTCATTATCATCTTTAAATGTGATGGAGTCTCCTTCTTCATTTTTATACCTATATATTAATATTTTCTTCTCCCTTAAAATAATTGATCACTGGTGACCATATAAAAGGAAATCCATCTTATATGATATATGACTTCCAACCATTGTATTCACTAATTTATTAAAAATCCTTTTCATCTACATGATTTATCAACTTGTTAAACTCTATCTTTATTATAATTGGGTCCTAACCTTTTCGTATTATTTAAACCTTCTAAAAATAATCCATCTCACTTTCCCCCCTTAATCAAGGATTCAATTTCTCATATTTCACATCAAGCTAGCATACAAGTACTTGACACCCTCACATATACCCATAATTGATGTTAATCAAATGTAGTTGCAATTTTACTTTGAGACATATTCTAATCAAATGTAGTTATTGTTTTACTGTCCATGTACGAAAATTTCCTTACAATAACCCACACATTGATGCTAATCAATTGTAGTTGCAGTTTTACTTCTTGTGTCTGAAAGTTTCTACCATTAAGCTTCTCCATATTTTACTGTATGTGTTTCCATATTTACATTTTCAGTGTAAAAAGTCCCTTTATATCTTAATTTCACAACAAAAATTACCTATGGGTTGATTTCCTCACAATTTTCTACTTCCTATATGATTTGAAGATCATTGTCTGCATTATTGGTCTGCGGTGTGCTTATGCCCTTTACTATGGAAAAATTTATGCGTTGAACATAAATTTCTTCTACACGCTATAAGATATGATTATGAGTTTACAAATAAATGTTGTGAAATTTAACCCACTAACTAACCTAAGAGTGAGTACCATGTACAATCTTTATTTTGTCTGAAATTTATCATGTATTAACATGTAACATAATTTTTTTCACTAATATGAAAATAGATTTTTTCTCATTGGTTTTTATCTTTTCTGGTTGAGATAATACATTTATTTAAATGGTACTAGCTCAATTGAAGAGCACTTGCCTTGCAAGAAGGAGGTTGGCGGTTCAATTCCATCGTGCCCTAACATGAATTAATCACGGAAGAAACAAAAAAATCGCATTGTATATTTTGTTTCTAAAGATAATTTTTTAGATAGACAATAACTGGGATTAAAGACAAATGTCTCTATCAAGACAATAACTAGGATTTCTCTCATGAGAGACAAAAATGAATTATCTTATAAGAGACAATAATACTTGTCTTCTATATTGTCTTTATAGAGACAATTTTTTAAGACAATAATTTGAGACACTCATTTGTCTCTTAAGAGGCAAAAATGAATTTCCTATGAAGAGACAATAATACTTGTGTTCTATATTGTGTTTATAGAGACAAGTTTTTAAGACAATAATTTGAGACACTTTCTTAAAAGGAAATTTACAAGTTTTTTTATCTCAGGTTAAAACAATTTGCTAAAGAATTGTCTCAAAATACGCCTCTATCTACTATTTAGTAGTGTTGTATTCTCATAATACATAATCTTAGAGATATTTGAAATAATTAAATTCAGCACATTAATTATAATTATATATTCAACATATTTTTTGTGAGTGTCTATGACTGAAATACATTTTTATCCTAGATCTATGAAGTAAATTTGCAACTCTAGACGTTTGATCCCTCTAAGCTCTTGATAGATCTGGGGCTAAAATAAATATGGACTGGTTTATTTTCTAAAAATATTCTAACATATTACTGTTAAGATAAATATTTATCCATTTAATTATAAAACATTTAACCCCTCTCAACTCTTAATAAATCTAAAGCTAAAATAAATATGAACTAATTTAGTTTCTAAAGATATTCAACATATTAGTGTTAAATATTTGTTTAGGATATATCTAAATCGATTATTAAACCAACCATATATTAATGCTACTTGTTGAAGTTGTGGTTTTAGTTTTTTTATTTTTCTATACAGAATTTAACATCGAAAGTTTACGGGGCAAACAAAAGTTTTAGACATTACAGAATCCAATGTTTCTTTGAATCCAGTCTTGCTTCGTGATAATCTCGGAATTGTTTGCATTTCCAGCGATTCCATACGGTGACGAAATCTATTTGTCACTCGTATAATTCGGAGAGAATTTGATGATATGAAGGGTGAAATTGAGTAGGAGCGCCTTTTTAGTCATAGTTCACAAATTCTGGTTAATCGGTCCAAAAAAATTTGAAAATTTGGCCCCGGAAGCACCCGTAAAACTAGAGCCTATGACACAAGGAGATGTAACATTGAGATAATGATACGGTGGTCGACTGGTCGCAGCTAAGCAAACCTGTTTTGCGCCACCTCGTAATTATTTAACAAATTCCCCAAAATTCGAATTCCAACTTGATACCGAATTCGAGTTCCAACTTGATAACTATGACTTGAAGAGGTATGAGGGTCACTTATCATTTTCATTCCACTTGGAGTAATACGTTCCAGCACTCGGATGCTTTTTGGATGTTTCGTGTATAAAGCAAAAAGTGCTTGCATTCGTGGCAATTTTGAGGCCATCAAGTGGAAACATAAGTAAAATAGATGCAATCAGAAAAATTCATTTTCAGCCTTTTGTGCATTACAAGCTTTCAGGAGTATGCTATGCGTTGTCTTATTTCTAAAATTCAGGGTGACATGGATTCTGGTGCATATGCTAAAACCAATCATTTTAGTGTGGACCAGTATCCGAAGTCTTGGCGAAAAGGAAATCGGAGATAAAGATAGCGAGGTATCAGACATAATTGGAAAATATATCACAGCTGTGGATTAAACTGATGGGGATATACAAATGTGAGACAAATGGCATTTGTTCGCATATTCTAGTTACGTCTTTCATACAGGCGGAACTATTTGCCTAGATATGTAGTTCATAGGTTGTATTCAGCTCTCAGCTGTGAGGGCAGTGAGGTCTACGGCTACTCACATCCGACAAAATTAACTTTAACTTTACTGATGGATTTAATGTTTTATGCGTGGTCGTGTTTTTGGCGGTGTTAATTAATTTTAACTAGTTTGACATGTGTAATAGGAGTGTGATTTTTTCGGAGTTTGTGGTGGATTTTTTTTCAGAATTTAGTGAACAAATTTTTTTGGAGTTTGTGGGGGATTTTTTGTCAGAATTTAGTGAATAAGATTTGTTACCAAATCTTGATTTGTGTGGTTTAAACTGGTTTTTATAACTACATATGAAAATTCAACACTCTCAAAAACATACGGGGCACTTCAATTGTGAAGAGTTCACCTATAAAACTTGTAATTTCAGTGAATCTCTTTTGGATTCTAAACTATAAATCAGAAAATAAACCAAAAAACTTTCCAAAAATTAGCACTTAAAAACTACTCCATTTATAGAATGTCCAATTACTATAAAATTATGATTTTGGATGAAAATAAAATTAGTATTATAGAATAGATATAGATACCAAAATATATTGATAAATAAACTGATTAAATTTATATTTATATTAATTTTAAATCTATTGAAAAAAATTAAAATATTTTTAGTAAGTTTAGATTTATTTTAATTTTAAAATTGATTTTAAAGTTGTTAAAAATTAATAACATCTAAATTGTTTTAGGGGTTAATAATTAAATTCATTATCATTTACATAAAGTAATATCAATTTTAAAGGTTGATAATTAAATTCATTATCATTTAGATAAAGTACTATCAATTTTAGATTTATTAGCATTTTATAATTTTCAAATTTTTATATTAATTTTAGAGTGGTTAAGAATTTATAACGGTTAAATTGTTTTAGGTATTATAATTGAATTAGTTATCCTTTCAATTTAAATTGTTTTGGGGGTTATAATTGAATTCGTTATCATTTCAATAAATTAATAGTAGTTTTAGATTTACTAACATTTTATAATTTTCATTTTTTTTATGGATCTCTAAAATTATTAGATTTTTAAAAATTAGATTTATAGTATAATTAATTAGAATTAGTAAAATATAAATTATTTAAATTTCATATTTTATATATATATAAGAGACCAAAAAAAACTTAAATACAATTAAAAATAGTACAATAAAAAATAACAATATAAATTTAGTATCAAAATATTATATTTCAAGAGAAATATCAAATAATAAGAGAATATTCATATATTTTTCAATTTATTAGGTTATATGTCAATTTTATATAAATATAAAAAAATTACAAATATTTCTCATTATAAATTTAGTACCAAAATATTATATTTCAAGAGAAATATCAAATAATAAAAGAATATTCATATATTTTTTCAATTTATTAGGTTATATGTCAATTTTATATAAATATAAAAAAAATACAAATATTTCTCATATTAAGTAACACTATTAAATTGCTTTATCAATATTCATTTTAATTTTACATATATTATGTAATAAGAGGGAATCTATGCAATTTATGAATTTCATGTTAAATATTGAAGGAATTACACATTTTTGTCATATTAGAATGAACACCACTCAATTTTTTAATCACCAATGTACATTTAATTCATTTTGACTATAAATCTATTTTAAAATTCATTTTGAGTATAAATCTATCTGAATTAAGAAGGATTGAATCTTTAAAAAAAAAATCTTTGTTTTTTCAACCTAATTTATTTAGGAAAAGAATTCACGACATAATTGATCTCTCCATGAGTGCATGATATATGTAGAGCTAAAATAGATTTATATTATTTAATATATACCATGTCTTATTGATATTGATAATATTAAAAAAAATGATTTTTTTTTTCTTAAATATTAAAATATTTACATATCACCTTCATATTAGATCATAAAAAATAATATATATTTATATTTTATTCTTTTATTTATATATAAAATTTATATTTTATTTTATTTAAAATTTTTATTTAAATATTTTATTTATGAAACACATTAAATATTTTATATACACGATTAAATAAATTAATGAAAAATAATAAATAAATAAAATTATAGTGATTATCATTTTTAATAGATATAAAAGATATTAAACTCCAAAAACAATTACAAAACTATGATTCCTCGTGACTCTTAATTTTATGTACTTTTAAATCACAGCATCAAATAGAAAATTTCAATCTCGAAACGTAATAAAAATTACAAAGTCAAATAGATATTGAGGATATTGAATTACAAAGACAATTACAGAATTATGATTCCTCGTGACTCTTAATTTCACGTACTTTTAAATCACAGCATCAAATAGAAAATTTCAGTCTCCAAACTTAATAAAAATTACAAAATCAAATGTATTTTTTTTTAAATATAAAATAAAAATAAAAAATTGAAAAGATAATAATTATATGGATAGATATGAGTAATTAAGTATATTGATAAATAAAATAGGTTAGATAGATTTTAGAGATATAACTCTATGGGATATCTCGAAATATTCATTATAGTATAGATAAATTAAGAGTTAATATTTAATTACAAGTTACTTATATTCTTTTAATTAATTAAGGGAAATATCTTATTAATAAATGTCATATTGATATGTGGTATTCATAAGACATGGTATTAGATCATAATTGTGATGACCCCGGGAATATGTAAATATTTAAATTTCACTACGGTAAAAGACTGGATTAAGAATGACATTGGAAGACTATTTTATTGTCTGTTTTTTTTAAAAAAAAGATCCTAAGAGTATTTCTTTTATTTTACATGTGCATTAAAATATTTTAATAAAGAATACTCATGATAAGTGTTGGCAACTCTTGGGAGGAAAGTCAGTTATTGGAACTGACTTTAACCACCTTCCCTAACTGGAAAAGCTTCCAGGGAAAAAGGGAGAGGATGGCAAAAATCTGCGCTGTAGAGACAGGCAGAGGAAAAAAAAAAAGAGTGAATGAAAGACTACGTCTGGTAAGGACCAGATAGTCGAGCACACAGTGCAACCTTGCTGAGGATAGTGATCCGGCAAGAGGAATGCAAGGGGGGAGGCTCTGGTCTCGAAGGACGAGTCTCACGGATGGGCGGCTAAATAGTTATGCACAGGCTTGCGTGCAGGTGATCTACTAAGGGACTTAAGGGCTGGCTGAGGCCAGGTAAGTAAGACTGAAACCCTCAAATCTCTGCAAGTATCTGCAAGTCATTTAAGTTAAACCCTATAAATATCTGTAATGCATAGGAGATAATTGTTGCTTAAAAATATCATTGCTACTTCCTAATTGCACACTAGCTGGATAGCAGATGTTAGTCTTTAAGTATAGGAGCCTGCGCCTTGTTCCAGACAGAGACCTGAACGGTTAAGCTTCGGTCTCACTGCCAAATGACAGGAGCAAGGGTAAGAATAAAACCCTGGTTGTAGTAGACCGATCGCAACACTACTATTCCAAGTAGTTGGGAAGAGCAGAGAGAGAATCTTGCCGAATTACAAGTTACAGGTATGAGAAACAAGGAAGTGAGACAATAATCTCCATAACTCAATTCTATTACTAGGAAAGATCAGTGGTCTTTCGAGTGTGGCATTAAACTCATGATATAGAATAATTATAGAAAGGGTAAGGGGAGACAAGCCCTCCCAGTCGGGCAACCCCTGCAATACAAGACAACCCTGCAATGAGATTTTAATAAAGAGGTAACTAACATATAGTGAATACCGGGAGTGCCTCGGTACACCTCTGCAAACTGTGACCCCACAGAACGTGTATCAAAGAATAATGTGTTAACAATACCAAGATTAATGTGATAATAATACGAATGTTGATGTGTTAACAGTATCAATGTATAATGCATTAACAAACAGAACCCCAAACATAAAACCCAGCAGCATTAGGCTGTCATCCGCGGGGTTAAAGTAACAGCAAATGGTAAAGTAACGAACCATAAACCAGAGAAATACATTTGGCTCTTGGTAAGAGCGGAATTTCAGACTATTCCCGTCCACAGAGTAAGCATAGGGCCGGACAACGTAGGCCACATACTCTGCCAGTGGGACAGCCATACAATATCCATGCAAGAACCGTAACGGGAGTTGCGACTTCATGCATTAGAATGTACATAAAACTTCTACCATGTATCAAAAGCATAACCACAGTATAAATATTAACCAGAACATTATATGGAAAGTTTACACAGCCTTTGGCCAACATAACCATATCATTCTTGACGCAAAAGAAATCTCCTAGCCGACATGAAACAGTGGTGGAGATTTAAAGTCAATTGATAAAAAAACCATACGGTCGTAACAGTTCACAATAAAGAAAACCAACAGGGTCTGTAGCCCCAATATCTGTAACATATCATTAGAAAAGGAATTAAAAAAAAGGGGCCTGAAGCCCCAACATCTGTAAACCACACGGCCGTGGCCGGAGTACCATTCGATATACAACATTAACATAACAGTTCAAATTACAAATGGTTAAAATGCGAATACAGTTTCCACTTTCTGGAGGAATCTCTAGCCTTAACCACGGAAAGCGCCAGGGTTTCGACGGAACCCATGGCCAGCACAAGGGCAGGCTCGGAATAGTACAGTGGGGAGCCTCCCGTTGCCACCTGCGACCAACCACGGTGAGGTAAGGTTGGGCTACGGCTCGGCGCAGGGGAGACCCTCTGCGGGTAGACCAAATAAAGAGTAAGAAATGTAACCCAAATCGCATACCGTGCAACCGGGAGAAATGCACCTGGTATAGAGCCGGGAGCACCATAGCCTTCGAAGGAGGGCCTCCTCATCTGAACGAACTCCGAACCGGTTCTACTGCATGCACACACCATGGCAAGGAACAATTAGCACTGCCACATGAAGGAAGATAATCATCTACCCGAAAGCAAAAGAACAACAGAAAAAAGAGCCGGTAGGTTACAATCCGTGACATACCTCCAGAGTTCAGTAGTATATGTTTATATATAATGAACAGACAGATGATCGGCGCAAGATTACTCGCTCGGCAGAGGAACGAGCGCTCAGCGCATGAGGAATTTACCAGAAGACCTCAGACTGGAATGAGGTGGCGCGCAGCAGAGCAAAGGGGTGTCGAGCTTCACAATAACCCGATTAATCGAGAAGGGAAAGTCATATACCATCCAAACCTCGGCTATGACATCTGGAGGCGTCTCCGCCCTCGGATCTATCCCAGGCCATCCACACCCTTGATCATGGCGGTAAAGAGTTAGGCGGGGACTTAACGCCAACCCATTCCCTTCACGTGATCGAGCCGACGTGTTTAATGCTGTGCCCACCTGTCATTACAATGGAATGCCAGCGGATGCCTCGGGTTGTCAACTCTGATAACACCCAAGGTTCATAGGGCGGCCCAATTTTAATAAAGCAATCAACCAAATCGCTCAAGGGTCCTTGCCACCCTAGGTTTATGAAAACCATAATCGTTGATAAATTAATTTCCCAGCAATCATTTGTGTAAACAATATATGTTCATATACATTACAACATATAAATCCATATGTGGGTAAGTCAACGAACAGTGAGGCGTTCGTACCAGAAACCATAACGAGCAATAGAATATTAAATACGATTAATAATATTTTTTTTTTTTTTTTTTCCGGGTACGTGACAAATTGGTATCAGAGCAGAGGTTCCCATACTGTGACCTCTGGGACGAGCTTAAACATGTTAATTGTGGAAGTAATCATAGTATTTGATTATTTTTTTTTCTTCACTAAAATGTGCAAAGTAACTCACTGTGTCAAATATTCCCCTGATTTTATACCAGGCAAAAAAGGGAAGAAGAATAACAGAAGACAATAGATAGTAACAGTAATATGCAGCGAGCTAGCAGCGCTCCGCACAGGTCCACGGCCGAACAGGGACCTGCAACAAATCCTAGAGATAACCCAGAGCTGTGGGTACAGCTTGGTGAGGAGACACGGAGCACGAACCTGGCTATATTGGAGACAGTCCAGGACCTGAAAAATGAGATGGCTCGGTTGCGGGAGGATAATGCACGATTGACAATGGAGCAAGAAAGAATTTTAAAAAGTCTGTCTGAAAGACAGAACCCGCCGTTAGCCAATCCCAGTGCAGAACAGCAGAGGATGACGGAGGAACAGCACTACCAAGCGGAACCTAAAAATTCGGAGGAAGGAGAGGATCAATCTGGCAATGCATCCGAACAACAGACCTCAAAACGTCAAAGAGTGGAATTACAGGGAGAATTCCGGAAAATCAAACCCCCACACTTTGATGGGGAACAAGAGGAAGCAGCTGAAGCATGGTTAATTAACATGAACAAATATTTCCAGCTATATGAATATGACCATAACCTGAAGGCACGATTGGCTATCTTTCAGTTACAAGGAAAAGCAACCCTGTGGTGGGAGGAGGTTAAAATCGTTAAAGGGGTAAGCGAACGAACCATAACATGGGAAAAGTTCTAGAAATATTTTAAAGAAAGATATTTGACAGAGCGCTTTTATGATGAAAAGGCAAAGGAATTCCACGATCTGCGATTAGGACAACAGACTATGGATGAGTTTATTAACCGTTTTACCTCCCTGCTTCGCTATGTGCCCTACCTTAAGGAAGAAAAAGCCAAGGTGCAAATATTTGTTAGTAGTTTACCCATGTATATGAGAGAAAGGATTGAATTTGACAATCCTAGAACAATGGATGAAGCTATTCGCAAGGCCACAATCTGTTATGAGCAGAACAAACAGAAAGGGGACGTTTCCAATAGGAAATGGAGTGAGAAAAAGAGTAGTAAAACTGCTGGAAACAGTAAAGGAGGCCGAGGCGTGTTATAGACAATTTTGTGCCTTGCAGCATCAGGCATGAATTGTCAATAATCCAAGGGATCCGAAGTCCCTAAACATGATGTTCCTACCCCTAGAGGAACAAGGTCAGCAAACCAACAGCTCTCAGATCAGTTCTCCACCTGAAAACACTCAAAAACAAGCAATCCTGAAATCAAAGCAGGTGCTCCACTAGGCTTCTGCGCTGAAACTCAACTCCTCCATGGTGTACCTGCGTTGCAAAGCAGGTAGAACAAAGGCCACCTGCGCTGAGCGAGATGGGACAAGTGGCACACTGAGTCATTGCTCTGGAATCTTCCAAAAATGACACTTGGATCAGGGATTTCGCCTTGTGATGAGTCAGAGGCTCTGTTTCTCCAAGTGGAAGCAAGGTTCTCCAAGTGGACTCAAGAACTGAAGATCAACTGAAGAGAGAGAGGACACAAGGCAGCTACACATCAGTTGCAAGCTGACTCATCCTTTCTCAATTCATCTATATATTGAGCTCTCTCCTATGAGCTCAGGAGGCTGGAATTTTGTGCAAAGTAATGATATGCTGTTGGTTTCACTATAGAACTATTGGGTGATTGCTTGAAGGAGGTGAAGAGGAGAAATTCTTTCTGCTGGGAGGTGTTGCTGGATTGGAGCCTTCAATGGTTGTAACCTTCTCAGAACTTTACTTCTTCCATTAATAAAAGCTATTGAGGTTCTTCTATATGCATTTGTTTCAATGATGTATTGTGATGATTGTATATTTGATTTATGCTAATCCTTGAATCAGCTATGAATGCATGCTTCTTGTAGTTTCCTTCTTTGTTATTTTGCAGGATCTCATTGTAGCTGGGCCAGCAAAAGAGCAAAGAGCTAGGAGCAAGCAGCAAAGAGAAGAGATTGGAGCAAATATTAAGCGCAAGGCAATGGTTAGTGCATTTCGTCATTCTCTCTTACTTTCATAAAGAAGTAAACCTTAAGTAGTTTTGTTTACAGTTGTTGCTGAGGTACTATCACCCTTAGAGTGGGATAGGGTCATCCGAATCGGATACTTTTCCCTACAACAAACTGGCGACTATACTGGGGATCGTATCTGTTTGATTGTTTGTAGTATTTTGCTATTCATTTCCTGAACAAAAGAGTACCAAATCGAAAAGCTTTTGACTATATCAAAAGCGAAGTAGAGGGCAGCTACTCTAGCTCATTTCTGAGCATGTTCATGATTTGAAGAGCTGATCTACAAGGATCCTTGTAAGCTCTTAGTGATAGCTTTTCATCCTCCTTGTCATCCCTTAGTGTGTGCTTGACTGATAGCTTCTAATTTGAGCAAAAACTGTGAATTTTTGAGAAAATTGTGACCCGGAAACTGTGAAAACGCAACTTTCGTTTTCCAAAGCAGGTAGTACACAGGCTACCTGCTTTGCAACGCAGGTCCCGAAAGGGCTACCTGCGCTGAGAGCCAGACTGGCTGTGCAGCACCTGCGTTGGCCCAATTTTGCCTTGTGCATTTGGGGTTTCCTCCCTTTTTCTTGCCTGTTTTCACTATAGATTTTGCAGCTAGTTACCAGTCTTGTACCTATTCTGAAACCAACCTTACTTGCCATCATTCTGCCTCTGTTATATAACGAAATTGTACTTGTTCTTTTGTATTTCTTACATCATTTACAATTTCCCATAACGAAAGTGAACTAGTCTTGCTTTGGCCTCTTAGATCTGAACCTGTGTTAGGCATTTTGCTGGTCTAAAGAGTTAGCTTGTTTGCTGTCCATAGCTGATTAGTCTTTTTACTTTCGTCATTATGGTTTGATTTCATGTATTTCCAGTGATTAAACAAGTAAATCTTAAGGTGTCTTTTGATTTTGGACTAGCTTGTTTACTTTCGCTTTAAATCGAAATCAAAGTTATATAACAACTTTCTTTTTGTAATACATCAACATTAAGAAAGGGAAAAGAAAATACATGCATTGTGCATTTTGCATTTGACTGTTTGCATGATGATTTAGGAAATTTTGCATTAGTGTGTGCTCTATGATCTGTGTGAAAAGATTTGCCTTTCTTCTCTCTCAGTAGTTAAGATTTCAAAGTTGAAAGATTGAAAAGTTTGCTTCTCATCTTAGACTGCATCAGGAATTTGTCATATACATCTCGTGGTGATCCTTAAAGGCAAACTACTAAGCAAGATCAACATTAAAATAAATTCAATTTACATAACAACGCTTTGAAACATAACGCAAACACATAGAGGTCTAAGCTAGAGACGTGTTCCGGCGTCGTTAAACGTAGTGACTGTCGATCTCGAAGAAGGTGGGTGATTCCTCCTGAGAGTCGGTGGCACTAATACGGACTTGTGCTCCCACGTACCGTCGAGTATAAATTGGGAGACCCCTATAGGCATATATCCTTTATCCTTAGGAAGCCGTGTCGGCCGCCCTACTGATCGCAATGCAGTGAACACAACATTCACGAAGATTGACCACACGTACCGTAAAACGTATTCCGTGGTTTTGCGAAAGGTTTGGCACACCCTCTGCCTAGATCTCCAGAGCAGTTTCTTTTGGCCTTTTTCAAACTCTATAACTGAAAAAGTCCAACCGAGCATTTGTCACTTCGGGCTCGTTAATACATCGAAGGAGACTAGAGTCATCTTTAGCTTTTTCTCGACTCTTAAAACATGAAAAAGCAAAGTTGTGTCTAAAGCATCGTTAATAAAATTTATTTTAAACGGAACATAATCACCTGTTATTCCCACGTTGATATTTCAGTTGAAAAGTATGGAGCCCACCAACCAAGGAAGTCACCTTGGTGGAAGTCCCAGTCCCTTCTCCTCTTGGGGAGATGTTGGTGCGCCTCATATGGCCACATTGTCACTTCCAGGATTGACAATTGGCCTACCTGTATGGCTCTTTTCAACTAATGTAGTTCAGACCACCACAAATCCTGAGCAGTCGAATCAACAGTCAGACCAGTCTAGAGCTACCCACCAGCCTTCCACTTCTTACAATTCTTCCTCTGATCCTTCATCTTCGCAAGGTAGAGCCGGCAAAAGTCAGCCTCCCATGGAGAAGAAGGAAAAGAAGAAGAGAGAAAAGAAGCAGAAGGGGCCTATGGCGAAGGCGACTGGGGGCAAGCAAAAGACATCTGACAAAAATCCACACACTGCACCGACTGGGCCTAAATCGCCATGTGTCATTTGCAAAGGGACCCACTTCCACCGTGATTGTCCTTGTATTCCCCGGATACTAAGGGACTGGTCCCCCAGGTTGCACAATCCGGTAGCATCAACCTCTGGTAGTCATGTTGATTGCAGTCCGTCAACTAGCGAGAGTGAAGGACGGAAAGGGAGACCAAGATCACCCTGTATGCTGTGTGAAGGTGATCACGCCATCCACCGATGTCCATTCTTACATGAGGCAAAGAGAGTTTTGGAAGATCGTCCGGTATCACCGTTACAACTTCCTCCTGGATATCAAAAACTCGCGCCTAATCCCTCGGTAGTTGAAAATCCAGCTGGCCCGCTCAAGTGGTCAGCTGAAGTGTCAGTCATGGAGAATGAACCTACTGAATCCAGACCAGACGAAAGTCTAAAGGTCGAAACGGCAGTTGACCCGGTTCTTCCTTCAGAGGTTTCATCCTCAAATGACTCCGTCATTGGAGACTCATCTTCAAATGACACCCTCACTGAAGAGAATAAGGATGACACCGTCCATATTCTTTTCATCAACACAGACTCTGATGAGCATCAGGGCAATGCGCCCATTCCTTTTTCGCAGGAAGGAACATCGTCAGGGTCGTATCCGGCCGTGTATTCGGTCCCACCACCAAGCAACCTAGTTGTATCCTTTGATTGGAATCAACTAGGCAGACCCTGGTTACCAGCCAGTATCCCATTCAGAATCATCGTCCAAATCTACAGAATGGTGATGGCTGGAACTATCATTGATGAAGGGGCATCTGTGAGTATCCTTTCCTCTATTGCTTGGAAAGCACTGGGTTCCCCGACGCTTTTACCTGAGATGAGAAATCTATCAGGTTTTGATAAAGGAACCAATCGCCCGTTAGGGATTCTCCCCAATGTTCCCATTACATTGAAGGGGAAGACAATTCATATGAACGTCATGGTCGTCCAGGGACCCTTGGTGTATAACTTACTCATTGGACGAGACTATATATATTGCATGGAGGCGATAGTGTCCTCACTCTTCAGAGTTATGTGTTTTTCGCACAAAGGAAGAATGGTCAAGCTCGTAGACCAACTTTCATTTCCAGGATCACGCATCGCAAATAGTCAAATACCATCCCTTAACGGTTTATTCACTCAAGGAATGCCTCCACCCCCGGTTCTACTTCCCGATGAATGCGAGTGATTCAGAAGAAAGAACTGGGACCCAGGGGGCATGCACCCTGGCCTGCCTTGGGCAGAGAAAACCTTGGGTATAAAGTTAATTTCCGCAGAAGAATATGACTAGTCCGTACCCCGTTCGGCATGGAAGAGAGGGTTGTTCTAGGATAAAGTTCTTTTGTCAAAGTTATGTGAGTGAGATAATCAGCTTCTCGCTCCCCTTGTCTAGGTAAGTAGGATGCCGAGGGAGGAGATCCATTTGTGGCGGCAAGTAGCCACCATCTTTGAAGGCAAGCCTCACCCATTAAAACATATGTTTTGAAGGATAAGTAGGGGCAGCCTCCAAAGAAAGAGATGAAATTGCTGCAACAAGTGGTCACCATCTTTAGTAACCTAGTAATAGACATCGCCGGAAAAAAGAGTTTAGTTTGCGGCAGCGAACAAAACCATTTTTCGGATAATAAGTAAGAGGCAAACCTCCCTCCGTAACGCCAATGTTTTATCTGTTGCGATCTTGCAAAAATCAAAAAGTGAACTGATGGGAAGACAAGTACCGTCGGCACCGAAAAATAACGAGAAGACAAGTATCGTTAAAAATATAGCAAGACGACAAGTAGAAAAACAGAGGTGGGACAAAGGAGGGGTAGCCTTGAAATTATACTTTATACCTGGGGGCATGCGAACCTTTTGGAGTGCAAGCACGGGACGACTATTTATTTTTTTAAATTTTTAGGTCCTCTCTTTAAACCTGTAGGTCTAACCCTTTAAACTCGTAGGATTAGCCATTTCCAGCTTGCACAAAGAAAGGATGTGGGGCAAAAGTTAAAACTTGCCAAATTGGAGTAGCTAGTGAGGTAAAGCTCCTTAAATATGACTACCTCACATGAGTCGTTCCTTGTATTAAGACTGGTATAATCGAGCAGTTTTAGCACACAGTTCATGCTCGTTAAAAAATAAACGCAAGATCCGAGCAGTTTTAGCACATAGTTGATGCTCGTTAAAAAATAAACATAAGTTGTGAGCAATCTTCCCCTAGAGTTCAAGCTCACCTAGAAAAAATGAACCGGTAAATAACCTTGGTAAATGTAACCTTTGACAGCCATATTAAAGCCCTTGGTCGTGTTCTTGCAATCTCACCTCCATCCGTTCATTTGGCCAATCGTTCATCTCCATATGTTTGTTTACCCATTTTGAGGAACAGCTGCGAAGAGTGATTTCACTAAGCCATCCTTGTGACACTGCCGTGATTGGAATATTCCAACCTGTACCTGGAATCTGCTGCTGCCCTGTTCATCACTCGTTCCTCAAAAGACGAGTCTTCTTTGAGCTCTTTTCACTGACTCGTAAAATATGAAAAGTTTGCCGAGTTTTGGCCTTCCAGCTCGTTAAAGCAACCGGAAGAGCTATCGCTCCTCTAGATTTTAATCTTTTTGGACCTGAGGGATTATTGCACAAAAAGATCGAGCGCTTGTTTTGTTCGGCTCGTTAAAGCAATCGAAAATTCATCCCTTCTGTATTGTTTTATACTTTTTCGGACTTAAGGGATTAGATGACGAAAAAGGAATTTTGGAGTTGACTTTATGTACCTTTTCAGACTCTCTAAAAATGAAAAGGACCGAGTTATCCTTGTCGTTAGACTCGTTAAATTCATTAAATAGCGACAAACTTGTCTTTAGACGAGAACGAGTTTCCCTATCGCTAGGCTCGTTAAAACATAGCGATGGGCTTGCCCGAAGGGCAGGTTATAGAACAAGCATATGTTATCCTCCTCAAGCTTGACAAAAATAAAGAGGTACTGGTCAGCAATGACTGGGGAAAAGTTGGGAGAACCTCACAGCTTTAATGGTAGCAAGTCACTCTTGAACATGACACTTTGTCCTCCGTATCACATCGGGTTGGGTTGTTTCATTCACCGGTCTCATCGCCATGGTCCTTGCCACACCATCCACATTTGGGGTAATGCTATCGATCCATCACATCAGTGTCACTATATGTTCAAGAGAAGTTGTTCTGCAAAGAGTCAACCGTGTCCCATCCACTGCCATACATTGTCCTTCATCCATTTCATGACCGCCACCCTGAATCATACATCACAGTTTGTTTTCACCTCATCACAATCACTAGCTCCGTTCCGTGTCACTGATGTGGGATTCAATAAGGCCCTTCTTTGACAGATCGCTCCTTGTCGACATCAGCTCATTATCCAAGGAGTTGATCTAGGAACAACCCCTTCAGTACTTTGAAGCTTGCATGCCTCAATGGCAAGTTTCTCACTTCCGGCGACAGGTATACATCAATGACCTTCGACCAGAAGATTTTGCATGGTGGTCGACACCAAGTCCTTTATTCCCACCATGTGAATTGTACTGTTGTACCTTGAGGGTCATCATCCTTATCGGTGATTCCTCTCGCGCTTGTTAACGGTTTACATCATTGACCGGTAATCAAACGATGTCTTTCCATGTTCGACTTCAAGAAATTCTCACATGGATCGACTTGTACATCGAGTGAAGATCGGAAGAGATTGAAGACCCCGGATCTAGTTTCATCCATCCGGGCTGCGATATATATTCAGGATATAAAGACATTTGATGTGTACATCATTGCAGCAGATGATCATCCTTCTCAAAGGATGATAATTTCAGCAGAGAATTATCAGTCTACCATCAGACAATCGTCTGTTCTATGTACCAAAATGAATTTATAAAGCTGAGCATGGGAATGCCCACCTCAGCTAGACCATGAAAAAGTATGAAAAATAATGTATTGTATTGTATCTTATTACAGGACACTTCTCAGCAGATTGAATGAACTTCGGATCCTCCTAATAAAGCATTTCACCCGATAAACGACCTCATACTTTAGGGGGCATCTGTTATAGACAATTTTGTGCCTTGCAGCATCAGGCATGAATTGTCAATAATCCAAGGGATCCGAAGTCCCTAAACATGATGTTCCTACCCCTAGAGGAACAAGGTCAGCAAACCAACAGCTCTCAGATCAGTTCTCCACCTGAAAACACTCAAAAACAAGCAATCCTGAAATCAAAGCAGGTGCTCCACTAGGCTTCTGCGCTGAAACTCAACTCCTCCATGGTGTACCTGCGTTGCAAAGCAGGTAGAACAAAGGCCACCTGCGCTGAGCGAGATGGGACAAGTGGCACACTGAGTCATTGCTCTGGAATCTTCCAAAAATGACACTTGGATCAGGGATTTCGCCTTGTGATGAGTCAGAGGCTCTGTTTCTCCAAGTGGAAGCAAGGTTCTCCAAGTGGACTCAAGAACTGAAGATCAACTGAAGAGAGAGAGGACACAAGGCAGCTACACATCAGTTGCAAGCTGACTCATCCTTTCTCAATTCATCTATATATTGAGCTCTCTCCTATGAGCTCAGGAGGCTGGAATTTTGTGCAAAGTAATGATATGCTGTTGGTTTCACTATAGAACTATTGGGTGATTGCTTGAAGGAGGTGAAGAGGAGAAATTCTTTCTGCTGGGAGGTGTTGCTGGATTGGAGCCTTCAATGGTTGTAACCTTCTCAGAACTTTACTTCTTCCATTAATAAAAGCTATTGAGGTTCTTCTATATGCATTTGTTTCAATGATGTATTGTGATGATTGTATATTTGATTTATGCTAATCCTTGAATCAGTTATGAATGCATGCTTCTTGTAGTTTCCTTCTTTGTTATTTTGCAGGATCTCATTGTAGCTGGGCCAGCAAAAGAGCAAAGAGCTAGGAGCAAGCAGCAAAGAGAAGAGATTGGAGCAAATATTAAGCGCAAGGCAACGGTTAGTGCATTTCTTCATTCTCTCTTGCTTTCATAAAGAAGTAAACCTTAAGTAGTTTTGTTTACAGTTGTTGCTGAGGTACTATCACCCTTAGAGTGGGATAGGGTCATCCGAATCGGATACTTTTCCCTACAACAAGGCGGCGGAATTAAAGGAAGCAGTAAAGGGAAGAACAACAGAACAGCACCAAGAGGTTCGTTCAGATCCAAGACAATCGGTGAAACCAGAATGAGCAAACAATCTGCCAAGCTGGACAGTGAAGGAATAACCAGACCCCCAGTGCAGTGCTGGGGTTGTGGCGGACCGCACTACGTCAAGAACTGTCCGCAACGGAAGGGAACTGATCAGATATCCCAGATTCATGAGGCATCAACCGTCGGCAATGTGGGACGAAGCGTGCCAAGGATTAACGCAGCTCTGGACGACCGCCAGGCAGAGTACCAGCCCACCATGGTAGAATTTGAAGGTAAAATTTTAGACTTTTCTATCACTGTTCTAATTGATCCAGGAGCCACTTTAAGTTATATTAGCCCAAAGATAGTTGAACAGTGTAAATTACAACCTGAAAAATTCAGGAACCCTTGGCTGGTACAGCTAGCTACGGGGGCTAAGAGGCGAGTAATGGCGAAGGTTAATAACTGCCCCTTAACAATAGCAGGGCAGCCAGTGGTAGCAGATCTGAATATGCTTCCACTTGGTTCATATGACATCCTAATCGGGATGGATTGGCTAGAGAAGCACTGGGCGTTAGTGAACTGCAAGACGAAAACCATTCATTACAAGGATGATGTTGGAAAGGAACAAGAGATGCAAGGGATTAAACGACCAGTGCAGGTCCGGCCAATCACTGCATCCCAGCTAGCTAAGTGCATCAAAAAAAGATGCCAGATATATGCCATTCAGGTGGGTTATGCAGAAACCAAGGACAAAACGGCCACGCTGGACAACCTTCCGGTAATAAAAGAATTCGCGGATGTGTTTCCGGAAGAAATCCCTGGGCTACCCCCAAAAAGGGATATTGACTTCACCATTGAATTGCTACCAGGGGCAGCACCAGTTTCGCGGGCACCTTACAGAATGAGTGTACCTGAGCTAAGCGAGTTGAAAATGCAATTACAAGAATTGCTAGACAAAAATTATATCCGTTCCAGTGTGTCTCCATGGGGAGCTCCGGTGCTATTTGTCAGGAAGAAAGACAAAACCCTCCGAATGTGTATCGATTATCGACAGCTAAACAAGCTCACAATAAAAAAAAAATATCCCTTACCTCGGATCGATGAGATTTTTGATCAAGTCAAGAGCGCGACAGTATTTTCCAAGATTGATTTGCGATCTGGTTACCATCAGATCAGAATTAAGGAAGAGGACATCGCTAAAACAGCTTTCAGAACCCGGTATGGACACTACGAATTTGTAGTGCTACCGTTTGGTTTGACTAATGCACCCGCCACTTTCATGTGCTTAATGAACAGTGTGTTCCATCGATTTTTGGATAAATTTGTACTGATATTCATCGACTTCATTTTGATTTATTCTCATTCTAAGGAGGAGCACGAGGAACACCTCCGGTTGGTACTGCAAACTCTTCGAGAGCATCAACTGTACGCTAAACTCAGCAAGTGCGATTTCTTCAAAGAGGAGATACAGTATTTGGGCCATGTAATCACAAAAGAAGGGATTGCAGTGGACCCTGAGAAAATAAAGACCATAATGGATTGGCCCGTACCTAAGGATGTGGCGGATATCAGATCTTTCATGGGATTGGCCGGTTATTATAGAAGATTTGTGGAAGGCTTCTCAAGGGTAGCATATCCTATCACTTCCTTGCAGAAGAAAGGAAGGGCGTTCAAGTGGAATTCAGAATGTCAGCAAAGCTTTGAGCAACTTAAGCATTTGCTCACCTCTGCTCCCATTTTGAGTATAGCTGATCCTAATAAGGATTACGTGGTATGTACCGATGCAAGTCGAGAAGGTGTGGGTGGAGTGTTAATGCAAGAGGGAAAAGTGATCGCTTACGAGTCAAGAAAGCTAAAGGAGCATGAGCAGAAATATTCTGCCTACGACTTGGAATTAGCAGCCGTCATACATGCACTTAAAATGTGGCGGCATTATTTATTAGGAAGGAAATTTCTATTGTTGACAGACCATCACAGCTTGAAAAATTATTTCAGTCAGCCCACCCTGAATGTAAGGCAAGCCCGTTGGGCAGATTTCTTAAGTGGATTTGATTTCGACATTAAACATCTGAAAGGAAAGGAAAACCGCGTGGCTGACGCACTGAGTCGAAAGGTGCAATGCTTATACGAAGTTACGCTCAGTAAATGGAAGAATCCCTTGCAAGAAATGATAAAAACAGCAGCGGACCAAGATGCCGAATATCAGCAAATGAAACAGCAAATACCACTTTCCAGCAAGGAAAGTCAGCAGGGGTATGAAATAGGTGAGGATGGAATGCTGCTCTATAAAAAATGGTTGTTTGTACCTAACGACAACAGTCTTAAAAATCTGATTTTGGACGAATTTCACACCAGCCACTACGCAGGTCATCCCGGATACCAGAAGATGCTTACTGCGCTTCGAAGGGAATACTATTGGCCTGGAATGAAAAAGCATGTGGCTGAATATTTAGCGCGGTGTTTGGAATGTCAGCAGATCAAGGCAGAGCACCTACATCCGGTAGGGTTATTGCAACCCTTGCCCATTCCAGAATGGAAATGGGAGATCATATCCATGGATTTCATAACTGGACTGCCTAGGACAAAGAAGAACAATGACTCTATTATGGTAGTAGTAGACAAGTTGAGTAAGGCAGCACACTTTATACCAGTGCAATCTACCTACAAAGCGGTGTAGATTGCACACATTTTTATGCAAAACGTGTTCAAATTGCATGGGCTTCCGAAGACGATAATATCAGACCGAGATGTAAAATTTACATCCGCCTTTTGGAAAGCATTGTTTACAGAACTGGGTACACAGCTGAATTTCAGTACAGCTTATCATCCCCAGACTGATGGACAGACGGAACGAGTAAATCAGATTGTAGAGGATATGTTAAGAGCATGTGTAATGCAAAAACCAACATAATGGGAAGATTATTTACATTTGGTGGAATTTGCATATAACAATGGATATCATTCATCCATACAAATGACTCCCTTTGAGGCTTTGTACGGACGGAAGTGCCGTACGCCCTCAAGTTGGAATGGCCCTGAAGACAAACTAAGGTTGGGGCTAGAGATGCTCAAGGAAATGGAGGACATGGTAAAAAGGGTGCGGACTAATTTAAAGGCAGCTCAAGATCGGCAAAAGAGCTTTGTAGATCGGAAAAGAAGGTTCAAAGAGTACCAGGTCGGCGACCATGTTTATGTAAGAATTCAAGCCAGGAAAAGTACCCTGCAATGGAGCAGTTGCGCTAAACTTCCACCCCGCTATTTTGGACCTTTCAAGGTCTTGGCAAGAGTCGGGCCAATAGCCTACCAGCTCGCTCTGCCAAGCCACATTAAAATCCATAATGTCTTCCATGTTTCTATACTAAAAAAATACATCTACGACCCTAAGTATGCGATCAAATGGCAAGATGTATGGGTAAGGACTGATTCCAGTTGAATTATTGGATATGAATTTTGGAAGCGAAATGACTGATATTGTTGATGATTGCAGGTCGAACCTGAAGGAGAGGTCGTGGTCTAACCACTGAGCATTCTCGACCGGAGAGAAGTACAGCTGCGGAAGTGAGTTATTACCCAAGTTAAAGTGCAGTGGCAGCACTATGGGCCTGATGAGGCCACTTGGGAAGATGAAGAGCTTCTTAAGGAAGCTTATCCGGGGCTGTTTGTGAACAGCAGACATCGGGACGATGTCCAATCTCGGGGGGGGAGATGTGATGACCCCTAGAATATGTAAATATTTAAATTTCATTACGGTAAAAGACTGGATTAAGAATGACATTGGAAGACTATTTTATTGTCTGTTTTTTTTTTTTAAAAAGATCCTAAGAGTATTTATTTTATTTTACATGTACATTAAAATATTTAAATAAAGAATACTCATGATAAGTGTTGGCAACTCTTGGGAGGAAAGGCGGTTATTGGAACTGACTTTAACCACCTTCCCTAACTGGAAAAGCTTCCAGGGAAAAAGGGAGAGGATGGCAAAAATCTGCGCTGTAGAGACAGGCAGAGGAAAAAAAAAAAGAGTGAATGAAAGGCTACGTCTGGTAAGGACCAGATAGTCGAGCACACAGTGCAACCCTGTTGAGGATAGTGATCCGGTAAGAGGAATGCAAGGGGGGAGGCTCTGGTCTCGAAGGACGAGTCTCACGGATGGGCGGCTAAATAGTTATGCAAAGGCATGCGTGCAGGTGATCTACTAAGGGACTTAAGGGCTGGCCAAGGCCAGGTAAGTAAGACTCAAACCCTCAAATCTCTGCAAGTATCTGCAAGTCATTTAAGTTAAACCCTATAAATATCTGTAATGCATAGGAGATAATTGTTGCTTAAAAATATCATTGCTACTTCCTAATTGCACACTAGCTGGATAGCAGATGTTAGTCTTTAAGTATAGGAGCCTGCGCCTTGTTCCAGACAGAGACCCGAACGGTTAAGCTTCGGTCTCACTGCCAAATGACAGGAGCAAGGGTAAGAATAAAACCCTGGTTGTAGCAGACCGATCGCAACACTACTATTCCGAGTAGTTGGGAAAAGAAGAGAGAGAATCTTGCCGAATTACAAGTTACAGGTATGAAAAACAAGGAAGTGAGACAATAATCTCCATAACTCAATTCTATTACTAGGAAAGATCAGTGGTCTTTCGAGTGTGGCATTAAACTCATGATATAGAATAATTATAGAAAGGGTAAGGGGAGACAAGCCCTCCCAGTCGGGCAACCCCTGCAATACAAGACAACCCTGCAATGAGATTTTAATAAAGAAGTAACTAACATATAGTGAATATCGGGAGTGCCTTGGTACACCTCTGCAAACTGCGACCCCACAGAACATGTATCAAATAATAATGTGTTAACAATACCAAGATTAATATGATAATAATACGAATGCTGATGTGTTAACAGTACCAATGTATAATGCATTAACAAACAGAACCCCGAACATAAAACCCGGCAGCATTAGGCTGTCATCCGCGGGGTTAAAGTAACAGCAAATGGTAAAGTAACTGAACCATAAACCAGAGAAATACATTTGGCTCTTGGTAAGAGCGGAATTTTAGACCATTCCTGTCCACAGAGTAAGCATAGGGCCAGACAACCGAGGCCGCATACTCTGCCAGTGGGACAACCATAGAATATCCATGCAAGAACCGTAACGGGAGTTGTGACTTCATGCATTAGAATGTACATAAAACTTCTACCATGTATCAAAAGCATAACCACAGTATAAATATTAACCAGAACATCATATGGAAACTTTACACAGCCTTTGGCCAACAGAACCATATCATTCTTGACGCAAAAGAAATCTCCTAGCCGACATGAAACAGTGGTGGAGATTTAAAGTCAATTGATAAAATAACCATACGGTCGTAATAGTTCGCAATAAAGAAAACCAACAGGGTCTGTAGCCCCAATATCTGTAACATATCATTAGAAAAGGAATTAAAAAAAAAGGGGCCTGAAGCCCCAACATCTGTAAACCACACGGCCGTGGCCGGAGTACCATTCGATATACAACATTAACATAACAGTCCAAATTACAAATGGTTAAAATGCAAATACAGTTTCCACTTTCTGGAGGAATCTCTAGCCTTAACCACGGAAAGTGCCAGGGTTTCGACGGAACCCATAGCCAACACAAGGGCAGGCTCAGAATAGTACAATGGGGAGCCTCCCGTTGCCACCTGCGACCAACTACGGTGAGGTAAGGTTGGACTACGGCTCGGCGCAGGGGAGACCCTCTGTGGGTAGACCAAATAAAGAGTAAGAAATGTAACCCAAATCGCATACCGTGCAACCGGGAGAAACGCACCTGGTATAGAGCCGGGAGCACCATAGCCTTCGAAGGAGGGCATCCTCATCTGAACGAACTCTGAACCGGTTCTACTGCATGCACACACCATGGCAAGGAACAATTAGCACCACCACATGAAGGAAGATAATCATCTACCCGAAAGCAAAAGAACAACAGAAAAAAAGAGCCGGTAGGTTACAATCTGTGACATACCTCTAGAGTTCAGTAGTATATGTTTATATATAATGAACAGACGGATGATCGGCGCAAGATTACTCGCTCGGCGGAGGAACGAGCGCTCAGCGCATGAGGAATTTACCAGAAGAGCTCAAACTGGAACGAGGTGGCGCGGAGCAGAGCAAAGGGGCGTCGAGCTTCACAATAACCCGATTAATCGAGAAGGGCAAGTCATATACCATCCAAACCTCGGCTATGACATCTGGAGGCATCTCCGCCCTCGGATCCATCCCGGGCCATCCACACCCTTGATCATGGCGGTAAAGAGTTAGGCGGGGACTTAACGCCAGCCCACTCCCTTCACGTGATCGAGCCGGCGTGTTTAATGTCGTGCCCACCTGTCATTACAATGGAATGCCAGCGGATGCCTCGGGTTGTCAACTCTGATAACACCCAAGGTTCATAGGGCGGCCCAATTTTAATAAAGCAATCAACCAAATCGCTCAAGGGTCCTTGCCACCCTAGGTTTATGAAAACCATAATCGTTGATAAATTAATTTCCCAGCAATCATTTGTGTAAACAATATATGTTCATATACATTACAACATATAAATCCATATGTGGGTAAGTCAACGAACAGTGAGGCATTCATACCAGAAACCATAACGAGCAATAGAATATTAAATACGATTAATAATAATAATTTATTTTATTTTATTTATTTATTTTTTTTTTTATTTTTTTTTTCTGGTACGTGACAATAATATTGTAATAAAAGCTATTTACAAGTTAAGAACTCTTGTATGTAAATATCCATAGTTAATAATAATATTTAACTCATATATTAATTATTTTTCCAATTAATAATAATAATAATTTAAATCAAAATTGTAATTTTTAAATATGGGGAATGTGAAATGTATTTTGAGGAAAGTAGTTTGATGCTTATTGATGTATATTAATAGCAATATAATTTATATAGTTGTGCTATTAATAATAATATTAATAAAGTTAAAAAATATATAATTTATTAACCATTTTTTTAGGGTATAAATTTAAAGTTTATATTTTTAAAAGATATTGGACATTCATCATCATCATCATCATCATCGGTAGTGGAGTCTTTTGGGAGAGACTAAAAAATAAGTAATGAGTAGTTAAATTTAATATGACTAAATGTCAAATAAAAATAATTATTATTATCACCACATTGGTGTACGGGATCACCACATTGGTGTACGAGACCCCCCTCTTGTTTTGAAAGTGTGACCTCTTAGGAAGAAACACATGATCATAACCACGAGGCCCACTAAACCATTTAATTTAATCAAAATTTAATATATCACAAAAATACAAAAATTATTAACTTAATATTATTTATAATCAAAGTAAATTAAAATAAAAATACCAGTCACATCATTGTTATAATATTAATCATTAAGAGTAATAGATGCTAAATTAGCATAATTATATTTATTATTATTTTTTTCTGAAGTTAGTCATTTTGTATTAAGTCAATGAGGATTATCTAGACCAAACATTTTCTCCCACTAGTCTATCTAAAGGGAAACCAAAATAGAAACATAAGTTCAAAGTCTTAAAGTCACGAAGACCTTGTCTAGCTAAAGCATATTGGAAATAGAAGCTTATAAAATTAGGGTAGTTGTCATACCTTGACGTATATTGACATGAGAAAATTAAAAAGACTACCAGTGTTACAAACAAAAAAATAGCTAAAACTAGTGAGTCATAACCATTGTGTAAGATGTCTGAGAATAAAGAGATGTGTGCTCATCTCCGAGATATTGTCTTATCTACCAAGAATTGTCTTATCTACCAAAAATAGTCAACTTGTTCTCAATTTTTTTCTTTAGTTTTCTAAATCTCATATATAATTTTCTTTCTAGGTCATCTTGTACATCCCTATGTAGTATACAATATCCAATGACGTTTAACATTTTGCCTTCCATAATTGATAAGTGCATGTAATGTGCAATGCATAGTCAGAAACACTCCTTTCATGTGAGCTGGGATTATATCAAACCTAGAAAGGAAAATTCCCACACTTAAACACCCTTCTAGAAAATAATTACATTTTAATATAACTAAAATTAGACTTCATTAAAGATGGAAGATATCATGGTTAAAATTAAGTAGAGACACATTGTAAGGAGATTTATCAAGTTCACTTATCATTAACGAAAGGAACTCGTAACACCAAGGAACTTGTATAGTCCAATCTACTCTCATTTTTGTAACGTGTTTTTTTATGTTTGTTGCAAAAACATATTTGAAAAACACACTCTAAATAGTGGAAAGTTACAGTTTCATGTAATTTTTTTCCCCTTTTATTCATTTGAAACAAAATAAAAAATTTTAATGTTAGATAATTATTGTCAAAATACATTTAAAAAAAAAATAAAAAACCACACATGAAAATGTTCGTCACCAAATTCCAAGAAAAACATAAAAGATCTAATAATTAGTTGCTCGGTTTTGTAATTTGCCTAACTAAGTGATGTTTTCGCTTAGTTAGTAATATATATTTATTCCATTGCTACTTGGCATTTAAATAATATTTGGGGGTGATGAATTCTCATGAATATCATTTTTATGAGCTTTTTGTATACATTTATTCCCGATTCAAAAGCTTGGTGTTCTCAACACTTTAGCTACTAGAGATTTAAGAGTTTCTGATGGAAACCATCTAAATGATGAGAAACCGCACCTCTTGAATATTTTCTTGAATAATGGGTGCAATAGGCACCAGTGTACTAAGTCTTTCATCAAAGCTGATAAAGGTCGTAAGGCTAAAATAGAACCGAAAGATCAATTTTTAGGTGTTCATCTCCCTTTTATCCAAGGGTCCAGTGACAAGACTGCGGGAATCCTAAGGAAGAATAAGGATCCTTCAACATTTATGCCTCTGAATACCATTTGGAGCTCCCAAAGATCTGCAAAAGACCTAGTGGACACTAAAAATACGAAAGGTGTTTACGTTCTTCGTTGCTCCTATGGGACACCCTACATAGGTGAGACTGGTCGCTCAATTAACCAAAGGATTTGGGAGCACGCTGATGACATCATGCATGGAAGGACCCGCTCCTCTGCTTGGCAAAACATGTAAAAAAAGCAAGAATTACAATTGCATTGAGGAGGGCCAAGTCACTGCCAATATTAGTCATTTCCATCATCGAAAATTCATGGACGCCTTAGAAATCGAAAAAAGGCCCACTAATTTAAAGAAAGATAGTGGTTGGAATATTAATAAAACTTGGGTCCCTACCTTGTCCTCCTCAAGGTTTTTAAGTTTCTTTTTTACTCTTGTGATTATTGTTTCTTCTTGTTTTCCAAACATTGTTGTTAATAATTAGGTTTTATCTTATGGATCTTTCTTCTCTCTTGTAACTATCTTTATCATCTTGTTCATTCTAAGATCCTCTAAATATTTATTTTATTTTATTTTAGACTTTGGTTATTTTTTCTTGGTTCCTTGATTTATTTGTATGGCCTTAGCCCCTTATTTTATGACTGACCCTTATTCATTGAGCACACTTTGATAATTTTTGTTTGAACTTTATTTATTATTTTTTCTAATTTCTTCATTAATTAGTTTTTATTAATAAGCTCTTTTATTAATAGGTCGTGGGCCTATTTTTATTAATGGGACATTGACTGTTTTTGTTATTTTTTACTATGCTCCTTGGTTCAGGTTTGACTTTGATTATTCTTTTCATTCTATATATATTTTAAAACATAATTTATTTCATGATCTTATCTAATATAGTTGGATCCTAGTAATTAATGTTATTAATTAAATAATATTTATTGTAAATTAGCAGTTTATTATGGTTTGTTTTTTTTGTATTTCTATGTTTATTCCTTTTATTCTTTGAATATTTGGTTTTTTTTTGCTTATTTCTTGATTTAATTATTATAATTGGCTCCTATTAATTAATGTTATAAATTAAATATTATTATACTACCCTGATTGCATAATATACTTTTTCATCTGGTCCTGGCCATCACTGGTGCCATGATTTGCCTTTTGATCTTGAGCACAAAAATTTTCCTATATGGTTTTTACAGAAAAATTTTGTTGTTAATTTAATATAGATCAAAAAAACTGAATTCATATTTTAAAAAAAAAAAGCAAACCCAATAACAAAAGGTAGTAATTTGATTCCGAAAGATTGATCAATATTTTGAATGTTTCAGCCCCGGGCTAATAATATATTCCAACACTCACAGTTTCTTCCAAGCATAGCGGCAATCTCGGGCATAGTGGCCACGATTATCAGTGCAGTTTTTTGAGATGTGAATGCCTATTATCGAATGGAAAGGTGAGCAAAGATACTTACATTCAGACAAACGAAAGGTGGTTTTCTCGGTCATTGAGAAAATCATCGGACAGACTGTTGTACGTTACCAGCTTTTGGAATATAACACGCTTCGTCTGATTTCGCAAATTCCAAACGGAGTTGTCTATAATGCGACTTTTTGGAGATTCCGGTGACTGAATCCGGCGGAAGAAATTGAGGTTAAATCTTGATTTGTTGCAGTTAAAATGGTTTTTTAACTGCATATTTGGATTCAGCACCCTGGAAAACCCCTGGGACGCTTTCATTGTGCAGAAACTAGCTATCAAACTTGCGATTCCAATAAATTCCTGCCGGATTTCGACCGGAAAAACCCGCCGGAAAGGCTTTCAAAAAGTCGCGTTATAGACAACTGCATTCCAAACGCAAGTTTATTGAAGACGCCACGTAGTGAAGTTTATCCTACATCGTATGTACAGCCGTCGGAGCCATTGGCTTCGGGACAAAGCAAATGACATCACCGCTGACGATACCCTAGAAGTCCGAGATTTTCTTCCCCCTCTTGAACAGGAAGAGATCACAGTCTAAACATATAAAAAAGCAAATGACATCACCGCTGACGACACCCTAGAAGTCCGAGATTTTCTTCCCCCTCTTGAACAGGAAGAGATCACAGTTTAAACATATAAAAAAGAGGACTTATAATCCGCGTTGTCTAACGACCTCACAATTTAGCCGTCACTTGATTTGAAATATTTTTTATCGGATTTTGTTAAAATTTGTATTTAATTTTCACTAAAGTTTCTCAAATTTTTTTAAACTACCCGCTTATAATTTTCACTAAATTTCTTAAAAAATATTAAACAAAAAAATACCATGTTTAAACTGCCCGCTTATAATCCTCAAGATGTCAAATTGGTTGATTATATTCGATTGCGAGCTTTGAGGCACTCAGATTTGGGGTAGGCACAAGGCTTCATCTGAGAGGAGATGATGTTGAATGTTTTGTATGTTCTGGTGCTTTGGAATCTCACCTAACATTATAAAAGCTTCCTTATCATTTTCGTTTTCCTCCATGTGACTAAGTCCCTCTTCATCATGAATATGCGGTTGATGGCAGAACCTGTGTCTCACTCCAACTCTTCATTAGCTTAATCTGAGAGGAGAGGAGATGATGTTGAATGTTTTGTATGTTCTGCTGCTTTGGAATCTCAGACAACATTATAAAACCTTCATTATCATTTTCGTTTTCCTCCTCCCTCTGGATCATGAATAAGCGGATGATGGCCGAACCTGTGTCTGACTCCAACACTTCATCAGGAACATGCGGGTTGTGGATAAAAATGGAGAATCTATTTCCTTTAGCTTTTCACCTTTTTCATTCAGATATAACCTATTTATTTGTTAATGTACTAATTACATTAAAAATAGGTTATATATTTAAGTAATCTAATTTATTTGTTAATGTAGTACTATAAAAATAGGTTATGTATTTAAATAATGTGATTTATCTAATTATATTAAGTAATTGTGAAAAAGGTAAATATGTATTTACATGATACGGTTTGTTTTTAGATAAATTGTCTAATAATTTTATAATATATTAGTTCAATGTGAAAAAATACACATTAATTTGTATATAAAACGTATTAGTTAAGTGTGAAAAAATACACGTTAATTTAAAGATACAAATTAATTAATGTTTAAACATGCCCAAAACGTGGGTTAACATCTTCCATGTAGATTAGAGAGATTAATTTACCAACTTGTGATGGTAAAGACAATATGTAATTATATCTCTTAATATATGATATAATTTATTTATTTATATACCCTAATTGATTACGCATAATATTAATTTTCTAATTATAAAAATTAATAATTTAAAATATGGAGATGATGTTATATATTAATCATTTAATTTAGGATAAGTTTAAGTTAAACTAAATATATACTTTAAGTTTAAGGTTATTAAATTTTAAGGTTGAAAAATAAAATGATTAAATAGTTATCACGGAAATATATGTTAATAATTTGATTTGAATTTATATAGGAACACAACAAATTACACATATAACCATAAATCTAGAGATGGAATAGAAGTAACATTTCTTTTCATTAATATCAAATAATGAAATATGCTTACAAACGGAATGGAAATGAGACTAGCTCGGACGATGGTAGCTTATCTCTGAGAAGAGATGTGGTGGCTACACACCTCTGATCTTAGTTACAATGTGGCTCAAGGGCTTTTTTTATCATTGAACAATAGGAAAAAAACCCTAAAAAACCAAAATCCTAACTCGAAGATATGTAACACTAAGAGTTTGTGGGCCCTGTTGGGGTTAGTTGGGCAGCCAACTTCTTGGGGTCATAACTTGGTCATATTATCTTCGTTTAACATGCATGATACCTCGTCGGAAAGATCTATCTGGGGAATACAACTAAAAATGTGATTATAATGAAATCGTCCAAAATAATATTGCCAAAAAAACGTCATTTATGGCCTCAAAACGGCTCCAGAAGTTCATGACCCAGGAAACTGCCAAAAATAGTAAATTGTGCTACAATTAAGGAAACTGAAAAAGAACTCATAGAACAATGGTGGGGATCGAAGTGGAATAGGCGGGTGGCCACCAATATCCACCTGGATCTTTCCTCCCCCTTTAGGAAGCAATGGTCTCCATTGCATTGAGTTCCTCCATGAGATGAGGAAACTTCTACTGAACTCGGTCCAGCTTTGACAACTCGATACCACTGGATCTTCTACTGGCGAGTGTTCTTGATTTGCATGTCCACAATCTGATCAATTGGAGCTTGTTCCACGCAGTCTAGATTTAGCTCTGTTGGTGTGAGGTGTTCTACAATGTCGAATGTGTCGAGTAATGGTGGAAAGTATGGTCGAAGACTATCTACATTGAACACTCGGTTTAGGGCAAGGAATGGGGGAATGCTGAGCTCAAAATCATTATCTCCCACAACTTTGGTGATGGTGTATGACCCATATAGAAGTAGGCAAATCTTGCAGAGGGGCCCAACAAGGCGCTCCTTCTGCAAATGTGGCCAAAGTTTTTCACCCACCTAGAACTTGTGTGGCACTCGATGTTGATCCTGTTGCTACTTGTACTTAGCATTGGATTTTTCCAATATGTCATGGACCTGTTGGAAGATGCATTGACTCTACACAATGAAGCTATTTTCCTTGTTGGCTTCGGACTAGACATGAGCCGAATCTGTCTGAGTCGCTGCAAATGGTATGGCCACATCAATGGACATAGAGGTGTGAATCCCAAGCCTACCTGAAAAGGGTTGTGGCCAGTCGAGTTGTGCAGAACCCAGTTGTAGCTATGTTAGACATAGGAGAGGCTCTTATCCCATGTGTATGATCATCCTGTTGATGACCTCTGTCTCGCCATCAGTTTGTTGATGGAAAGTTGTGTACTTAGTGAGCTTGGTGTCCATCATCAACTAGAGACTGGACCAAAATGTACTGAGGAACTTGTTGTCCCAATCTGAGCTGATAAACTATGGGATCCCAAATTCTACCAACACTCGTTCAAAAAAGATTTTAGCAGTGGCTTTTATTATGATATTCTTCTTGCAAGCCACCATAATGGCCATCTTTGAGAATCTATCAATGACCACAAAAGCACAGTTGTTTCCATGCTTAATAGAAGGAAGGCCTGACATGTAATCCATGGAGATGGATTCCCAAGGTCAACTAGGGGTAGGTAACGAAATATATAGACCTTGATTCTGATGGTCTATTTAGCAATGGCACAGGTAGTGAAGGATCCGATGTACTTCCCAACATCGTGTCGAAGATTTGGCCAATAGAAATACTTCTGCAGTATTGCCACTGTTTTCTCGACCCTAAAATGCCCAATGGCATGACTGTAGTGCGCTTCCTAAATCATCGTCCCACGCTCGCCTGAAGGAACATAAAGGTGTCCCAGGTGGCATAAGAAAAGAATCCTTCAGGTGAAAATCTGGAACTTGATGACCCTCCATGTGTGTGTGGTATGCGTGGCCAAATTTTGGGTCGCTTTTGTAGAGAAGTGGCCAATCAGAACTCTCATGCCCACAAGAGTTGAGCATAGTGGCTAACGCCATGATCGGTGGTTGGCTGAGGCAATCTGCATCATTATTTGTGCTGCCCTTCTTGTACTTGATATTCAAATGGAATTGTTGCAGGTATGTGGACCACTTCTAATGGAAATCATTCTACAACTTCACTTGCATCTATATGAACTACAGGGGTCGGTGGTCTGTGTGGATGACCCTTTCCTTCCACCAATGTAATGCTTCCATTGTTGGCAGGCCTGCACAATGGAATACATATATTTATCATAAGTGGGATACTTCTGGACTGTGTCTAAATGTGTCTCACTATGATATGCCACTGGATACCCCTATTGAATAAGGACTGCCCCGATAGCATAGTGAGAGGCATCTGTCTCGAGCTCAAATGGTTGTTGCAAGTCTCGTCATGTGAGCATTAGTGCAGAGTAGATGCGATGTTTCTACTCTTTGAATACCTTTTGTTGAAATTCAGACCAAAATAATATTTCTTTCACTCCCCCTTTGGTGTCTTGACTCAAGGGCCAAGCAATATGAGAGAACCCTAACACAAAGCTACAGTAGAAATTGGCAAGGCCCAGAAAGTTGCAGAGCTCTGTTAGAGTTGTTGCTGCTGGCCAATCCCGAATGACTTGGATCTTTTTTTGATCCACATGCACGCCCTGTTGATCAATAACGTATCCTAGATACTGAACCCGGGTCAGGAAAAAACTTCATTTCTCTAAATTGAAACACATCTTATGTTGCCACAGTGTTTGGAGAACCTATCGGATGTGGTGGAGGTGATCTTCCTAACTCTGGCTGAAGATCAGGATATCATCCAAGTATATCATTACAAATGAGTTGGTGAATGGCCGTAAGATGTCATCCATCAGCCTCATGAAGGATGCAGGAGCATTCGTCAACCCAAAAGGCATAACCAACCATTCAAAAAGGCCCTCCTTGGCTTTGAAGGCAGAGTCTTCCACACATCAGAGGGTTTGATTGGTACCTGGTGATATCCGGATTTCAAGTCGATCTTGCTAAAATATTTCTCCCACTTTGAGTTGGTCCAGAAGGTTATCAATCCATGGGATCAGGTACTTATTTTGGGTAGTGATCTTGTTCAGCATCCGATAGTCAATACAAAGTCTGCAATTCCCATCCTTCTTCTGTTTAGCGGCCGAATGTTACCTTTCTGCAGCAACTCCTCAATTTGCCTCTTGATTTCATCGTTCTCCATAATGGAGCACCGATAAATTGGTCGATTGGGTTACAGCGCACATGGGGTCAGATCGATGGAGTGCTTGACCTGAGAATGTAGAGGCACCCTTGTGGGGGAGGTGAAGATGTCCTTGTACTCCTCAACTATCTTGTCCATCTATTTTTTTCATGCAAAAGGGTCCTGTCTGGAGGTTGTGTCTGCTGTCTTATTCTTTCTTTGAGAGCATTTCATCAAGAAAACAAATTTAGGGTTTTTTTAAATGAGCTTACTGCATTGCTTTGCAATAACCAAAGGGCCTCTTCTGGTGTAACTATCACTACAACAAAACCAGTGATTAGCATCCCTTTTTACTTCTTTTTTTGCATCTAGAGCCCATTTTTGGTGCTATTTGCATCCATTTATCAAATATGGTGCAAAACTTGACACAAAATTTGCATCAAGTTTTGCACCAAATGTTACACCAAGTTTAGCACCAGGTATTGCAATAGGTTTTGCACCACGTTTTGCACCAAATTTTATGCCAAGTTTTGTGTCATCCTTTGCACCAGGTTTTGTTCCAGGTTTTGCATCAATTTTGGCATCTATTTTTGTTTGACATACTTTTGCATCCTCATTTGCATCCACTTTTTGCACCTACACTTGCATCAACTTTTGCATCCTTTTTTGCATCCTTTTTTAAATCATTTTTTGCATCCATTTTTTCATCCATTTGTGCATCACTTTTGCGCCACGTTTTACATCGAGTTTTGTGTCTAGTTTTGCATATAATTTTGCATCTACTTTTGTTGCATCCACTTTTCCATCTTGTTTGGCATCCATATTTACATCCTCTTTTGCATCTATTATTGTACCCACTATTGCATCTAATATTTTTGTGCCACAATTGGCGCCTAGTTTGACACCTCCTTTTGCACCCACTTTTGATTATAATTTTGCATCCACGTTTGCATCCTCATTTGCATCTAGGTTTTCATCAACTACTACATTTATTTTTGCATCCCTTTTTGTATCCAATTTTGGACCAGGATTTGCATCGGGTTTTGTGTCTCGTTTTGCATCTACTTTTGCATCAACTTCTATTGCATCCACTTTTGCATACAATTTTGCATCCACTGTTACACCCATTTTAAATTTCACTTTTTGCATCCCTTTTTACATCTTCATTTGCATCATACTTTGATTCTTTTTTTTCATCTATCATTACATCCACTTTTGTTATGCCATAATTTGCACCATGTTTTGCACTCACTATTGTATCCACGTTTGCTTCCAATTTTGCATCCATGTTCAAATCCTCTTTTACATCAAATATTGCATCTATTTTTGCATCCACTTTTGTGTCAGGTTTATGCATTGGGTTTTGCATCTCGTTTTGTATCTACTTTTGCATCTACTTCCATTGTATCCATTTTTTTCATCCAATTTTGTTTTGCCTGTTGCATCAATGTTTGCTTCCACTTTTACATCCATTTTTGCATCTTATTTTGCATATTTTTTGTCTATTGTTACATCCACTTTTGTTGCACCATATCTTGAACCTACCATTGCAACCACATTTGCTTCCACGTTTGCATCCACATTTGCATCCTCTTTTGTGTTCAAGTTTGCATCAGATATTGTGTATGTTTTTGCATCCCCTATTGTATCCACTTTTGTTTCATCCATTTTTGCATCTACTTTTGTGTCCGTTGTTGCATCCACATTTGTTTCACCACAGTTTGTGCCAAGTTTTACACCTACCATTGGACCCATGTTTGCTTCCACTTTTGCCTTCATGTTTGCATCCAAGTTTGCATTGACAACTGCATCTACTTTTGCATCCACTTTTGTGTTAGGATTTTCATGTTGTTGTGCATCTACTTATGTTGTATCCACTTTTCATCCAATTTTACTTCTATTGTTGCCCCCATTTCTATGTTCGCTTTTGCATCCCTTTTACAACACTCATCATATTTTCTGCATTGATGATATTCCTTATGGCATTGACAATTATGAACAATTGATGACAATGTCAATAATATTGACAATGATGAAAATGAAGATGATGGCGATGACATGAATTGTGATTATGATGATAAAGACGATAGTGGTTACAATGACATTAATGATGATGATGGCAATGATTATGATGATGACGATGCTAATGACCTTGGCGAATCTTCCCAATTTTAGATGTTGTCATTGTCATAATCATAAGCATTATCTTTGGTGTCATCATCATCATTTTCATCTAGGTCATCATCAAAAACAATAATGGCATGAATGATGATGATGATTACAACAATGTTGATAGAAATTACATTAATGATGATGATGGGGATGATAAAAATGACAATGACGATGATAATGGTGGTAATGATGATGATCATCGATCATCTCTCAAAAATAGAGTTGTTATTTCTCTTACGTATATCAATGTGTCCTAAACAACCCTTTTCTAGCACTGATCACATTTTTTGGGTTGATGGTATTTCTTACAACGTATATAATTATAAACAATTGCAAACAATGTCCATAATGATGATGATGATGGAGCTGATGATGATGGCATGAATGGTGATTATGATGATAATGTAATGATGGCAATAACGATGACAAGGATGATGGTGGTGATGATGACAATGATTATGATAATGAGAATGAACAATTACTAGTTTCACTACCATCTTCTGGATACATATTACTATCATACTTTTTAAATTTTCTGTCTCTCTTGAGGTATCTTACTATAATGGTGTTGTCAACACTAGAAAGATATCTTGTTGTAATGGTGGTTCTAATGTTAGCACTAGCAAAGTTTTTGTTAAATTTTGGTTAAAAAAAATCGATTTATGCAATTATTTTGACAATCTATGTAAAAAAGTAAATAACATCCAATTATTTTGACTGTAGTCCCATTGATTATCATGAATTCACCAGTCTGAAGACCATCTTCTACATACATATTATTATTAAACTTTTTGCATTATATCCCTCTTATATCTTGTTGTAATGGCAGTATTAGCACTAAAAAAATATGTTGTTGTAATGGTGATGTTAGTATTAGCACTAAAAAAATCACTAAATTTTGGTAAAAAAAAGTTTGTCATTTATTTATTTTTAATTTGGGAAATTTTTGTTTTTATTTTTTTTGTTTTTAATTCTATTTTTATGCAGTAATATTTTTTTTGGTTGAATTTTGGTAGTAACTAGTTTTTGGTCGAATCATATGTATTAACCATGTTCTTTATGCTACAAGTCTAATTGTTGGGACAAAATTGCTCTTTCAAATAAGTTGCAAAAGCTATTTTACATCCATTGTTGCACCCATGTTTACACCCACTTTTACATCCCTTTTTGCATCCTATTTTTCATCTTCATTTGCTTCTTTTTTTGCATCTATCATTACATCTACTTTTGTTGTGACAAAATTTGTTCCATGTTTTGCACATACTGTTGTACCCACGTTTGCTTCCAATTTTGCATCCATCTTCACATCCTATTTTGCATAAAATATTTCATCTATTTTTGCATCCACTTTTGTGTTGGGTTTTGCATCTCATTTTGTATCTTCTTTTGCATGTACTTCCATTTCATCCATATTTTGCATCCAATTTTGTTTCTCATGTTGCACCCGTGTTTGCATCCACTTTTACATCCCTTATAGCATCTTGGCTTGCATCTAAGTTTGCATATTTTTTTGTGTCTATTATTACATCCACCATTTTTGTGCTATTATTTGTGCCATATCTTATGCCTATCATTGCAACCCATATTTTCTTCCACTATTGCATCCATATTTGCATCCTCTTTTGTGTCCAAGTTTGCATCAAATATTGTTTATGTTTTTTGCATCCCATTTCGAATTTACTTTTACATCCACTTTTGATTTGTCTAGTTTTGCAACTAATTTTGTGTTCACTATTGCACCCATGTTTGGCCCATGTTTACATCCCTTTTTTCATCCAAGTTTTCCTCCTTTTTGCATTCAAGTTTGTGTCCCTTTTTTTTTACATTCATTGGAGTATCCACATTTGTTTCACCATAATTCATGCTAAGTTTTATGCCTACTATTGTGCCCATGTTTTCTTCCAATTTTTCATCCATGTTTGAGTCCTATTTTGTGTTCAAGTTTGTATGAACTATTGCATCTACTTTTTCATCCACATTTGTTCAATTTTTCTGTCTTGTTCTGCATCTAATTATGTTGTGTCCACTCTTCATCCAAATTTACGTCTATTTTTACCCCCATTTTTTTGTTTACTTTTGCATCCATTTTCCAACACACATCATATCTTTTGCATTGATTATATTTCTTATGACATTGAAAATTATGAACAACTGATGACAATGTCAATAATTATAACGATGATGATAATGAAGATGATGACGATGACATGAATTGCGATTGTTATGATAATGACAATGATGATAAAGACGATGGGAGTTACAATGACAATGATGATGATGCTAATGACCTTGGCCATTCCTCCCAATTTTTAAATGTTATCATGGTAAAAATCATAATAATTATCTTTGGCGTCATCTTCCAAGTCATCATCATCTGATCATCATTATCATTATTTTCATCTTGGTCATAATCAAGAACAATAATGGCATGAATGATGATTATGATGTTCATGATGAAGATGACAAAAATTATGATAAAACTTATATTAGTTATGATGATGGGGATGATGACAATTATAATGACGATGATAATGGTAGTGATGTTGATGATCATCAATCATTTCTAAAAAATAAAGTGGTTATTTTTCTTTCATATATCATGTGTCCTAAGGTTGGTGATATTTCTTATGATACCTATAATTATGAACAATTGACGACAATATACAAAATCATGATGATGATGATGATCATGAAGAAGACTTGAATGGTGATTATGATGATAATGAAATGATGACAATAATGATCACATTGATGGTGGTGATGATGGCAATAATGAAGATGATGACCCTCCCTCTAAACTAGCCAGGTACCCATCATGAGACAAAAAAGTACTCTCAAGTTGAAATATTCATATAAGAAGGGATCTAGATTGATAAGCATCAATGATGATTTACATCATCATAGCCAAAATTTTCAAAATAGTAAGGCCTTGACTAACAAGTTTATCTCTCCATTAGATCAGAGCACAATGTTGGGAGGCATAAATTTCGACACCACTGCCTTTCAAGGCACTTACCCCACCAAGATGTTTACCAGGTATGTCCTCACATGATCATTTCCTAATCCACTATCATAATATTTGACACCAGAAAATGTCAATCCTCATGACTATTCTTATCTTGGATTAATGTACTTGACTTATGGCAATTAGTCCTAGTCAATGTCCAACTTCTCAAAGAATATTGGTCCCAGAATATTGGTCCCTACTAGTGCCTTTACTAGGCTTACGATTGTTAATCCTAGCCATAGTACATGACACATGGATAACATGGTGTCTACCCTCACTCCCTCTCAACCAGGGAGGAAACATCCACAAGCATAAGATTTTCTCAAGAATACCCATCATTTTCGTAGAGAATAACATCATTAATTTGTTTTCATCACATGACGACTTTATGATTAAGCATTCATAGATTTGTGGCAAAATATTTCCCCTTTTGTATTTGTGATGAAATACAATAAAAAAGTGAAAGCCAAAATCATTAAACATACACTATATTGATTTATCTGAGTCTAAACTCTAAGGTTGAAGTGAAAATTCATGTAAATCTTATATCTATGAGTTGTGCCAAACTTATGAAAACCTTATTCCCTAAGTCCTATATATAAGAAAATGAAAAAGAAAGAAAAATAAGGGCCAATAAATGGTAACTCATGTATTCACTCCCTCTTTGGAAAATATATGAATATATACACTCCTAGTCACACTTGATCACATGTATGTGATGGTTAAATCATGAATTCTTCTTTTCTCCTTGCATTTTCACTTCATCATTTAAGCACCTAATTGAGGATCTAAGGAATGTTTGTTTCCTAAGGCTTTCATGTCTACTCTTGGTTTACTTATGTCACACTACTGTCAATTTATGTGACAGAGTGAAATACATAAGTTTGTGGAGTTATTATAGAGGTGTATTGAGTTCGTAACCACACACACATGTATTACATCTCATTGATCCACATGTGTGGGTTGGAAACTCATTTCTTGACAACTTTAATGGAGACTACTTTGTGGCGTTAATGGTATAGCTTACAAAATATCTTGTTAAACATTTCGATTCATTCTTTCTTTTCCTCGAGACACTTATAATATTGAAGTCACTCCCAACAATCCATGGAGATGGGGAGTATAAATTACTTGTGCTAGAAATAGAATTGAGAAATAGAGGTTTTCCATTTGCGATATTGGAGTCATAGACATTGGATACATGGTAGTAGTCCTCAATGTCAATTAACTAAAATTGTATTGTCATAATGTGAAAAGAGGTAAACATATTGGTAACCTTGATGTCTTAATCATTTCAAATAATAACCATTCCACCCAAGTATCTCTAAGCATCAATCACTACTACTTGGAAATTCCTCCCCCATTTTCTAATTATATGAGGTTGAACCTCACTTAATATTTTTGCTTCTTATATCAACATTATTTATGGGTGCTTTGCATACCATTTTTCTTTTAGGAGTTTGTTTTCGCTTACTATTGACGCCCCTCATGTTCCAAGACTATTTTCATCAAAAATTTACATAGAAAGAAAGTATAAAGTGACTAAAAAGAAACATGTCTCAAGATTTAAGTGCTTGGACAATTCCACTTCATGACTCCTATATTTCCTTAACCTGGGACCAAATGGTGAACTTGATGGCCTTAAGGGAAATTGATCAATGAAAATCTAAAAAAGAGGTGATTTTTGACTTTATCACATACAATTTAATATACTAAAAAAAATATCCATAACAATTTCATCAATCAATGAATCATTAAAAAAAATATCCAAAACAATTTCATCAAGCAAAGAATCATTGCATTATAAAATACAATCTATAAACATTTTGGGAAAGTTTTGCTAAAACATGCTTAAAAATCAGCATATCTAATATTAATATTTAACAATAATATGGACAATAACACATTTTGATAAATTAAATAACATATTATCAAGCCTAAAAAATGTCACTAACTGAAAACTACAAAGCATGCAACTAATGGAAGTGACCACTCAAGGCCACCACAAGACAATTAATCTATTAAGACCAAGATTAATGCGGACAAAGATCTATAAAGGACAAAGGAAAACCTATTTTAACTTTATTGTTTTATTAGCCTGGTTCAAGATGAACATTTCAAGATATCATGAAGAACATAATTAGTTTTATTGCATTAAGAAAACCCAAGCACATTCTATAACTTAGCAAGAAAGAGATGTATAACACCCATCTCAGCAACACGACACATGACATTAAGTTACTTTACTATATATAATTTAAACTCCTATCATAAAATCACAAATTTAGCATGAATGGAATGTTTAAAATCCATTTTTATAAAAACAAAATATAATTTTTCTTATAGAAAAATATACCAAAAACTAAATATATTTTTCTAGAAAAAAAAATACTAAAACTAAATATATATTTAAAAAAAAACTAAAACATAAGCAAACTAGAATTTGAATTTGACATTCTTGGTCACTTTCGGAAACATATGGTGGAATGTAATCTCTTTATCCTCATATTTAGCTTTTTCCTAAAAAATAAAAGCATACAAAAGTGGGAAAGAGCCATAAAGCATGGGGAAGCTTTTTCCTAAGCACAAAAGCATCTAAAAAGTGGAAAATTCCTTTTTTATATGAGGAAACATTATTCACCCAAAAGATTTTTCCCAAATTGAACTAATGAGGAATTTTGGAAATCTTCATAGCCTCCACTTTCCTATATATTAGAGGCTTGGCCATTGAAAAAATGATGGGAATTTTGTATTGTCACGCTCTTGAGATCTGTCTTGAGAGGGAGAGTTTTGGAGCTATGAGTTGGGGGAGGTGATGTTGCAACTATATCTAATTGTTGTAACTTTCCTCCAACTCCTTTATTCATATAGATCAGTTGTTATTCATTCCATATGTTTCTATTCATTCTTTACTTCTATTTAACTAATGTATGCATGGGTTTTTGGTTTATATTTATTTATTCAATAATATCTATATGTTTTTTATAGTTTTGATTATTAAGATATTATGTTGTGAAGGTTGCTTTATTCTCTCTCTTATGTGTAGGACCAAGCTTTGGAGCTAGCTAGGAGCGCTTGTTGGCTATACGAAAAACTCCAAGAAGACCTGCATGCGAGGACTCACAAGAATCCATTCTCTTTTTCTTAATCTATACTCTACATCTTGATCTACTAAGAATCATAAACCTTAGAACAACCTTTCTCTTAATTGGTTTGTCCTAGGTTTCTGAGATAAACTGAGAGGGTTTTGTTTTCATCTAACCATGCATTAAATCCTACAGCAAAATGATATTTAGAAAATTTAATATATTTCACTATGTAAATGAACTTAGTAAAATGAACCCATAGAGGTGGTCATAAATGGAAATAAAAGTAAAACTCTAAACAAGAAGCCAAAAGTGGATTTAACCATGGATGAAAAATTGGGAGTAGAATTGGATGTTAAACTAGCCATCAAAACAATATGCAAACAATGACACAAAAAGGTTTTTAAAGTAAAATTAAAAAAGGGTGCAACACTAGACACAAAGAAGGGAACAAAATAGGGCATATGAAAGGATACCGAATTGGGTGCAAACAAGAATGCAAAAATGGACACCAAAATGAGGATGCAAAGAATGGTGTAAAATTAGGATGCAAAAAGGATGTAAGAAAAGACACAAAACAAGATGCAAAATGGGACTAAAAAATGGTGAAACCAAGGATGTCAAAGATGATGCATAACTAGATGAAAATTCCAACTAAAATCTAGGTGCAAAATGAGATGCAAATGTGGACACAAAATGTGGCAGAAAAAAGGATGCAAATTTGGAAGCCAAAAATGATGAAAAACTAGATACCAAAAAGGATGCAAATTTGGACATAAAAAATGGTGCAAAATTGGACACAAAAGAAGAAAAAATGGTGCAAAAATGGGCATAAAAATGCCTCAATTTTGGATGCGAATTGAGATGCAACATTGGATGTAAAATGATGCAACAAATCTTTCAAAACTTGGTGCAAAAACAAATGCAAAAGTAGACGAAAAAATGGCTCAAAAGAGAACGTAACAATAGACACAAAATGGGATGCAATATATGGTTCAACATAGGATGCAAATTTAGATGCTCAAAAGGATGAAAAATTGGATGCAAGAAATGGTGTTAAAAATGATGCTAAATTGGATGCAACAAATGATGCAAAATTAAATGCAAAATATGGTGCAAAATAGGATGCAAAAAAGGGAGATAAATAAAATGCAAAAGTGGATGCAAAAAATGGTGCAAAAATGCATGCGAAATTTGGCACTAAATCAGATTCAACATATGGTGCAAAATTGGATGGAAAAGATGGTGTAAAAAAAGGCAGAAAAATTGGCACAAAAATAGATGTAAAAATAAGTACAAAATTAGAAGCAAAAGATGGCATAAGACCAGATGCAAAAATTGGCACAAATTTGATGTAAAAAAAGGCGCTAAATAAGATGTCAAAGATGGTGTAAAAATCGATGCAAATTATGACACAAAAATAGAAGCAAAGAATTCCACAAAAGAGGAAACAAAAAATGATGCAAAAATAGATGCAAAAAAAGGCACAAAACTAGAAGCAAAACCTGTTGTAAAACCAAATGAAAATCTTGGTGCAAAATATGATGCAGAAAATGATGGAAAATTTGGCGTAAAAAAGATGCAAAATTTGGTGCAAAAAATGACGCTTTAAAAATTGTACAATAGAGCCAGATTTAGCGCGAGGTTGCTCATCCCAATTGAGAAAAAAATGCACTACAATCTGGTGCTAAATCTGGCGCAAATTGCCTGTTTTGTTGTAGTGTATTGATCGTGTGTAGGTAAAGGTGAGTCACTTTGAAGATAGGTTGGTATCATAAAGTAGTGTGCTAGGAAGGTGTGAATACATATGTATTAAGTGCTTGTTTGGTAAGTTATTTTCTGATTATTTTCAGACTTGTGTTTGGAGTGATTATAATTGCTATGGACTATTGTTGAACGTTGTGGATCGGGAGTTGGATAGTTGTTTACTGGTGTTTGTTTAACCCTACTCGATGGCCTATGTGTTGAACCCTATGCTAGATGATTTAGATCTATGTGTTCGGCATTCTCTCTTTGTTGATTAAAGTGAAGGTGTTATTTAAAATTTCTATTGTGAAATTGTCACCCCCGGTGACTGCCAAGGGAAGTTGTGGTGCCAAGTCAATGAGTTTAATGAGTGGGAAATATTTTCTTGAGCATTTTTTTACAATGATATTTTTATAATACTTTTTCAAAGAGTCCATTTGGAAGTATTTTTGGGTCGGGTAATATTTTTTATTCAGGTAGCATTTTTGAGTGAGAAGAATTATTTGATAAATAAAATGATTTGATGACAATGAATATTAGTAGCTGCAGTATATTCCAGATGATCCTCCAATTGAAGAGTTACCGGCTGATTATGAGAAAATGTGTAACCAATTGAATGAGCAATTTGTTGTAGATCCAGATAATGACCAAAGCCATGACCAAGACAATATGAGATTGAGAGCGCAACAAAAAAAAACAAGGACAAAAGGGTATGTTCAAGGGAACAAACCATTCTTATCCAAAGCAGTCCTTTGAATAAGACTTAAAATCATTTGATGATGGAAGTAAATTTTCTGAAAAGGTTGAAATGAATTGGCATCATGTTATTTGTAACAAAGAGAAATATCCAGTGTTCATGATATGGAGTAAAATGAAGAACAAGAAAAAAGTTTGCAGAAACAAGCTCAAGAAAAAGTTTTGTCAATACACTTTAGTAAACAAAGTGAAATGAAATATTTGAGTCATGTTTGTAACCTTCGCTGAGACTTAGACCAACAGACAAGTTAACATCTAGGTCGTGATAAGGGATATTTGTTAGAATAATAATCACAACAATATTCATTAGTCGGTGTAGTACAAGTTCTAGATTGTCAATAATTTATAGTTAGCTTGAGTCGGTGGCCGTCGATAAAATCACTGTAGATTTTATGGAAGATTTTATGTAAAATTGTTGTATGTTAAATGCAACTATCAAAGATTTGTGTTGAATCTTCATTTCTGACAAGGAATGGAAGCTCTAATATGTAAACGATTTCCAGCAGCAAACATTCACAAAACCAATCCTCTTCAACACACAGTCATAGGGTTTTACACTTGGAGATTTAACTCCTACTTATCTTATGCATATTGAATGAGATTCATCATCATAAATGTAATTTTTTTGTGTGTTAATTAGTTGGATTTGAGATTTAGTCCAGCTAATATACCTCCTACATTGGTATTTGGTTGTATTATTTATCAACTAGTTGATTGTATAGTTAAGATAGAATTTCTATCTTGAATCAATACTTGTTGTTTTTATATCTGATATTTAATAAACTGCTATAGAGTTTTGCTATCCAAACTAGCTTCTCACTTTGGTATCAGAGAACCTATTTAAACTAATTCCCTTTTGGGGGGCCCACAGGTATAGAGAGAATGTAATTTGTTGCAGGGAGAATGTTGGCTTTGATACCACTTGTTGGAGTCACCGTTGCCGTTACACCAAAACCCGCAGGTGTTAGTAAACAGACACGTCGCTGGATTTAAGCACATGCCATGAAACACATGGGGAGCATAGACCTTCTACACCGCCATTAACAGGGAGCCACCAGCATGTTAGTTTATATATGGAAGTGTGAATTGTTTGTCAGTAAAACCTATAGAAATAAGAGGGTTTTTTGCAAGGTTGTGGATACTATCGATAGTGCGCTTTCAATAGGCGGATGTCATTGATGTGGGGTCTCTTTGAGTTGAGATTTAAGCATACTATCGATTGAAGGTTGTTTCCATTGAAGAACTATGGATCCACGTCAGCAAGCAGATGAAAGTCACATCACGTGAGATCTATTGTCATTGATCTAGTCAATTCTCAGGATGAGGATCAATTCGTTGGATGGTTCAGACAGACTTTGGTCTTACACTAAAATAAATTTTAAAAATGCAGTTTTTGCTATTTGATGGGATTTTAACGTTGAAGTGTTATTGCAGGGGTGATCTCTAGGTTTTCTAGATGCTTTTATTCAATGTTTATTAGTTTGAAGTTTTTTTAAGTAGGATTTGTTTTCAAGTGTAATTTTTTTGGAGTTTTTTTTTGGATTTATGACGAGAAATTATTGGAAAAATTTGTAGTGAAATCTTGATTTGTGTTGTTTAAATTGGTTATTTGACTACATGTATGAATTCAGCGCTTTGGAAAATTGAAAAACCACTGGGCACTTCAATTGTGCAGAGTTCGTCCATCTAAATTATAATTTCAATAAATCCCTCCCAATTTCTAAACAAATTAAATCCAAAAATAAACCCTTTTTTTTCAAAAAATAATTATTATAAAAATAATCTACTAAACTTGGTATTTAGCTTTGTCGATTTCATTGCCCAATTGAATTCAAAGTCTACTCTCTTCCCATGAATGAGTGAATAGCAGTTATGACATACTATAATTCCCTCAATATTCAAGTTCCCACTATGAACAATCCAAATTGAAATTAAAGAACACTAAAAAGTTCGCTAGGAGGGATGTATGAAGGGATATACAAGTAATAAAAACCCGAAAGGGATCTCTAACTCAGCTCTACTCATCTCCCTCATATTGCCGTATATATCAACTCCCACTATCTCAAGTAATTTATTCATGTGAGTGAGTGATGTTGTGTGGCTGTTATTTTGGTGTTCTGCTTAGAAGTGTTTTTATTCTCCGTTGAACGATAGGATCTTTGAACATTGAAAGATCATGGCCAGAGGAGACGGCTTTAATTGGTGCGTGAAGAGACAAACCAGCAGTGAGGAAAATAAGACATGTTCTAATGTTGTGAATCGTCTTTAACTTTATAAGGAGGTAACATACAATATAAATTGCGTTAACGTTGTTCAACGAAGAAACCAACTGTATTAGCATTGTTCAAGGAAGAAACCATTATATAGAAAAGGACAGTTTAAGGACGTCACTGGTAATTAGGTTTGTATTTACGTTATTGCTAACATGCTGGCTACATTATTGTTCAACAAGTTGTTGGTGCAAATGACGATAGAAACCAACATAGAAATTATGGGCTGCAACTAAATTTAGTTAGCATGTGACAATAAAGACTAAGAAGTATATGAAAACTCTTTCATGCAAATATAAATGGAAAGGCTCTTCTGGTGAGTACGTGCAAGTCATTCAAGTTCTCGAATGGGTTTAATAAAGAAAAACGAAATCCCATGCAAATTAAACACTAAGTTATCTCGAAATGTGTTGGAATTAATAGCTTATAATATACAAAGTAATATGAAGCAAGAATACAGGGACTAAGAAACTCTTGATGGAAAAAATATATTATATTATCCCATTTCCCAATGTTATATTTTGAGTATAAATGGTCTCATGTATACTAATCGGTGACTTTAATGATTTAATTAGTTTAATGAATTTTATAATTAAATTAAATGTTTATTTTTAACTTTCTTTACTTAATGTATGGGAAGTAGATTCATTGTAAGACACTTGCACTTAATGAGTATTTGTGATTTCAATATATATTACTTAACTCTTTTTAGATTGGTCTTCTCTTTATCTTCATTTTCAATTCTCTTTGTTTTCACTGGTTTTGGTATTTATTTTGGGTATTCTATGATTTTTGGACTTTCTAGATTCTTTATCCATGATCTTCTTCAATTTTCATCATCTTGTGCCTAAAAAAAAAAAAAAACAATTTCACTACCCCACAACAACATCAATCATCTTAGTCTTTTTTTATTAACATGTAATCATTACACCAATCGGTTTTTGCAATAGCTTACACTTAATTGTCACAATCCTCGAGAGGTCGAATGTTTTTTGCTTACCACAAAGAACACATCACATCAAGTGACTTCTATGGTTTTACATATGAAAAGAAACACATCACATTATGTGATTTATGTAGTTTCTTCCTACAACAACCACTAGTGGTTTCAGCCATGAACCTTCTTTTTTCCCTTGCATGTTAACAAAATACCTGCATGTTCACATAATCATTTCTTCTTTGTATATTCATCATTCATTTTACCATGTCACCACATCAATTTGTCTATTGTCTTCTTTCATCGTACTACTCTCTTAACTAGCACATCATTTTCTATCTCTGTTGCTACATCATTCTTTCTTTCGCCATATTCTATCTTAATTCTCTTTATTGTTACATCTTTTTCTTTCATCATTCTCTTTGTTGCTACATTGTTATTTTTGGAAACAACTTAGTTCATCATGCCACTATATTTGTTGCTACATAATTATCACTATCACCATATTCTTTCATGCTATTGATCTTTTTATGTCATTATCTTTTTTGTTTCGTATCTTTATCACCATCTTCTATCATTGTCATGTAATAATGTGATGGAGTCTCCTTCTTCCTTTTTATACCTATATATTATTTTTTCCTTCTTCCTTAAAATAATTGATAATCAATCACCATATAAAAGGAAATACATCTACTAAGATATACGTTTTCCAACCATTGTATTCATAAATTTATTAGAAATCCTTATCAACTACTTGGTCCCAACCTTTTCATATTATTTAAACCTTCTAAGGATAATCCATCTCACTTTCCCCCCTTAAACAAGGATTAAATTTCTCAGATTTCACATCAAGCTAGCATAAAAGTATGAGACACCCTCACATATATCCATAATTGATGTTAATCAAATGTATTGCAGTATTACTTCCAGACATATGCTAATAAGATGTAGTTGTAGTGCTACTTCCCATGTCAGAAAACTTCTTTACAACAACCCATACATTGATGTTAATTAATTGTTGTTGTAGTTTTACTTTTCATGTCTCAAAGTTTCTACGATTAACCTTCTCCATATTTTATTGTATGTGTTTTTAGTTTACATTTTCAGAGTACAAACTCTCTTTATATCTAAATTTCACAACAAAAAATATGTATGGGTTGATTCCCTCATAATTGTCTACTTCCTAGATGATTTGAAGAGCATTATCTGCACCATTGGTCTACTTATGCTCTTTAATATCGAAAATTTCTTCCTTGAACATAAATTTCTCCTACATGTTATAAAATAAGATTATCTATTGTTGGTTGACAAATAAATGTTGTGAAATTCAGCCCATTAACTGGTAGCTCAGTACCATGTACAATTGTTTCCTCTGTCTGAAATTTGTCATGTAGCAACAAATAACATAATTTTTTTCACTAATATGACAACACATTTTGGCTCATTGGTTTTTTTATTTTCTCATCTAGATAATACATTTATTTAAATTGTCTTTATAGAGACAATTTTTTAAGACTATAATTTGAGGCAATCACTTAAAGAGAATATTGAAGATAATTTACAAGTTTTTTTTGGTCTCAAATTAATACAATTTGTTAAAAAATTGTCTTAAATATTGTCTTAAAACACCCCTAGATGTAATCTCATAATATATAATCTTAGAAATATTTAAAATATTTAAATTGAGCAAATTAATTATATATTCAACATATTTTTTTATCCATCTTAATTCTGGATCTATCAAGCATAGGAAGGGATCAAATTTCTTGAGACTCACACATTTCCTCATGTTTTACATTCAAAAAAGAGATTCGCAACTTGAGACAGTTGATGCCTTTCTACTCTTCATAGATCTGGGGTTGAAATAGATCTAGACTTGTTTATTTTTTAAAAGATTTTCAATATATTAGGGTTAAGATAAATACTTATCAATTTAATTTTGATATATCTGAATTGATCATTAAACCAACGATACATTAATGCTAATTGTTGAGGTTGTGGTTTAAGTTTTTTTTTTGTTTGGACAAAATTTAATATCGAAAGTTTAAAGTACAAACAAAAGTTTTAGGCCTTACAGAATCCATTGTTTCTTAGAAGCCAGTCTTGCTTCGTGATATTCATAAACAAGTACTCTGGCTTAGAACTATTTGTAATTCCAACTATTTCATACAGTGATGAAAATATATTTGTCACTCGAATAACTCAGAGAGAATTTGATGATATCAAGCGTGAAATTGAGTATGAGCGCTTTTTTTAATCATAGTCAACCAATAGTCAACAAATTCTGCTTAATCTGAATAAAGTTTTAAAATTTGTCCCCATAAGCACTTGTACAACTAGATCTATGACACAGGGATCACATTAGCGGTGAGCTTAAGTCGATTGTAGATTCTTGGAATATTCCGGGATCCGGCGGACATGGTCGCGGTCAAAACAATGACCACGCCCATGTCTATCAGATCCCGGAATATTCCGAGAATCTGATGTCGACTTAAGGATGGCCTCACATTAGACATGTAACATTGATATAATGATGCAGTGGTCAATTGTTCCTACCAGTTCAGAGTAAATACTGGAGTGCGCAGCTAAGCAAACCTGTTTTGCGCAGAGCCCTACACCTCATTATTTAACAAATTCCACAAAATTCAAGTTTAATCTTTATGTCGAGGGATCTTTGGCAAAGGCACCTGGAGTTTAATCATCAGGAAGGACATCGACTTCGTGGTTTGGCTGCGTAGAGGGTGTATTGGCTGTAATAGTTGGGTGGAGGGTGTATTGGTTGTAACATAGGCTTAGATATTTGGCACAACCTTACAAAATTCCGCCACTATTTTCTATCATTCCTCTCTTGGAAATTGGGTTTTGGTCACCACATTGCCATTGGACAGGAATACATCCGGGGTCTTGATGATCTTGACAATATCATGGTTTCCCTCCTTCATGGACTAAACAACACTGCCATTTTTTCTGGCAAAAAACCATTTTGACTTGGCATAACAGATGCCACATTTGGAAATTATTTGAGGAGCGGGGACTTATTGGATAGAATACAGAGGAATGGGAAAAGCTACACTCACAGCTATAACTCGCTAGAATCTGCAGAGATGATGAAAGAGATTCAATTGTATGGAAGGGAAAAATGAAGGGCGACAACATAATGTTGGCGGATACATATCACTTTCTTGCAGTCGAGACACCATACATCCTGAGATATGATAGTTTTTTAAATTCTGGAATTCTTACATTGCTTCAAAAATCACACTTTTTCTCTGGTTAGTCTGGCGAAATAAAAATTTGACATGGGCAAACCTCAAGAAAAGAAATTGGTCTAGTTGTGGGATATGCATTCTTTGCAAGAGTGCGGAAGACGATAATTTACACATTTTAATTACGTGCCTTGTTGCTTCTAAAATGTGGCAAAATCTGGCTGCCATTTTTCGTTTCCAAGTCTCACACTTCACCGGCATTTCTAACTGCCTTTAATGGTGGAGTCAGCAGTCACCTAGCGCTACATTCCACCTATTTTATTTTGGGAGATCTAGAGGCGGAGAAATAACATTATCTTCAATAACTACAGAGAAAATAGTGTTTTGGTGATGGAGAGAATCAGAACCACACTCTACTAGACTACAAATTGGCACGGGCACTAAAAAATCCAAAAAATCACAAACAGGCCCAGAGTTCATATACCCAGCTGGGTTTTTTTATGGTGCATCACAAAGCAGCAGATGCGGATGTGGTTTCTTGATCTAATATTCACCTGAGAAGGCATTTCATGTTCACTGGTGTGTGGGTATAGGAACTAATACAAAGGCCATAGCATTATGGGGCCTACTCTGGTTCACTAATTTCTTGAATATTCCTACTATCCACATATTCGAAGATTCCAAGATCATCATTGATTGTTTCCGTGGCTAGGTTACTATATTCAAGCTCTCACTACAAGGTTGGTTACAACAAATTACATCTCTTTGGAATTCTCAACATCTCTCTTCGATTCAACATATTGCAAGAGAGTTCAATCATGCTGGGGATAGTCTCTCCAAGAAAGGCTTACTGAACCTGGATGGACTACACATTGAGATCAAGATGGGAGACACATGCATGGAGGCTGGGGTGCTGCCACTGACAGGATAAAACTACTCACCCTGACTTACTTCTTTTTTTATTATCAGATGGACCTTCTCTGTCTATTTTTTTCTACTAATACTATTTGCCCTATTTCTGAAGAAGTTTTCTGGAATCTTTAGATTTTTCTGTTATCTTCTAAATTATACATACCCTATACTATCTATATAGACTGGTTATATAGATGATTGTATGTATGACAGTTGACTATAGATCAACACCTGTTACTATTACTGATAACATTACTGTATTCGGAGCTTCCCAATAAAGAAAATGTATCTTTTCTGATAGTCAATATATAGCTTTTTTCATACTCTCGAAAAAAAATTCTGCTTACTCTGTCCAAAAAAGTTTGGAAATTTGACCCAGAAGCACTCGTGAAACCAGATCTATGACGCAGGGATCACATTAGAGATGTAACATTGAGATAATGATGTGATGGTCGACTGTTCCTACCAGTTCAGAGTGAATATTGGATTGCGCGGAGGGTACACCTCATTATTTAACAAATTCCACAAAATTTGAATTCCAACTTTATATACCGAATTCCAGTTCCAACTTCATAACTATGATTTGAAGAGGTATCAGGGTCACTTATCATTATCATTAGATAAAAATCAAACTTTGAATTAAATGAAGGAGTTGCAGCTCACAGGTGTGTACAGCACCTAGGAGACTGCACTCAAACAAAGAGGAGACTCTCTCTTGTTCACTCTACATTACATCAAATGAATATTACAATATTAAATACATCACTGAAAAATAGGTAGTTGTTAACAACCTCCTAAACTCTAGGAACAAATCCTAAACTAAGGAGATGCGTTACAACCATATAACCATTTCTCCATTATTTTTAACTCCCTCCCGTAATGGAGAAAGGGTTATTCTGCACTCCTAACATCCCTCTAAATAATTCAAACTTTACTCGCCCTAGAGGCTTAGTAAAAATATCAGCTAAATTATCACAAGTGTTACAATACTCCACACATATTTCTTTTGACTGTATCTTTTCTCGAACAAAATGAAACTGAGTGTCAATATGTTTAGTATTTTTATGGAAAACTAGATTGTATGCAAGCTTTATTGTGCTTTGGTTGTCAGTTCTGATGCTGGTTTCTTCTTTCTGTCCTTCGCCTACATCGCTAAGCAATCTCCTCAACTAGATGGCTTCGCATGTAGCTGCACACAATGCCTGGTACTCAGCTTCACATGATGATAATGCTACAGTACTTTGCTTTTTTCTACTCCACGAAATAACCCCGGATCCAATGCTAAATGCGTAACCTGTGATAGATCTATGATCATCCAGGTCACCTGCCCAATCAGAATCTGAATAACCTGCTAAAGTAACATCAGAAATGTCAGTGTATAAAATACCATAATTACAAGTACCAGTAAGGTACCTCAACACACATTTTGCTACAATCCAGTGACTTTCAAGTGGTTTGAACATAAACTGGCTCAGCACACTGATAGAATATGCTAGATCAGGTCTAGTTGTCATGAGATATATCAAACTTCCCACTAGCTGTCTATACAAAGTGGCATCCACCTGTTTTGTGCCATCATCACTGCTTAACTTGAGATTCTGCTGCAATGGTGTTGTTGCTATTTTACACTGTTCCATTCTGAATCTTTCCAACAGGGTTCTGGCATACTTTCCTTGAGTTAGAAAAGTTTGACCAGAATCTTTCCACACCTCCAAACCTAGGCAATAATGAAGATCTCCAAGGTCTTTCATTTCAAATACCTGTGACATTTTCTTCTTGATTTATTTGATCAAATTATTTGCATTTCCTATTATAATCATGTCATCCACATACAAAGAAATCAAAATGATTTGCCTCTGTTTATTTATCTTGGTATACAGGTTTGGGTCGTTGAGGCTCCTATGAAAACCATGCTGTATAAAAAATGAATCTATTTTCTCATACCATGACGTGGGTGCTTGTTTGAGACCATAAAGTGCCTTATGCAATTTACACACTAAATGCTCCTGCCCCTTTTTCACAAAACCAGGAGGTTGTACTAAATAAATTTCTTCCTTTAATTCTCCATTCAGAAATGCAGACTTAACATCTAGCTGGTGTAGCTTCCATTTATGTTTTGTTGCTAAAGAAATTACCATTCTAATTGTATTTAATTTAGCTACAGGGGCAAAGGTGTCATCGAAATCTATTCCTTCTTGTTGTGAGTAACCTTTTGCTACCAGTCTAGCTTTGAATTTTTCCACACTCCCATCTGCATTTATGTTAGTTTTATACAGCCACTTGCATCCTATAGGGATTTTTCCTTCAGGCAACTCAACTAAATCCCAAGTATGGTTTCTATATATTGATTCAATTTCCTCATGCATTGCAGCCCTCCATTCATCTGATTTACTTGCTTCTTCATAGTTTGAAGGTTCTACAATGTTTAAAATTTTGGACATTAAAGCATAGCCTTTCAATCTTTCAGGTAGTCTAGTCTTCCTACCTGATCTTCTAGGTAGAGGACTTACCTCAACTCTATCTGTTTCAGTGCTTTCCGGACCTGCATCATCACTTATTACACTATCTGCTGCTACTTCCTGTTTCTGCTCCTACTCCTGCTCTTCATCTTCGTCACTGTTCATCTCTATCAGCAGTGGAATGTGGTTGTCACTATTAGAGTCTTCCTTTCCATCTTCAGTCTGTTCATGAAAAATAACATCTCTGCTTGCAAAAACTTTATGAGTCACAGGATTATATAACTTGTATGCCTTATACTTTGTGCCATATCCTACAAATATACATTTCAAGGCTTTGGGGTCTAACTTCTTTCTATCTGCTTTTGGTATATGAGCATAAGCTTTAGATCCAAATATTCTTAGATGACTAACTGCTGGTTTGAGTCCAAACAATGCTTCAAAGGGGGTTTTGAAGCCTAGACATTTAGTAGGACTCCTATTCTTTAAATAAACAGCAGTATTAATGGCTTCTGCCCAAACACCATTCGATAGACCTTTACCTTGAAGCATACTTCTCGCGCACTCCACAAGAGTTCTGTTCTTGCGTTCTACTACTCCATTCTGCTGTGGAGTGTGTGGCATTGTGAATTGCTGCATAATCCCATGCTGCTTGCAGAAGTTCATGAACTCTCGTAACCTGTATTCTCCCCCTTGGTCTGAGCGGAGAATCTTCATCCTTTTTCCTATTTGGTTCTCTATCATAGATTTGAACTCTTTAAAGTACCGAAAGGCTTGACTCTTTTTACTTAAAAAATACACCCATGAAAACCTAGTGCAATCATCTGTAAACAGCAGAAAATAATATGCACCTCCTAGGGACCTAGTTTGCATAGGTCCACAAATATCTGTATGCACTAGTTCTAGGATGTCTCTTTCCTTTCTGTTGACATGCAAAGGGAACTCTTCTCTAGGCATTTTCCTTAATGCACATCCATCACATTCCAGCTTGACATTATGAAAAGCAGGGAGTCCATCGACCATACCTTTCTTCTGAAGTAAGATGAGGTCTTGCAAATTGAGATTTCCAAATCTCTGATGCCAGAGATTTTCGACTGTTGATCCAGCTACAACCATTGCTTGTCGTGGCATACTCTTTGCATCCAATCTGTACAAATTCCCCACGCGCACTCCTGTTGCAACTTTTTCCATCTGGATATCCTTAATGACACAACCATTCTTAAAGAATTGCACCTGCATGTCCTGGTCTATAATCATTGAGACAAAGATCAAGTTTCTCTTAATTCCTGGAACATATAATACATTTTTAAGATGTTTAATGTCGCCACTAGGTAGCTTCACAGGAATATCTCCATATCCTTTGATCTCATACCCACTGTCATCTCCTAGATAAATTTTTGATCCGCATGCAGATTCTTCAAGAAATTCAAAACAGTCCTTCTTACCGGTCATATGTGAGGATGCACCAGAGTCGACATACCATATGTCGTCCCCATCTCGCTTTGATGCTAAAAGAGCACAATCGACTGCAAATAGTCGAAGATCATGGCTATGGTCCTCCTATTCTCCAGCAAAACAGCCCTGATGTTTCCTCTGTTTTCCTTTTCTTTCATCCGCCTACCTCTTATAGCATTCTTTAATCTGATGACCAGGTTTCCCACAATAAAAACATCTCTTAACATAATTATCAGTCATACCTCTGAATGATCTCTTTTGAAAAGTGTTGGCTCCCTTTTGCTGTTGCTGCTGCGGTTGCTGGTGCTGATGTTGGTGCTGATGCTGTTTTCCTCTGTACTGTCGCTTCTTCGCCATCAGAGCTAGATCATTTCTCTGAGTTTTCAGATTCTATCGTCGCTCCTCCTCCTGGAGCAGAATCGCTGTCAACTCATCAAATGAAGGGGCTTTCTCCCTCACTGACAGTCCTGTGATGAATGTCTCGTATTCATCAGTCATTCTATTCAATGTGAGTGTAACTAGATCTGAGTCGAACACCTTTTCTCCAATAGCTCCCAGTTTGTCTCTCAGATCCTTGACTCTGGCCATGAATCCACCAACGGACTCATTCTCGTCCATCTTCAATGCAAACAACTTTCCCTTGAGTGCCAGAACACAATTTGTATTATGTGTCTCGTACAGGTTCTTGATCGTTGTCCATATATCAACGACTGACTTGGAATCTCTGATATGTGGGATAATATTGTCCTTAACGGACATCTTCAGTATAATTTTTGCTTTCGTTTCTCTTTTATCCCATTCTTGTTCTCGGGTCGCTGTTCCAGATCTCGGCTCATTTCTCTCAACGACCGCCCATGCATTTACGATCTCCAGCAAAGTTTGCATTTTGAATTTCCAGTTGGAGAAATTCGTTCCATCGAGTTTTCCAGACTTGTGGAGGTATGATTCTATATTGTTGTTCATTTTTGCCCAACTGAACACTCTAATCAGCCACCACCGGGCAAGTCCGATCTACTACCACCGAACAGATCAGGGACTTCATTGTGCCACCACCGGGCAAGTCCGATCTGCTGCCACCGAACAGATCAGGGACTTCACTGTGCCACCACCGGGCAAAATCGATCTGCTACCACCGAACAAATCAACAAACAAGCTCCAACACGCCACCACCGGGCAAAGGCGATCTCCTTCCACCGAACAGATCGAGGAGCTGCACTATGCCACCACCGGTAAAAAACCGATTTGCTTCCACTGTGAAGATCATAGACCTCTGATTCGCCACCACAGGGCAGGTCCAATCTACTACCACCGAGCGGATGACGGAACCCCAATTCGCCACCACCGGGCAGGTCCAATCTACTACCTCTAAGCGGATCAAGGAACCTCAATTCACCACCACCGGGCAAATCAAATCTGCTGCCACCGAGCATAAATCTCCACGTGCCACCACCGAGAACTCCGATCTGCAACGAACAATTGCAGATTTCTAGAGAGAAAGAGGTTGGCTCTGTGGCGCTCTGAACAGCTACAAATCCGCGCCAATTGCAGAAAAGAAAAATTCACGGTGTCCAATTGTTCTCTCTCGAAATCTGCAATGAACGATTGCAGATTTCGAAATTGGCGTGATAGCCACTGCAATTTTGAAGCTTATCATGCTTAATGTGTAGTATGTACCATCTAAGTAAAATACATGCAATCAGATAAATTACTGTAGTGCATTACAAGATTTCAAGAATATACTATGTGTTGTCTTATTTCGGAAATTCAGGGTGACATGGATTGTGGTGCCGATGCTAAAACCAATCATTTTAGTCTGGCAGGCGAATTTTTTAATTTAAGGGTGACATTAATTCTTGCTAAACCCAATCATTTTAGTGTGGCAGGTGAATTTTTTAAAATCAGGGTGACATTGATTCTTGGTAAAACCAATCATTTTAGTGTGGCAGGGGAATTTTTTAATAGACGTGGAACATTATCTAGTGACGTGAACGGGGAAAAGCAAATCGCAGTTAGGTATCCAGACATGAGTATAATTGGAAAATATATTACAGCTGTGGATTAGACTGATGGGAATATAGAAATGTGAGACGAATGACGTTTGTTCGGATATTCTTATTTACGTCTTTTAATACATGCGGAACTATTTGCGTAGATATGTAGTTCATAGGTTGTATTCAGCCCTGAGCATTGATCGCAGTGAGGTCTAGGGCTACTCAGATCCCACAAAATTAACTTTAATTTTAATGACGTATTTAACAAAATTAACTTTAATTTTAATGATGTATTTAATGTTTTATGTGTTGTCGTGTTTTTGGAAGTGTTAATTAATTTTAACTAGTTTTACATGTGTAATGGGATTTTTTTTTGGAGTTTGTGGTATATTTTTTTTATTAGAATTTAGTGAACAAAATTTGTTGCCAAATCTTGATTTGTGTTATTTAAATTGGTTTTTTTTACTACATATAAGGATTCAACATTTTAAAAAATTTATGGGGCACTTCAATTGTGAAGAGTTCACCTATAAAACTTGTAAAGACTACTTCATTTGGAATATCTAACTGATATAAAGTTATGATTTTAGATGAGAATAAAACTAGTGTGGCAAGATAGATATAGATACCAAAATATCTTGATAAATAAGTTGATTAAATTTATATTTATATCAATTTTAAATTTACAAAGATATTATAGTATTTTTAGTAAGGCCACATTTATATTAATTTTAAGGTTGATTGTAAAGTTGTTAAAAATTTATAATGTTTAAATTGTTTAAAGTGTTGATAATTGAATCCACCATCATTTCAACAAAATTAATATTACTTTTAGATTATTTAACATTTTATAACTTTTAATTTTTTTTATGAATATAGTTCAAATGATTACATTTTTTAAAATTAGATTCATATTTATTTATAATTAATTTAGAATTAGTAAAATATAAATTATTTGAATTATATTATATTATATTTTATATACATATAGAGACTAAAAGAAATATAATAAGAAATAATACTAAGAAAATAACATTATAGATTTAATATCAAAATATTATATTTTAAAGAAAAACATGTAATGATAAGAGAATATTCATATACTTTTAAATGTATTAGGTTATATGTCAATTTTATATAAATATGAAAAAAAATACAAATATATCTGATATTAAGTAACACACTATTCAATTGTTTTATCAATATTCATTTTACTTTTGCATATATTATGTATTAAGAGCAAGTCTATGCTATTTGTGAATTTCATGTTAAATATCGAAGGAATTGCACACTTTTAACATATTGGAATGAACACTACTTAATTTTTTTAATTACCAATGTACATCTAATTCATTTTGTCTGTAAATGTATCTTGAGTCAAGAAGGATTGAATTTCTCTAGGAGAAATGTTTTTTCAACATAATTCATTTAGGAAAAGTTGTCACATCAAAATTAATATCTTTTTGAATCCATGATATATGTAGAACTAAAATAGATTTACAATGGTTGATATATAACATGTCTTAATTCCATATTGACTAGGTAATAAATGAAAGAGATAACACACATCATTTAACTATTTTGATCAACAATTTTTTTTTTTACATAAAATTATTTCATATACATATTTATATATATCAAATTGATATTGAAATATTTTAATTATTATTTATATAAAATTATTTTTTGTTCATATTAATTTTTTTACTCTATATTAAATACTAAACTATTTACACATAACCTTTTATATTATGGCCATACATTTATATTTTATTATTTTTTTTTATATATAAAATATTTATATAAATTATATTATTTAATACTCATATTTAAATATGTTATTTATAAAACACATTAAATATTTTATATACACTACTAAATAAATTATTGGAAAAAAATAAAAATAAAAAATTATAATCATTATCATTCTTTAATAGATAGGGAGGATTTAAAATTCGAAAGATTTTTTAATAGATATAGAAAATTTAAAATTCCAAAAGACAATTACAAAACTATGATTCCCCGTAACTCTCAATTTTACCTACTATTAAATAATATGTATCACATGCAGAATTTCAATCTCCAAACCAAATAAAAATTACATAATCAAATCTAAAAAATAAAATTTTTAAAATTAAAAATTAAAATAAAAATTTAAAAGATAACAATTATATTGATAGATATAAGTAGATTAGGTCTATTGATAAACTAAATTTTTAAAATTAAAAATAAAAATAAAAAATTAAAAGATAACAATTATATAGATAGATATAAGTAGATCAGGTCTATTGATAAATAAAATAGATTAGATAAATTGTGGAGATTTAATCTCTATGATATATGTAGAAATATTTATTGTAGTATATACAAATTAAGGGTTAATATTTAATTTAATGTTAGTTATATTTTTTAATTAATTAATTTTAAATTAATTAATCAAAAAAATGTCAACTGTCATATTGATATATGGTATTTATAAATCATGATATTGGATCATCGTATTGTAACAAAAGCTATTTACAAGTTAAAACTTTACATAAGTGAATGTCTATACTTAAGAATGTTGTTTAACTCATATGTTAATTGTTTTTATAATTAATAATAATAATAATAATTTAAAATAAAATTATAATTTATGTAATTTTTAAATATGGGGAATGTAACATGTATTTTGAGTAAATTATTTTGACGCTTAGTTTATTGGTAGATATATAATCTATATAATTGTGTTATTAATAATAATATTAATAAACTTAAAAATATATATAATTTATTAACCATTTTTTTTATATTTTATGTTTTGAACCGTGGTGGAGCTTTCTATAAAGAATTACAAAATATGGATGGAGTAGTTAAATTTAATGACTAACTGTCATATAATAATAATATAATTATAATTATGATTTTCAAAATTAATTTAAAATTTAATTTAATTAAAATTTTAATATATCACAAAAATAAAATAAAAAACTTTCTACATAATATTATTTATAATCAAAGTAAATTAAAATAAATATACCAGCTACATCATTGTTAAATTAAGATAATTATATTTATTATTATTATTTTATAAAGTTAGTCATTTTGTATTAAGTCAAATGAGGATTATCTAGACCAAAGAATCTCACCCAATACTTTATCAACTAGGAACATAAGTTCAAACTCTTGAAGTGGCACCTAGTCTAGCTAAAGCATCTTTTAAATAAGAACTTATAAAACTAATGTAGTTGTCATACCTTGACATATATTGAGATGAGAAAACAAAAAAACTACTAGTAGCACAAGCAAAAACACTAGTGAGTCATAGACATTGGGTAAAATCACTGAGGATAAAGAGATGTTTGCTTCTCTCCGAGATATTGGGTTATCTACAAAGAATGGTCAATTGGAAACATCCTCCAGACAATAATTACATTTTCGTATAATTAAAATTAGACTTCATTAATGATAGAAGATAACATGGTTCAAATTAAGCAGAGACACATGGTATGGAGATTTATAAAGCTCACTTATCATTAACGGCAAGGAACTCGTGTATGAGTACAGCAGTACAATGTACCCTCATTTTTGTAACGCGTTGGAACTATTGCCCGTTTTTCTTATGTTTCCTTCCAAAACACACTTAAAACACATTCTAAAGAGTGGAAATTCACATTTTCATGTAAAATTTTAATCATTTGATCCCTTGAAAACTAAATAAAGACGTTTAATGGTTAGACCATCATTGTGAAAATACATTTAAAAAAAACGTTTAAGGGTTAGAAAATCATTATGAAAATACATTAAAAAAACAAACATTAAACTACACCTGAAAATTTTCATCACCAAATTCGAAAAAAAATGTTAAAACGTCTAATAATTAATGCTCGGTTTTGTAATGTGGGCAGGCAGGCGAGGTTTTCACTCGGTTAGTAATATACATTTATTCCATTGCCACTGGGCCTTTAAATAATATTTGGGGCGACTAATTCTTCTGAATATCAAGCTTCTCAGCGCTGTGTACGGGCTGAGCATCTGAAGTATCAACAAAATACTCTTTCAGGAAATGAAAGGTTTCACGACTTTAAGGATTAAATACCAGCTGCATATTTAGAGGAACAATATTTTGAATAGGGCCGGGGAATCCTAATACTCGCACTTTCTTCCGAGCATAGTGGCCACGTTTGTCAGTGCAGATTTTTGAGATATGAATGCTATTATCGAATGGAAAGGTGGGGAAAGATAGTGACAATCAGATAAACGAGAGGTGGTTTTCTCGGCCATATGAGAAAATCATCAGACAGACTGTTGTACGTTACCAGCGTTTGGAATATTCCAAGTTCATTGAACACGCCATGCAATTTTATCCTAACACCGTGTGTACCGTCCTCGGAGCCATTTTGATTGTTGTGGGCCATTCACTGCGGGGACAAAGAAAAAGTGCCGTGTTTATCAAAAAAGCACTTATAATCTGCGTTGTCCCAATTTGGCCAGGATTGTAAATCAGATTTTCTGAAATTTAGGCCACAGTTTTTCACATTTTTATTAAAATTTATATTTAATTTGGAAGGATATTTTCAAAATTTTATTAAAATTTATATTTAATTTCGGTCAGTTTTTTTCTCAAAATTTGTATTGCGTTCCAAAAGAAAAAGTGCCATGTTTATGATCCTCAACATGTCAAATTGGTTGAATATATTCCATTGCGAGCTGTAAGGCACTCAGATTTGCGGTAGGTCCAATTTGTTCATAAAAAGGCTTCATCTCATAGGAGAGGATGTTGAATGTTTTGTGTGTTCTGGTGCTTTCGAATCTCACCCAACATTATAAAACCTTCTTTATCATTTTCGTTTTCTTCCATGTGGCTAAGTCCCTCTCGATCATGAATATGCGGTTGATGGCAGAACTTGTGTCTGACTCCAACTCTTCAGGAGGAACGTAAGGTTTTGGATAAAATGGAGAATCTATTTCCTTTTCCTTTTTAGCTTTATCATTCAAACTAACCTATTTATTTATTTGACTAATACAATCTATATGTTAATATAGTAATTATATTAACTAATTGTGAAAAAGTATATATAAATTCACATAATGCTGTTTGTCTTTAGATAAATTGTATAATCACTTCATAATAATCTTAATTCAGTGTGGAAAAATACACATTGATTTAATAGTACAAACTACTTAATATTTAAAATCTCATCCATTTTGGTAAACATCTTCCATGTGAATTAAAAAAATTAATTTACCAACTTTTAATAGTAGAGATTTATGTGACTATATCTTTTAATATATTATATAATTTATTTATTGGTATAATTGAATATGCATAATATTATTTTTCTGATTAAAAATATAAGTAATTTAAATTACGAAGATAATGTTAGACATGTTATCATTCTAAAATTTCCTTAGGGTTGTTATGCTGTGTTTAAAGAAATAATAGAGGTAACCACAAACCTAATTTTGAGATCACGATCTTGCCTTCCTAATGCTCAAAGAGGGCTTTTTCTTAAGAATTTAACTTTGTTGAATTGATTGATTTTAGGCTAGTTATTTAAGCTTGATTGGGTTTTGATTTGATTTGGTGGTGGAATGACTATGGATAGATAAATGTCTTTTTACCATTGGGCTATGGAGTCAAAATGTTGAGAAAACAAGACTGAATCAAGTTCTAAAGGAAGTGTCCACAAGGCAAGGTAGGTGAGCAAATTCCAATCTTTTATGTCGAAGGGTGAAATGGTTTTCAATCAAGATCAAGGAGCAATTAAGGATTCCTCAAACCGGATAATGGGGGAAATGAAGGACGTCAATCGAAACTAGGGAGCAATGAAGAATTCCCTACTCTAGATATCAGAAGAAAACATCAAAATGAATAATTGTTTAGGACAGAGTGTACTTAAACAAATTCTGCAATAATATTCCAGTTATTACATTTAAATTTGGAAAACATACAAGTTTATGAAATACTTCAGAAAATAACAAGTTAAACAATTGAAATATACTTTGCTGAAGTGGCCCAACATATGAATCCTATAATGCAATGCCTTTATTACTTGTCCAGTCTCCTGACATGAAAATGTTACAATAAACCCTTAGGTTTCAGATCAATACGACCATAGAAAAGTTAAGCAATCCACCGTCAATACTTCAAATTGTGAAGTATTTATTCAAAAACTATTACAAACTATCCTAAAACTGATTTAGGAATTATTCAAGGAAAAAGAAACATCTTTATGCAAGAAGATAGAGACACCTACGAGACTAAAAGGCTAGTTGTGCTTTCTTTTACTAATTTTGTTGTTTGTTGTTTTGATCTTTTGCTGCTTTCTCCCTTTTGTTGTTGCTCTTACGCCGGTTGTCCCTTTACTCTGCCTTTGACCTTTAAACTCCATCTTTCATCTAATACTCTTTGACTTAGTTGATTTGTTACTCTTTAACTTAATTGATATGTTTTCACTGTTTTATCTTTCACAGTAAGTCATTCAACTTTTCCTGAGTCTCTGCATCTGGTAATTTAATCTTTACCATTCTTCTGAAGATTTCATTAGTTTTTGTGTACTTTGCAAAAGTAGGCTTGTTTATAAAGAGATGTTTTACCTCATGTTGGAGGTAAAAGAGGTTCTCAACAGTCTGATACAACACGTTTTCTGTAGGAATTCCTCTCATAGAGGAATTGTTGGATTGTTCCTTGGCCACTTCTCTGATTCTCTTGTCATAATATTCTTGTTTCATCAACCTGTTATTAATCACCAATGGATTAGGCAGACCTTTCTGCCTCAAAACATCAAATTTGCCCATGAATCTGGCTATTGCTAGTTCCACTGTTTGACATTTCTCCTTAAGTTGTATCATCAGATTCCTTTTGGTGATTACTTTCTTTACTTCTAGTACGGTTCGTATTCTATCAGTTAGTTCAAGCTCCTGCAATTCATATTTTCTTTTGAATTAAGGAACTGGATTATTCTTGAGGCTTCTGCTAGCGTGTCTCTAAGTTTGACTCTTGCCCTTTGAATTGCCTCACCATCTTCTTTGACCAAATCATTTTGCTCAATTATCACCTGTATAGAAGGCCAAATATCATTAACTGAGTTAATGATATTGGCCCACAACTGCTGCTTTGCTTGGGCAAGTGGTTCTTTCAATGTCAACTCTTTCTCTAACTTTTGTATTCTTTCAATCAATCTGTTTGACTTATGTGTTTCATCTTTATGCACGATTTGTACCAATTTCTTTCCATCTTCTAGATTTTTTATTTGATCTTTAGGTCCATTATTTCATTTGTTTGAATGGACATATCCTGCATAGCTTCGATTAATTTACCTACTTCATCACTAGGATGAGCTACTGCTGTAGATGATACTGTAACTAATGTAGTTGCTGATGTATTGGGAATTGTTGTGGCTACTGGAAATGCTGAAGTAGAACGAACTGTTGTAGTCACTGTCGGAATAGTAGTGACAGTAATTGCTTCCATGCTGGCCTTTCTATCCTGAACTAACTTATCCATCTCATTTTCCATTTCAGTTAATTGAGTAGTTGACTGAAGAATGAGGTTCATCATTTCATCCTTTTGGTTTTGATTCTCTAGAACTTCCTTGCTTTGTGGATGTTCAATAGGAGGCAATTTAAGATGTTTCTTCAATGCAGCAATGTCTACATTATTTTTCTTAATGAGTTATTTTTCACCTTTGACATTCTTTGGATCATATCCCATTTCAATAACCAAATCTTCAAGGGATTTAATTTTGTTATCTTTAGCCTATGAGGATGCTTTTTCTAGTTTCAACTGTACCATTACATTTTCCAAAGAATTGTGAAGATTTTGGGCACTAATAGCTTTATCAGTCATAGTTGAGTATAGCATTTCTCCTGCTTGCTTATGAAATTCTATTTGGTCTAGAGGATGAACTTTTTTGGCAAAAATCTCATAATTTGTCTTTTTGAAATTTGTTGTTGACTTAGGATGTTGTACTGTGGGCTACAAAAAGGTTATCTCCATTTTTCCTGTCTTATAATCAAATGTAGAAAGTAATCTGTTATGGCCTCTAGGAGTCTGCTTCAAGTACTGTGAATATATTACAACTTTTATTTCTTCATTTTTGGACTTAATATCGTTGTATCTTTCTTTGATGCCCATTTCTCTGTCCTTTGGTTCACTTGATGAAGAGACTTCAACACTATGTTGCTTCTGGATGATCTGAGCACTAGAAGTTGAAGGCTGGTCAGTTTCCTTTGAAACTGAAGGAGGTGAATTTTCTTTAATGACAGTGTCAGTATCGATGATCTCAATTTTATCAATTTCTTCTTCTTGCTCATTTACAGGATTCAATTTTTTTCTTTTTCTATACATTATTTCAAATTTGTTATCTGTTGTATATTTTTTTGAGCAAGAACTTTCTTCTCTAGTCCTTTTTACATTTCTTTCCTGTAGGATTGAACTATGTAGAATTGAGCTAGTATCTATTTTCTCCTCCATATCCAGTAAGGTGTTTTCCAACCACTTTGACTGGTTGGCATATCTTTCAATCTCTGTCCTGGAATCATGCATAAAAGGGCTCAATTTAAACTTGAGTATTAGTTTGTTTATGACACTCAAAGGATCATATTGCCATTTGAAACTATCATTGAACTTAACCTCCTATAAACATCGTTCTGATTCCTCTCTAGCATCCCTATTATTGCAGATAAAAGGACCAAGCTGGTTCTTGGTTTGAAATTGTTTTTTCTTCCTCGCTGATAGAAAATTAACATCATTTGAATTTATGATTTGCCTGATATATTCTAGTGAAAATATCCTCATAGGTAGATATTTGGGCAGCTTATATGGAGTGAGTTGACATCCATAAACCCTAATTTCAGTGTTGTTCTGGTATAAATACCAGTCTCCTATTCTATTTGTTTGGACAACTGTAACACTTTCTTTATTTCATCATTGACCTTGGGTTGATTGATACTGCTTAGCATGTTAACCACTCGGTGAACAAATGAATCAATGAAATCATTGTAGCTGAAAACAGTGGAATATTTTTGGATTAAGGGTGTCCAAAAAGTAACAGATCTAAGATTGCCCTTAGTGTCCAATTTTTGGATGTTAAATGTAAACCTTTCTGACTGGAAGTATAGAAACATATGGAACAATACTAAAGAGTATTTGAATACTCTTTCATCTGGAAATCTAATCAGTTAATCATGGATTTTGTCTGCTAAGAATTGGGAAAAATTGAAAACTATAGCTGGAGGGTTGCCTCGACAAAAAATAGAAAGGAAACCAAGTATAGGCTCATTTACATGTTCATGAGTGGTATATCCTAGAATACAGGACATCATGCTTACAAACTGTCTAGATTTCTCAGAGAAAATGTTGGTAGAAAATGGAGGGTTATCTTTAGGAACTTGGACCTTTTCTAGGAGGAAAGTCTGAAAAATTTGGGATCCCTTGGGAAGGTCCAACTTTCAGTACATATCAAGTAGGTTTTCAATAGAAAATAGGGCTTCATTAGGCTTTGGCTGGATCTGCAACATTTCATTTATTCATCCTGAAGTGATTGTGAACAAAATTTGCTGGTTAGGAGAAACGATGGCTCTTTGACTTGAGATATAGTAGAGTTGGCATAGGTGGATGATTTTAGGGAACTAGTATACCTGTGGGAACAAGTATTTGGGTAAATTTGACTCCCATAGCTGAATATCATCATTCTGGTTGAGGAATTTTTCTTGGGTCCAACAAGGGAGTTTTAACAGATTGCTAAGGGAGGTCGTGTCTTTGATATGGAAATCTCCATCGACCAATGGGAGGTGGCCAACATCTAAGTGAGAAGTTTGTAGGGGTTTTTCATCCAACATGGTTTGGGAAGCCATATATTTGTTAATTTTATTCAATTTATGACTATCTTGCCTAAGAAGTGTGCTTAGGACCTTTGAATATTGTGAAAAGGTGAATATAATCTGCAAAAAGGGTTTTGGATGCAACAATGGCTTTCTTTAGGTCGGTAAGGCTTTTAAATTAGTTCAATTGATTAACCTATTAGAAATGTTCTACAAAGTTTAAGTACAAGACTTTGACACTTTAGGAATACTTGGAAAATGAAGCTTTGGTATGTAGAAGGGTTCTTTGGGGGCAACAGAGGCTTTCTGAGGCTTCAATGGTCTTTATGCTGCTTCAAATCAGAGTCTACAACATCTTCTGGTCATAAATGGCTTTAAATGGTTCAACAGATTTTCTAGGCTTTAGAATAGGTCGGTAGAGGTTCTTTCTACAACCACTAATAGAATAATAGTGAAAAAGTTGTAAAGGGCAGCTTCTTTTGTTTTTAACCAATCAATGGTTAATATTTGGGCGCGGAGTTAAGTTTAAACAGCAGGGCGGTTTCATAAACTGCGAGGAGGTGGTAAGGTGGTTTATCGCACCGCTTTTGAGTGGTAGGGTGGTATTATTTTAGAGGACAGGATATAATGTGGGGTTGCCATGTGGTAAAAAGGAGAGCGGGCAAAACTGCTAATCTAGCGTGCTTTTGGGATGTTAAAGGTGAGATGTTGAAGCACGCGATATGGGATGTGGGCCATTGGATCTCGAGGTGGGTGATCAGAGGGTTATCGTGTGGTGGAGTTGTGAGGGATGAGTCAGGGTGTGGGGTCGGGTTATAGATAGGGGGTGATTTAAATGATAGTGGGAGTTTAAATGGAGTGTGACCGAGGGATATTGTATGCGGAGGGGTATAATACATATTGCAAAGGTTTAATATAGTGGGGTTAGGATTATATGGCAGGGAATAAATATATCAAAACTATAGGTTAAGATAATATAAAGGGGTCTTAGGGAAATATGAGAGCGAATGTTAGAAAGACATTAGGGATGAGTTAAATAATCTCGGGGGGGATTTTCACACGAGGCTCGATTACCTTAATGGAGGGATTTAATGATGGGAATGGGTTTTCAAGCTAGGGAAAGGGTTTTTAGGAAAGGAAAAGGATTAGAATAAGGGGAAAATCAGGAAGCAGAATGTGTTAGAACAAGGGAAAATGAATAGGGAAGGGGTTTTCTTACAAGGGAAAATGAGTTTGGAAGAAAGTTAGTAATATAAAATGAGCGAATTGATGGTCTCCATGCCTTGTGAAAACTTCTTCTACCTGCCCATCATTTTACCCTAACATGTTTTCTTTATTTACTAGGTGCATTGCTAACACTCTATTTCTTTTCTTTTATAATCAAACTATCTAGTTATAACCTTATGAGTTTCCAATGGCTCAGATTAAGCTATGTAGCTCATTATTATTCTCTACCTAACTACTAATCTACCAAGATTTAATAGTTTGGCTAGATCTTTATTCTCTATCTATCAGCATGAAATTTAAAGCATGAATGAATCAAGATTAAACTTTTTTACCATCATGGATTGTGGTATTTTTTACAAGCTGCACACAATCTTATTTTGCAAAAAAAAGTAAAAAGTAGTGGGATTTGAATTTACATCACTTTCAGAGTCTATTTTTTATCTCTTTTTGGCAAGATTCATATCTTTCTTCTTCTTATTTATCCTTTTCTTTTTGTCCTTTGATTTTTCTTTGAGGACTTCACCCTCTTTACATTTTTTATTTTCAATATGGGAAAACATTTTGTAGAAAGTAAAAGTATGTATAATATTACAAGAATAATCATAGTCAATTCAAAATTACGAATCCTATTATTATATGAGCCTAACAATGGCTCCACATGGGGATGGAATTTCCAGGTGAAACGTCAGAACTTTAAGATCAGTAGCCTTCGAAACTTTGATTATGTTTGCCTTGTAACTACTTTTCTATGATCTTATTTATTCATACATATGACGCTATACCTTTCAAAGCTTAGGGCCTTCTCTTTGGGCTTCAACCTCAAAAGGTAATCATCCAATCCAATCTAAACTTTGCAATGTTATGTACAATGAGAAAAGTAAACATATGAACTAATGTTAACCTGGGGAAAAGTAATGCTTCAACAGTATATCATTGACTTGTCCACTTGGTAGATTTGTTCCATCTAACTATTTCAAGAAAAATCCATTGTTACCTCTGTAACCATAAATGATGTAAGGGCCTTGCCATAGGAAATCAAATTTCCCATGTTTACCTTTTTCTTCTCTTCTAGAATCCCATTTGAGTACTTTGTCACCTATGCAAAAATCATCAGCTTTGGTTTTCTTATCAAAAATATTTTTGATTTTATCTTGGATCACTTGGGACTTGTCATAGACTTCTTCCATGTTTTGCTGCAAATGTGTTGTCTGGTTTATCCTCCTTTGGATATCATTGGATTCTACCTACAGTTCTTGGATCATATTCATCATTGGTACTCCTAAAGAGGATGGAAAAATAGCATATGTTCCATATACTAGTTGATAAGGATGTGTACCAATGGAATTTTTTGTAGTTAGTATATCTGCCCACAAGGCATTAACCAACTTTTTGTTCCAGGTCTTCTTATTGTCTTCTAATAGTTTCTTGATGATATTAACAAGGCTTTTGTTTGAGGATTCTGTAAGTCCATTACCTTGAGGGTAATAGACCGTGGAATTACCAAGGGTAATGTGGTATTGGTTACAAAAGTCTACCATTTTCTTGGATTTGAAGGGAGCATCATTATAAGTGATGAGATTTTGTGGGCATCCAAATCTAGAAAGGATGTTGTTCTTAAGGAATGAAATGATGATAGGATCTGTGGCTTGTCTAGAAGGGATGGCTTCTATCCATTTACTAAAGTAATCAGTAGTTGTCAAAATCCATTTATGTTTGGCTGCAAAGGATGGGTGAATTTCCCTAATGGAGTCTAAACCCCATTGTTGAGAAGGAATTTCTGTTGAGATAGGTTTGAGGGTTAATGGTAAGGGTTTCTTCTTGCCTTCAAATATTTGGTATTTGTGACAGGAGGTCATATATTTTCTGACATCTGCAAAAAGGGTGGGCCAGTAAAAGCCTGCCCTTAAAATCTTATCAGCAATTGTTTTCCAGTATAGGTGTCCTCTAGAATCCCCTGCATGAAATTCCTGCATGACTTTGTTAGCTTCATCTTTTAATAAACAATTTAACGAAATGCCACCATTATCTTTCCAAAATAAAACATTGTCTAAGATACAATATTTCATTTCTTTCATCCTTAGGAATCTACTTTTGGTTCTAGATAAGACAGGACGAGCTTGTAAGTTGAGTAAAACGAAAATAATGTTTTCATACCAAGGTGAATCTATGAAAGCTTCACTGATTTTTGGAGTCTCCATCTCTTCCTGATCATCTATAGCATAAATGAAATTTATGCCTAAGGCTCGATAGCTTGATTCAGCCATGATTTTGGATAAACATTGGCCTTTAATGAACTTTGTAGGCTTGATCTCAGTGTCATATTCTAGTATGGTGGCAATCCATTTGCCTCCTTTTCCATCATGCCCATTCTAAGTTAGAATGTCCTTTAAAACTGAGTTTGAAACATATGCAATTATGTGAGAGTACAAAATATATACTCTGAAATCCTTTATGGCTTTCACTAAAGAAAGTGCTTGTTTTTCTATTATATTGTACTTTAGTGTAGCATCTCTCAAAGCTTTACTGAAGAAGGTGATGGGTTGTTCATAACCCTCATCATTCTTTTGCAACAAGACTGTTGCAATAGTGTGTTCTGAAGAAAATGAAAAAATTATAAAGTCTTTGTTGAAATTGGGACTTATGAGGACAGGTGTTTTAGTAAGGGCTTCTTTGATTGCTTCAAAAGACTGCTTGGCCTCTACTGTCCACTTAAATGTTGAATTCTCATTCAACATGTTATTCAAACATCTAATTAGCTCTGCTAAGTTAGAACTGAATTTTCTATGGAAGTTTATTTTACCTAAGAATGATTGCAATTCTTTAATGTTCTTGGGATGGCTGATGTTTTGGATTGCTTCTATTCTAGCTGGATCAATTCTAATGCCCTCTTTTGAAATTATGTGTCCTAAAATTTTACCTTCTTCTAGTCCAAAGATTGGCTTTCTGGGATTCAAAGAAATCCCAAATTTTCTACATTCAATAAAAACTCTTCTCAAATGATCTAGACGTTCATTATCGGATTTGGAAAACACTATGATATCATCTTGGTAAGCAACTAAAAATTCATGGATTTCTTTTGAAAAATCTATGTCCATTGCTCTTTGGAATGTTGCTCTAGCATTCATCAATCCAAAGGGCATTTTTAAATACATGAAAGTTCCCCAGGGAGTGGTGATCTTCGTGTTGGACTAGGATTTGATTTTATCTAGAAAACCCATGATGTAATGAGATTCTAGATGATCCTACCACCCTCTGTAAAATGTGGTCCATTTTCGAGAGGGGATAGTTATCCTTCAGTGATAATTTGTTCAAGTTTATGAAATCAACACAAAGTCCGATTCTCTTGTTTTCTTTCTAGTGGTGACTAAATTAGAGACCTAGTATGAATATCTAATTGGTGCTATGATTTGCACCTCCTACATCCTTTTTACTTCTTTTTCAATCAATGGCATAAGAAATGGATTAATTGTCCTAAGCTTTTGTTTAAAGGGTTTCTAATCTTATTTGATGGGTATTTTATGTTGAATAATGATGGTGCCATAAGATTTGAGGTCTTCATAACTCTAGGCAAAGACATCTTGAAATTCTTTAAACAAACTTATGTATTCCAGCTTTTCAGCTAGAGGTAATGCTTTGGATAATTTAATAATCTTATGTTTTTCTTCTGTTCCTATATTACATTCTTCTATTTCTTATCGTAAAGGCTTCATTTTTGGTTTTCTAGCTACATCATTTGAGTCGAACAAATCTTCTAATGGGGCTAATCCCTTAGGCAAAAAGTTATTTTTAAGGTTTAAAATCTCAGAATCATCATTGACTATTTCTTCTATTTCTACTTTTTCTAAGTTATCTATTTCTACTTTTTCTAAGTTATCTATTTCTACTTTAGTGAATTTAGTGCGTTTATTTATTATTATCTCATTATTTATGATGTCATCTACTGTACACTCAGTATCTATGTTATAGTTTTGGAATTCTCCCTCAGCATTCATAAAATTATAGATTTGAGAATCTTGTGAAAAAATCTGCCAATATTTCAGATTATCAGGTATAACAGGCCCGTGTCTTACCTCTGTAGTGTACTGGTGATTGGGTTGAAAAGGTAATCTGCAAGTGCTAGAAAAACTAGCCAAACTATGAGCTTGCATGTTCTGTTTCCTTGGAATAACAGTAAAATCAATTTCAAGAAGTTCTTTAACCAGATCTAGAACAATTTCTTTGTATCGGCTAAGTCTAGGATTATTTACAGAATACTCTCCTTTAATTTGTTTTATGATCAATTATAAGTCTCCCATGATAAAACCTCTCTTGGCTCCAAGGTTTCTTACTATTTGCAATCCTAAGCTTAAATCTTCATACTCTGCTATGTTGTTAGTGCATTTGAAGTTTAATCTAAAGGCATGACCTTCAGAATGGTTATTTTCCATGTTATGAATCCAAACTCCTGCACCTGCTCCTAATCTATTCATTGAACCATCAAAATCTAGGTGCCACCTAGATTCATGAAATATATTATCATTGTCGGGTTCTTTATTTTTTTCTTCTAAAGTTGTGATTTCATTTTTCTCATTATTTGAATTATACAAGATAAATTAGTCCAGATCAAAATTCATGGAAAAAATATGGTAATTATGAGGTTTTTCTAAACTACTTACCATGTATTTCATCAAGGTTTCTCTATAAAGCTTTCTTTGTTGTCCAAATATAGAAATGGTAGCATATGACATGTCTAATTGCATAGATTCTTGTAATTTTGTTCCTCATGAGCGAGATAAGAACATACCATCTTTAGGTGGAATATCAAAAACTAATATGTCCATAACAATACCTTTTGCTGGGCATTGGACTAGGGTTACACACAGATCTTTTATCAAGCCTAGGAATTTGACTTGACTAGAATCAAAGGAAAACAAGTCATTGTAAGGTCTAGTGATGTCTAAGTTTAATCTTTCCATGACTGCTTTAGGGATTAGGTTATGAGATGCTCTTGAATCTAACATAGCATTATGCAGGATTTTTATCATGAATGTTTAAGCTAATGTAGAATAGAGGAATACCCCCTTGTTGATGTTTGCCATTCACCTCTGGACCAAATAATAACTTAGGTTGATCACCATTAAGGTTTACAGCATCTTCGCCTTCACCTATGTCAAGTGTTTCAGTAATTTGTGCTTTGTATGATGCATTTTTTACCATCTCTGTTAAAGAAACTGGTATTTTCAATTTGGCTATCTCAATTTTGATATTGAATGGCATTTGACTCTTTCCTAGTTGAATGATTTTATCTTTAGCAATTTGGGTTTGTGTGTTTCTATCTTCTTTACTAGCACTTGGTAATTCAATCTCTGTATCAATTGTTTTTCTTTCGATTTTCTTGTTTGGAATAGTGTGAGTAGCAATTGAAGTTTGAGTTTCAGCTGAAGTTATATCTACAATTTTTGGGCTAGAAGCCTCGTGCGTTCCTCCAGGTAGAATTTGTAAAACTTTGGTCACATGAGCTTCTGCTATTTTGTTAGTTTGGGTTTGGACTGATTTCTTAATAGGAAGTTCTATGTTATTTTTGCTTCTAAGGCTATATTGTTTGTGGACTTCATAGATAACAGATTCATAGCCTTGTTTGTAGTCAAAGGACTCTCCGGATTCTAATTGTAATTGTTGTAACATGTACAATTCCTATTCTTCTCGAGTAATAAAAATGGAATCCTCGTTGTTTACTCCCGTCAAGTGTATTTGGGTGTTATGGTCTTCTTCAGGCTGTTGTGAACCTTCAACATAATTTTTGTAGAAAGGTGGCCTAATTGATTGATCGGATGTACCTTCTTTTAATTTTCCAGTATTAGGATTTTTCCTAAAGTTACGGTTTTTGATTTGAGGTCCTTGTTGATTTTCCCACTGAGGTTATCTTTCCGTATTCTCTAATCTATCCATTAACCTTTCTAAACTTTTAGCCAAAACATCTATCTTAACATCTGAAGTGGATGGTTCTTCTTTAATGGTAACTCTCCTTTCATTCCTCATTCTAGCTCTTTTAGCCAACAAGTTAGCTTCTACACTAACTGCATCAATCTACATCTGTTTTAAAGTTGGAGGGTTTCTTTCTCTCAATTGGCAATACATATTAGTGTCAATACCATCAGGAGATTTGATTAGTTCCAAGTTTGGTGGAGGTTTGATATTTGCAGGGATTGCATTATAAAAATTGTTAAACCTAGCACAATAGTCCTAAACAGATTCATTAGGAGCTCTTCTAATGTTTTCGTATTCAGACAATATTCGTAAAGGATTTTTCTTTCTTTCCCATCTATTGATAAACAATCTATGGAAAACAGTTAAATCAACAATATGACCAGCAGGTAAAGATTTAAACCATTTCTTGACATCTCTTGCTAGTGTTTGTGCAAATAATCTCATATGTACATCTTCTTCATCAATTTCATGTAATTCAAAATAATAATTCATTTTATTTACATGTTGTTGTGTATTATATTGACCACTACCATCAAACTGAAATATTTTACTCTGGTAGTCTTGGTGCATAGCATGTACTTGAGCTACTAAGGTCAAAGGAGCATATCTGGCAGCCATGGCTAAGATTCTAGCTTGGGTAGGAGATAAAGTGACAGCGCTTGAATATGAACTTGAAGGGCTTACAAATGATCTTGAAGTGCTAGAAAGTGTAGTAGAAGTGCTAGAGGAAGAACTTGAAGTTTTTGGAGGTGGAAATAAAACTCTGGGCTAAAGTGGAATCTTGGGGATGAATGATTATGTGGAATGAAGTGTACTGGAAATAATAGATGAGGTGGTACTAAATAAATATGAATTTACAGACTCTGAAGGAATGGTAAAAGGCTTAGGAGTAGCAGCAATTAGGGTAGCTAATTCAACTGACTATTGAAAATAGGCTTCGTCTATGTGCCTTATCAAATTTGAGGTTAAAGCATCAAGTTAGTCAAAAGTGTCTAGAACATGTTGATCTAAATCAAGATGTATAGTATTCTTCTTTGATTCAATAATTTGAATAAAAGTAGGGTCTATTACAGTATCATGGACTGAAATTGCAGATTTGGTACACAACAAAGAATGCTCAAACGATAAATCAAATATAAGATCCTCTAAGTTTGATAACTCTTTAGGAAGTGAACTTGGTTTGATTAGCTGACTAATGCTTTCTTGACTTTCTACTTTATTGTTTTTTCTTAATATTTTGTCTAGATTATCAAAAATTATAGCACAGTTTGGATCTAGATGTGCCTTGGTATAATATGCTCTTTTGGAAGCGAGAATTTTAATTTTTTTATTTTTTTAAAGAAAATTTTGACAACCCTAAAATGGCCTTAAGGTGAAAAGATGAGATTTGGGATTTTCTTTAAGGTTTATTAAACTGAGGATTGATTTCCCCAGTATGGTCGCCAGTATGTTATCACTCTAAAATTTCCCTAGGGTTGTCATGTTGCGTTTAAAAAAATAATAGAGGTAACGACAAACCTACTTTTGAGATCTGGATCTAGCCTTCCTAATGCTCAGAGAGGGCTCTCTCTTAATAATTTAGCTTTGTTGAATTGATTGATTTTAGGCTTGTTACTTAAGCTTCGTTGTGTTTTGATTTGATTTGGTGGTGGAATCACTGATTTCGATGGATAGATAAATGTCTTTTTACCATTGCGCTATGGAGTCAAAATGTTGAGAAAACATGACTCAATCAAGTTCTAAAGGAAGTGTCCACAGGGCAAGGTAGTTGAGCAAATTCAGATCTTTTAGGCTAAACAGTGAACTAGTTTTCAATTTGGATCAGGGAGCAATTAAGGATTCCTCAAACTAGATAATGGGGAAAACGAAAGAGGTCAATCGAAACTAGGGAGCAACGAAGAATTCCCTGCTCTAGATAAAAGAAGAAAACATCAAAATGAATAATTGTTCATGACAGAGTGTACTTAAACAAATTTTGTAATAACATCCCAGTTATTACACTTAAATTTGGAAAACATAAAAGTTTATGGAATACTTAAGAAAATAACAAGTTGAACAATTGAAAGATAGTTAACTAAAATTTCCCAACACATGAATCCTGTAATGAAATGCCTTTATTACTTGTCCAGTCTACTGACTTGAAAATGTTACAATAAACCCTTAGGTTTCAGATCAATACAACCATAAAAAAGTTCAACAATCCACCCTCAATACTTCAAATTGTGAAGTATTTATACAAAATCTATTACAAAATATCCTAAAAATGATTTAGGAATTATTCAAGGAAAAAGAAATATATTTATGCAAGAAGATAGAGACACCTAGGAGACTAAAAGGATAGTTGTCCCCGCTTTTACTGATTTTGTTGTTTGTTGTTTTGACCTTTTGCTGCTTTCTCTCTTTTGCTATTGCTCTTACGCTGGTTGCCCTTTACTATGCCTTTGACCTTTAAACTCTGCCTTTCATATGATACTCTTTGACTTAGCTGATATCTTACTCTTTAACTTAACTGATCTGTTTTCATTTTTTTACCTTTCACAGTAAGTCATTCAACTTTTCCCAAGACTCTCTATCTAGTAATTTAATCTTTACCATTCTTCTAAAGATATCATTAGTTTCTGCGTACTTTGCAAAATGATGCTTTTTTATAAAGATATGTTTTACCTCATGTTGGAGGTAAAAGAAGATCTCAAAAGTTTGATACAACACTTTTACTGTAGGAATTCCTTTCATGGAGGAATTGTTGACTTTTCCTTGACCACTTCTCTGATTTTCTTGTCATAATCTTCCTATTTCATCAACCTGTCATTAATCACCAATGGATTAGATAGACCTTTCTGCCTCAAAACATCAAATTTGACCATGAATCTGCCTATTGCTAGCTCCATTGTTTGGCATTTCTCCTCAAGTTGTATCATCATATTCTTTTTGGTGATTACTTTCTTTACTTCTAGTATGGTTTCTATTCTGTCAGTTATTCCAAGCTCCTGCAATTCATATTTGTTTTTTGAATTAAGGAACTGGATTATTCTTGAGGCTTCTTCTGGCTTATCTCCATGTTTGGCTCTTACCCTTTGAATTGCCTCACCAACTTCTTTGACCAAATCATTCTGCTCAAATATCACCTGTATAGAAGGCCAAATATCATTAACTAAGTTAATGATATTGGCCCACAACTGTTGCTTTGCTTGGGCAAGTGGTTCTTTCAATGTCAACTCTTTCTCTAACTTTTGTATTCTTTTAGTCAATCTGTTTGACTTTTGTTTTTCATCTTTATGCATGATTTGCACCAACTTCTTTTCATCTTCTAGACTTTTTATTTGATCTTTAAGTCTATTTATTTCATTTGTTTGGAAGGACATATCTTGCATAGCTTTGAATAATTTACCTGCTTCATCACTAGGATGAGCTATTGTTGTAGATGATTCTGTAACTGATGTAGTTGTTGATGTAGTGGGAAGTGTTGTAGCTGCTAGAATTGATGAAGTAGAAGGAACTGCTATAGTCAGTGTAGGAATAGTAGTGATAGTAACTGCTTCCATGTTGGCCTTTTTCTCCTCAACTAACTTATCCATCTCATTTTCCATTTCAGTTAATTGAGCAGTTAACTAAAGAATGAGGTTCATCATTTCATTTTTTTGGTTTTGATTCTCTATAATATCCTTTGTCTCTGGATGTTCAGTAGGAGGCAATTTAAGTTGTTTCTCTAATGTAGAAATGTTTGCATTCATTTTCTTAATGAGTTCTTCTGCACCTTTTACATTCTTTGGATCATATCCCATTTCAATAACAAAATCTTCAAGGGATTTAATTCTATTATCTTTACCGTGTGAGCATGCTTTTTCTAGTTTCAACTGTACTTTTACATTTTCCAAAGAATTGTGAAGCTTTTGGGCAGTCATAGCTTTGTCAGTCATAGTTGAGTACATTGTTTCTCTTGCTTGCTTATGAAATTCTATCTAGTCTAGAGGATGAACATCATTGGTAGAAATCTCATAATCTATCTTTTCGTAATCTGCTACTGACTTAGGATGTTGTATCCTGGGCTGAAAAAAGGTCATCTTCATTTTTCTTGTCTTATAATCAAACGTAGAAAGTAATCTGTTATGGCATCTAGGAGTCTACTTCAAGTACTGTGAATATATTCCAACTTTAATTTCTTCGTTTTTGGCCTTAATATCTTTGTATCTTTCTTTGAAGTCCATTTCTCTATCCTTTGGTTCACGTGATGAAGAGACTTCAACAATATGTTGCTTTTGGATGATCTGAGCACTAGAAGATGAAGGCTGGTGAGTTTCCTTTGAAACTAAAGAAGGTGCATTTTGTTTAATGACAGTGTCAATATCAATGATCTCAATTGAATCAATTTCTTCTTCTTTCTCATTTACATGATTCAGCTATGTTCTTTTTCTATACATTATTTCAAATTCGTTATCTTTTGTATCTTTGTTTGAGGAAGAACCTTCTTCTCTAGTCCTTTTTTACATGTTTGTCCTGTGGAGCTGGAGTATGTAGAATGGAACTAGTATCTATCTTCTGCTCCATATCCAGTAAGGTGTTTTCCAACCACTCTGCCTGGTTGGCATATCTTTCAATCTCTAGCCTGGACTCATGCATACAAGTGCTCAATTTAAACTTCAGTCTTAGTTTGTTTATGAAACTCAAAGGATCATACTTCCATTTGAAACTATCTCTGAATTTCATCTCCTGTAAACATCTTTCTGCTTCCTCTCCAACATCCCTCTTATTGCAGATAAAAGGACCAAGGTTGTTCTTGATTTTAAACCGTGTTTTCTTCCTGGTTGATAGAAAATTAACATCATCTGAATTTATGATCTGCCTGATATATTCTAGTGCAAATATCCACATGGGAAGATATTTGGGAAGATTATATGGAGTGAGTTGACATCCATCCACCCTAATTTCAGTGTAGTTCTGGTATAAATATCAGTCTCCTATTCTATTGTGTTTGGACAACTGTAAAACTTTCTTTATTTCATCACTGACCCTGGGTTGATTGCTACTGCTTAGCATGTTAACCACTGGGTGAACAAATGAATCAATGAAATCCTTGTAGCTGAAAATAGTGGAATATTTTTGGATTAAGGGTGTCCAAAAGATAACAGATCTAGGATTGCCCTTAGTGTCAAGTTTTTGGATGTTAAATGTAAACCTTTCTGACTGGAAGTATAGAAACATATGGAACAATACTGAAGAGTATTTGAATACTCTTTCATCCGGAAATTTGATCAGTTGATCATGGATTCTGTCTGCTAAGAATTGCGCAAAATTGAAAACTATAGCTGGAGGGTTGCCTCTGCAAAAAATAGAAAGGAAAACAAGTATAGGCTTATCTACATGTTCATCAATGGTATATCCTAGAATACAAGACAACATGGTTACAGTCTGTCTGGCTTTGTTAGAGAAAATGGTGGCAGAATATGGAGGGCTGTCTGTAGGAACTTGGACCTTTTCTAGGAGGAATGTAGGAAAAATTTTGGATCTCTTGGGAAGGTCAAACTTTATGTATAGATAAAATAGGTTTTCAATAGAAAATGGGGCTTAATTAGGCTTTAGATTGATCTACAACATTTCATTTACTAATCCTACAGTGATTATGAACAAAATTTGCTGGTTAGGAGAAATTACGGCTCTTTGACTTAGGATATAGCAGACTTGGCATAGGTGGATGATTTCAGGGAACTGGTATACCTGTGGGAACAAGTATTTGGGTAAATTTGACTCCCATAGCTAAATATCATCATTTTGGTTGAGTTATTTATCTTTGCTCCAATAGTGGAGTTTTAACAGATTGTTAGGGGAGGTTGTATCTTTGATCTAGAAATCTTTATAGGACAATGGGAGGCGGCCAACATCTAAGTGAGGAGTTTGTAGGGGTTTTGCATCCATAATGGTTTGGGAAGCCATAGATTTGTTTATTTTACTCAATTTATCACTATCTGGCTTAAGAATTATGCTTATGACCTTTGAATACTGTGAAAACTTGAATATTGTCTACAAAAAGGGTTTTCGATGCAACAATGGTTTTCTTTAGGTCGGTAAGGCTTTTAAATTGGTTCAATTGATTAACGTATTAGAAATGTTGTGAAAATTTTAAGTACGGTCCTTCGGCACTTCAGGAATACTTGGAAAACGAAGCTTTGGTATGCTGCCGAGTTCTCTAGGGGCAGTGAGGCTTTTAGAGGCTTCAATGGCCTTTATGCTACTTCAAATCGGAGTCTACAACGTCTTCTAGTTGTAAATGGCTTAAAATGGTTCAATAGATTTTATGGGCTTTAGAATAGATCGACAAAGGTTCTTTCTGCAACTGCTAACAAAATAATAGTGAAAAGGTTGGAAAGGGCAGCTTCTTTTGTTTTTAACCAATCAGTGGTTAATCTTTAGGTGCGGGGTTATGTTTAAACAACAGGGCAGTTTCATATAATGCACCAAGGCGGTAAGGTGGTTTATCACACCGATTTTGAGTGGTATGGGGGTATTATTTTAGAGGACAAGATATAATGTGGGGTTGACACATAGAAAAAATGCGAGCGCGCAAAACCGCTAATCTCGTGTTCTTTTGGGAGGTTAAAGGTGGGACGTCGGAGCACGCGATATGGGATGCATGCCATTGGATCTCGAGGTGGGTGATTAGAGGGTTATCACGTGGTGGTGTTGTGAGGGATGAGTTGGGGTGTGGGGTCAGGTTATAGATAGAAGGGGTTTTAAACGATAATGGGAGTTTAAATGGAGTGGGACCAGGGGATATTGTATGCAGAGGGGTATAATACATATTGCAAAGTTTTAATATTGTGGGGGTTAGGATTATATGGAGGGGAACATATATATCAAAACTATATGTTAAAATAATATAAAGGGGTCTTGGGGAAATATGAGAGCGAATGTTAGAAACACATTAGGGATGAGTTAAATAATATCGGGGGGATTTTAACATGGGGCCCGATTACCTTAAGCGAGGGTTTTAATGATGGGAATGGGTTTTTAAGCTAGGGAAAGGGTATTTAGGAAAGGGAAAGGGTTAGAATAAGGGTAAAATCAGGAAGGGGAATGTGTTAGAACAAGGGAAAATGAATAGGGAAGGGGTTTTCTTACAAGGGAAAATGAGTTTGGAAGAAAGTTAGTAATATAAAATGAGCGAATTGATGCTCTCCATGCCCTGTGAAAACTGCTTCTGCCTACCCATCATTTACCCTAACATTTTTTCTTCATTTACTGGGTGTATTTGAGCTTGTTGACCCTTTATTTCTTTTCTTTTGTAAGAAAGCTATCTAATTCTAACCTTATGGCTTTCCAATGGGCTCAGATTAAACTGTTGAGCTCATTATTATTCTCTAACTAACTATTGATCTGCCAAGATTAAACAGTTTGGCTAGATCTTTATTCTCTATCTATCAGCATGAAATTTAAAGCATGAATGAATCAACATTAAACTTTTTGACCGTCATGGATTGTGGAATTTATTGCAAGCTGCACACAATCTTATTTTTCAAAGCAACGTAAAAAGTGGTGGCATTTGACTTTTCGTCACTTTCCGAATCCATTTTTATCTCTTTTTGGTGGGGTTCATATTTTATTTTATTTTTTTATCCTTTTCTCTTAGTCCTTTGATTTTTCTTTTAGGAATTCACCCTCTTTACATTTTTTATTTTTAATATGGGAAATGTTTTTGAAGAAAGCAAAAGTATGTACAATATTAAAAGACTAATCATAGTCAATTCAAAATTATGAATCCTATTATTATATGACCCTAGCAATATATTAATTATTCAATTTAATATACGTTTCACTTATATATATATATATATATATATATATATATATATATATATATATATATATATATATATATATATATATATATATATATATATATATATATATATATATATATATATATATATTATTTATTTATATATATATATTATTTATTTATTTATATATATATATATGTTAAGCTCAGGTTTATTAAATTTTAAGGTTAAAAACTAAAAATGATTAAATAGTTGTCATGGAAATAAATTCTTAACAATTTGAACATAAATTATCATTATAAATATTATTATATTTAGAAAAGGTAACCTAAAGAATAATAAATAAATAAAAACTCGTTTTTTTTTTTATGATTTTACAATGTAAAATTTAATATTCATTGGTAAATTTGTTTTATGATCGCTTCTATGAAGATATCGAAATTGTAGCCAATGTTTTGACACAAACTCTCATTTATGAAGCTAAATAACAATGTTTTCAATCTCTTTTTCCAAATCAAAGTAATTGACATAAGCATCTATGTTGCCAATAGACACACAATCACTAATCTCAAGTAGATCAACTATAGCATTCTATTTTGAACTCGTGGGGAAGAATTTAAAACCCAGGCACCTTACATGCAGCATTAACTGCACAAGTCTCTCGCAAAATGTGTGCATCTCATAGTTATCACGTGAAGGCATTTATGTAGATTATTGATTCTTGGAATATTCTTGGATCTAATGGACATGGATGAGATCAAATAATGTACCTCACCCATGTCCTTAAGATCCCAAAATATTCTAAGAATCTTCCATATACCTATCATACCCTGTTTGCAACGAGAGTTCCTAACACACATTGCCACCCTGCTAAATAGATATCTTCATATGACTCTTTGTTGCGTAATTTCATAGGAGTGTCAGAATAATAATCACGACACTATTCAATAGTCAGTGTAGTAGAAGTTCTAAATTGTTAGGAATTAATAATTTGTTTGAGTCAGTGACCATCGGTGAACTCACTGTAAATTCTACAATGGATTTTCTATATAAATTGTCATGTGTTGAATGATATTGTCAGGCTTTTGTGTTGAGTCTTGAGTTTTGATATGGTATCAGAGCCGGTGGAGGTCATAGGGTCCTCAACTCCTAATGCGCCAAAGAGTTGTTGAGTGAAAGCTATAGAAGTGTTGAGTGCCCAGCGGAACATTGGAGGAGTCATTATAAAGATTTCGTTGTTGTAAATATTTTGCATTGTAGACCCCTTCGGCATTGCTGTATTGAAGTACCTTGAATGAATGTGAGTCTACATTGTGTGGATGTGTTAGAAAGTGTAGCTGCCAAGAGTTTTGCATGGGACCATAAAGCATGAATTTTCAAGCTAGATGGCTTGTGAGCAACCATTATTGATCATGCAGATCTGCTTGAGTCGAGCACATGTGGAGCTGGTTAGAGTTTCCCAATTTGGTTTGACTACGTCTAGCATGCAGTCGTGTAGGAATTGTATATGAGGGTCGCTTCTGGTGCAACTATTGATGTTGTGTAGGTAAAGGTGAGCCACTTTGAAGAGAGTTTGGGAACATATGTATTAAGTGTTTGTATTGTAAGCCTTTTCTGATTATTTTTGGGATTTTATTTGGAGTTATTATAATTTCTTATGGAGTCTTGTTGAAAGTTGTGGACTAGGAGTTGGATAGTTTTTTACTCATGTTTTTTGAACCCTCTTTGTTGGCCTATGTGTGGAATCCTATGCGAGACGATTTACACCTATGTGTTGGGTGTTCTCAATTTGTTCATTATAGTGAAGGTGTTTTTTAAAAGTTTTATTGTGAAATTGTCACCCCCGATGATTGTCTAGGGAAGCTGTAGTGCCAATTTCAAGGCATAACCTCACCAAGTGAGATCAATGAGTGGGATAAATATTTTCTCGTGAAGTATTTTAAAATGGTTTTTTTTATGATCCCTTTTCAAAGAGTCCATTCATAAGTATTTTTGGGTCGGGTAATACTTTTGATTCAGGTAGTATTTTTGAGTCAAAAGAATTATTCAATAAACTGAATGATTTTATTGATGACCGTGAATATCAAGTGTTGCAGTATATTCGACATCATCCTGCAATTGAAGAGTTACAAGTTGATTACGAGAAAATTTAACAAGTTGAGTGAGGAATTTGTTGAAGATACAGATGATGACCAAAGCGATGACGAAGACAAGACAAGATTGAAAGGGCATCAAATACGAGAAGGACACAAGCATGTGTTCGAGGGAACTAACAATTATTATCCAAATCAGTCCATTGAACAAGACTTAAGAACATTTGATGATGGAAGTAAATTTGCTGAAAATGTTGAAATGAATTGGTATCATCCTATTTGTAACAAGGATCAAGATCAAGTATTCACAACTTTCAATAAGAAGAAAAGCAAATAAGTTTGGAGCAACAAGTTCAAAAAAAGGTTTTGTCAATATATTGTAGATAAGAAAATCAAAATGAAATATTTGAGTCATGTTTGTAAGACTAACTGAGACTTAGACCAACAGGAAAGTTAACAAGTAGGTCGTGATTAAGCTAGGTGTCAGAATAATAATCACGACACTATTCAATAGTCTATGTAGTACAAGTTCTAGATTTTCAGTAAATAATAATCATCCTGAGTTGGTGATTGCCAGGGAATTCACTCTAGATTCTATAGCGGATTTTCTATATAAATTGTCGTATTGAATGCAATGTTGAGTCTTTATTTATGATAAAGAGTAGAAGCTCTAATATGCAAACAACTTCCAACTGCAAATATTCACACAACCCTATTCTCCCCAACACATAGTCGTAGAGTTTTACACAACATATAACTCACCCACGTAGCATGTAGATCCTTATTGCCTCCATCATTCAATTCATGCTGTAAATCAGCCCTCAAAGCATGCATTTAGAGGGTGTAACAATTAATTTTCTTCTATATCCAAGAATTAAACTTGTTCATGTAATTAGTTAAGCAAATTTGACAATTGAGAAATGAATTCAACCTGTATAGGCTATTTTCCAAATTGGTGGTGAATCATTTCTTAAACTAAAGAATAATTCTAGTTAGCCTTCATTGTTAATCATTAATTGGTTGCTTTTTAGTCCTCAAAAATGAACTCTCTTTAACTGTTTTAACTCTATGGTCCGTGCTTTTCAAAAAATGAAATGATTGATAAGCTTCGTCACAGTTTTTACTTTTAAGTCAGTGACATATTTGGCATATTTTATAAATTATTAATTGCTCTTTTAGGATCCGTGTATTATTAGTGCCTAATTGGTAGGCCACGATTATAGAAATGAGATTTTCATTGACCATGTTCCATTTGACTTAGAAATTTTATAATTTCCTTTGTCAAGTGTAGAAAATAATTTGATATATGCTACAATAAATTAAAAATATATATTTTTTGCTATTTGATTGGCAGTTAACTTCAAAATTTTATTGCAGTGGTGATCTCTTTCTCTTTCTATTGTAGATGATCCCATCTAATGTCTATTATATTGGATGGAGTTTTTCTTTTATTATAATTTGTTTTTAAGTGTGATTTTCTAAAGTTTTTTGTGAATTTTTGGCAAGAACCCGTTGGAAACATTTGTGCTGAAATCTTGATTTGTGTTGTTTAAACTTGCTTCTTTTACTACATATATGAATTCAGTAGCCTCAAACACTCTTGGGGAACTTCGATTGTGTAGAGTTCACCCATAAAACTTGAAATTTCAATGAATCCCTATTAGATTATACACAAATTAGATCAGAAAACAAACAAAAAAAACTTTTCAGATAATCACACTTAAAGACCTCCCGCTTCTTATTATAGAGGTAATTTACTATAGTTAATCTATTTGGCTTTGTTGATTTCATTGGCCAATTGAATTCAAATTCACTCTTCATTTATTACTACGTTCCGATGAATGAGTGAATAGCAATTATGACATTGTAATTCCCATGAAATTCAAGTTACTACGATGAACAACCCAAATTGAAAGTAAAGTATGACTAAAACGTTTGTTGGAAGGGATGTATGAAGGGATGCAAAATAGTGAAAAGCTAAACGAGATGTCTAACTCAGCTATACTCATATCCCTCACATGGCTGTTTATATCAAATCTGGTTATCTCAACTAATTTATTCATGTGAGTGACTGAATTTGTGTCGATGTTATTTTGGTATTCTGCTTAGAAGTGTTTTTATTCTCGTTGCGCAATGGGACATGTGAACAATGGGACCTATGAAAATTGAAAGACCATAGTCAGAGGGAACAACTTTAATTTTTGTGTGAAGAGATAGACCAGGAGTAAGGAAAAGAAGACATGTTCTAATTTTGTGAATAGTCTTTAGCTTTATAACGAGGTAATATAAAATATAAATTGTAGTAACTTTGGTTAATGAAGAAAACAACTATAGTACCATTGTTCAAGGAAGAAACCATTATATAGAGATAAACATTTTAAGGACGTCACTCGTAATTAAGTTTGTATTTAATTTATAATCTATTGTAGCATCTACAACATTCTCCAAAAAATTTCCTTCGATTTGTTTTAGACCCTCCCTCCTCGAAATCATCGCAACTACCCTACCCTGACGAGGTACTTTTGCTTATTTGAGATGATTTGGTATTTCATTGCTTGTGTATAACTAACTTGTTCCATCGATCAAACAAAAGAACACCTAGTACTTGCTTCACACCCAGTCAAATTGATTGTCAGGAAAAACTGTGGAAATATGGAGAGGAACCTATTTTCCTCTCTAGAAATGCGCAAAGTAGCCCAGCAGTTTCCCTTCATTTAGAAATTGCAGAGAGCAGCCTAGGCAACCTGGTTGAGGAAATTGTGTAGAGCAGGCCAGCTGACACTGCTCTAAAAATTTGCACAGTTCAAGCTAGTAATAGGAATTGCACAAAAACTAACTAAGCTACTCTATCTTCCAAAAATAAGCAAAGAAGCCAGGCCAGCTGCATTATTATACATAATTGCACAGAATTGGCCAGTTACACTGACTTCTAGAAACACGCAGTGCAACCTAGCATCACTTATTTGTAAAACTATGTAGATTTAGCCAGTCATCCAAGGCCCCTCAATTGAGAAACAATGCAAAAGCTCTCCCTCATTGATTGTCTATCACATGTTCCGACAAGTTGTCTAGTTCCCTCCAGAACTACGCAATCCTTCTTTGCATGTTAGACAACATTTTCTAAAAAAATAAGAAGATAAAAATGTGAAAAAACATCCCTAGATTTTAGGGATCTATTTTTGGTAGCATGAGTTACATGCAAAACCATTTTTAGAAACTTAATGCCAATTGTCGCTTTTTCCCAGATTTGTGGCATGCACATCATAAACATTAATTTCGCCAAATCTGTTTAATCGATGACTTAGATCTCATTCTTCACATTAGATCTTGGATCTATGGAATTACAAAGATATCTAGGAACCTTTGACATGGTCGGTGCAACGTTTCCAGGTAATTTTTGCTTCTCATGCCTTTTGCCACTTTTTTGTCGTTTTTTAGTTTTTGGCTTATATGAGTCTTGTTTCCTTGAGTTTACTGAACGTCCGCTATCTTTTCAATGTATTTTAGCTTGTAGAAGTGTTGTTTAAAGTTTTTCATTATGTTTCCTTAGTGTCACACACAAAACACTATTTTTTCACTCAAAGTCATCGTTTTGACAACTTTCTTCTTGAGCTTCCTGGTTTTGTCGATTGCTTGATTTTGGCACTCACTTGAAGTACATGCATGTTTATTTCACTTATATATACACTAGTTTTTCGAATGTGTTCAGTCCTTAGTGATTTTGAGTAGCGCGTCGGCCGGTTTGAGTTGCCTTGACCTAGACCTTGCCTTGCCCTGCTTGCATTGGGAATTTCTGGGATGGAAGGCTCTTCCTTTCTCCTAGGAATTGTGCTGAGCTTGCCTCCCACTGGCTTCTGAGGGTGTGCTCTACCTAGTTTTGGGAGACAGTGACCATTTGGGCCCCAGGATTACGTAGAGAATTTTTCCCAGGAAGCAGTCACACTGACTGAAACTGCACATTGCACAGTTCTAGTCCCTAACAGGCCAAGCTAGACTATTCTCTGCGTAGTTTCAATAATCAGTCAACTCACTAGTAGTCTAGACTGTGCTATGTGCAGTTTCAGCTATCAGTCTCCCAACTTCTCTGATACAAAACTGCACAATTTTCCTAAGTAATCAACTAGGTGTGTTGCATGTGAGTCCTCAAGTTGCTTTTGGTTTTCAACATATTTTTTCTTGCCATGAGTGTTTTGAATTCTCCTGGTATCATATTTTTTCATTAGTCTCTCAGTAGTATAAGTACAATGGCTTCCAAGAAAGTAAGATCAAAAGACACAATTGAGAGTAGTACCGGGGACGTGGTTGAACAGTGGTCAATGAGCTTGCCTGTGTATACATACACACACTTGTTCATCGAGAAGGATGTCAAGATAACATGGAAAGACATCAACACCATATTTTTAGGTAGCTTTGATGAGAATCTGGAGGGTAGACATGTCTATGTGAACATCCATAAGTAAGGACTATATAAGGTTGCATGGGGGTTTCTAGTGCTCCTTTGTGCATATGTGATCCACTAGATTATCTCACATATTGATCCCGAGACAATGGAAATGAGTAGTTCCAGTGGAATAAGGCTTCCTTCTTTCAGGACTAAGGATTATCAGGTGTATTCCCAAACTGACTAACATATTGACTAAAAATTCCCACCCTTTTTCCTTATTCAAAATAGGGGTGTTTCAGTTCCACCTGAATATACCAAGATATATATCATTTTCCATTCCCATGGAGTAGGATGGATGCACCATTTTACACTCCCAATGGCAGCACAAACACAAGAAATATCTCGAAGTATTGGATAAAGGAGCCAACAAACTTCAGGACAGAATGCAACCAAATATACAAGACGAAGACACTTAGGAACGCATATCAGTTTTTGGTCATCTTTGCATGCTTCTTGTATAGCCAAGGGAGTAAAAAGACCTTCCCGTAGACTTGGATTGATATGTTGGATCATCTCGAAAATGAAGGAAAACAATTCAACTGGTCTGACACGTTGGCTCTCTAGCTGAAACTACATTTTTACAATGCCCGAATTCCGCCCAAGGATCATCAAGCGAAGTTCTTCATGTCTACATACTTTCTTGATGCAATGTATGCCCATCAACAATTCCTTGGCATGGGTTGGGCATGGAAACCTTCTGAAAGTTTTGTGAACATATATTGCGAATTGCTCTTAGATTGCAGCTATCGAGGAGTCATGGCTTCAATATGTGAACAATTCATCTCCCCTTTGTACACAGTGATTTTTTAACAAGATCCACCTTGCATGCCCCAGCGAGCAATGGAGTCATTTCTAAACATTGCATATTGGCACACCTCACCCGAGGGAACCTTCATTAGAATGTACAACCCGGAGAAAGCTTTGCTGATGTTGCCAAGGTTCACCACAAACAAGTTGGTGATGGAGGAGGTTGCATATCACATGTCAATAGCGTTGTCAGCTTGATTGCACAGGAAGAAGAAGGCACCATGGCCCAGGCTTCCTGTGCGAATTGGGTTGTACGCGATTAGGAGTTTGAAAGAATAATATGTTGAAGTGGCAGACTTAAAGTAGTTTAAGCTCAACACCAGGAGTTTCAACCCGTACGACACACATGGTTTATGTAGGGACCATCATGCGAGAGTGTACTGCCCTTGGATCTGCGGGGCATGTCATTGGCCAGAGGAAGACCGATGAAGATATTGTTACAACTCCTCTAGGCTCAATGAACCAGTCAACATTGCAGTGGAGTGGCTAGCAGCACTCAAGGCAACAACACTAGAGGGAGTAGAAAAAACAACAACAATAAGCAGCAAACATGTGCAAGACAAAGGAAAGACGAAAATTGTTGAAGGCATAGAGATGGAGCAAAGCTACAAGTTTAAGGAATACCTACTTGTGTAAAAGGTAGCTATGGAGATAGATGTGAAGAGGCGACAACATGACAGTAAGATTGTGCAAAGAAAGAGAGAAAAGAAAATGATAGAAGATACTAAGAGGATGTTACAGCAAGTCCAACATAATCTCATGAAAGAACAAGAGTTGCGCAAAAGAGAGAAAAGAAAAGGATAGAAGAGACAACAGCGTGAGAGGAAGATTACACAAAGAAAGAGAGAAAAGAAAAGGATAGAAGATACTAAGGGGACGTTGCAAGAAGTCCAACAGAGATGAAGATGGCCATACTTGCTGACGTATCACCTCTTGACACTGTATGATAGGTTTGTCACAAAGCACCAAGATAACGCGAATGGTTGTAGACATACATGTCATAGCTGATCATGTACATACATGGACGATGAGGTACAAGGGAGCCCCACTTCACTTTTACAAGATGAAGAAGCCACAGGTGGAGTTGGACAAAGAACATATCAGGAGTCAGATTTGGAACTATGAGGAATTTTCATCGCTCATCACTGGTATTGAGGATTCATATGCACGATTGTACAGGAGTTTGGATTTGGTGGTGAGGAAGTATGTTACCTCGTCGATTGGTACACTCACTAAGGACAAATAGAAGAACAAAGTCAAATTGGATCTCAAAACGTACTTTGATCAGTTGATGCCCATGGCTACCAGTGCAGATACATGCGAATGTACATTGCCATTCCAACCACGCTCAAGACTAAGTTGCACATGTTACAGTATGAGTTGGACCAAGGTTCCAAAATAGTATGCCCATAATAAGTGGAGGAAAAAGTTTGTTTCAAGAATAACTTCATCAAAGAGTACACGGACACCCTTGCACACTATCAAGCATGATATCAGTTAATCATCAAGGATCATGGACAAAAGGCTGATGAACTGGTCTTTCCACAGTCGCCCGAGTCTTAGTGTTTTCTTGTCTCGCTGACTCAAGCAAATTTTGTCCCAAATGGGTATATGTGGAAAATACCATTATTGTAAACATGAAGTAAAGTGAAATTCCAAGTGTCATTATTGGAATACAAACAATCATATGTAATGTAAAGAATCATGAGGGTAGTCCAAGAGTGGAAAATGGGAATATTAAGGCTCATCCCACCCTTTGTTATAAATATAACCTCATAACTCATAGAACAAGGCTTTTGGGAGCCAAGTTTTTTCTAGGTGTTGTAGCATCCATTGTTCATTGTTATTTAAGTTTTATTTTTAGTTTTATAAAATCAAAAAATATGAAAGAAATGGTTGATTTTATATTTTCAATGGCTTTGAAAGTGATAAACCAATGGGAAGATCTGGTCGTCTGATCAATAAGCCACAGATCCCTTGGCAATCGCATAAGTTAATTAGAATGGGTTTATTTCGGAGATCGGATGTGACGGTGTATCAAACACAGTTTAAATTTGCTGAAGTCCAGGCCAATCTCAGCCGTCCATCCAAAGAGATGGGATCTGACGGATATCAGGTGAAAAAGTAATCAGGTTTTGTTAAAATCAGACCCGATAGATCATTAACTGGCAGTTTATATTTCCTATCGGGTCCGTATGGGAGTCAATGGAGATTTTAAAAAGGCGGACTCGATAAGGTTTAGTTCAAACAAATTTAAAGTCTAGTGAGTTCCGAAGGATCAAACCATTTATTGAATGAGTGATTGGATAGTTCGCGTATAGCTAAGGTGGACCCGACAGGTTTATGAATCAGATTGTTAATCCTTTTCAGTTCCGTGGTAAACTATGTTCCACGTAAATTAGCTGATTCCACTGTTTAAGCAAAATAGTAAAAATTAGAGGGAGATGATCAAAACTTCAAAGGGTCGCTAATTGGTCGGGTTTCCCTATGTTTTGGCCAATCAAAACACTCTCAATACATACATGAGCGCAGGTCCATGCACGGGGTTTTGTCAAATACAATTTATTATGATTAAGATAGTTTAATCATTATTAAAGCATATACAGAGAAACTTCATCAGCAACTAAGCAAAGGAGCTGAAAAGCTAATAGTCATCATCATTTTCTAAATTTTGTTACTTCTTGTTATTTTATTTACGAGGTGTCTTTTATCCACTATGTAATATTCTGTAATAACTTTTACTTTAGACAGTTAGGAGAATAGTTAAGCAGTTTGACAGTTTTGGTGATCGTCGTCATATAATGTATAAAAAGAGAAAAATTTACAGAGAAGGGGTTCGAATTTTGGAGAACTTGGATACTAGGCCATTGAATTCCTAATATAACTATTGATTAAGGAAAGAATTAGAAGTTTTCCATACATTGTTGGGTATGATGTTGTGACTTCTCTGTTATGTGTCATCTTATGTTTTCTTCCTTTAAGTATGGTAATGAAGCTGCAGGTCTTTTTTTTCTTATGTAAATGAAGTTAAAATCCCTTAAAAGAGCACTCCTATACTTGAAGTTCACACCTTTGCAATTATTCTAAGTTACAGATAGTAGTTTTTGTATAAGACAACATATTATCTTTAACTTCTCCAAGTGTCACAGATAGTAGATTCTGTGTAAAACAACATATTGTCTCTGACCTCTTCAAGCTTTCTTCTTTCATCATTTATATTCAGCAATCAAATGGCATTATGATATTTTCATGTCGCCCAAGTATTCACGGTTAAAAACCAAGTCTCCTAGGTCCTTCATTTGAGAACATAACATACAATTATGTTACAAACAAGTGACAATAATTAAAATCATTAATGTCTTAAGCACAATTTCTACATAGCCTGGAAATTGGTTTCTTAAGGTACAACATTAATTGGTGCCATTGCCGGGGAGAGAAGAGAAGAACACTTTTCCCTGGGTTTTCAATATTTTCCTCTAGTTGTTCAGTGAGGAGGAAATATTCGGCTGTTTTGAACAAAATCAATAAATCTGGCTCCAAAATGTGACTCCACAAGAACAAGAACCACAATCTGCAAAAAAATTGAATAAGAAGACTTTTCCTTGGGTTTATTAAGTTTGAAGCTGATTCTTGAGGGTGACAAGTTTCAACAGTTGGTTGTACATTCACACATGTGATCTTCACTTTGGAGTTTTCTTTTCTGGGATTTAATGGCTATCCCTGCATCCTTATCCAATAAATTCAGCCCACTACATTTTACTGGGACCACTAGCTATCCTCATCATATGCCTATATTTCATGAGTGGAATGACTATCTTCCAAGATTTAGTGGAAATGAATACGAAGATCTAGTTTAACATTTCCAAGAGTTTAATGAATGCATGGAACAACAGAGTATCATTCATGAAAATGTGAAGATGAAGTTTTTATGTTTCCTTTGGACCAAGAATCTAGGGTTTGGTACAGGTCTTTGCCTCATTCAAGCATTTCATCTTTGAAAGGTTTACATTCAGTTTTCAATTGCTTTTGTAGAGCTTCTTATGAACACATGTTTCTTTTTGAAGGTTGTTGTGAATATTATGATTCTAAAGAAACTTTAAAATCTCATGATAATCCTTCTAAAGAAACTAATGATCATGTTCATAATATATCAAGCATTCAGAGAGGTTATAGCCAAATTAATTATGGGAAAAATCTCTGAAAGCAAAGAACTATCGTTTTCTAAAAATGATGTGGAAAGGTTAAAAAAATACTTTTCTTCAATAACCTCACAAGCAGAGAATTCGTTGACCCTGTTCCAAGAAAATCAAGAGAGCATTCAAATGGAGAAAAGTTCAAACATGCATCAAGAATTTCTACCCAGTAGCGAGAAGATGGAGAAATAATTAAGTTGCAAATAAATTCCCAGAGATATTAATATTTTAAATTTGATGGTCCTGTTATTTATAAGAAAAATGGTTCAGATGAGGAGTAGGATGAAGGTCTTCAAGTTCATCAGTTCAGTGTTGGACATATAGAAGAAAACCACCAAGTGGGAAATGTTGGACAACAATATCTTGAGCCCTTTATCATAGCAAAAGAGGCTATCTTATGTGAAAAGAAAGCTAATAAAGAGATTTTTTATCATTGCATTGAAGAACATAATGATGCCCATGGATCAGAAGTAAACAATATATTTTAAGTTGGCCATCTTTCATATAGTGATGTGAAAAATTTCTTTTTCTTCTTGAGTTCATAATTACAAATTATTTTCAATCAAAGCTCAGAGATGAAAAGTGGAGACATAAAAGTGACATAGATCATTTTCTTAAAGATGTTGCTGATTGTTCTATTGAGCATATTATCCCAATAGAAGGTTTATTTGAGCAAGAACCTTCATACATAGAGACTTTCTTTTTTGGAGCTAATTAGCACCATATTTTTCCTTATACTTTTCAAGATCCTATGGCAGATTACATGGAGAAATTGTTGGGTTGTGTTATATTCTTTCCATGATGGGGCTTCGCTGGGGGGTTAGAAGGGGGATGGAGACCCCCCTTTCATTGCATCGATTGCGTAGTGGGGGGAGTCATAGGGGTTTGATGGGTGCAGGAACCCCTGTCTATGGGGTCCAGGGCAGCGCCCCAAAAAACTTTGTTTTTTGGACCGTATATTAGGTTGGGCGGACCTACCTATGGTTTTGTGCATGATTTCGCACATTGTTTTGGACGTGATGGTTTTCAGTCCATGGTTTTGGACGCGACGGTTTTTGGTCCATGGTATTGGATGCTTTGACATGTATAAAAATGTATTGTAACATTAAAAGGAACATAATGAAAAATCAAGCTCGTAGTCTCGATTTTGGGATTCAGGGGAAAATATCTATGTATATGTGTTTTATGTGTTACGATCTCGTATTGTTTATTTTCTGTGTTTTAGAATTCATATGCAAGTAATTCTTGTATGTGGTTAAAACCTACATTTGGTTTCAGAGTTGTTTTAGCTTCAAGGGGATGCCTTTATTGCTGAGGGGTTTTGCTTGGGCCTGTGGTAGACCTTATTCAGTGGGAGATCTATGGGATCGATTCTGGTGAAGATGGCGAGTAGTGGAAAGATAGAGATCGAGAAATTTATTGGTCAGAGTTTTGAATTATGGAAACTCAAGATGGAGGATTTGTTGGTGGATAAAGATCAGTGGATCGCGGTAGATCCAGGTACTAAACCAACGAGAGTGTCCGATGAAGAATGGAAGAAGTTGGATCAAAAGGAAAATAGCATAATACGATTGTGTATCTCAGATTCAGTATTGCTGAATGTACCAGTGGAAGCTATGGCAAAGGATTTGTGCGACAAGTTAGGGACTCTATACCAATCTAAGTCCCTGGTGAATAAACTATTCCTATGGAAAAAGCTGTATAACCTGAGGATGAAAGATGGAGAATTAGTGACAAAGCATCTAAATGCATTTAATACTGTGGTAAGTTAGTTATTATATGTTGATATTAAAATTTTAGATGAAGATAAGTGCATTAGTTTGTTTTGTTCTCTACCAAATTCGTGGGATAGTCTAGTTATTGCAATAGGTAGAAATGCAACTGCCTTGCAGTTGATGAAATAGTCTCATCCGTGCTGACAAAGGAGATGAGATGGAAAAATATGGAGAGCTAGAATGGTTATGCCTTGCCTATACAAGGAAGATCCCATAATAGAAACAAAAATAAGTCATCGAGTGGGAGATCTAAATCTAGAGGGAGATTTAAATCTCCACGAAAACCTGTAAAGGTGGTTTGCTGAAAATGTGGAAAGGAAGGGCACTACAAAAGGGACTGTAAATCTAAAGCTCCCGACGAAGGAAAGGGATCTGATGATGCTCCTTTTACAGAGACGAAAACCACCTCAGATTAAGGTGGGGATGTGTACTTGGCTTCTTCATGTACACAAGTAGATCATGAGGCATGGTTGATTGACTTAGGTGCATCCTTTCACTTCACTCCCCATAGAGAGTGGTTCTGCGAGTATGACAAATATGATGGTGGTGATGTCTTCTTGGAGGATGACAAGAAGGCTAGAATCGTTGGTCGCGAAAAAGTAAATTTGAAGTTGCAAGGTGGAAGGGTTAGAACACTTTCGAGTGTTCTACATATTCTTGCATTAGCCAGAAATCTGCTTTCTGTAAGCAAGCTAGATGATGCAAGTGTAAAAAATGTGTTCGAAAAGGATACCTGCAAGATGGTTCCGGGGTGGGGGCACTAGTATTGATGCGGGGAGTTTAGATTGGAACTTTGTACAAGCTACAAGGTAGAATTTTTTTTGATGGGTGCAACAGTTTCGTGGTTCCTAAAATTGGAGAAGAAAATATAGTGGTCTCTAGAAAGAAGACCATGCTGTGGCATCAAAGGCTTAGACATATTGGAGAGAAGGGCCTTTGAATACTTCATGGTAAAGGTGTGGTAGAAGGTATGAGTAATAGCTCTCTGGATTTTGATTTATGTGAAAATTGTGTATATGGGAAGCAGAAGCAGGTGAGTTTCCCCTCTAGTGGTAAGAGGGTGAAACAAATATTAGAGCTTGTGCACAGTGATGTGTTTGGACCTGTGAAGGTTCCACCACTGGGCAAGTCTATGTACTACATATCATTTTTAGATTATTTCTCAAAGAATACATGGATATATTAGCTTAATAAAAAATCTGAAGTCTTTGACAAGTTTAAATAATTTAAGGCTCTGGTGGAAAACTAGATAGAGAAGAAGATAAAGGTGTTGATGATAGATAACAGTGGAGAGTTTTGCAGTAAGGAATTTGAAGAATTCTGTAAGAAGAGTCGTATAGCACGATAGAATACTACTCCATATACACCTCAACAACATGGAGTTGCATAAAGAATTAAAAAGACGTTGATGGAAATGGAAAGAAGCATGCTCAGTGGCGCTGGGTTAGGACAAAAATTCTGGGTAGAGGTGATGGAGAGAACATGTTACCTGGTCAACAGATCACCTTCATTAGTGTTTGAGGATAAGACTCCACAAGAGGTATGGTCTAGTAAGAAACCCTCTCTTTCACATCTGAGGGTATTTGGATGTGATGCATATGTACATGTTCCAAAGGAGAAACGAACCAAGTTGGATAGTAAAGTTGAAAAGTGCATCTTTATTGGGTATAAGGATTGTTTAAAGGGTTATAAGCTTTCGAACCCAGTAACAAAGACGGTTGTGTACAACCAAGATGTGGTGTTCAGAGAGGTGAAAGATGTTATTAAACATGAAGTCCAACCAAAGGAACCTGAGAAGATAGAGTTTGAGCTAAAGGAGGAAGAATCAGACTCTACAGCTGAGGAGGAATCAGAAGATGAAGAGCCACAAACCCCAGGTGTGAGAAGATTAGTTTGAGAAAGAAGTAGCCAGAAAGGTATATTCCATCTGCTTTCTGTTCAAATTTTTCTTTATCAATTACTGGTGATGATCCCAAAAATGTGAAAGAAGCAGTAGATTCAGAGGATGGAAAACTCTGGAAAGAGGCCATGGTTAATGAAATGACATCTTTGCACAAAAATGAGGCTTGGGATCTGGTGGAGTTGTCAGCTGGAAGGAAACCCATTGGCAGCAAATGGGTGTTTAATAAGAAGACAAATGCAGAAGGAAAGGTGGAGAAATACAAAGCTCGGTTGGTAGCAAAAGGTTATTCCCAGGTGCCGGGAATTGATTTGGGTGATATTTTTTCTCCTGTTGGCAAGGTAACTTCTATTAAAGATTAATTTTATCTGTTGTTGTTGCTTTTGATTTTGACGTAGAATAGATGGATGTGAAGACAACATTTTGTCACGGGGATCTGGAAGAGGAGATCTACATGAAGCAACCTGAATGTTTTGCAGTGAAGGGTAAGAAAGAAATGGTATGCAACTTAAAGAAGTCTTTGTATGGGTTAAGACAGTCACCAAGGATGTGGTATCAGAAATTCGATACAATTATATAGGGACTTGGCTTCACCAGAAGCAAAGCAGATCACTGTGTTTATTTTAAATTAATTGGTGACTGTGTTATTTATCTGGTCTTGTATGGAGATGATATGTTGTTGGTTGAAAATGACAAAGAAATTATCCAGGATTTGAAGACCCATTTGTCCTCCAAATTCAACATGAAATATCTTGGTGTTGCAAACTATATTTTGGGCATGGAAATTAAAAGGGATCGAACAAAGAGGAAGCTTTGGTTAAACCAGAGGAAGTATGTGGAGACAATATTGCAGAGGTTTAATATGCAGGATAATAAACCGATGAAGGTTCCTATTCCTGTAGGTGTAAAGTTATCTGTTGAATAGTGTCCCAAGACACAAGAAGAGGAAGAGGACATGTCCCATATCCATATGCAAGTGCAGTTGGTATCCTGATGTACGCAATGGCATGTACTAGACCATATATTTCACATGCAGTCGGAGTATTGAGGAGGTTTATGTCAAAATCAGGGAAGGAGCACTGGACAACAGTGAAGCAAGATTTTAGGTATTTGTGTGGCACTAGTGATTATGGTTTTTTCTACCAAGGAAGACTAGGATTGGACAAATTGTTGGATATTCATGGTTTTGTTAATGCAAGCTGGGCTGGAAATCTGGATCAAAGAAGATCTACAAGTGGTTATGTGTTTAACCTATTTAGAGGTGCAGTCAGTTGGATGAGTAAGAAATAATCTGTAGTGGCACTATCAACTACAGAGGTAGAATACATGGTAGCCACTTATGCAAGCAAGGAAGCAGTTTGGTTGCAGAGATTGTGTTCAAGTATGGGGTTAGTATAGGGAGCTATAAGGATACACTGTGATAGCCAAAGTGAAATTTCTTGGCAACAAACCCTGAATATCATTCAAAGACAAAGCACATTGATGTTTAGTATCACTTTGTGAGGGATATGATAGAAGACAAAAATGTGTTGTTGGTAAAGGTGGACACTTTGAAGAATACTGCAGATGCATTGACAAAATCTTTGAGCTCTGAGAAGTTCTCTTGTTGTAGAGAAACAATGAGCATTGCAGGGCTAGATAAATGACTAAGCTCTCTTGTGGCCTCCTGTGGAAAGAAAACAACAAGTGGGAGAATGTTGGGTTTTGTTATATTCTTTCCACGAGTAGCCCACATAGTTAACCATGGGGTAAGAAGGGGGGCAGAGCCCCCTCTTCGTTGCACCGATTGCATAGCAGGGGGAGTCACAGGGGTTTGAGGGGTGCAGGTAACCCCTCTCTATGGCGTCTGGGGCAGTGCCCCAGAAAATTTTGTTTTTTGGACCCTATATTAGGTTGGGCGTACCTACCTATGGTTTTTTGCATGATTTTTGCACATGGTTTTTGACGCGATGGTTTTCGGTCCATGGTATTGGATGCTTCGACATGTATAAATATGTATTGTAATGTTGAAAGGAACATAATGAAAAATCAAGCTGGTAGTCCCGATTTTGGGATCAAGGGGAAAATCTCTGTGTATATGTGTTTTATGTGTTATTATCTTGCATTGTTTATTTTCTGTGTTTTAGAATTCGTATGCAGGTAGTTTTGTATGGGGTTAAAACCTATAGAAATTTATTAGCGGCCTACACATACCATTTCGTGGATATATTCCTATTTTTTGTTGTGAGTTGCCCTTACGCATAGTTTACTTTATGTTCAAGATGAATGGTATTTTCAAAATTCATTGGCAGAATGGTTATAGATCAGGCACTCAAATGCTAAATTGGTACCATTCAAAGATTGATTTCACTTGATTGAGATCAGTCATGTACATAGGTAGGAACCTGTACATAAATAAGCTCAGGTGTTGAGCATTTGGTTTCCAGTTGCAGTTCTTTAGCTTAATTTTAACTGATAAATAATAGTGACTTTCCCAATTGGAAACCGGCTTGCAGAGATTTTAGATTTCAAGAATTTCAGGTTTGAGTCTTTCAAATTTTAGGGTTTTCAGAATTTCAGACTCCATGCCCAACTAAGGCTACTGATCTACGATTCTTAGCACTTTGCTATCAAAGCATAAGAATCCTATCATTGTAGATACAAGAGTGAATTCAATGTACAAATGCCATAGAATTTGAATTTGTTAAGCAATATACGACTCCATGCCCGAGATGAAGGCACTGATCTACGGTTCTTAGTTCTTCTGTGGCAAAAGAACTATCCCTAGGTGGAGCCAGACGTTGTAGCATCCATTGTTCATTTTTATTTAAGTTTTATTTTTAGTTTTATAAAATCAAAAAATATGAAAGAAATCGTTGATCTTATATTTTAAATGGCTTTGAAAGTGATAAACCCGCAAGAAGATCTCGGCCATCTAATCAACAAGCCACAGATCAAGAGTAATTGCATAAGTTAATTAGACTGGGTTTATTTCGGAGATCAGATGCGACAGTCTATCAAACACAGTTTAAATTTTCTGAAGTCTGGGCCAATCTCAGTCATCCATCCAAAGAGATGGGATCCGATGATATCCGATGAAAAAGTAATCAGGTTTTAGCGTTAAAATCGGACCCAATAGATCATTAACTAGCAGTTTATATTTCCTATCAGGTCCGTATGGGAGTCAATGGACCGTTGAAAAGGTGAACTCGATAAGGTTTAGTTCAAATAGGTTTAAATTCTCGTGAGTTTCGAAGGATTATACCGTTTATTGAATGAGTGATCAGACGATTTGCGTACAGCTAAGGCAGACCCGATAGGTTTATAAATTAGATTGTTAATATTTTTCAGTTTCGTGGTAAGCTATGTTCCACGTAAATTAGCCGATTCCATTGTTTAATCAAAATAATCAAAAATAGAAGGAGATGATCAAAACTTAAAAGGGTCGGTGATTGGTCGGGTTTCCCTATGTTTTTGCCAATCAAAACACTCCCGATACATAGGTGGGCCTAGGTCCATGCACGAGGTTTTTTCAAATACATTTTATTATGATTAAAATAGTTTAATCCTTATTAAAGCATCTACAAAGAAAATTCATCAGTAGCCAAGCAACAGAGCTAAAAAGCTAACAGTGATCATCATTTTCTAAATTTTGTTACTTCTTCTTATTTTATTTACAAGGTGTCTTTTATCATCTATGTAATATTCTGTAATAACTTTTACTTTAGACAGTTACGAGAACAGTTAAGCAGTTTGACAGTTTTGGTGATCACCAACAGTCTTATAATGTATAAAAATAGGAAAATTTATAGATAAGGGGTTCAAATTTTGGAGAACCTGAATACTAGGCCACTGAATTCCTGATACAACTATTGATTAATGAAAGAATAAAAAGTTCTCCATACATTGTTGGGTATGATTTTGTGACTTCTTTTTTATGTGTCATCTTATGTTTTCTTCCTTTAAGTATGGTAACAAAGCTGTAGGTCATTGTTTTCTTATGTAAATGAAGTTAAAATCCCTTAAAAGAGCGCTCCTATACTCGAAGTTCACACCTCTGCAATTCTTGTAAGTTACAGATAGTAGTTTCTGTATAAGACATCATATTATCTTTAACTTCTCCAAGTGTCACAAGTAGTAGACTCTGTGTAAAACAACATATTGTCTCTGACCTCTTCAAGCTTTCTTCTTTCATCATTTATATTCAGCAATCAAATGGCATTCTGATATTTTCATGTTACCCAAGTATTGAGGGTTAAAAACCAAGTCTCTAAGGTCCTTCATTTGAGAACACAACATACAATTAAGTGACAAACAAGTGACAATAATTAAAATCATTAATTTCTTAAGCACAATTTCTACACGGCCAGGAAATTGGTTTCTTAAGGTAAAACACTAGACATTTCTTAGAGAGGGTTTGGAGAGTATTGTTACAAGCCTTGGCTTCTCCACAGTGCAGAGCAAGTACATCTCTTTGGAGGAGTCGGTGGTGTTGACTGTAAAGTTCCACTATTGGGGCTAGTGGTTGTCATGGTTGTATGTATGGATGGAACTTTCGCTTTATATAATATAAAAAAGCCAACATGTTTCATGGATATGTTATTATTGTAGTTTCATTATTCTGGTTACTTTAGTAACGTATGAAGTTTTACTTACGCATTGATGTATGGACTATTCCGTATGTGATTATATGAATCTTATTGAAGCATGTTTTTCATTTTATGCATCACCTTGGATGGTCAACTATTCTTCTTTCTCATTTGTGATGTCATTCAACTTGTCTATTCCTTTTAGGGTGCGTATTATTATAGGCTTCAAAGGCGCACATTTATTCTCCCCCTTCATGTGTTAGAACTTCCCCATCCATCTTTCATGACTCACTGCAAGGCCACACACTTGTTTCTGACAAGGATATCTTGTTTACCTCAGCACACTAACGCACTTAAGGCATAACTTTACTACCCACTGCTGGGACTCCTACTCCACGTTTTGAGGTTTAGTTGGGACTTCTTACTGGGAAGATCCCCTGAGATGTTGGCAGGTCCAGTACCATCAACATATTCTTAACATGCTGGCTACATTATTGTGCAACAAGTTGTTGGTGCAAATGATAATAGAAACCAACTAAGAAATCATGGGCTACAACTAAATTTAATTATCATGTAATAATAAAGACTAAGAAGTGTATGAAAACTCTTTCATGTGAATATCAATGATAAGGGTTTTCTTGTGAGGATGTGCAAGTCATTCAAGTTCTCGAATGGTTTTAATGAAAAACAAATCCCATGTAAATTAAACACTAACTTATGTGGAAATGTATTGGACTTAATAGCTTATAATATACAAAGAAATATGAAGCAAGAACACGAGGAGTAATAAATTCCTAACGGAAATAATATATTATATTATCTTATTGAGTATAAATGGTCTCATGTATGGTAATTAGTGACTTTAACAATTTAATTAGTTTAATGATTTTTATAACTAAACCAAATGTTTATTTTTAGCTTTATTCATTTAATATATGCCAAGTAGGATTCACCGTAATATACTGGAAAGTAGGATTTACTGTAAGATACTCCCACTTAATGAGTATTTGTGTTTTCAATATGCATTATTCAACTCTTTTTGAACTGGTCTCTTCTTCTTCATCATCTTCAATTCTCTTTTTTTTCACCAGTCTTGGTGTTTATCTTTGGTATTCTATGATCTTTGGACTTTCTAGATTCTTTATCCATGTTCTTCTTCAATTTTTATCATCTTGTACCTAAAAAAAATACACAATTTCACTACCCATACAACAACATCAATCATCTCGTTTTTTTATTAACACATAATTGTTACACCTAACAGTTTTTGCAATAGATTACACTTAACTGTCACAATCCTCGAGAGGTCAAGTTCTTTCTACGTACCACAAAGAAGACATCACATCAAGTGACTTCTATGGTTTGTACATATGAAAAGAAACAAATCACATTATGTAATTTATGTAGTTTCTTCCTACAACAAGCACTAGTGGTTTCAACCATCAGCCTTCAAGTTTTTACAAAGTCGTCTCCAAGGAACCATGAAGTTTTCAACATAATATATTTTGGGAGCATATACGCTTTTACTGGACTTACAACATTAGTGATTTAGGTACTTATAATTACAAAGTTCCATTTAGGCCAATCTAGCCTTTAAACAAACATTGGGTTAAGATAGTTTCCTTTCCATAATCCAAAAAAAAAATATTTAAGTATGACCATCGTGTTGCTTAGAGATGTATTTCTATGGATTCATTTCATTTACATCTACATGATATTATTATTACCTTTCTTATGTTTTTTCTTCTTTATTCCCTTGCAGGTTAAAAAAATACATGCATGTTCACATAATCATTTCTTCTTTGTATCTTAGTCATTCATTTTACGATGTCACCACATCATTTTCTCTATTATCTTCTTTGACCGTACCATTGTCTTAACTATTACACGATTTTCTCTCTTTGTTTCTACATCCTTCTTTCTCTCATCATATTCTATCTTAATCCTCTTTATTGCTGCATCGTTCTCTTTCATCACTCTCTTTGGCGTTACATTTTTCTTTTGGAAAACAACTTCTTTGATCATGCCATTGTCTTTTGTGCTATATAATTATCCCTATCACCATATTTTTTCATATAATTGATATTTTCAAGTCATTCTCTTTTCTGTTGCATATCGTTATCATCATTTTCTTTCATTATCATCTTTAAATGTGATGGAGTCTCCTTCCTCATTTTTATACTTATATATTAATATTTTCTTCTCCCTTAAAATAATTGATAACTGATGACCATATAAAAGGAAATCCATCTTATAAGATATATGACTTCCAACCATTATATTCACTAATTTATTAGAAGTCCTTTTCATCTACATGATTCATCAACTTATTAAACTCTATCTTTATTATAACTGAGTCCTAACCTTTTCGTATTATTTAAACCTTCTAAGGATAATCCATCTCACTTTCCCCCCCTTAATCAACGATTCAATTTTCATATTTCACATCAAGCTAGCATACAAGTACCTGACACCCTCACATATACCCATAATTGATGTTAATCAAATGTAGTTGCAATTTTACTTCGAGACATATGCTAATCAAATGTAGTTATAGTTTTACTGTTCATGTACGAAAATTTCCTTACAATAACCCACACATTGATGCTAATCAATTGCAGTTGCAGTTTTACTTCTCGTGTCTGAAAGTTTCTACCATTAATCTTCTCCATATTTTACTGTATATGTTTCCATATTTACATTTTCAGTGTAAAAAGTCCCTTTATATCTTAGTTTCACAACAAAAATTACCTATGGGTTGATTTCCTCACAATTTTCTACTTCCTATATGATTTGAAGAGCATTGTCTGCGCTATTGGTATGCGGTCTGCTTATGCCCTTTACTATGGAAAAATTTCTGTGTTGAACATAAATTTCTTCTACACGCTATAAGATATGATTATGAGTTGACAAATAAATGTTGTGAAATTTAACCCACTAACTAACCTAAGAGTGAGTACCATGTACAATTTTTTCTTTTGTCTGAAATTTATCATGTAGTAACATGTAACATAATTTTTTTCACTAATATGAAAATACATTTTTTCTCATTGGTTTTTATCATTTCTGGTTGAGATAATACATTTATTTAAATGATACTAGCTCAATTGAAGAGAACTTGCCTTGCAAGAAGGAGGTTGGTGGTTTGATTCCATCGTGCCGTAACATGAATTAATCACGGAAGAAACAAAAAAAATCGCATTGTATATTTTGTTTCTAAAGAGAATTTTTTAGATAGACAATAACTGGGATTAAAGACAAATGTCTCTATAGAGACAATAACTAGGATTTCTCTCTTGAGAGACAAAAATGAATTATCTTATAAGAGACAATAATACTTGTCTTCTATATTGTGTTTATAGAGACAAGTTTTTAAGACAATAATTTGAGACACTCATTTGTCCCTTAAGAGGCAAAAACCAATTTCCTCTTAAGAGACAATAATACTTGTGTTTATAGAGACAAGTTTTTAAGACAATAATTTGAGACACTTTTTTAAAAGGAAATTTACAAGTTTTTTTTATCTCAAGTTAAAACAATTTGCTAAAGACTGAAATACATTTTTATCCTAGATCTATGAAGTAAATTTGCAACTGGAGACATTTGATCCCTCTAAGCTCTTGATAGATCTATTTTTTAAAAATATTCTAACATATTAGTGTTAAATATTTATTTAGAATATATCTAAATCGATTATTAAACCAACAATATATTAATGCTACTCGTTGAAGTTGTGGTTTTAGTTTTTTTATCTTTTTTATTTTTCTATACAGATTTTAACATTGAAAGTTTACGGGGCAAACAAAAGTTTTAGACATTACAGAATCCACTGTTTCTTTGAATCCAGTCTTGCTTCGTGATAATCATAAAGTATTCTTGCTCGGAATTGTTTGCGTTTCCAGCGATTCCATACGGTGATGAAATCTATCTGTCACTCGTATAATTCGGAGAGAATTTGATGATATGAAGGGTGAAATTGAGTAGGAGCGCTTTTTTAGTCATAGTTCACAAATTCTGGTTAATCTGGCCAAAAAAAATTGAAAATTTGGCCCCGGAAGCACTCGTAAAACTAGAGCCTATGACACAAGGAGATGTAACATTGAGATAATGATACGGTGGTCGACTGTTCCTACCAGTTCACAGTGAATATTGGAGCTAAGCAAAACTCTTTTGCGCCACCTCGTAATTATTTAACAAATTCCCCAAAATTCGAATTCCAACTTGATACCGAATTCGAGTTACAACTTGATAACTATGACTTGAAGAGGTATGAGGGTCACTCATCATTTTCATTCCACTTGGAATAATACGTTCCAGCACTAGGATTCTTTTTGGATGTTTCGTGTATAAAGCAAAGAGTGGTTGCATTCGTGGCAATTTTGAGGCCATCAAGTGGAAACATAAGTAAAATACATGCAATCAGATAAACATAAGTTCATTTTCAGCCTTTTGTGCATTACAAGCTTTCAGGAGTATGCTATGCGTTGTCTTATTTCTAAAATTCAGGGTGACATGGATTCTGGTGCAGATGCTAAAACCAATCATTTTAGTGTGGCAGGCGAATATTTTAATAGACGTGGACCATTATCCAAAGACTTGGCGAAAAGCAAATGGAAGATAAAGATAGCGAGGTATCAGAGATAATTGGAAAATATATCACAGCTGTGGATTAGACTGATGGGAATATACAAATGTGAGACGAATGGCATTTGTTCGCATATTCTAGTTACGTCTTTTAATACAGGCGGAACTATTTGGCTCTCAGCTGTGAGGGCAGTGAGGTCTACGGCTACTCACATCCGACAAAATTAACTTTAACTTTACTGAAGGATTTAATGTTTTATCCGTGGCCGTGTTTTTGGCGGTGTTAATTAATTTTAACTAGTTTGACATGTGTAATAGGAGTGTGATTTTTTTGGAGTTTGTGGTGGATTTTTTTTGTTACCAAATCTTGATTTGTATCATTTAAATTGGTTTTTATAACTACATATGAAGATTCAACACTCTCAAAAATCTACCGGGCACTTCAATTGTGAAGAGTTCACCTTTAAAACTTGTAATTTCAGTGAATCCAAGATACAGTGAATCCCTCATGGATTCTAGACAATATAAATCAGAAAATAAACCAAAAAACTTTCCAAAAATTAACACTTCAAAACTACTCCATTTATAGAATATCCAATTACTATAAAATTATGATTTTGGATGAGAATAAAATAATGTTATAGAATAGATATAGATACCAAAAATATATAGATAAATAAGTTTATTAAATTTATATTTATATTAATTTTAAATCTATAAAAAAAATTATAATATTTTTAATAAGTTTAGATTTATTTTAAAATTAAAATTGATTTTATAGTTGTTAAAAATTTATAACATTTAAATTGTTTTAGGGGTTGATAATTAAATTCATTATCATTTACATAAAGTAATATCAATTTTAGGGGTTGATAATTAAATTCATTATCATTTAGATAAAGTAATATCAATTTTAGATTTATTAGTATTTTTTAATTTTCAATTTTTATATTAATTTTAGAGTGGTTAAGAATTTATAACGGTTAAATTGTTTTAGGTATTATAATTGAATTAGTCATCCTTTCCATTTAAATTGTTTGAGGGGTTATAATTGAATTCGTTATCATTTCAATAAATTAATAGTAGTTTTAGATTTACTACCATTTTATAATTTTCAAATTTTTTTTTTTATGGATCTCTAAAATTATTAGGTTTAAAAAAATTAGATTTATAGTATAATTAATTAGAATTAGTAAAATATAAATTATTTAAATTTCATATTTTATATATATATAAGAGACCAAAAAAAGTTAAATACAATTAAAAATAGTACAATAAAAAATAACATTATAAATTTAGTATCAAAATATTATATTTCAAGAGAAATATCAAATAATAAGAGAATATTCATATATTTTTCAATTTATTAGGTTATATGTCAATTTTGTATAAATATAAAAAAATTACAAATATTTCTCATTATAAATTTAGTATCAAAATATTATATTTCAAGAGAAATATCAAATAATAAGAGAATATTCATATATTTTTCAATTTATTAGGTTATATGTCAATTTTATATAAATATAAAAAAATTACAAATATTTCTCATATTAAGTAACACTATTAAATTGCTTTATCAATATTCATTTTAATTTTACATATATTATATATTATGTAATAAGAGGGAATCTATGCAATTTATGAATTTCATGTTAAATATTGAAGGAATTACACATTTTTGTCATATTAGAATGAACACCACTCAATTTTTTTAATCACCAATGTACATTTAATTCATTTTGACTATAAATCTATCTGATTTAAGAAGGATTGAATCTTTAAAAAACAAATCTTTTTTTTTTCAACCTAATTTATTTAGGAAAAGAATCTCTCCATGAGTCCATGATATATGTAGAGCTAAAATAGATTTATATTATGTAATATATACCATGTCTTATTGATATTGATAATATTAAAAAAAACGAAAACTTTTTTTTAAATATTAAAGCATTTACACATCACCTTCATATTAGGTCATAAAAAATAATATATATTTATATTTTATTCTTTTATTTATATATAAAATTTATATTTTATTTTATTTAAAATTTATATTTAAATATTTTATTTATGAAACACATTAAATATTTTATATATACGGTTAAATAAATTAATGAAAAATAATAAATAAAAAAAATTATAGTCATTATCATTTTTAATAGATATAAAAGATATTAAATTCCAAAAACAATTACAAAACTATGATCCCTCGTGACTCTTAATTTTACGTACTTTTAAATCACAGCATCAAATAGAAAATTTCAATCTCGAAACGTAATAAAAATTACAAAGTCAAATAGATATAGAGGATATTAAATTACAAAGACAATTACAGAATTATGATTCCTCCTGACTCTTAATTTCACGTACTTTTAAATCACAGCATCAAATAGAAAATTTCAGTCTCCAAACTTAATAAAAATTACAAAATCAAATGTAATTTTTTTTTCTTAAATAAAAAATTTAAAAGATAATAATTATATGGATAGATATGAGTAATGAAGTATATTGATAAATAAAATAGGTTAGATAGATTTTAGAGATATAACTTTATAGGATATCTCGAAATATTCATTATAGTATACATAAATTAAGAGTTAATATTTAATTAGAAGTTAATTATATTCTTTTAATTAATTAATCAAGAGAAATATTTTATTAATAAATGTCATATTGATATGTGGTATTTATAAGACATGGTATTAGATCATAATATTGTAATAAAAGATATTTACAAGTTAAGAATTCTTGTATGTAAATATCCATAGTTAAGAATAATATTTAACTCATATATTAATTATTTTTACAATTAATAATAATAATAATTTAAATCAAAATTGTAATTTTTAAATATGGGGAATGTGAAATGTATTTTGAGGAAAGTAGTTAGTGCTTATTGATGTATATTAACGGCAATATAATTAATATAGTTGTGCTATTAATAATAATATTAATAAAGTTAAAATATATATAATTTATTAACCATTTTTTTAGGGTATAAATTTAAAGTTTATATTTTTAAAATATATTGGACGTTAATCATCATCATCATCATCCGTAGTGGAGTCTTTTGGGAGAGACTAAAAATAAGTAATGAGTAGTTAAATTTAATATGACTAAATGTCAAATAAAAATAATTATTATTATCACCACATTGGTGTACGAGACCCTCCTCTTTTTTTGAAAGTGTGACCTCTTAGGAGGAAACACATGATCATAACCACGAGGCCCACTAAACCATTTAATTTAATCAAAATTTAATATATCACAAAAATACAGAAATTATCTACTTAATATTATTTATAATCAAAGTAAATTAAAATAAAAATACCAGTCACATCATTGTTATAATATTAATCATTAAGAGTAATAGATGCTAAATTAGCATAATTATATTTATTATTATTTTTTTTTGAAGTTAGTCATTTTGTATTAAGTCAATGAGGATTATCTAGACCAAACAATTTTTTCCCACTAGTCTATCTAAAGAGAAACCAAACTAGAAACATAAGTTTGAAGTCTTAAAGTCACGAAGACCTTGTCTAGCTAAACCATATTGGAAATAGAAGCTTACAAAATTAGGGTAGTTGTCATACCTTGACGTATATTGACATGAGCAAATAAAAAAGACTACTAATATTAAAAACAAAAAAATAGCTAAAACTAGTGACTCATAAACATTGCGTAAGATTTCTGAGAATAAAAAGATGTGTGCTCATCTCCCAGATATTATCTTATCTACCAAGAATTGTCTTATCTACCAAAAATAGTCAACTTGCTCTCAATTTTTTTCTTTAGCTTTCTAAATCTCATATATAATTTTCTTCCTAGGTCATCTTGTACATCCCTATGTAGTATGCAATATCCAATGACGTTTAACCTTTTGCCTTCCATAATTGATCACGTGCATGTAATGTGCAATGCATAGTCAGAAACACTCCTTTCATGTGAGCTGGGATTATATCAAACCTAGAAAGGAAAATTCCCACCCTTAAACACCCTCCTAGAAAATAATTACATTTTTACATTTTAATATAACTAAAATTAGACTTCATTAAAGATGGAAGATATCATGGTTAAAATTAAGTAGAGACACATTGTAAGGAGATTTATCAAGTTCACTTATCATTAACGAAAGGAACTCGTAACACCAAGGAACTTGTATAGTCCAATCTACTCTCATTTTTGTAACGTGTTTTTTTATGTTTGTTGCAAAAACACATTTGAAAAACACATTCTAAAGAGTGGAAAGTTACAGTTTCATGTAATTTTTTTTCCCTTTTATTCATTTGAAACAAAATAAAAATTTTTAATGTTAGATAATTATTGTCAAAATACATTTGAAAAAAAATAAAAAACCACACATGAAAATGTTTGTCACCAAATTCCAAGAAAAACATAAAAGATCTAATAATTAGTTGCTCGGTTTTGTAATTTGCCTAACTAAGCAATGTTTTCGCTTAGTTAGTAATATATATTTATTCCATTGCTACTTGGCATTTAAATAATATTTGGGGGTGATGAATTCTCTTGAATATCATTTTTATGAGCTTTTTTATATATTTATTCCCATTCAAAAGCTTGGTGTTCTCAACACTTTAGCGACTAGAGATTTAAGAGTTTCTGATGGAAACTATCTAAATGATGAGAAATCGCACCTCTTGAATATTTTCTTGAATAATGGGTGCAATAGACACCAGTGTACTAAGGCTTTCATCAAAGCTGAAAAAGGTCGTAAGGCTAAAATAGAACTGAAAGATTGATTTTTAGGTGTTCATCTCCCTTTTATCCAAGGGTCCAATGACAAGATTGCGGGGATCCTAAGGAAGAATAAGGATCCTTCAACATTTATGCCTCTGAATACCATTTGGAGCTCCCAAAGATCTGCAAAAGACCTAGTGGACACTAAGAATATGAAAGGAGTTTACGTTCTTGCTCCTGTGGGACACCCTACATAGGTGAGACTGGTCACTCAATTAACCAAAGGATTTGGGAGCACGCTAATGACATCATGCATGGAAGGACCCGCTCCTCTGCTTGGCAAAACATGTAAAGAAAAGAAAGAATTACGTTTGCATTGAGGAGGGCCAAATCACTGCCAATATTACTCATTTCCATCATCGAAAATTCATGGACGCTTAAAAAAGGCCCACTAATTTAAAGAAAGATAGTGGTTGGAATATTAGTAAAACTTGGGTCCCTACCTTGTCCTCCTCAAGGTTTTTAAGTTTCTTTTTTACTCTTGTGATTATTGTTTCTTCTTGTTTTCCAAACATTGTTGTTAATAATTAGGTTTTATCTTATGGATCTTTCTTCTCTCTTGTAACTATCTTTATCATCTTGTTCATTCTAAGATCCTCTAAATATTTATTTTATTTTATTTTAGACTTTCGTTATTTTTTCTTGGCTCCTTGATTTATTTGTATGGCCTTAGCCCCTTATTTTATCGCTGACCCTTATTCATTAGGCACACTTACTTTGATTATTTTTGTTTGAACTTTATTTATTATTTTTTCTAATTTCTTCATTAATTAGTTTTTATTAACAAGCTCTTTTATTAATAAGGTCGTGGGCCTATTTTTATTAATGGGACATTGACTGTTTTTGTTATTTTTTACTATGCTCCTTGGTTCAGGTTTGACTTTGATTATTCTTTTCATTTTATATATATTTCAAAACATAATCTATTTCATGATCTTATTTAATATAGTTGGATCCTAGTAATTAATGTTATTAATTAAATAATATTTATTGTAAGTCAGCAATTTATTATGGTTTGTTTTTTTGTATTTCTATGTTTGTTCCTTTTATTCTTTGAATATTTGGTTTTTTAGCTTATTTCTTGATTTAATTATTATAATTCGCTCCTATTAATTAATGTTATAAATTAAATATTATTATACTAACCATTTGATCAACTAAACATCTCTACATTAATCTCTATTTACCCTGATTGCATAATATACTTTTTCATCTTATCTTGGCCATCACTGGTGCCATGATTTGCCTTTTGATCTTGACCGCAAAAATTTTCCTATATAGTTTTTACAGAAAAAAATTGTTGTTAATTTAATATAGATTAAAAAAACTGAATTCATATTTAAAAAAAAACCAAACCCAATAACAAAAGGTAGTAATTTGATTCCGAAAGATTGATCAATATTTTGAATGTTTCAACCCCGGGCTAATAATATATTCCAACACTCACAGTTTCTCCCAAGCATAGCGGCAATCTCGGGCATAGTGGCCACGATTATCAGTGCAGTTTTTTGAGATGTGAATGCCTATTATCGAATGGAAAGGTGAGCAAAGATACTTACATTCAGATAAACGAAAGGTGGTTTTCTCGGTCATTGAGAAAATCATCGGACAGACTGTTGTACGTTACCAGCTTTTGCAATATAACACGCTTCGTCTGATTTCGCAAATTCCAAACGCAAGTTTATTGAAGACGCCACGTAGTGAAGTTTATCCTACATCCTATGTACAGCCGTCAGAGCCATTCGCTTCGGGACAAAGCAAATGACATCACCGCTGACGATACCCTAGAAGTCCGAGATTTTCTTCCCCCTCTTGAACAGGAAGAGATCAAAGTCTAAACATATAAAAAAGAGCACTTATAATCCGCGTTGTCTAACGACCTCACGATTTAGCCGTCACTTGATTTGAAACTTTGTTTATCAGATTTTATTAAAATTTGCATTTAATTTTCACTAAATTTTCTCAAATTTTTTGAACTACCCGCTTATAATTTTCATTAAATTTAAAAAAAAAAATTAAACAAAAAAAATATCATGTTTAAACTACCCGCTTATAATCCGCAAGATGTCAAATTGGTTGATTATATTCGATTGCGAGCTTTGAGGCACTCAGATTTGGGATAGGCACAAGGCTTCATCTGAGAGGTGAGGAGATGATGTTGAATGTTTTGTATGTTCTGGTGCTTTGGAATCTCACCTAACACTATAAAACCTCTTCATCATGAGTATGCTGTTGATGGCAGAACCTGCGTCTCACTCCAACTCTTCATTAGCTTAATCTGAGAGGAGAGGAGATGATGTTGAATGTTTTGTATGTTCTGCTGCTTTGGAATCTCAGACAACATTATAAAACCTTCATTATCATTTTCGTTTTCCTCCATGTCTCTGAGTCCCTCTGGATCATGAATAAGCGGATGATGGCCGAACCTGTGTCTGACTCCAACACTTCATCAGGAACATGCTGGTTGTGGATAAAAATGGAGAAGCTATTTCCTTTAGCTTTTCACCTTTTTCATTCGGATATAACCTATTTATTTGTTAATGTACTAATTATATTAAAAATAGGTTATATATTTAAGTAATCTAATTTATTTGTTAATGTAGTACTAAAAATAGGTTATGTATTTAAATAATGTGATTTATCTAATTATATTAAGTAATTGTGAAAAAGGTAAATATGTATTTACATGATACGGTTTGTTTTTAGACAAATTGTATAATAATTTTATAATATATTAGTTCAATGTGAAAAAATACACATTAATTTGTATATAAAACGTATTAATTAAGTGTGAAAAAATACACGTTAAATTAAATATACAAATTAATTAATATTTAAACATGCCCAAAATATGGTTTAACATCTTCCATGTAGATTAGAGAGATTAATTTACCAACTTTTGATAGTAAAGACTATATGTAATTATATTTTTAATATATGATATAATTTATTTATTTATATACTTATGCATAATATTAATTTTCTAATTATAAAAATTAATAATTTAAAATATGAAGATGATATTATATATTAATCATTCAACTTAGTATAAGTTTAAGTTAAACTAAATATATACTTTAAGTTTAAGGTTTTTAAATTTTAAGGTTAAAAAATAAAATGATTAAATAGTTGTTATGGAAATATATGTTAATAATTTGATTTGAATTTATATAGAAATGCAAAAAATTACACATATAATCATAAATCCAAAGATGCAATAGAAGTAACATTTCTTTTCATTAGTATCAAATAATGAAATATGCTTACAAACAGAATGGAAATGGGACTAGCTCGGACGATGGTAGCTTATCTCTGAGAAGAGATGTGGTGGCTACACACCTCTGATATTAGTTACAATGTGGCTCAAGGGCTTCTTTTATTATTAAACAATAAGAAAAAAACCCTAAACAACCAAAATCCTAACCCGAAGATATGTAACACCAAGAGTTTGTGGGCCCTCTTGGCGTTAGTTGAGCAGCTAACTTCTTGGGGTCATAACTTGGTCATATTATATTCGTTTAATGTGCATGATACCTCATCGGAAAGATCTATCTGGGGAATACAACTAAAAATGTGATTACAATGAAATCGTCCAAAATAATATTGCCAAAAAAACGTCATTTAGGGCCTCAAAATGGCTCCGGAAGTTCACGACCCAAAAAACTGCCAAAAATATTAAATTGTGCTACAATTAAGGAAACTGAAAAAGAACTCATAAAACAATGGTGGGGATCCAAGTGGAATAGGTAGGTGGCCACCAATATCCACCTCGATCTTTCCTCCCCCTTTAGGAAGCAATGGTCTCCATTGCGTTGAGTTCCTTCATGAGATGAGGAAACTTCTGCTGAACTTGGTCCAACTTTGACAACTCGATACCATTGGATCTTCTATTGGCGAGTGTTATTGATTTGCGTGTCCATGATATGATCAGTTGCAGCTTGTTCCACGCAATCTATATTTAACTCTGCTGGTGTGAGGTGTTCTACAATGTCGAATGTGTCAAGTAATGGTGGAAAGTATGGCTGAAGACGATCTACATTGAACACTCGATGTAGGCCAAGGAATGGGGGAATGTTGAGCTCAAAATCATTATATCCCACAACTTTGGTGATGGTGTATGACCTATATCGAAGCAGGCGAATCTTGCGGAGGGGCCCAATGAGGCGCTCCTTCTGCAAATGTAGCCAAACTTTATTGCCCACCTAGAATTTGTGTGGCACTCGATGCTGATCCTATCACTACTTGTACTTAGCATTGGATTTTTCCAATATGTCATGGACCTGTTGGAAGATGCGTTGACTCTACTCAATGAAGCTATTTTCCTTGTTGGCTTTGGACTGGACATGAGCCGAATCTATCTGAGTCGCTGCAAATGGTATGGCCACATCAATGGGACATAGAGGCTAGAATCCCAAGCCTACCTGAAAAGGGTTGTGGCGAGTCGAGTTGCGGAGAGCCCGATTGGAGTTGTGGTGGACATAGGAGAGGCTGTAATCCCATGTGCATGGATGCTTTGAGTTGTACATGCGCAGAATGTGTATGATCATCCTATTGATGACCTCTGTCTGGCCATTAGTTTGGGGATGGAAAGTTGTGTACTTAGTGAGCTTGGTGTCCAGCATCAACCAGAGACTGGACCAAAATGTACTGAGGAACTTATTGTCCTGATATGAGCTGATAAACTGTGGGATCCCAAACTCTACCCACACTTGTTCAAAAAAGACTTTAACAATGGCTTCTGCTATGATACTCTTCTTGCAGGCCGCCATAATGGTCATCTTCAAGAATCTGTCGATGATCACAGAAACATAGTTGTTTCCATGCTTAGTAGAAGGCCTGACATGTAATCCATGGAGATGGATTCCCAAGGTAAACTAGGGGTAGGTAACGAAGTATATAGACCTTGATTCTGATGGTCCGTTTGGCAATGGCATAAGGAGTGAAGGATCTGATGTACTTCCCAACATCGTGTCGAAGATTTGGCCAATAGAAATACTTCTGTAGTACTGCCACTGTTTTCTCAACCCTGAAATGCACGGTGGCCCGACTGTAGTGTGCATCCTAAATCATCTTTGCACGCTCGCTTGAAGGAACATAAAGGTGTCCCAGGTGGCATAACAAAGCATCCTTGAGGTGAAAATCTGGAACTTGATGACCCTCCAAGTGCATGTGGTATGTGTGGCCAAATTTTGGGTCGCTTTTGTAGAGAAGTGGCCAATCAGAACTCTCATGCCCACAAGAGTTGAGTACAGTGGTTAATGCCATGATCGGTGGTCAGCTGAGGCAATCTACATCATTATTTGTGCTGCGCTTATTGTACTTGATATTCAAATGGAACTGTTGTAGGTATGTGGACCACTTCTAATGGAAATCATTCTACAACTTCACTTGCGTCTGTATGAACTGCAGGGGTCGGTGGTCTGTATGGATGACCATTTCCTTCCACCAATGTAATGCTTCCATTGTTGGGAGGCCTGCTCAACGGAATACATATATTTATCATAAGTGGGATACTTCTGGACTGTGTCTGAAACTGTCTCACTGTGATATGCCACTGGATGCCCCTATTGAATAAGGGCTGCCCCAATAGCATAGTGAGAGGCATCTATCTCGAGCTCAAATGGCTATTGCAAGTCTGGTCATGTGAGCATTAGTGGAGAGCAGATGCAATGTTTCAACTCTGTGAATACCTTCTGTTGAGATTCAGACCAAAATAATATTTCTTTTGCTCCTCCTTTGGTGACTTGACTCAAGGGCCAAGCGATATGAGAGAACCCTGACACAAAGTTGCAGTAGAAATTGGCAAGACCTAGAAGGTTGCGGAGCTCTGTCAGAGTTGTTGCTGCTGGCCAATCCCGAATGACTTGGATCTTTGTTGGATCCACATGCACGCCCCGTTGATCAATAACGTATCCAAGATACTAAACCCAGGTCAGGCAAAAAGTTCATTTCTCTAAATTGGCACACATCTTGTGTTGCCACAGTGTTTGGAGAACCTATCAGATGTGGTGGAGGTGATCTTCCTAACTCTGGCTGAAGATCAGGATATCATCCAAGTATATCATTACAAATGAGTTGGTGAATGGCCGCAAGATGTCATCCATCAGCCTCATGAAGGTTGCAGGAGCATTCGTCAACCCAAAAGGCATAACCAACCATTCAAAAAGGCCCTCCTTGGCTTTGAAGGCAGATTCTTCCACACATCGGAGGGTTTGATTGGTACCTAGTGATATTTGGATTTCAAGTCGATCTTGCTAAATTATTTTTCCCACTTTGAGTTGGTCGAGAAGGTTATCAATCCATGGGATCAGGTACCTATTTCGGGCAGTGATCTTGTTCAACGTCTGATAGTCAATACAGGGTCTCCAAGTCCCATCCTTCCTCTATACCAACACGATCGAGCTCCCATAGGGCAATGAACTCGGCTGAATGTTACCTTTCTGCAGCAACTCCTAAATTTGCCTCTTGATTTCATTGTTCTCTAGAACGAAGCACCGATAAATTGGTCCATTGCGTAATAGCACACATGGGGTCAGATCGATGGAGTGCTTGACCTGAGAATGTAGAGGCACCCCTGTGGGGGAGGTGAAGATGTCCTCGTACTCCTCAACTATCTTGTCCATCTATTTTTCTCGTGCAAAGCGGCCCTGTCTAGAGGTTGTGTCCACTATCTTATTCTTTCTTTGAGTGTGTCATTAGGAAAACAAATTTAGGGTTTTTTAAATGAGCTTACTGCATTGTTTTGCAATAACTAAAGGGCCTCTTCTGGTGCAACTATTGATCGTGTGTAGGTAAAGGTAAGCCACTTTGAAGATAGGTTGGTATCATAAAGTAGTGTGCTAGGAAGGTGTGAATACATATGTATTAAGTGTTTGTTTGGTAAGTTATTTTTTGATTATTTGCAGACTTGTGTTTGGAGTGATTATAATTGCTATGGACTATTGTTGAACGTTGTGGACCGGGAGTTGGATAGTTGTTTACTGGTGTTTGTTTAACCCTGCTCGATGGCTTATGTGTTGAACCCTATGTTAGATGATTTAGACCTATGTGTTCGGTGTCCTCTCTTTGTTGATTAAAGTGAAGGTGTTCTTTAAAATTTCTATTGTGAAATTGTCAGCTCCGGTGACTACCAAGGGAAGTTGCGGTGCCAAGTCCCGGGCGCAGCCTTGGCCAATGAGTTTAATGAGTGGGAAATATTTTCTCGAGCATTTTTTTACAATGATATTTTTATAATCCTTTTTCAAAGAGTCCATTTGGAAGTATTTTTGGGTCGAGTAATATTTTTTATTTAGGTACCATTTTTGAGTGACAAGAAATATTCGATAAATAAAATGATTTGATGACAATGAATATTAGTAGCTGCAGTATATTCCACATGATCCTCCAATTGAAGAGTTATCGGCTGATTATGAGAAAATGTGTAACCAATTGAATGAGCAATTTGTTGCAGATCTAGATAATGACCAAAGCGATGACCAAGACAATATGAGATTGAGAGTGAAACAAAGAAAAGACAAGGAAAAAAGGGTGTGTTCAAGGGAACAAACCATTCTTATCCAAAGCAGTCCTTTGAATAAGACTTAAAATCATTTGATGATGGAAGTAAATTTTCTGAAAAGGTTGAAATGAATTGGTATCATGTTATTTGTAACAAAGAGCAATATCGAGTGTTCATGATATGAAGTAAAATGAAGAACAAGAAAAAAGTTTGTAGAAACAAGCTCAAGAAAAACTTTTGTCAATACACTTTAGTAAACAAAGTGAAATGAAATATTTGAGTCATGTCTGTAAGCTTCGCTGAGACTTAGACCAACAAACAAGTTAACATCTAGGTCATGATAAGGGGGATTTGTCAGAATAATAATCACAACAATATTCATCAGTGGGTGTAGTACAAGTTCTAGATTGTCAATAATTTATAGTTAGCTTGAGTCGGCGGTTGTCGATAAAGTCACGGTAGATTTTATGGCAGATTTTATGTAAAATTGTTGTATGTTAAATGCAACTATCAAAGATTTTGTGTTGAATCTTCATTTCTGACAAGGAGTGGAAGCTCTAATCTGTAAACAACTTCCAACAACAAACATTCACAAAACCAATCCTCTTCAACACACAGTCATAGGGTTTTACACTTGGAGATTTAACTCCTACTTATCTTATGCATATTGAATGAGATTCATCATCGTAAATGTAATTTTTGTGTGTGTTAATTAGTTGGATTTGAGAGATTTAGTCCAACTAATATAGCTCCTACAATGGTATTTGGTTGTGTTATTTATCAACTAGTTGATTCTATAGTTAAGATAGAATTTCTATCTTGAATCAATACTTGTTGTATTTATATCTGATATTTAATAAACTGCTATAGAGTTTTGGTATCCAAACTAGTTTCTCACTTTGGTATCAGAGAACCTATTTAGACTAATTCCCTTTTGGAGGGCCCACAAGTGTAGAGAGAGTGTAATTTGTTGCAGGGAGAGTGTTGGCTCTGATACCACTTGTTGGAGTCACAATTGCTGTTACACCAAAACCCGCAAGTATTAGTAAACAGACACATCGCTAAATTTAAGCACATGCCATGAAACACACAGGGAGCATAAACCTTTTACACCGCCATTAACAAGGAGCCAACAGCTTGTTAGTTTATATATGGAATTGTGAATTGTTTATTAGTAAAACCTATAGAAATAAGAGGGTTTTTTGCAGGGTTGTGGATACTATCGATAGTGCGCTTTCAATAGGCGGATGTCATTGATGTGGGGTCTCTTTGAGTTGAGATTTAAGCATACTATCGATTGAAGTTGTTTCCATTGAAGAGCTATGGATCCGCGTCAACAAGCGGATGAAAGTCACATCACGTGAGATCTATTGTCATTGATCTAGTCAATTCTCGGGATGAGGATCAGTTCGTTGGACGGTTCAGACAGACTTGGTCTCACATACAAATTCAGCCGTGTGTGCGTCATACATGACTAAGCTTCTTGGAATTCGATATGGGAAACACTGTGGTGAGCTATGAGGCTTCCATATCACTATAGAGTGCAGTCGAAGCGTTGAAATATCTTCGTACCTTCTGGTAGCAGGACTGCCAAAAGTATTCAGTTGCAGCAGAAGGATGTCAAACGACATAGTTGATGGGATCTTTGTAAGGAAGATCATATCACTTGCTGAGACTGCCCCATTTCCATTGGAGGTCGCCTTTAGTTGGAATTGCGAGAAATACAAGGATCTCATTGTCGTCCCTATTGTGGTGATTGCTACAAGGAGTGCTGATATTCAATGTTTCAGATCCAACCATTATTAATAGAGTAGTTTTGATTGGAAGTTGTCTATTGGCACAACAGAAGAAAATATGATTAATTTAGATTAAAGACCTGTGCACAAAAGTAAAAACAATATTTTGATTGGCATCAATTCTTCCTTGAACTAGCTGCGATGTACTTATCTTTCCTACTCACCATGGTTTTGTGTGATATTGTAATTCTGGATGACCATTACCGCGTTGCCAAAGATGAGGACGGAAGCCAGTTCCTACCAGAAGCCCATGAATTGGCCATTGATATGCGGTCGACTATATTAATCGTTAACAAGAAGTCTGTTCTACGCTTAGTAAACAGGGTGCAGAGTTTTGTCTTGTTCAGAGGTTACACTTGCTCTAGAAAATGCTTTGAAGTGTAAATCTATGACACAAATATATTACATTGTCATATTAATCCAAAGGAGATCTATGGAATGTTGTGGTTATAATTGTTTGAATTAGTGGAATATCTCCTTTGGAATGTTGTGGTTATAATTGTTTGAATTAGTGTAATTAATATGTATTAGTTTTTTAAATTAAGTTACGACCAAATTTATAATCAGATAAAAAGATCATGATTTAATAACTTTTTCTAGATACATTCTTATATCGACGACTCTTCTATGTACATTGGTTTGTGATGTAATTGATTGTGTTTAAGGCTATTATTTAAAAAATAGAGTGGTGTAAAACTTCATATGAATAGTTGTCGAGTTAGTCTAGCAAACGCAAATCTGCAGAAAGATCTAAGACGTGAGAGTGGTCTTCAACCAAAAAAAAAAAAAAAACGTAAATTTGTGTAATAATTAGATCTTCGTTTTGTAATAATTAGACGCTGTTTTCACTCAGTTAGTAGTATACATTTATTCCATTGCCACTTTTCCTTTAAATAATATTTGGGACGACTAATTCTCCTGAATATCAAGCTTCCGAGCTTGCTGCACGGGCTGAGCATCTGAACTCTCAACAAAAATACTCTTTCTGGAAAAGAAAGGTCTCACGACTTTAGAGATTAAATCGGATAAACGAGAGGTGGTTTTCTCGGCCACTGAGAAAATCATCGGACAGACTGTTGTACGTTACCAGCTTTTGGAATATAACGCGCTTCGTTTGAGTTCGAAAATTCCAAACGCAAGTTTATTGAGGACACCGTGTGTACAGTTGCCGGAGCCATTCACTTAGGGACATCACCGCTATACCCAAGAAGTCCGAGATTGTCTTCACTGTCTTCACTTAGCAACAAGAAGAGATCAACTTAGATTTTCAAAAATTTGTATTTAATTTCTGCCAATTTTTTCCAAAAAAATATACCTTGTTTAAAATACCCTCTTATAATCCGCGAGATGTCAAATTGGTTGATTATATTCCATTGCTAGCTGTGAGGCACTCAGATTTGGGGTAGGCACAATTTGTCCATAAAGAATGTTGAATGTTTTGTATGTTCTGGTGCTTTGGAATCTCAGCTAACATTATAAAAGCTTCATTATCATTTTCGTTTCCTCCATGTGGCCAAGTCCTTCTTCATCATGAATATGCGGTTGATGGCAGAACTTGTGGTTGACTCTATGGCGTAAGGTTGTGGATAAAAAAGGAGAATCTATGGCAGAACTTGATGGCGTAAGGTTGTGGATAAAAAAGGAGAATCTATTTCCTTTTCCTTATCACCTTTCTCATTCAAACTAACCTATTTATTTATTTAAATAATATAATTTATTTGTTGATATAGTAATATATTAAGTAATTGTGAAAAAGTACATATGTATTTACATACTATTGTTTGTTTTTAGTTAAATTGTATAGCAATTTTATAATAACATTAGTTAAATGTCAAAAAATACACATTGATTTAAAATGTAAGCTAATTAATATTTAAAATTTCATTCATATGCTAACATCTTCCATGTGAATTAGAGAGATTAATTTACTAACTTTCAATAATAGAGACTAGATATCCTTATACCTTTTAATATATGATATAATTTATTTATTGGTATAATTGATTATGCATAATATTATTTTTCTAATTATAAAAATTAGTAATTTAAATTACGAAAATAATGTTATGTATTAAACATTCAACTTGAAATAAGTTCCACTTAAAATAAAGGTATAATTTAAACTTTCGTTTATTAAATTTTAGGGTTAAAAAATGAAAATGATTAAATAATTGTCATGGAAATATACTTTTCCCGATTTGAAATTAAATTTTTATATAAATATTATTATATTTAGAAAAAATGATCTAATAATTTTTCTTGGTGTTTCCCTTTTAAGATTTTACAACGTAAAATTCAATATTTATTAGTAAATTTTCTTTATGATCGTTTTGTATGAAGATGTCGTGATTCCAACGTGCTATCAAAGTGTTTTGAGAAAAACTCTCATTTATTAGTAAACTTGCTTTACGATTTGCTTTATGATCGTTTCTATGAAGATGTGGCGATTCCAATGTTTTATCAAAAGCTTTTGACAGAGTCTCTCATTTATTAATAAATTTGTTTTACGGTCGTTTCTAGGAATCTGGAATATACTTATTATGCCTTATTTATAATGAGAGTTTCTAACACACATTTCCACCTTGCTAAATATACATTTCCATCTGACTCTTTGTTGAACAGTTTCATAGGGATGTCAGAATAATAATCACGGCACTATTCAATAGTCAGTGCAGTACAAATTGTAGGTTGTCAATAATTAGTTGTCAACTTGAGTCGGTGTACTCACTGTAGATTCGACGACAGATTTTTTTGTATAAATTCTCGTATGTTGAATGCAATTGTCAAGGATTTTGTGTTGAGTCTTCATTTCTGATATCATATGAGAGTCGATGGAGATCAAGTTGTGAACTCTAGGAGTAGCTTCCAATCTCCTTGTTGTTCACTTCCCTCTAGAATTGTTAAGTCAAGGTTTAAAGTGTTCCACATCTCAAAGCCAACGTAGGAGGACTATGTTGTGAGATCTGAAGTCGCATTTGTGAATTCCAGAAGAGCTGCAAACGTGTTGAGTGCCCTGTTGAACATTGGAGGAGCCGCTATAAAGATTTCGTTGCTGTAAAAAATTTGCATTGCAGAACCCTTCGGCATTGCCGTATTGAAATCCTTTGAATGAACGTTATTATGCGTTGTGTGGATGTTTTCAAACGTGTATATGCCAAGAGTTTTGCATGGGACAGTGAAGCCTAAATTTTCAAGATAGCTTCCTTGTGAGCAGTCACCATTGATCTTGCAGATGTGAGTGAGACCAATGCATGTGGATCCTGTTAGAGTTTCCCAATGCAGTTTGATTGTGTCTAGCATGCAGTTGTCCAAGTATTGTATTTGAGGGCCTCTTCTGGTGCAACTATTGATCGTGTGTAGGTGAAGGTGAGCCACTTTGAAGATAGGTTGGTATAATAAAGTAGTGCACTAGGAAGGTGTTAATACATATGTATCAAGTGTTTGCTTGGTAGGTTACTTTCTGATTATTTTCGTACTTATGTTTGGAGTGATTATAATTGCTATGGACTACTGTTGAACGTTTTGGACCGGGTGTTTGTTTAACCCTGTTTGATGGCATATGTGTTGAAGTCTATGCCAGATGATTTAGACCTATGTGTTCAGTGTTATCTCTTTGTTGATTAAAGGGAAGGCATTCCTTAAAAGTTCTATTGTGAAATTGTCACCACCGGTGACTGCCAAGGAAAGTTGCGGTGCCAAGTCCAGGGCGCAGCCTTGGCTAATGAGTTTAATGAGTGGGATAAATATTTTCTCAAGCATTTTTTAAAGTGATATTTTATATAATCATTTTTTAAAGAGTGCATTCGGAAGTATTTTTGCGTCAGGTAATATTTTTTTATTCACATAGCATTCTTTTTAGTGAGAAGCATTATTCTATAAATAAAATGATTTGATGACCACGAATATTAGGAGTTGTAGTATATTCCACATGATCCTGCGATTGAAGATTTACCAAATGATTATGAGAAAATGTGTAACCAATTCAATGAGGAATTTGTTGCAGATCTAGATGATGACCAAAGCCAAGCCATGACCAAGACAATACGAGATTGAGAGCGCAACAAATACAGCAAGGGCAAAAGCGGGTGTTCAAGGGAGCAACCCATTTTTATCCAAAGCAGTCCATTGAATAAGACTTAAATCATTTGATGATGGAAGTAAATTTTCTGAAAAAGTTGAAATGAATTGGTATCATGCTATTTGTAAGAAGGAGCAATATTTAGTGTTTATGATATGGAGTAAAATGAAGAAGAAAGAAGTTTGGAGTAACAAGTTTAAGAAAAAGTTTTGTCAATACACTTTAATAAACAAAATAAAAAAGAAACGTTTGAGTCATGTTTGTAAGTTTAACTAAGACTTAGACCAAGATACAACTAAATATGTAGGTCCTGAGTAAGGGGATGTGTCAGAATAATAATCGTAACAATATTCACTAGTCGGTGTAGTACAAGTTCTAGATTGACAATAATTAATAGCCAGCTTGAGTCCATGAGCATTGGTAAACTCACTGTAAATTTTGTGATAGATTTTATGTATAAATTGTCCTATGCAATCATCAAAGATTTTGCGTTGAATCTTCATCAAGTGTTTGTTTGGTAAGTTATTTTCTGATTATTTTCGTATTTATGTTTGGAGTGATTATAATTGCTATGGGCTACTGTTGAACGTTTTGGACCGGGTGTTTGTTTAACCCTGTTTGATGGCCTATGCGTTGAAGTCTATGCCAGATGATTTAGACCTATGTATTCAGTGTTATCTCTTTGTTGATTAAAAGGAAGGAATTCTTTAAAAGTTCTATTGTGAAATTGTCACCCTCGGTGACTGCCAAGGGAAGTTGCGGTGCCAAGTCCAGGGCGCAGCCTTGGCTAATGAGTTTAATGAGTGGGATAAATATTTTCTCGAGCATTTTTTAAAGTGATATTTTATATAATCCTTTTTCAAAGAGTGCATTCGGAAGTATTTTTGGGTCAGGTAATATTCTTTTATTCACATAGCATTTTTTAGTGAGAAGCATTATTCGATAAATAAATGATTTGATGACAATGAATATTAGGAGTTGGTAGTATATTCAACATGATCCTGCCATTGAAGATTTACCAGTTGATTATGAGAAAATGTGTAACCAATTCAATGAGGAATTTGTTGCAGATCTAGATGATGACCAAAGCCAAGCCATGACCAAGACTACGAGATTGAGAGTGCAACAAATACAGCAAGGGCAAAAGGGTGTGTTCAAGGGAGCAACCCATTTTTATCCAAAGCAGTCCATTGAATAAGACTTGAAATCATTTGATGATGGAAGTAAATTTTTTGAAAAAGTTGAAATGAATTGGTATTATGCTATTTGTAACAAGGAGCAATATTGAGTTTTTATGATATGGAGTAAAATGAAGAAGAATAAAGAAGTTTGGAGCAACAAGTTTAAGAAGAAGTTTTGTCTATACATTTTAGTAAACAAAATCAAAATGAAATGTTTGAATCATGTTTGTAAGCTTAGCTAAGACTTAGACCAAGATACAACTTAACATGTAGGTCCTGATTAAGGGGATGTGTCAGAATAATAATCATGACAATATTCACTAGTCAGTGTAGTACAAGTTCTAGATTGTCAATAATTAATAGCCAGCTTGAGTCCGTGGCCATTGGTAAATTCATTGTAAATTTTGTGACCGATTTTATGTGTAAATTGTCCTATGCAATCATCAAAGATTTTGTGTTGAATCTTCATTATTGATAAGGAGTGGAAGCTCTAATCTGTAAACAATTTCCAACAGGAGACATTCACAGAACCCTATCCTCTTCAATACACATTTGTAGGGTTTTACACTTCTAGATTTAACTCGTACTTGTCTTATGCATATTGAATGAGATTCATCATCATAAATGTAATTTAGTTGGATTTGAGAGATTTAATCCAACTAATATAACTCCTACATTGGTATTTGTTTGTGATATTCTATTAACTAGTTGATTATATGGTCAATATAGAATTTCTATCTTAAACCAATACTACTTGTATTTATATCTGAGGTTTAAACCAATACTACTTGTATTTATATCTGATGTGTAATAGACTACTATAGAGTATAGAGTTTTGATGTGCAAACTAGTTTCTCAATTTAGTATCAGCGCCTATAGGCTAACTCCCTTTTGGGAGGGCCTAGGCTAACTCCAATTTTGGAGGGCCCAGGGGCATAGAGAGAGTGTAATTTGTTGTTGCGTAGTAGCGTAGTGTTAATGGTTTGTCAGTCAAACCTATTGAGACGAGGGTTTTTTTGCAGGCTTGTGAATACTATCGATAGTGCGCTTTGAACAGGCGGCTGTCATTGATGTTGAGTCTATTTGAGTCGAGATTCAAGCATCCTATCGATGGAAGGTTGTTTCCGTTGAAGAGCTATAATCCGCGTCAACCAGCTGATGAGAGTAACAGCACGTGAGATCTAGTGTGATTGATCAATTCTCGGGATCGATATCAGTTCGTTGGATGGTTCAGACAGACTTGGCCTCATATGCAAAGCCTCGCAGCCAAACTGTAGCAGGGTGTGCGTCATACATGACTGTAAGCCTCTTGGAATTCGATATGGGAAACACTGTGGTGAGTTATGAGGCTTCCATATCACTATAGAGTGCAGTCGAAGCGTTGAAATATCTTCGTACCTTTTGGTAGCAAGACTGCCAAAAGTATTCAGTTGCAGCAAGGATGTCAAACGACATAGTTGATGGGATCTCTGTAAGGAAGATCGTATCACATATTGAGACTGCCCCATTGCCATTGGAGGTCGCATTTAGTTGGAATCGTGAGAAATATAAGGATCTCATTATCGTCCCTTTTGTCGTGATTGCTACCAGTAGTGCTGATATTCAATGTTCCAGATCTAATAATTATTAATAGAGTAGTTTTGATTGGAAGTTGACAGGCACAATAGAAGAAAATATGATTAATTTAGAGTAAAGACCTGTGCACAAAAGTAAAAACAGTATTTTGATTGGCATCAGTTCTTCGTTGAGCTAGTTGTGATGTACTTATCTTTCCTACTCACCATGGTTTTGTGTAATATTGTAATTCTCGATGACCACTACAGCGTTGCCAAAGATGAGAACGGAAGCCAGTTCCTACCACAAGCCCATGAATTGGCCATTGACATGCGGTCGACTATATTAATCGTTAACAAGTAGTCTGTTCTACGCTTAGTAAACAGGTGCAGAGTTTTGGCTTATTCAGAGGTTACAGTTGCTCCAGAAAATGCTTTGAAGTGTAAATCTATGACAAAAATAGATTACATTGTCATATTAATCCAAAGGAGATCTATGGAATGGTGTGGTTATAATTGTTTGAATTAGCGTAATTAATATGTATTAGTTTTTTAAATTAATTTATCATGAATTTTATAATTAGATAAAAAAGTTATGATTTCTTTTTTTGGCTCAAGCAAGAAACGGATCTTCTATTCAAATTAAGCAGCAAGGAGGATACATAGCATACAAGATGTCAACTGTTTGACATACACCCTTAGTTTGAGAACTGAGCAACATGCTCAAGAACGCGGCTAAGGGCTCACAAAATATTAAAACTAATAAAGCCAAAGGGCGACTTTAAAAGTGATAACGAGATCCTTGCGTCAACCCAATGGCGGGAAACATACAGGACATAACAGAGCCGTACATCTGCATTCACAAAATCGAACGACTGAGAGGGATATCGGGCGGAATAGAAGCACTAGAATTACCCAACCGATGAGGGCAGTAATCAAAACAACCTGGAGACACGTGTAACCCAGTTAGTGGAATCAGGGGCATAACCGAAAATCTGCTTATGGTATAGCCGACGCTCGATATCCAGGGACATTGTAGCAAAACCATCACGGTCCCACCAGCAAAACCACCACGGTCTTCCTAGCGCCACATGTATCTCCTTTTGTGGCATCGACGACATTTTGGTAAAACCACTTCGGACACAATTGGCTTTCCGATAACCTTGGTAACTGCTGCAAAACCACCGATTCTGAAGAGAAGCTTCAAGCCACTTTTTGGTTTACTGTTTTTCCTCCTTGGCCCACCAGTCCCCTGCAAGATCCTAAACTTGGGCTGCCTGTTAGGAGTACCCTTGACTTCCATCAACTTAGATATCTGCCTGATGTTTCCCCTTGGAGTGATGATAAAGATCCCTGTCTTCGCACTCCAGAGCGCTATAGTCCTTTCTTAGTTGTCCATTCTAAGAAAACTCCCACAAACAACACTTGTTTTCTCTTGCGCAAATCACCCCTTCGTTGGCTAGCCTGTCCGCCACTCTATTGGCATCTCTGCACACATGAACAAAGCTTAGAGTTCTGAAAGTTCTGAGATGATATTGAGCCCAATGAAAAGCTTGTGAGAGTCGCAAGTGGTTTGAAACTTTGTCTGGTGCTATGCCGGTGCTTATCCTTTTGACCAAGTTAATCCTCAATTCCAAGTCTATTTCTATGATGGTATTATGTAAATTGTAGTCTCTCAGGATTTCTAAGCCTTGCTCCATGGCCACGAGTTCAGCCATATTGTTGGTAGCCCTCCCCAAATGACTGTGAAAAATGATTTCGATATTGCCCTCTGCATCTCTAATGACTCCCCCAAAACCCGCATACCCTAGGCTCCCTTTTGAGGCTCCATCTATGTTGAGTTTTAGGAAGCCATGGGGAGGGGGTTGCCAGAAAGCCTTGCCATTTGTTCTGTGCCTTGCTTTCTTATGGGTGTCAAAAGGGCCATGATACTTAAGTCCCAACTTTTCAAGGATGCAAGTGTTCCTTTGACTCGACAGTTTCTCTGGAGGATGCTTCAGAAAGAAATTAACTATTTCTTTGAGCTGTTTTAGGATCTGAGCCATGACGTCTTGGGCTGAACCAGATTTATTCTTGAAGATCCTGTTGTTGCATTCTTTCCACACATCCCAAATCAAGAAACCTGAAATCAGCGTCCAAGCTACATTGACTCTCTCACAGTTTGAAAAGTCTTTTTGCCAATTCTTTAGATTTGCAGTAATATCATCATCCTTCCTGACTGCCTAGTTGAAGATGGAGGCTACCTAGTTCCATATAGAGGAGGCGAACACACAAAATTTAAGAATGTGATCCATGGTCTCCTCCTACAGGCCACATAAATGGCATTTTGAAGGACCTTCAAAACCTCTTTTCCTATGATTTTCCCAGGACAGTATCTTTTTGTGTTGAACTAACCATATGAACATTTTGATCTTCATCCAGTGAGGGTGGCTCCAGAGGTTTCGCCATGTCTTGTCAGGATTTGGATGATCAAATCCCAAGATTATTCTTTTGGCTTCTTTGAGGTTGAATTTGCCCTCATTGTTTCTACCCCATCTTAGCAGATCATTTGAGTTAGAAGTTAAAATTTTCCTTTTTCCTAGGATTTCTTCCACGACTTTAGCCTAGGCTTTCAAAGGGGTCTCTGCACTGTATTATAGTATCCTCCAGATTCTCCATTTCCTTTCCTCTCTTGACTGATCCCAAGTCACATACGCTTTTTAGACCTTTATTAAGGGTGTCTTCTCTGACGATATCTAGGGCTTCCCTACTGAGATTTTGTTCCTGCTACTAGTTGTCCTCCCATTTCTTATCTCCCAGAAACTATGATTTTGAACTAAGGCTTTGTTTTTCCACACCTTGTTCCAAATATGAGAACCCCTAATGTGCCCTGACATCCGAATGTGGTCCTATTCCTGCCAATCCATTGCATACTTTTGTTTCCATAGCTTGGTCCACGGGCTGTTGGTTTCCTTTAGCCATCTCCACCAAAGTTTTTCTCCCAAGAATTTTCTCAGGGTGTCTGAGTCGTGGAGACCTAAACCTCCATGGGTTTTGGGTTTGCAAATATTCTCCCACACTACCAAGGTCCATTTATTTTTCTCTTCTCCTTTACCACAAAGAAAGTTTCTTTGAATATTCCTAATTTGCTGTAAAACTCCTTTTGGGGTAGGAAGTGCTGAAAACATATAAATTGGAATGGTTTGAAGAACAACCTTTGTTAGAATTAATCTTCCTGCTAAATTCAAAGATTTGCTAGTCCAGTTATTGACTTTTTCCTTCAGTTTATTTGTAATTGACTCCCATACTTCCTTCTTCAGAGTTTTGTCAGTGAGAGGCATTCCCGGATATTTAGATGGTAGATTCTCTCTTTGAAAGGAAATATCTGTATTGAAAAAGAAAACTTTTGATTTTGTGAGGCTTAGCTCCATGCCTGCGGCCAAGGAGAAGTCATGCAGGATTTGTTTGAAGGCTTTGGCTTCCTTGACTGTGGGTGTGCCTTGCAGCATAGTATCATCCACAAATTTTTGTTGAGTCAAACTGTCCCCATTCTGAGTGAGTTTTAGCCCCTTGATTCTTCCTTCTTCCTTGGTTGAGTTTATCACTGTGCCCAATCCTTCCATCATGAGAATGAAGAGAAATGGAGAAAGAGGATCACCCTGCCTAAGGCCCCTTGAAGGCCTGAAGGTCCTTGATGGAGAGCCATTGAGAAGGATAGAGCAACTAACCGTGGTAACCAAGGCCATAACCCACTTTATCCAGTTATAGTCAAAGCCATAATATTTAATAATTTCCTTTATGTAAGGCCAGCTTAGCTTGTCATAAGCTTTTGCTATGTCCAGCTGTATTATCATCCCTGCTTGCTTTTTGTTCCTGAGGGAGTGCACCACTTCGTGAGCTTGGATGATATTGTTGAGAATTTGTCTACCTTCCACATAACCGGTTTTCTCCTTTGACACAAGTGATGGAAGTAGAGGTTTGAGTATGTTAACAATAACTTTGGAAATGATTTTATACATCACATTGCATAAAGCTATGGGTTTAAATCTTTCAGGTGTCATGGATTTCTCCTGTTTAGGAATTAATGCTATGAAAGATTCATTAATTGCTCTAAGGACTATTCTAGATTTTCTCGAGTCCTCCACCACATCTAGAATGTCAAATTTGACTATTTCCCAGCATGTTTTGAAGAAGTCTACACTGAATCCATCTAGACCTGGATCTTTCCCATTGTGCATCTCTTTGATGAATTCATTGACGTCTTCTTCCGTTACTAGCATATTGAGAATATGGTTGTCTTCCCTTGTCACCAATTTTGGAATGTTCTTTGTGAAGCTTTTGATGAATTGAGATCTGTCTGCCATGTTTTCTTCGGCTATGCTTTGTAAATGTTGCACCAGAACTGCTTCCATTTCCTTGTGAGTATTTGACTCTTTCCCTTGTGGATCTAAGAGTTTAGTGATCATGTTATGAGCCTTGTGTTTCATGGTGGATTTGTGAAATAATATAGTATTTCTCTCCCATTCCTTTATCCATTTTATTCTAGATTTCTGTCTCCAGAAGATTTCTTCTTGTTGGCATCTGTAGTCCCATTCTTGTTGCAGAAAGTCTACCTGTCCTTTCCTTTCCTCTGAGAATCCTTCCTTGATGAGAATTTGATTAACTTCTTGTAATTTTCTTTCTACCTCTCTTTTGGCTTCAAAAATGTTGCCAAACTAATTTCTGTTCCATTCTTTGAGCCTTTGTTTGATATGTTTAAGTCTCTAATGTAGGAGGAACATTTTTGTGCCCTTGGTGGGCATGTCTTCCGCCTACCAATTTCTAATATTAGAAATGAATTTGGGGTGAGTGAGCCATGAATTTTCGAATTTGAAAGGTCTGTTTCCGAGGGTTCCAATAAAAGAAGCTTCCAACTGGACCGGCTAGTGGTCCGATCCTCCAAAAGGAAGGATCCACGAATTCATAGAGTGATCGGAAAGAAGGAGATCCTTCGAGATTATGAATCTATCTAATATCGAGGCAAATTGGGCGATTCTCCCTCTCCTGTTGTTCCAAGTGAAGGTGCCATTTTTTGTTTCCATACTCACCAGTCTCATGTTGTCTACGAAGTTCTGGAATGCCAGTGAGTCGCGTCCTAACATTCTTCTTCCCCCTTTTTTCTGAGAGAGGGATTTGATCATATTGAAGTCGCCTCCCATAATCCAGGGGATAATAGAGTGTCTCTCTCTTAGCTCCTCCAGAGAGGTAAGAAGCTTTAGTTTTTCTTCTAGCATTTGAGGACCATACAGGTTTGTGATCAAGTAGCACTCTTTGTCTCCCAAAGGTTGTATTACCATTGAAAGGTGATTTCTAGTAGCTTCTGCATCTATGATCTCAAATTTATGCGGATTCCATAGGGTAAGAATTCCCCCTGTTGTGTTGACTGCTTTCACTTGAAGGAACTCGTAATTGTAGAGCCATTTGCTGTGTAGTTCTCTGATCTTGTCTATTGAGCATTTTGTCTCTTTAATAAACACCATGTCAGTTTTTTCTTCTTTTATTCTGTTACTGAGATTTCTTTTTTTACTCTTGCTACCCAGCCCCCTAATGTTCCAGGATGTCAGCTTCATTATGATATGTTTGTGAAAGAGTAGCTAGTAAGATCTTTCATCTTACCTGAATTAATCATGAGTTCCCCACATTCTGAAAGGTGTTCATTCTGTCTCTTTCTTCCTCTTTTCTTGCCTGGGTTTTTGGTGGAGTATCCAGATGTAATCTCCATTTGTCTGACCACTTGAATCTCCTGTCCGTCATGGTTCCTTTTGACTCCTGCAGCCTTTGTTTGGGACCTTCAGAGGAATAACTATTGCACTCTATCAAACTCCACTTGTGGTAGAGAGTTTATCCCTTTGTTGGTTCCTTGTTCTAGAAATTTTTCTAGTTCCAGGTTCTCCCTATCCAGAATCTCTTGTAGGTCTTGGTCCTCCATTCCTCCTTCACTTGAGGTCATCTCCTGGTCCCTTCCAATTCCTCTGGTGCTTATTGGATTCTCCTTTAGTTCATTATTTGGCAGTGTGATGTCCATGTTGTCCTCTATTTCTTTTTCTGATGGAGTTTCCTCCAGATCCTTACTCTGTCCATTTTCTTCCTCCTCTTCTTCTAAAATCTCAAAACTATTGTGACTTTGTATCTTGTTCTCACTAGGTTTCTTTTGGTGATTTTTTCCCCCACCTTTCCCCCTGCTTGCTAATTTGGTGTATCCTTCAGGATCTCTTCCGATGCTACCTTTTAGTTTGTCCTCTCTTTTGTTGAGTGGGCATTCTCTAAAGAGGTGCCCATGTTCAAGGCATTTGCGGCATCTGAAAGGGATGTGTTCATAGTCAACCACCTGAACCCATTCTTCATCATACACTTCCAGGATGACTTCGTCTGGGAGTGCCCTCGATAAGTCCATTTCTACACAGATGCGAGCAAAGGAGGTATATTTGCCTCACAGAGTCACGTCTAATATCTTTATAAAATGTCCTAATTTATTACTTATAGCTTTTAAGGATTTTGGAAGCCAGTAATCTAAAGGTAAGGAGTATAATCTAATCCATATGAAGACCAATGTGAATATTTCTTGCTCCGACACAAAATTCATCATCCAAGGTCGCATGTAGAGACCTGCGGCAGAATAGAAGTATGGTCCTCCTTCGAAAATTTTATCTTTATCCTCCAGGTTCGTGAATACCACCATAAAAAAACCCTTAGACCCAAGATGTATGTTTAGCTCTCCTTTTGCTTTCCAGGTGTTTTTTATCCATGTGTATAGTGGTTTCTCAGTGGGCCAAATACCCATAAACTTGCATATGACCGCATAGGTTGCCATGTGATCTCTGTGCTCCTGTAGAGCTGGATCATTCAGGAGCACCCGTGGTTTAATATTGGACTTGGGTTTGCAGGGCCCTTTTGTAGCTCTACCCTCCGTCCTTTGACCACTGTCACCTGTGTTCGTATCCTGCTAAACCTCCTCGTGGGTCCCTTCCTTATCATGGGGTTTGTTGCCTTCCATCTTTCGGGTTCTAGTAGTTTTTGTCTCATTTTCTGAAGGATTTTGGAGCTTGTTCCTACTCGTACCTTTGCCTTTGTTTGAAACTATGTTACTGTAGGAGGGAGTAGAGCTCCCTCCTTTTTGCCCCTCCATGGTTACCAGCTTGCTTCTTTCGCCCCTGTTTCAAACCCTAGCTATTCCTCCATCTCCCTAGTTGTCTAGTCAATGTTTTCCTCTAAAAAAAAGGTCATTATTTAATTACTTATTCTAGATGCATTTTTATATCAATGAGTCTTTTATACAATTAGCTAGGACATTGGTTTGTGCCAATGTATTTGGGTAGATGGGCGCTGGTCCATAGAATGATTAGTAGTTCAGTTTTTATTGCAAAGAGGTAATTGATTGTGTGTGGAGCTATTATTTAAAAGATAGAGTGGTGTAAAACTTAATATCGATGGTTGTCTAGTGAGTTTCGCAATTGAGGATCCAGAAAAAGATCTCTCATTTGTTGAAGGCTTGAGAGTAGACTTTTGGTGAAATTATGCAAGGTTATTGACGTTGTTGAGTAATTGAATTTAAAAGATCTGTGATTTGGGAGTTCGAAAATAAAACTCAAAAATTCAATTGACCAAATACAACTTTACAAGCTCAAGCTCCATCATAATTTTTTACTATTAACTCAATAACGTATTTTCCCTTCATTTAATAAATTATTTATTGCTCTTTTATGAGCCGTGTATTATTAGTGCCTCATTCATAGGCCACGATTATCGCAATGAGTTCTTCATTGACCGTGTACCATTCGGCTTACACATCTTATAACTTCCTTTGTCAAATGTAAAACTTAATTTGTCTTACACTAAAATAATAAATTCGATGGGCTTTTAACATCGAAGTGTTTTAATGTGTAGGATTTTGGATGGAGTTTTTTTTATACGAGGAGTTGTTTTTAAGTGTATTTTTTTTTTTGAGTTTTTTTGGATTTATGTCTAAAATTTATTGGAAAATTTATGGTGATATTTTAATTTGGGTTATTTAAATTGGTTATTTGATTATATATGAATTCAACATCCAGAAAAATTGGAAAATAGCTAAGCATTTCGATTGTGCACAGTTCACCTATCAAACTTATAATTTCAATAAATCCCTCAGAAATTTTAGACAAATTAAATAAAAAAAATAAACCAAATCTTTTTTAAAAAGATATTTATTATAAAGATAATTTATAGTACTACGTTCCCATGAATGAGTGAATAGCGCTTATGACACATGACAAGTAATTCCACCATATTCAAGCTCCCGCTCTCTCAACTAATTTATTCATGTGAGTGAGTGATGTTGTGTGGCTGTTATTTTGGTGTTCTGTTTAGAAGTGTTTTTTTATTCTTCGGTGAACGATGGGATTTGTGAACATTGAAAGACCGTAGTCAGAGGAAACGGCTTTAATTGGTGCATGAAGAGACAAACCAGGAGTAAGGAAAATACGACATGTTATAACGTTGTCAATCGTCTTTAACTTTATAAGGAGGTAATATACAATATAAACTGCGGTAACGTTGTTCAACGAAGAAACGAACTTTGGTATCATTGTTCAAGGAAGAAACCATTATATAGAAATAGACAGTTTCAGGACGTCACTGGTAATTAGGTTTGTATTAACATGCTGGCTACATTATTGTCCAACAAGTTGTTGGTGCAAATGACGATAGAAACCAACAAAGAAATTATGGGCTGTGATAATAAAGATGAAAATGTATATGAAAACTCTTTCATGAAAATGTCAATGAAAAGGGTGTTCTTGTGAGGACGTGCAAGTCATTCAAGTTATCGAATGGGTTTAATAAAGAAAACGAAATCCCATGCAAATTAAACACTAAGTTAGGTGGAAATTTGTTCAATTAATAGCTCATAATAAACAAAGAAAACTCTTAAAGGAAAAAATATATTATATTATCTCATTTACCAATGTTATATTTTGAGTATAAATGGTCTCATGTATAGTAATTCGTGACTTTAATGAATTTTATAATTAAATCAATTGTTTATTTTTAGCTTTCCTTAGTTGATGTATGACAAGTAGGATTTATTGTAAGATACTCCAAACATTTTACCTTTTCTCACTTAATGTAAGGCAAGTAGGATTTATGGTAAGATACCCCTTTTTAACGAGTATATGTAATTTCAATATGTATTATTTAATTTATTTTGAATTAGTTTCTTCATTTTTATTTTCAATTCTCTTTGTTTTTGATATTTATTTTGGGTATTCTATGAATTTTGGACTTTATAGATTCTTTATCTATGATCTTTTTCAATTTTCTTCATCTTGTATTTACAAAAAAAAAAAACCAATTTCACTACCCCACAACAACATCAATCATCTCTGTTTTTTTTATTAACACATAATTATTATACCTATTGTTTTTGCAATAGCTTATACTTAATTGTCACAATCCTCGAGAGGTTGAATTCTTTCTATGGTTTCTATGGTGACTTCTATGGTTTCTTCATATGAAAAGAAACACATCACATTATGTGATTTATGTAGTTTCTTCCTACAACAAGCACTAGTGGTTTCAACCATGAACCTTCAAGTTTTTACAAAGTGGTTTTCAAGGTACCATGAGCTTTTCAACATAACATATTTTGTGAGAATGTATGCTTTTATTGGATTGATAACATTTGTGATTCATGTAGTTACAATTACAAACTTCCATTTAGGCCAATCTAGCCTTTAAACAAACATTGGCTTAAGGCAATTTCCTTTCCATAATCCAAAAAAAATAAATTATTTGAGTACGACCATCATGCTGCTTAAAGATGTATTTCTATGGATTCGATGCATTTACATCTATATGATATTATTATTACTTTACTTCTCTTTTTCCTTTTTTATTCCCTTCCATGGTAACAAAATACTTGCATGTTTACATAATCATTTCTTCTTTGTATCTTCATCATTCATTTTACCATGTCACCACATCGATTTGCCTATTGTCTTCTTTCATCATACCACTCTCTTAACTAGCACATCATTTTCTCTCTTTGTTGCTACATCATTCTTTCTCTCATCATAATCTATCTTAATTTTCTTTATTGTTGCATTGTTTTCTTTGTTCATTCTCTTTGTTGCTACATTGTTATTTTTAGAAACAAATTTTTTCATCATGCCACTGTATTTGTTTCTACATAATTATCACTATCACCATAGTCTTTCATGTTATTGATCTTTTTATGTTATTCTCTTTTTTGTTGCATATCTTTATCACCATCTTCTTTCATTATCATGTAATAATGTGAAGGAGTCTCCTTCTTCCTTTTTATACCTATATATTATTTTTTTCTTCTTCCTTAAAATAATTGATAATTGATCACCATATAAAAGGAAATCCATCTACTAAGATATATTAGTTCCAACCATAGTATTCACAAATTTATTAGAAATCCTTTTCAACTAGTTGGTCCCAACCTTTTCATATTATTTAAACCTTCTAAGAATAATCCATATTACTTTCCCCCCTTAATAAAGGATTCAATTTCTCGAATTTCACACCAGGCAACATGTTCCTTGCACCCTCACATATACCCATAATTGATGTTAATAAAATGTATTGCGGTTTTACTTACAGACATATGCTAATCAAATGTAGTTGTAGTATTACTTCCCATGTCAAAAATTTTCCTTCTAACAATCCATACATTGATGCTAATCAATTGTAGTTGTAGTTTTACTTTTCATGTCTCAAAGTTTCTACGATTAACCTTCTCCATATTTTATTGTATGTGTTTTCAGTTTACATTTCTAGTGTAGAAAGTCTCTTTATATCTAAATTTCACAACAAAAAATACCTATGGGTTGATTCCCTCATAGTTGTATACTTCCTAGATGATTTGAAGAGCATGATCTCCACTATTGGTCTCCTTATGCCCTTTATTATGGAAAATTTTATGCCTTGAACATAAATTTCTTCTACATGTTATAAAATAAGATTATCTACCTCGGGTTGATAAATAAATGTTGTGAAATTTAGTCCACTCGCTAATGTCTCAGTACCATGTACTATCTTTTCATTTGTCTGGAATTTGTCATGTAGCAACATGTAACATAATTTTTTTAACTAATACGACAATACGTTTTGGCTCGTTTATATTTTCTCATCGAGATAATATATTTATTTAAATCGTACTATCTCAATAGAAGAGAGAATCTGCCTTGCAAGTGGGAGGGTGGTGGTTCGATTCCATTGTGCCCTAATTTGTTGCCAAGTATTCAATGAACAAAATTTGATGCCAAATCTTGATTTGTGTTATTCAAGTTGGTGTTTAACCTGCATATAAAGATTCAACATTTCAAAAATTTATGGGGCACATCAATTGTGAAGAGTTCACTTGTAAAACATGTAATTTCAGTGAATAACTATCAGATTCTAAACAAATTAGATTAGAAAATAAACCATAAAACTTTTGAAAAAGTAGCACTTAAATACTACTTCATTTAGAATATCTAGTTGATATAAAGTTATGATTTTGGATGAGAATAAAACTAGTGTAGCAAGATATATATGGATATCAAAATATCTTGATAAATAAGTTGATTAAATTTATATTTATATTAATTTTAAATTTATAAAGAGGTTATAATATTTTTACTAAGTTCAAATTTATATTAATTTTAAGGTTGATTGAAAATTTGTTAGGAATTTATAATGTTTAAACTGTTTTAGGTGTTGATAATTGGATTAGTTATCATTTCAACAAATTAATATTACTTTTAGATTTATTAACATTTTATAACATTCATTTTTTATTTTTTTTATGAATATAGTTCAAATGAATACATTTTTAAAAATTAGATTCATGTTTATTTATAATTAATTTAGAATTAGTAAAATATAAATTATTTGAATTACATTTTTATAAAATATAAAAAGAGACTAAATTGAATATAAAAAGAGACTAAAAGTCAAATATAATTAAAAATAATACTAAAAAAAATAATATTATAGATTTAGTATCAATATATTATATTTTAAAGAGAAACATGTAATGATATGAGAATATTCATATACTTTTAAACGTATTAGGTTATATGTCAATTTTATATAAATATTAAAAAAATTACAAATATCTCGGATATTGAGTAACACACTATTCAATTGTTTTATCAATATTAATTTTAGTTTTGCATATATTATGTATTAAGAGGAAGCGTATGCTACTTGGGAATTTCATGTTAAACATCTAAGGAATTACACACTTTTTCCATATCAGAATGAACACTACTTAATTTTTTTAATCATCCATGTACATCTAATTCATTTTGACTATAAATGTATCTTGATTCAAGAAGGATTGAATTTCTCTAGGAGAAATATTTTTTCAACATAATTCATTTACGAAAAGTTTTCACATCACAATTGATCTCTCTTTGAGTCTATGATATATGTATAACTAAAATAGATTTACAAAGGTTGATATATACGATGTCTTAATTCCATGTTGAGTAGTTAATAAATGAGAGAGATAACACACGTCATTGAACTATTTTGATCAACAAAAATAGAAATAGAGATCAGATTCTCTTTCACTCCGGGTAGATACATTACATTTTGAATATGACTAGTATTTCCACCAAGAAATACGACCAAAAAATTACCATACCCTTTGATTTGGTACCCTCTATCATCACAAAGGTAGATATTAGCACCACTGCTGGTTTCTTTGAAATTTTCAAACCAATGTCTGTTACCTGTCATGTGAGTGGAAGCTCCTGAGTTGACAAATCAAGTTTCTGCTTCATCATTCTTAGTAGAGACCGTAGAATTAGATACAAACAATTTGAGATTCTCATTATAATCTTCATCAGCAAAGTGCCATGCATGCTTCTTATGTCTATGTCGACCTTCATCAAGCTTATTTCTATGGAAATTCTTAGAAATGTGATCAACTCTACCACAATAAAAACATTTTGGTCCTGAATCACTTTTGTTTGAAGACATACCTTGAGGTGGATTTCTTTGTGGTTTACCTCCACTTTTTTGTCTTGCACTTTCCTTTTCTTTGAAGGGCTTCTTCTTTGCCAATAAAAAAAGATATAAAATCTGGGGTTTCAAAGTCATCTATCTTTCATCCTGTTGCATCATGATCCTTATTAATTCTTCAAATTTGGGGGCTTTCTCTCTCACATTCAAGTATGTGATAAACCTCTGATAGCCATCATTCATACCATTCATGGTAATCGTGATGAGATTAGTGTTTGACACTGCCTCCACTATGTTGCCCAACTTATCTCTTGGCTCTTTGATTCGAGAGATGAACACAACCACTCATTCAGTCTCCTCCATTTTAATGGAGATAATCTTGTTCTCCAGAAACAATAGGTGATTTTTGTTTTTGATCTGGTACAGTTCCTTGAGAGTTTTCCAGATGTTTTCTAATTTACATTCTTGGATGTGAGGGATAATACAATCTTTCACTGAAAATTTTAACAACACTTTCGTTATATTTTCCCTCTTTTCTCAATTCTGGATTTTTGTTGTTGTTCTGCACGTAGCTATGGTCGGCTTAAACTCCTCACCTATTACAATCGCCCTTGCGTTTTTTCCCGTCAAGCATGGTGTGCAACTTAAATTTCGAATTAGAATAATTGGACTTGTCAAGCTTATTGCTCTCATTCAGGTATGCCTCTGTCATCTGGTTTTTCATCTTAACAGATCTACCTCAAAATGACTTTCTACCTCCAACAATTGAAAAAAAATCAGATCTCTCTCTAGATATCAAAGAAATGGTGCTCTTAATACAACTCCTTTCAGATGGGTGCCCCAAACCACAATGTTTTCCTTTTAAAAAATATTACAACCCTTAAAAATAAAATTCAACAAAAAAAATAATCGTTTCAACAATCTGATGCATCAACGCTTGGTGTTTCTCCAGCAACTAAAAAAAATTGTTGTGAAGGTCAGAGCTCTGATACCATGTTAAAAATGGAAGACAAAAAATATATTCATCAAACTGCGGAGCTAATAGGTGAGGAGCTTTACTTGGAGATTGCTTCTAGTAGAACGCTACACATACATCATTAATCATCATAAATAAATAGTTTACATGCAAGTATGAGAGTTAGAACAACCTCCTAGAATATAGAACCTAATTGTTAATATAAGGCTCACACATACTAATGAACGATCTCTCTGCAAGAATACATTTCTCCATTAATTTCAACAAGTTTTTCATTTAGAAAAGAGGTTTACAACTAGAGACATTTCATCCCTCTCAGCTCTTCATGGATCTAAGTCTAAAATAGATCTAGACTGATTTATTTTCTTAAAATATTCTCAATATATTATGATTAAGATAAATATTTATCGATTTAATTACGATATATTTAAATCGATTATTAAACCAATGATATATTAATGCTACTTGTTCAAGTTGTGGTTTTAATAAAAAAAATTTGACAGTTTAATATCGAAAGTTTGAAGGACAAACAAAAGTTTTAGACCTTACAGAATCCACCATTTCTTCGAATCTAGTCTTTCTTCGTGATATTCATAAACAAGTATTCTAGCTCGGAACTGTTTGCAATTCCATCGATTTCATACGGTGATGAAAATGTATTTGTCACTCGTATAATTCGGAGTGAATTTGATGATATGAAGGGTGAAATCGAGTACGAGTGATAATTTTTTTTATTATAGTTAACAAATTATGCTTAATCTGTCCAAAAATGTTAGAAAATTAGCCCGTTAGACATGTAACATTGAGATAATGATGCGGTGCTCGACAGTTCCTACCAGTTCAGTGTGAATATGGGAGTGCACAGCTAAGCGGAACTGTTTTGCGCGGAGCCCTACACCTCATTATTTAACCAATTCCACAAAAGTCGAATTCCAACTTAAAACGGAATTGGAGTTCCAACTTGATAACTATGATTTGAAGAGGTATTAGATAAATCAGACTGTTGTGCATGACAAGCTTTCAAGAATATACTATGCATTGTCTTAATTCAAAAGTTCAGGGTGACATGGATTCTGATGCTAATGCTAAAACCAATCATTTTAGTGTAACAGGCCAATTTTTTAGTCAACTTGGAGCATTATCCATTTATTTCATTGCCACTTGGCCTTTAAATAATATTTGGTGCGACTAATTCTCGCTAATATCAACTTTCTGAGCTTTTGGCACGCGCTGAGCCTATGAACTTGTGAATCATGAAGTCGCATGTCCTTGTTTATAGGACAAGTGGTCGGTGTAATTCGACGGGGCATTAATAGTCGGTAGGAGCTGTTCAATTTAGGTAAGAAATAATGATAGTTGTTGTAGTTTCTACGGCTAGAGTATTTATAAATTTCATTATGTGTAATGTAAACAAGAAGTTCCCTTGAGAGAGTCTTTTTTTTGGATATGGTTCATAGTTCAAGAGCGCTGGAAGGAGTGTTAAGTGTGAAGTCAAATTCACGCAGGATTCCAGATTCTTATAGATCAGATCTTTTTAGATTTCTAGGACTCTAGATCTTTCTACACCACCATTAGTTTTTAGATCATATTCTAGATCCTTTTTTTGCCTCTATAAATTTGTAATTTCTTTGGTCAAGGAATGCAAGACAAGGCCCAAGCCTGTTATATAATGCAAATTGATTGTTTTATCTATTCCATTGTTTCTAACTGAGTAATCTTGTTGTTTCTCCATTTGTTTGTCTCTGTGAAGTATTCTCTGCTTTTGCCGTCTAAGTCTCTGAGTATAAATCCGTTGTGTATTATGTATGCTCTGCTCTAACAACTAATATCAGAGCTAGGGTCGAATGTCCACTGTGCAAGCCACTTAATGCTATCGCCTTACTCTGGCTGCGTTCGTTAAAACGTTGGTTGTTACCCGTGGAGCTATTGAAGGATTAGTCCATGAAATAACCGAGGAACGTTGGAACTAAAAGATAGTTGCTGCAAGAAAAACAGGGCCATGGATCTATGTTAAAACGTGTTGCTGGAGTTTTAAACGTGGAGATCCATGGAGTTTGGAGTTGAAATGTGGTGTTAGGAAGTTTTTCTTTACATCAAGCTTGCACGTATATGTCAAGTTTTTTTTCAAACCAACATATGTATATGTGAAATGTGAAAAGGTTAAAACATTATATATGTTTTTATATTTATTATGAAACATATATAATTATATGTTGGAATTTTGAAAAGTATATTTTAAAAAGGAGTAGGAACTTTGCAAATGGTATTTTAAAAGAAGGTTATTATTACTAAACTTTAAAGAGTAATAATTAAAGTTTTATTTTTAAGTGGAGTTTTTGTGTTTTGGGGTGTGAATTTGATTGAAAATGGAGACAACTGTTACAGATATGGAAAAGTTGAGCGGGGTTAATTTTTCCCTATGGAAATAACAAATGGAGGATATACTGATTTTAAAGGATTAGTATTTGTCGATTGAAGGCATAACAAAGAAACCCTTGTTGATGACAAATGAAGACTAGAATAAGCTAGATAGAAAGGCGATTGCAACAATCCACCGATATTTAGAAACGAATGTTTATTTCAATGTGTTTCGAGAAAAGATGACAAAAGGATTATAGAAGAAGCTCCATGATCTATATGATAAGAACACGACATCAAACAAAGTGTTCTTGATAAAGAAGCTTTATAATCTCAAAATGAAGGAGGGTGCTTCAGTTGCTGAGCACTTGAATGCATTTAATATTATTACTAATCAACTTTCCTATGTTAAAATCATTTTAGATGATGAAATTAGAGCCATATTGCTGATGTGTTCTATACCAGACAGTTGGGAAAATTTAATTGTACCTATGAGCATTTCAGCAACTACAGGGACCCTGAAGTTTGATGATGCTAGCAGTAGTTTAATGAATGAGAAGCTGCGATGCAAGTCAATTGCGGAAAACTAGGGAGGAGAGTCTCTAGCTCTAGCTGATCGTGGTAGGAGAATGGATCGAGGCTGGCAAGGGCGATCAAGATCGAGAGGCTGATCAAAATCAAGGAGAGGTAGAATCATCTGCTTTCATTGTGGCAAACCTGGGCACATGAAGAAAGAATGTCGATTCTGGAAGAAAGGACAAAAGGATCAGAGACCATCCTGTACAAATCACAAGTCATCCAGCACAAATGAAGGTGAGACTACTACTGTAGCCACAGATGGTGATGTGTTGTTCACCGTTTTAGTAGAAGATGCATATGTATATACATCTAGCAGTAGCTTTGATTGGATCCTTGACTCTGGGGCATCTCACCATGTGAGCCCATGTAAAGATAGTTTTGTTTCATATAATCCTGGTGATTATGGTAGAGTGCATTTAGGAAATAATGATTTTTGCAGTATTGTTAGAGTGGGAGATGTCCAGATCAAGATGAAATATAGACAAGATATATTGTTGAAACAGGTCAGGCACATACTAGAAATGCGCATGAGTTTAATCCCTATGGGACGACTGGATGATGAAGGCTATTCGACAAACTTTGGAAAAAGGGGGCTGGAAAATTAGCAAAGGTGCATTGGTCATGGCCAAAGGACCCAAGACAGGAACATTATACACATTAAAGACATGGTAGGAAAATCAGATTTGGCTACTATCACAAAAGAAGAAAATTCAGCAGATCTATGGCATAAGCGTTTAGGTCACATGCGTGAGAAGGGTTTAAAAATCAGTGTTTATAAAAATTTATTGCCAGGTTTGAAATCCTACAATATTGATCTTTGTGAGCATTGTATATATGGTAGACAAATAAGGGTTTCATTCCTTAGAGGTGGCCATGACAGAAAGAAAAATGTGTTAGAATTGGTACACTCAGATGTGTTTGGGCATGTTAAAATCAAATCATTAGGAGGAGCATCATATTTTGTAACATTTATAGATGATGCATCTAGGAAGGTTTGGGCATATCCTATGAAAAATAAAAGTGAAATGTTTGGAATATTTCAAAAATTCCATGTTTCTGTTGAAAGAGAGACTAACAAATTGTTGAAGTGTTTAAGAACAGATAATGGTGGAGAATATTGCTCAAATGCATTTAAGGAATATTGTAACAGGTTTGGCATAAAGCATGAGAAGACTGTGCCTGGTACTCGTCAATGGAATGGTGTCATAGAAAGGATGAATCACACCATTGTGGAAAAGGTGCAAAGTATGTTGTCCAATTTTGGTTTGGAGAAGAATTTTTGGGCTGAAGAAGTCAGGACCGCTTGCTACCTCATAAATAGATCTCCGACTACAGCCTTGGATGGCGGTATCCCTGAAGAAGTTTGGAATGGTAAGAATTTGAATTATTCTCACTTGAAAACCTTTGGATGTGAAGCATTCGTACATATTCCCAAAGAAAATAGAAGTAAGCTAGATTATAAATCTATGAAACGCATATTTTTGGGATATGTGGATGAAGATTTTGGTTATCGTCTATGGGATCTATTCAAACATAAAATTATTAGAAGCAGGGATGTTATATTTAATGAGTCAGAAATGTTCAAGAGGACTATAGGTGAGTTGGAGGTCAAGAAGGTTATTGACAGGTTTAAAGAGCAACAGGAAAACATACCACCAATACAAGAAAATGAACAGCAAATTCAGGAGCATGAAGAACAACAAGTGGAAAATGATGAACAACAAGAAGAAGGAATCTTGCAGGAACTTTTACAGGAGATTTAGCCTGATAATGCACCACCACAGTTGGTTCGCAGATCTTCTAGGCATCATAAACCTTCACAAAGGTATCCTCCTTCAAACTATTTTTTGTTGATTGATGAAGGTGAACCTAATTATTTTCAAGAAGCTTGTAAAGTTGAGCACAATAAAGAATGGAAGAAGAAATGAACTCTTTGCAGGAAAATAAAACACGGGAGTTGGTAAACCTCCCAAAAGGTAGAAAGGCTCTACAAAAAAAATGGGTGTACATGATTAAGAATGAAGGTGACGAAAAGAAGGAGAGGTATAAAACAAGATTGGTGGTGAAAGGTTTTGCCCAAAAAGAAGGTATCGACTGCATTGAAATTTTCTCACATGTTGTTAAAATGTCATCCATTATAGAAATTCTTAGTCTGGTTGCTGCTTTAGACCTATAATGTGAACAGTTAGATGTAAAAACTATATTCCTTCATGGTGAATTGGAGGAAGAAATTTATATGGAGCAGCGAGAAGTCTTCATAGAAAAATTCAAAGTCCTTGTTTGTAGGTTGAAGAAGAGTCTCTATGGGTTGAAACAGGCACCTCGACATTGGTACAAGAAATTTGATTCATTCATGTTGGAACATAATTTTCAGAGGTTGGAAGCTGACCATTTCTTCTATATCAAGAGGTATGATCAAGGAAAATACATCATATTATTTTTATATGTGGATGACATGTTGATTGTTGGGCATGATAAGAATAAGATCAATAGTTGAAGAAAGATTTGGGTAGCAAATTTGCAATGAAGAATTTGGGACTAGCACAATAGATATTGGGCGGATTATGTGTGATAAGAAAAACAAAAGGTTGTGGCTGTCACAAGAAAAATATATCAAGAAGGTTCTTGACAGGTTTAATATTAATGATGCCAAGCCAGTTGGTACACCCCTTGCAGCCCACTTCAAGCTGAGTACTGACCTATGTCCTAGTGATGACAAGGAGAAAGAAGAGATGAGCAAGATTCCTTATGCTTCAACAGTTGGCAGTTTGATGTATGCCATGGTATGCACATGACCAGACATTGCATATTCAGTGGGAGTAGTCAGTAGGTTCCTTGCCAATCCAAGCAAACAACATTGGCAAGTAGTAAAATGGATTTTGAGGTATCTCAAGGGTACTAGTCACTATTGTTTATGTTTTGGTCATGATGACACTGTGCTTGAAGGATTTATAGATGCGGATATGGCTGGAGATATGGATACTAGAAAGTCCACTATAGGTTATTTGTATACATTTGCAGGTGCAGTAGTATCTTGGGTGTCAAGGCTACAAAGAATAGTAGCCTTCTCTACAACAGAAGTAGAGTACATAACTGCAACAGAAGCCTGTAAAGAGATGTTGTGGATGCAGTGATTCTTAGGAGAGATAGGAATAAAGCAGGACAAGTATGTGATGTCTTGTGATAGTCAGAGTGCCATTCACTTGGCGAAAAACCCAGCATTTCATTCAAAAACCAAGCACATTGACTTAAGGTACCATTAGATCCGGCATGTGTTGGAAGAAGAACAGTTATCCTTGGAAAAGATCCATATAGATAGGAACCCTGCTGATATGCTCACTAAGATTCTACCATGAAATAAACATGAGTTATGTAGAGGCATGGTAGGACTCGGTGTGACTTGATGACTCTTATTTGGCTTCAAGTGGGAGAATGTTAAGTGTGAAGCCAAATTCACCCAAGATTCTAGATCCTTCTAGATCAGATCTTTCTAGATCTCCAGGATTTTAGATCTTTCTACATCGCCATTAGTTTTTAGATAATTCTAGATCTCCATCCGAATCACATACAGGATTCTAGATCCTTCTTCTGCCCCTATAAATTTGTAATTTCTCTGGCCAAGGAATGCAATCCAAGGCTCAAACCTGTTATGTAATGCAAAGTGATTGTTTTATCTATTCCGTTGGTTTTGACTGAGTAATCTTGTTGTTTCTCCATTTGTCTGTCTCTGTGAATTATTCTCTGCTTTTGCCATCTAAGTCTTTGAGTATAAATCCGCTGTGTGTTATGTATGCTCTGGTGTAACAAGGAGGCAGAGCTCAAGGGAGCTGTGAGGAGAGGCCAAGTGGTAAATAGCTACGTTAGGCCGATTGTGGTGATAAGTGTTTGAGTGTTCTCCTATGAGGAGTTATGACTTGTCTCTGTGGTGTGAGGAGTTGTGTGAGCTATTGTGAGGCCATTTAAGGTGAGCCTAGGGGTGTGTGAGCTCAAAACCAGGGTCTGTGGGCTTGGTGGTATAAATTGGAGTAGTTGCCACGGTGGAGAGTGCATATCAATAGAGTGCTATTGGAAGAGCAATTTTTCACCACAATTGGGAGAACAAAGAAGTATTAGTATAATCCATAGGATTATCCTATGATCCTTTGTTATTGATAGAGGTGAAATTCCATGCAAACAGTGAAAGGGAAAGCATGACAAGAAGCGACAGCATGAAGATTTGGTATGATTAGGTTCCACGGATCGTCGAAGCAGCTGAGGGTGGTTTGAATTTTGATATCTACAGAGTTGATGGATTGACGTGTTGTTTGTTTTGTTGTGTGGAGTTATGTGTGTCTTCAACTCTAATTTGGTTTTGTTGTGTGGGAGATCTTCTCACTTTTGGAAAAAGGCCTGTCTAAACTTCCACCCAAGCATAAGATTGGTCAGGTGGTGAAGGGCTTATAATATTTAAAATAGTGTGACCATGTAGACTTTATCAACACATGGTGTTGCAAACCATGCTTCAAGGAAGCTTAACTCTTCTTCATAATCGTTTGGTGTACTTTCACATTGGAAATCAATGGTAAGTGAAAAAACATTTGCAGAACCACAATGGTTATGTTCCTTCTACTATGTAATGAGATATCCCTCTTGTTTCACTTCCAACTATGTTTTTGTCTCTTTCTCTATTTCCCCTTTGTGACATTCCTTCTTTGTTATTTCCTCTATCCTTGTCTCTCTCTCCTATCTCTTCCACTTATGTACTAACCTATGCTACTGTAGATAGGTTGTCCTCCACTTGGTTTTCAAATTCAAGTGGGATTATATCACAAAATAACATCACGTAAATATGGTGCTTTTGGTCCATCATCTGTGACCATTCATCATTAGGAAACAAATATTCGTCAAACTTAATATCAAAAAATTGAATTACTCGATTCACCAAATTTTCATCAGCAAGCTCTATTGCTAGATTTACTAAATGTTCATCCACTTGCAGTTGTGCATAGTCCGATTCAACAAAATTTTCATCTTGACGTAGATCTACCTCAATAGATCTACCTTCATCTTGAACTTCAATGCTCCCCCTTACAAAAAATCTCCTCTCAAGGGTATCCCTATCCTCCTTGGCTGTTTTGGTATCTAAAATTAGGCGAAGAATGTCATCATCCACAGATTAATTTATGCATTTTAATACAAAGCTGCAATTTTTCCTTTTCTCTTCCAAATATAAAAAGACATCAAACATCTCCATGTGTCTCTTTGACCTTCTCAAACTCTTGGATTTTCCCATTTGTTGTGTCTCCACACAAATAGAACTATAATCATAAATTTTTTTATGTTTTCAACTTCTGGCTCTAACAATAATGGTTGTAGCTATGGAACACGATGGCGACATGCAACAAAAGTCCCTCAAGAACTCAACAGAGATTAAGCTTTACCACTCAAAGGGCCCACAAATAAATCTGATCATAAAAATTTGTATTATAATTTGAGGGACACAAATTTATCCATACTTACCAAACTTAACCATGGATATGAATACAAAGCACTAAACCTTTTTTTACATGTGCATAATTGCACATTCCTCCTCTTCACAGGTGCAGAATTCACGCTTTTCTCTTTGGCCTCTCATGACCCTTGCTTCTCCTTTACGATCCCTAAAAATTTGAATTGCTTCTCTCACTAGAGTCTTATGCATCTTGGTGTTCTGATAACATGTTAAAGAATGGGAGAAATCATGGAGAAAAATGGAGCAGAGGATTACTCTTCTCAATATTACGAATGAGTTAAATAAGATTACATTGGAAACATCACTAATAAACGACTAAGTAAACTAAAGTGGGATAACTGAAAGTGATCTGGGACACTTGGATGGACAGTTTTGACATTGAGCAGGTGGTTGGAATTAGAAACTCCAACATTTTTTTAATATAGGTAGGACTCTTTGCCTAGATATATAGTTCGTAGGTTGTATTCAGCAGAGCTCTAAAGGAAGTGGGGTGTAAGGCTACTCACATGCGACAAACATGGCATCACTATCGATGTATTTTATCCTTTATGCGTTGTCGTGTTTTGGAAGCGTTAATTAACTTTAACTAGTTTTACATGATTTGTAATAGAAGTGTGATTTTTTGGAGTTTGTCGTGGATTTTTGGTCAAATTATAGCCAACAAAATTTGTAGCCAAATATTTATTTGTGTTGTTTACAATGGTTTTTTGACTGCATATATAGATTCAACATCCTTAGAAACCTCTCAGTCACTTTGATTGTGAAGAGTTCACATTTAAAACTTTTGATTTCAATGAATCTCTATCAAATTCTAGACAAATTAGATTATAAAATAAACTGGAAAACTTTCCAAAAAATCACACTTAAAGACTATGCCATTTGGAATATATAATTGATATAAAGTTATGCTTTTGGATGAGAATAAAACTAATGTTATAGGATAAATATGGATACCAAAATACCTTGATAAATAAGTTGATTAAATTTATATTTATATCAATTTTAAAACTATAAAGAAATTATAATAATTTTAGTAAGTTCACATTTATATTAATTTTAAATTTGTTAAGAATTTATAATGTTTAAATTCTTTTATAGCGTTCATTATTGAATTCGTTATCATTTTAACAAATTAATATTAATTTTAGATTTATTAGCATTTTATAATTTAATATTTTCTTGATATAATTAAAATTATAACATTTAAAAAAATAGGTTCATACTTATTTATAATTAATTTAAAAATAATAATATATATATACTTATTTATAATTAATTTAAAAATTATATATATATATATATATATATATATATATATATATATATATATAAGAGACTAAAAGTTAAATATAATTAAAAATAGTACTAAAAAAGATAACATTATAGATTGAATATGAAAATATTATATTTTAAGGAGAAACATCTAATGATGGGAGAATATTCATATACTTTTCAATGTATTAGGTTATATGTCAATTTTATATAAATATGAACAAATTTGCAAATATATTTCATGTTAAGTAACACATTATTAAATTTCTTTATCAATATTCATTTTAATTTCGTATATATTACGTGTTAAGAGGAAGTTTATGCAATTTGTGAATTTTATATCAAATATGGAATGAATTACACATTTTTATCGTATTGGAATGAACATCACTAAACTTTTTTAATCACCAATGTACATCTAATTCATTTTGACTATAAATGTATCTTGAGTTAAAAAGAATTGGATATCTCTCACAAAAATCTTTTTTCAACATAATTCATTTATAAAAAATTTCACATCACAATTAATTTATCTTTGAATCCATGATATATGTAAACTTAAAATATATTTACATTGCTTGATATATACCATGTCTTAATTCCATGTTGACCAGCTAATAAATGAGAGATATCACACATCATTGATCTATTTTGATTAAAAAAAAAAAAAAACTCTTTTAATTTTACATACATATTTATATATAAAGTGAATATTAAAATATTTTAATTATAACTTATATGATTTTTTATTCTTATTAGTGTTTAAACAATACTTAAATGTAAATTCTATATTAAATATTGAAATATCTAAGCATCCAACTTTTTCTTATGGCGTAGAAAATAATATACATTTATATTTTATTATTTTTTCATTATATATAAAATTTATATAAATTATTTTATTTAAGATTCATTTTTAAACAGTTTATCAATAAAATACATTAAATATTTTATATACACTACTCACTAAATGGTTGAGAAACAATAAAAAAATATTATATTAACTATCATTTTTTTCATAGATGCAAAGGATTAAAATTCCAAAGACAATTGCAAAACTATGATTCCCCGTGGCTTTTAATTTCACGTACTTTCAAAACGCAGGTTTCAAACAGAGAATTTCAGTTTCGAAACCTAATAAAAAGTACAAAATTAAATGAAAAAAATAAAAATAAAAATAACTATTATATTGATAGATATAACTAGGCTAAGTATGTTAATAGATACAATAAGTTGAGTGGATTTGAAGATATAATTTCTATGATATATGTTAAAATATGTATTGTAGTATACATAAATTAAAAGTTAATATTTAATTTCAAGTTAGTTACATAATTTTAATTAATTTATTTCAAATTAATTAATTAAAGAAAATGTCATATCACCACATGTCATAATGGTATGTGTTATTAATAAAGCATGGTATTGTATTGTAACAAAAACTATTTACAAATTAAAAAATATTCATAGTTAAGAATATTGTTTAAATCATATGTTAATTCTTTTTATAGTTAATAATAATAATAATTTAAAATAAAATTATAATTTGTGTAATTTTTAAATATGGGAAATGTGACATGATTTTGAGGAAAGTATTTTGATGTTTATTAATGCGTGTTGGCAATTATATAATTTATATAGGTGTGTTAGTAATAAAAATATTAATAAAATTAAAAAATAGATAATTTTTTTTTTTTTCTTCAGTTTTTGAAAAAAAATTGTATATATTAATATAATTCCGCTATAGAGGTTCTGATATAGTAAAGTATGGAATAGGGAATAGAGAAAGGCAGAAATTAACTTCCACCATATAACATATGGAAACATGACGATAATATATGGAAATACATATACAATAGGCAAAAGAGTAGAAAAATCATAATCAGAGATATGGTAATGAAGGTGGTACCTGTGCATATGAAAGCTAATAAAAGGACAAGATCATAATACATACCAGGACGATGAGACTCCTATATACGTGGCAATGAAAATTGTTGAATTTGATGCGAGATAGTCCCCACAGTGATGCTCAAGTGCCATATTCCGCATTGTGATAATAGGCCCTTCTTTGATAAAACATCGGCGATCATATTCTGAGAGCAATTTATATGAGCGATGGAGAAATCCTTTGAAGATTTCCAGATAGAGGAGATTCTATGCATCCATCCAGAGAGGTTGGCGTTGTTGATGGAATGTTTGCTGATAACATGATCAGTAATGATTTTTGAGTCTCGATAGATCTGAAGGTCACTAATGTTCAAGAAAGATAAAAAACTTAGAAGTCCATATAATGCCATGGCTTCCGCATTATTGATTGTCCTGGCACCCCCATTCCAAAAAAATTCATAGTGTTGGTTTTCCATGATATTTATGAACACTCCACACCCGCAAATACCTTCTTGTGCTGCGCCATCGAAGTGTGCCCTTGGAAATGACAAAAGAGGATTGACATGCAATTTTGATATTCCTTTCACTTGTTGAGGAATAATGGGAATGAGCGAGAGATATAAAGAAATAATACGATCAAATAATAGCATAAAGTTCTCCTTATAATCTTGAAAAATTACCCGATTCCTCCATTTCCAAATGAACCAAAACACAATAAGTGGGATAGGCCTCCATATCATTTTCTGCTTACTCCACCAATCAAATGCATCTTTTATGGATGAAAGAGTGTTATATTTGAAACCAAAATGGGTGGCCAGCTTCTTCCATAGAACCTGAGTGTGGAAACACTGTAGAAAGATGTGAGAATTGTCCTCCGTCGCAGATAGGAAAATGCGACAAATGGCTGGGCCATGCCAATTCCTCTTTCATAATTTTTAAAGCATATTTATTAACCATTTTCTTCTATATAAATTTAAAGTTCATAATTTTTAAAGAATATTTTATGTTTTGAATGGTAATGGAGTTTTATGAGAGAAGCTACAAAATATGTAATGAGTAATTAAATTTAATATGACTAAATATCAAACAAAAATAATATAATTATAATTTTAACTTTCAAAATTAATTTAAATTTAGTTTAATCAAAATTTTAATATATCACAAAAATAAAATAAAAATTATCTACTTAATATTATTTATAATAAAAGTAAATTAAAATAAAGATACTAGCCACATCATTGTTATAATATTAATCATTAAGAGTAATAGATGTTAAATTAAGATAATTTTATTTATTATTCATTTTTTTTGAAGTTTTTCTCTTTGTATTAAGTCAAATAAGGGTTATCTATACCAAAAATTTTCTCCAACTGGAAACCAAACTAGTAACATAACTTCAAAATCCTGAAGTAACACCTCTTCTAGTTAGAGCATCTTGTAAATAGAAACATATAAAACGAGGGTAGTTGTCATACCTTGACTTATATTGACATGAGAAAACAAAAAGGAGTAGTAGTAGTGCAAGCAAAAAAACTAGTAAGTCATAACCATTTGGTAAAATCTCCTAGGATAAAGAGATGTTTGTTCATCTTTGAGATATTGGGTTATCTACCAAGAATGGTCAGTTGTCAATTTTCTCCTCTAGCTCTGCCAATCTCATAGAATTTTCTTTCTAAGTCCACCTAGACCTCCCTGTGTAATTTGCAATATTCAAGTAATGTTTAACCTTGTATATGTCACGATTGATGAAGTGAAAAAGTGTATGCAATGTACAAATTATAGTAAGATAATCATCCCTTTCATGTCAACTGACATCATATCAAAGCTAACTCAAAACTGCCATAGCTAGTGTACCTAATGTAATTAAGTAGAGGAAAAATTATATTTTAAATAACTAAAATTAGACTTCATGCATGATGGAAGATATCGTGGTTCAAATTAAGTAGAGACACATGGTATGGGGATAGCTAGTGTACCTAATGTAATTAAGTAGAGGAAAAATTATATTTTAAATAACTAAAATTAGACTTCATGCATGATGGAAGATATCGTGGTTCAAATTAAGTAGAGACACATGGTATGGGGATTTATGAAGCTCGCTTATCTTTACAGCAAGGAACCCATGTATGAGTGCTCTCATTTTTATAAGGCGTGGGCAACTATTACGAGTTTTTTTTATTATTATTCTTCCTTGCAAAAACACAATTTACTTAAATTTTTAATTAATTGATTGCTTAAAAGCAAAATAAAAACGTTTGATGGTTAGACCATCATTGTGAAAATAGATTTAAAAAAAAAAATAACGTTTAATGTTTAGACCATCGTTATGAAAATACATTTAAAAAAATATAAATCCACACGAAATTTTTCATCACCAAATTCCAAAAATACGTAAAAACGTGTAATAATTAGATTCTCGGTTTTGTAATCTGCGCAGCTAGGCGATGTTTTCACTCAGTTAGTAATATACATTTATTCCATCGCCACTTGGCCTTTAAATAATATTTGGGGGGACTAATGCTCCTGAATATCAACCTTCCGAGCTTGCTGCACGGGATGAGCATCTGAACTCTCGACAAAAATGCTCTCTCTGGAAAAGAAATGTTTCACGACTTTAGAGATTAAATCAGATAAATGAGAGTTGGTTTTCTCGGCCACTGAGAAAATCATCGGACAGACTACTGTAAGTTACCAGCTTTTGGCATGTAACACGCTTCGTCTGAGTTGGAAAATTCCAAACGCAAGTTTATTGAGGACGAAACATATATTATATTTAGAAAAAGTGATCTAACGAATAATTATTTTTTTTTTTCTTGGGGTTTCAATTTTAAGATTTTCCATGTAAAATTCAATATTTATTAGTAAATTTTCTTTACGATTTGTTCTATGATTGTTTCTATGAAGATGTCGTGATTCTAACGTTTTATCAAAGGCTTTTGACAAACACTCTCATTTATTAGTAAATTTGCTTTGCGATCGTTTCTATGAAGGTGTCGCCATTCCAATGTTTTATCGAAGGGTTTTGACAAAAACTCTCATGTAAGGAGCTAAAAGAAAATTCGTTTTAGCTAAACAACAATGTTTTCAATCTTTTCTTCCAAATGTACCAAGCACCCTACATGCACCAACAGTTGCACAAGTCTCTCGCAAAAATGTGTACGTCTTATAGTTATCATGGGGCATGTTTATGTATTTTGCTAATTCTTGAAATATTCCTCGATTTGATGGAGATTATGAGGTCAAATAATTGACCTCACCCATATTTTCAGGATTTCATAATATTCCAAGAATCTGCAATATACCTAGTATAACTTATTTGTAATGAACGTTCTTAACACACATTTCCACCTTGCTAAATAGACGTTTCCATGTCACTCTTTGTTCAACAGTTTCATGGGACTGTCAGAACAATAATCGCGGCACTATTCAATAGTCACTGCATTACAAATTCTAGATTGTCAATAATTAATAGTCAGCTTGAGTCAGTGAACTCACTGTAGATTCAATGACGGATTTTTTGTATAAATTGTTGTATGTTGAATGCAATCGTCAAGGATTTTGTGTTGAGTCTTCATTTCTGATATCGTATTCGAGTCGATGGAGATCAGGGGGTCGCAGACCGTGAGGAGGATAAGATTTTGTGTGTGGGAGGATAAGATTTGTAGTCGTTGTGAGTTGTAGGAGTAGCTTCCAATCTCCTTGTTGTTCACTTCCCTCTAGAATTGTTAAGTGAAGATCCAAAGTGTTCCACATCTCAAAGCCAACTTCGGAGGACTATGTTGTGAGAACTGAAGTCGGATTTGTGAAAGCCAGAAGAGCTGCAAACATGTTGAGGAGTTGTTAAGTGAAAGCTGCAAAAGTGCTGAGTGCTGAGTTGAACATTGGAGGAGCCATTGTAAAGATTTTGTTGCTATAAAATTTTTTCAAAGCAGAACCCTTTAGCCTTACCGTATTGAAATCCTTTGAATGAACATGAGTATGCGTTGTGTGGATGTGTTTAAAAGTGTAGATGTCGAGAGTTTTGCGTGGGACTGTGAAGCCTAATTTTTCAAGGTAGCTATCTTGTGAGCAACCTCTATTGATCGTGCAAATGTGAGTGAGCCCAGTGCATGTGGATCCTGTTAGAGTTTCCCAATGCGGTTTGACTGTGTCTAGCATGCAGTTATCCAGGTATTGTATTTGAGGGCCTCTTCTGCTGCAACTATTTATCGTGTGTACGTAAGGTGAGCCACTTTGAAGAGAGGTTGGGATCATAAAGTAGTGTGCTAGGAAGGTGTTAACACATATGTATTAAGTTTTTGATTGGTAAGTTATTTTCTGATTATTTTGGGACTTGTGTTTGGAGTTATTATAATTCCTATGGACTATTCTTGAACGTTGTGGCCCAAGAGTTGGATAGTTGTGTACTGGTGTTTGTTTAACCCTGTTTGATGGCCTATGTGTGGAGGCGTATGCCAGATGATTTAGACCTATGCGTTCAATGTTCTCTCTTTGTTGATTAAAGTGAAGGCGTTCTTTAAAAGTCTATTGTGAAATTGTCACCCCCGGTGATTGCCAAGTGAAGTTGCAGTGTGTTGGTGTACATGCACCTAGATTAGCTCCAGTTGTTGGTGTACATGCACTTAGACTAGCTCCAGTTAACTTATTGCTTGCATGTGGCACATGTACACATTAACATAAGATAAAGCACACTTAGCTTTAATTAGTTTTAGTTATTGCATGTACAACTAAGCTTAACTTAGTTGCTTTTATGTATTTATTCTAAAACTAATATTGTAGAATCAATTTCATTCTTTCCTCAATTCTTGCTCGCTTCCTTCCTTCTCTTGCAAGCTTTTTTATTGTTTTGCAGATCTAGATCTGTGTATCTCAAAAATCTTACATGGTATCAGAGCACAAGGATTTGTAATCAGTGCACAAGCAATTTTATTTGCAGATTCAGAAGATTGAAGCAACAACAAAGAATGGAGTCTAAATTGGAGTTTCCACAATCGACAATTCTCACTCCATATAATTATTTCGAATGGAAGCCAAAGATTCAACTTCATCTCAGAAGTAGAGGCTTATTTCGAATAACCATGGAAACGGAAGTTGAACCAACATCGGCAATGGAGAAAACAAGATATTTCAATCGCATGGACGAGGCCTTCGGCATCCTATGTTTATCTATTTCTCCGGAACTGCTATTTCATGTTGAATCATGTTCAACTCCAAATGAAGTATGGAAAATTTTGGAAGGATTGTTTGGAAAACAGGATGAAATGCAAGGTCACATTCTCGAAAATGAGTTAAACTCATTAGATCCGAGAAACTTTGAGAACATTCAACATTTTTTCACAAGGTATAAAGCCTTGTTGGTTCAGCTGAAAGGATGCGGGATCGACAAATCTAAGCAAGAAAATCAGTTGATTCTTTCCATTTTATCAAAACTTGGTCCAGAGTATGTAGTATTCGTCTCTACATTCCACACAGTTAGATCTGCAACTGGTGCAGCTTGGAAGATGCCCTCACTGGATTCTTTTATTCAGTCTTTGATGCATGAGCAAGATAAGCTCATCAAAATGGGCACACTTAAAAATTCCAAAGCGCATGCACTTACTGTGCATGCAAAATGAAAGGAATGCAAATTCCAAAGACCATCAGAAAGGAAAAGGGAAGAAGGATCCTGATCCAAGAAAGGGAGGACATCCCAAACCCCCTGATGGATCATCTGGCTCAAAGGAAAGGAAATGAACAAAAGGGCAATCAATGTGCAATTATTGCCATCGTGGTTTTCATCCTGAATCTGTATGCATGAAGAAGACTATAGATCTTATGGCGCAGACACTCCAGCAACAAAATCTTGGAGACCACATTCCTAAGAATGCTAAGAAGAAGTCTGGAGAAAAAGCACCAGATCCAAGAAGTAACGGGCATGCTTTGATTGCTCTTCATTCTGCACCACAAGAATAGATCATCGATTCAGGAGCTTCACATCATATGGCTTCTTCAAAGGAATCCTTTTCTTCTCTACATGCATACTCAGGTCCTCCCATTCTCAAGGGGGATAATTCTGCAGTTGCAGCAACTCGACAAGGAAGAGTGCAATTCGAAGATGGAAGTTTTGAAAATGTCTGCATATTCCAAGGCTCTCTGTGAATCTTCTCTCAGTGTATCAGATGACACACACAGGCATCGGAAGGAGTGGAATTTACCCCAGATTCCGTGAGCATTTATGACATGCAAACCAATTTGAAGATTGCATCTAGCAAGGTAAATGATCAATCTCGTCTGTATACATTTTCTGATTTTGTTCCTCAATCAGATTCTATTTTGCTACTTACGCATGCAAATGACGAAAGTAGGATTTGGCACGAGAGATTTGGGCACTTGAATTTCAGATATATGCAACAACTTAGTAAGCAAGGGATGGTCAAAGGATTGCCAACCATTGAATTTTCAGATGGTGTTTGTAATGGATGTGCTCTTGGAAAGCATCCACAAGAAAAATTCGAGAAGGGGCATGCATGGAGAGCCTCTTCACCTTTGGAACTTGTACACAGTGATCTCATGGGTCCATTTCTTGTGCTTTCAATGAGAAAAGCAAGATATGTGTTGTCATTTATAGATGATTACACGAGATTCACTTGGGTTTACTTCTTGAAACTCAAGTCTGAAGTTTTTCATCATCTAAAGATTTTCAAAGCGCATGCGGAAAATCAGTCTGGAAAACGCATCAAAATACTCCGCACAGATAATGGGACGGAATATGTCAACAAAGATATCAAGAATCTTTGTGATGAAGTAGGCATACAATTGCAGCATACAGTTCCTTACACTCCACAGCAAAATCGCGTGGTTGAAAGGAAAAATCGATCTTTGAAAGAGATGGCTAATTGCATGTTGCATGCAAGATCTCTTCCGTCGAAATTGTGGGCCGAAGCTATTAATTGTGCCTCATACATCCAGAACAGATCTCCTCATAAATCTGTTACTGGAAAAACACCTTTTGAGGCTTGGACTGGCATGTAACCTAAAGTTAGTCATTTCCGCATTTTTGGATCTCGAGCATGGGCCCGCATTCCTCCAGAGAAGAGAAAGGCTTTGGAGCCGCAAAGAAAAGCATGCATGTTTGTTGGATATTCTGATGAAGTCAAAGGGTATAGATTGCTTGATATCCACACTGAAGAGCTCTTTATTGAAAGGAGTGTAAAGTTTGACGAAGATATTTCGCATGCACCAGTAGATGAACTTGTTACCAAATTTTCATCACCACTCATTGATGAGTATGCAGATGAAACTTCAGACCAGCATTCTGATGAAGATGAGTTTTTTCCTGTGACCCTTGTTAGACCACCAGTTGTTGAACATCGAGATCATACTTCTGCATGTAGTTCGGAAGATTCTCGACCACCTTCAACACAAAAATGGCGCAGCATGAGTGATATCCTTGATGATCCTGCCTCTATCCCTCTGTTTGAGGAAGATCCGCAAGCACTCTTAGCTATGGAGCCATCCATGCCCATGCATGCTTATATGATGCATGGATATGATCCACAAACTTATGCAGAAGCAAATGGGCATCCTGAATGGGAAGCCGCCATGGATGAGGAATACAACTCTCTCATTGAGAACCAGACTTGGGATTTGGTTCCGCTACCTTCAAATCGCAAACTTGTGAGATGCAAGTGGGTTTACTGGACCAAGAAAGCATCAAATGGCCAAGTTAGTCAATATAAGGCACGATTGGTGGCAAAAGGTTTTCAGCAGGTACATGGTGTTGACTATGATGAGACTTTTGCTCCAGTGGCAAAAATGGATTCCATTCGGCTAGCTCTCTCCATTACAGCAACAAGAGGATGGGAGGTGCATCATATGGATGTGAAGAATGCCTTTCTTCATGGTGATCTCGAGGAGGAAATCTACATGGAGCAGCCACAGGGATACATGCAAAATTCATCTCTGGTATGCAAACTAAAGAAGTCTCTCTATGGCCTCAAGCAGGCACCTAGAGCATGGTATGCAAAGATGGATTCCTATTTGTTATCTCAAAATTTTGTACGTTGCAAATCTGATTCCAATGTTTATTTTTTGAAGAAAATTGACTCCTTATTGATCATAGTACTCTACGTAGATGATCTTTTGATAACGGGTAGTTCAGATTCTGTCATTACTAACATCAAAACTGCATTGCATAAGCAGTTTTCTATGACAGACATGGGGTTGCTAAATTTTTTCCTTGGACTAGAGATCCATCAGCGTGATTTTGGCATTACCATTTCTCAACCAAAATATGCCAGAGATATTTTGGCACGATTTCACATGAGTGACTGCAAGCCAGCAGCCACACCTTTCTTATCAGGGATAAAGCTTGAGAATGACAAAGACACACCATTGGTTGATTGCACATTATATCGTCAGCTTGTGGGAAGTCTTCTTTATCTCATTCACTCCCATCCTGATCTCTCATATGTTGTAGGAGCAGTTTCCAGATACATGCAGGAGCCACATGAGTTACACCGGAATGCTGCAAAGCGCATCCTTCGATATGTCAAGGGGAAAATCACCTATGGGATTCATTATGCAGCCAATTGTTCTTTGAATCTCATCGGGTTCACATATTCAGACTAGGCTGGCGACACCATTGATCGCAAGTCTACTTCTGGTTATGTACTTAGTTTGGGATCCGGCCCAATTTGTTGGTCAAGTAAGAAGCAGGCTGCCATTGCTTTATCATCAGCAGAGGCAGAGTATAGAGGAGCAGTCAATGCCACTATTCAGGCAATTTGGCTACAACATTTCCTATCTGAGCTTGGGATTAGTGTCCATCATCCAACTGTCATCTGGTGCGATAATCAAAGTACGCTAAAGTTTTGCAGAGATCCAGTGCAGCGACATCGTACCAAACACATCGAGATCCAAATGCACTTCATTAGAGAACTCATTCATGATGGGATCATCGATCATCAGTACTGTCCTAGTTCCAAGCAGATTGCTGACATCTTCACCAAGACTTTCACTGAGCAGAAGTTTCGATTCCTACGAGATCGTCTCGGGGTGAAGGACACGACTTCCTAGCAGTTTTCTTTTCTCTACTTTTGCATTATATTTTGAGGGGGGGGGGTGTTCTTCCCACTGGTTTTTCCCTCTTTCCTCCTTTTTATGCATTGTATATAGGTACCTAAAATGGCCGTGTTGCTGGGACTCATTCATTTTGCATCACACTCACCTAAGTTATGCTTAAGGGGGGGTGTTGGTGTAGATGCACTTAGACTAGCTGTGTTGGTGTACATGCACCTAGATTAGCTCCAGTTAACTTATTGCTTGCATGTGGCACATGTACACATTAACATAAGATAAAGCACACTTAGCTTTAGATAGCTTTAGTTATTGCATGTACAACGCTTAAGCTTAACTTATGCGTCTGATGTGAAGAAGTTGGCTCAGAATATTTCGCTTCCCGTGGGATCCTGTGAATTGGCAGTGTCATGGAAGGATCATCCCGAAACACCGCAGGTATTAAATCCAGAACGTAGGGAAGCTTACGCGACCATTCTGCATTCGTCAGAGTTCTATGTCTGCGGAGCCATAGCCCTGGCTCAGAGCATACGCATGAGCGGGTCGACGAAGGATCTCATCATTCTGGTGGACAAGAAGGTGGGAGAGGAGAAACGTGAAGGCCTCCGGGCAGCCGGTTGGCAGGTTCGAGAAATCCGCAGGATTTGCAACCCCAGATCGGAGAAAGATTCTTACAACGAATGGAATTACAGCAAATTCAGGCTATGGCAGCTCACTGACTAAGACAAGATCGTTTTCATCGATTCTGATCTTCTCATTCTCCGCAACTTGGATTTCCTGTTCGATCTCCCCGAGATCTCGGCAACGGGTAACAGCAGGTTCGTTTTCAACTCGGGAATGATGGTGATCGAGCCCTCCAATTTCACCTTCAGGTTCCTACTGCGTCACAGGAGGGACATAATTTCCTACAATGGCGGAGACCAGGGGTACCTGAATGAGGCCTTCACATTGTGGCACAGGATCCCGAGGCGCATGAACCATCTGAAGCATTTCTGGTCCAATGATACCGAGGAATACGAGATGAAAACTAGCTTTTTCGGCGCAGACCCTCCGGAGCTCTACGTTCTGCATTACTTGGGAATCAAGCCATGGCTCTGTTACAGGGATTACGACTGCAACTGGAACGTGGAGAACCAGAGAGCCTACACTAGTAATGTTGCTCATTCTAGATGGTGGAAGGTCCACGACAACATGCCTCATTCATTTTGCATCACACTCACCTACGTTATGCTTAAGGGGGGGTGTTGGTGTACATGCACCTATATTAGCTCCAGTTGTTGGTGTACATGCACTTAGACTAGCTCCAGTTAACTTATTGCTTGCATGTGGCACATGTACACATTAACATAAGATAAAGCACACTTAGCTTTAGTTATTGCATGTACAACTAAGCTTAACTTAGTTGATTTTATGTATTTATTCTAAAACTAATATTGTAGAATCAATTTCATTCTTTTCTCAATTCTTGCTCGCTTCCTTCCTTCTCTTGCAAGCTTGTTTATTATTTTGCAAATCTAGATCTGTGTATCTCAAAAATCTTACACAGTGCCAAGTCCACGGTGCGGCCTTGGCCAACGCATTTAATGAGCAGGATAAATATTTTCTCGAGCATTTTTTACAATGATCTTTTTTATAATCCTTTTTCAAAGAGTCCATTCTGAAGTATTTTTGGGTCGGGTGATGTACTTATCTTTCCTACTCACCATGGTTTTGTGTGATATTGTAATTCTGGATGACCACTACGGCATTGCCAAAGATGAGGACGAAAGCCAGTTCCTACCACAATCCCATGAATTGACCACTGATATTGGCTAAAATATATTAATCGTTAAGAAGAAGTTTGTTCTAGGCTTAGTAAACAGGGTGCAGAGTTTTGTCTTATTTAGAGGTTACACTTGCTCTAGAAAAGGCTTTGAAGTGTAAATCTATGACTAAAATACATTACATTGTCATATTAACCCAAAGGAGATGTATGGAATGGTGTGGTTTGGTGTGGTTATAAATTTTTTAATTAGTGTAATTAATATGTATGATTTTTTAAAATTAATTTATGATGAACTTTATAATCTGATAAAAAGGTCCTGATTTAATAATTGATTCTAGATACATTCTTATATCGACGACTCTTCGATATAACTAGCAAGTATATTGGTTTGTGCCATGTATCTCGGTAGATAGGGGCTCGTTCATAGAATGACTAATAGTTCAGTTTTTATTGCAAAGAGCTAATTGATTGTGTGTGAAGCTATTATTTAAAAGATCGAGTGGTGTAAAACTCAATATGGATGGTTGTTGAGTTCGTTTTGCAGTTACGGATCTAGGGAAGGATCCCTCAATTGTTGAAGACATGAGAGTGGTCTTTTGGTGAGTTGAATTTGGGAGATTTGTGATTTGGGAGTTCGAGAGTGGAACTAGAATCCAATTTGCCGACTACAAATTTACGAGGGTTATGAGACAATTTGATGGAGTTCTCTCTATACTTTTTTGAACATGTTTAAAAAAGCTAATGAAGACGTTATTGAGAAAAAGATCGGAACAAGTACTAGTTAGGAGAGGGATATGGAGATTTAACTCCACTTGTCTTATGCATATTCAATAAGATTAATCTCCATGACTACTAATTAGTTGGATCTCAAAGATTTAACCAACTAATATATCTCCTACTTTAATGTTTGGTTGAGATATTTTCTAAACTAATTAATTATATAATTAATATACTAATTAATTATATAATTAATATACCATCTGTACCTTAACCTAGTACTTATTATATTTATATGTTACACAACCTACACCTCAGGTAGGTAGCATGTAGATCCTAAATGCCGCCCTCCAAGCATCCATTTACCGCGTGTAACATTTAATTTTCTTCTATGGCCAACAATTCAATCTGTGCATGCAATTTGTTATGCGAATTTGATAATTAAGAGGTCAATTCAACCTATACAACCTATTTTCCAAATTCGCGGTAAATCATTTCTTAAACTAAAGAAGAATTCTGCTTCACCTTCACGGTTCATCATTAACTGATTTCTTTGTAGTCCTCGAAAATGAACTCTCTTTAACTATGTTGATTCCATGGTCTGTGCATTTAAAAAAATGAAAAGATTGATAAGCTCCGTCATAGTTTTCTACTTTTAACTCAGTGACGTATTTGGCCTTCATTTCATAAATTATTAATTGCTCTTTTAGGAGCCATGTATTATTAGTGCCTCACTATAGGCCACGATTATAGCAATGACTTGTTAATTGACCGTGTACCATTCGGCTTAGACATTTTAGAATTAACTTTGCCAAATTTCCTTTGTCAAACGTAAAACATAATTTTTCTTACACCAAAATAAATTTTAAAAAATGCAGTTTTTGCTATTTGATGGGCTTTTAACTTCGAAGTGTTATTGCGGTGGTGATCTGTAGCTGTTCTAGATGTTCCCATTCAATGTTTATTAGTTTAGGAGTTGTTTTTAAGTGTAATTTTTTGGAGTTTCTTGTAGATTTATGACCATAATTTATGGAAAAATTTACAGGGAAATCTTGGTTTTTGTTGTTTAAATTGGTTATTTAACTATATATATGAATTCAGTGTCCTGGAAAATTGAAAAACGGCTGGGTACTTCAATTGTGGAGAGTTCACCCATCAAACTTATAATTTCAATAAATCCCTCTCAGATTCTAGACAAATTAAATCCGAAAATAAACCAATTTTTTTTTTTTTTTTTTCAGAAAGTAATTATTATAAAAGTAATTTACTAAAATTGATATTTAACTTCGTCGATTTCAATTCCCAATTGAATTCAAATTCACCCTTCATTTAGTACTATTTTCCCATGAATGAGTGAATAACACTTACGACACACTGTAATTGCCACCATACTCAAGTTCCTAGGATGAACAATCGAAATTGAAAGTAAAGTACATTAACACACAGTGGAAACACTTGTCCACGCTCAGCCATCCTCCACCAAAATGAATGGAAAAACTAAAAAACTAAAATATTTCAAATATAATCTCTTATTTCCTTCAGGCCAGTAGAGGCCAAGGTTCCTCAACCCAGGACGGGCCAAGCCCAGGAGGGGCCAAGCCCTCAAGGGCTCTGTGTGGTGCAGGTAAATTCTTAGTGCGGACACAAACAATTCCTCTAGCCTCAGACAAACAAACAATCTATGGAAAACTTCCTTTAGCTAGAATCAAATAAGAGGGCCTACCTCTTAGAACACTATTCCACTTGTTGATGATCCTGCTTTCTTACTCTAGCTACTTTGCGTTTCCTTCATTCGAATACCTGAAACAAGTAAACAAACAACAACAACAAAAGTGATAGCATACAAATTGCATTCAACCTACTTGACAGGTCAAGGAACATTAAGCCATGAAATGTAGGATAACATTTCAATGTAGGAAATCAATCAATAGTTGTATTCATATAAGTTCAGAAAGAGATTACACTAATGCCTTGACGTTGTTGGTCTCCTCTGACATATCTGGGTTCCCACACTTCTTCCAGCAACTCATAGCCCCAACAATGGAAGTTTTAAGGCTTCTTCCCTTTAGTCTCAAACCAAAACAAACACACTATTCTACCTCAAATGTAAACTAGAGAGCTACAAGCTATAAATGTCTTGTTGATCATGCAAGATCCAAAACTACTAAGACTGAAACTAGTGAATCTTGTAAAAGGAGGGGTTTATATAGCTTGGATAGAGGGGAGATGGCTCCTCTTATCATGGGGGAAGGCTCTATCTCTTGGGTTGGTTCCATCCTAATGGGGGAAAGGAGCCCAACTTGACTTCCACGACTCCATCCAGCCCAATCATTTACCATACTTTTGTTACGAAGATTCTAGACCTAGAAGCTTCGACTCCATATTTAAAAAATTGAAATGAAAGGAGGAACTTAACTAACAACTTGACTTGCTGAGCACACAAATAGGTGAATGGACGACAACCTAGATGCCCTAGGGCTACAAACCATCCAAGGACTCAAGAAACCAAGTGAAGAAAAGGCAAACCAAACAAGCACACAAATCAAGCCAATGGAGCTTTAATGTCAAGGAAAACATGGTCAAAACAAGCTAAGAGACAAAAGTTAGAAGGGCAAGACACACTGGTTATGATCTAGGGGAAACCCTGATCTTCACCTACAACAATCGCTGCGACTACCTAACTAACAACAAGCGCCAGAAGGGGGTACGCGCGACTGTTTTAAAGAAACACGCATTGATCGACGCGACTGTCAGAAAAATAAATGCACTGACTGAGGATTCAAGGAAAAAAATAAAAATTTCAAAGGCTAAAACTAGACTTGCCACCGTAAATTTCAGACTCGAAGCAGTAAACCAGGCAAAGCAGAGAAAACTAAAGGGAAATGGTGATACTAGAAAAGGTCACACAAAACCATAAAATGACAATCATGAAAACAAAAGGATTGGTTCCCTAGTGGAGTCGCCAATTTTTGGTGCAGGTAAATTCTCATTGTGGACACAAACAATTCCTCTAGCCCGAGAGAGTAGGTCTAGCCACAAACAAACAATCTATGGAAAACTTCCTTAAGCTAGAATCAAATAAGAGGGTTTACCTCTTAGAATGCTATTTGGCTTGGTGATGATCCTGTTTCCTTAATCCAGCTACTTTGTGTTTCCTTTCTTTGAATACCTCAAACAAGTAAACAAACAACAACAACAAAAATGATAGCATACAAATTGCATTTAGCCTACTTAACATGTCAAGGAACATTAAGCCATCAAATGTAAGATAACACTTCAATGTAGGAAATCAATCAATAGTTGTATTCATATAAGTTCAGAAAGAGATTACAACCAATGCCTCGATGTTGCTAGTCTCCTCCGACATATCCAAGTCCCCACACCTCTGCTAGCATCTCATGGATAGCCCCAACAATGGGAGTTTTAAGGCTTCCTCCCTTTAGTCTCAAACCAAACCAAACACACTATTCTCCCTCAAACATAAACTAGAGAGCTACAAGATATAGATGTCTTGCTAATTATTCAAGCTCCAAAAATACTAAGACTGAAACTAGTAAAGTTTGTAAAAGGAGGGTTTTATATATCTTGGATAGAGGGGATATGACTCCTCTTATCATGGGAGAAGGATTTATCTCTTGGGTTGGTTCCATCCTAATACAGGAAAGGAGCCTAATCTGACATCCTCGGCTCCATCCAGCCTAACCATTTACTAGACTTCCATTATGAAGCTTTTAGACCTGGAAGCTTCGACTCCATATTTAAAAAACTTTCCAAAAGAGGATCGGCGCGATTGAGAAAAGGCTCAATAACATTGTACAGCACTGGTCCTAGTTTTAATCTTTGCAAGTCGGCGTGAGGAGGAAACTGGTCATTAGCACCGGTCTTTTAAACTGGAGTAAAAGGAAGATTCTTGGGAAATGATGCAAAAGGGAATCATTCTGCTCATGAAGAGGGACATAATGGGAGTTTCTTCATGGTGGGAAAGCATGTAGGGTTCACTGTAGAGGTCCTCCAGGATCGTGGAACGGGGAGTATAGGGATAGTGACAAAATGTTGTGTAATAATCCTGCTTAGAGATGTATTTCTATGGATTCAATGCATTTACATCTATATGATATTATCATTACCTTACTTCTCTTTTTCCTCCTTTGTTCCCTTTCATGTTAACAAAATACCTGCATGTTCACATAATCATTTCTTCTTTATATCTTCATCATTCATTTTACCATGTCATAACATTGATTCGTCTATTCTCTTCTTTCATCGTACCACTCTCTTAACTATCACATCATTTTCTCTCTTTGTTGCTACATCATTCCTTCTCTCATCATATTCTATCTTAATTCTCTTTATTGTTGCATTGTTTCCTTTCACCATTCTCTTTGCTGCTATATTGTTCTTTTTAGAAACAACTTCTTTCATCATGCCACTGTATTTGTTGCTACATAATTATCACTATCACCATATTCTTTCTTTCTATTGATATTTTTATGTCATTCTCTTTTCTGTTGCATATATTTATCACCATCTTCTTTCATTATCATGTAATAATGTGATGGAGTCTCTGTCTTCCTTTTTATATCTATATATTATTTTTTTTCTTCTTCTTTAAAATAATTGATAATTGATCACCATATAAAAGGAAATCCATCTACTAAGATATATGAGTTCCAACCATTGCATTCACAAATTTATTAAAAATTCTTTTCAACTACTTTGTCCCAACATTTTCATATTATTTAAACATTCTAAGGATAATCCTTCTCACTTTTCCCCCTTAATCAAGGATTCAATTTCTCAGATTTCACATCAAGCTAGCATACAACTACCTGACACCCTCACACATACCCATAATATATGTTAATCAAACATATTGTAGTTTTACTTCTAGACATATGCTAATCAAATATAGTTGTAGTTTTACTTCCCATGTCAGAAAATTTCCTTACAACAACCCATACATTGATGCTAATCAATTGTAGTTGTATTTTTACTTTTCATGTCTCAAAGTTTCTATGATTAACCTTCTCCATATTGTATTGTATGTGTTTTCAATTTACATTTCCAGTGTAAAAAGTCTGTTTACATCTAAATTTTGCAACGAAAAATAAATATGGGTTGAGTCTCTCACAGTTGTCTACTTCTTAGATGATTTGAAGAGCATTATATGTACTATTGGTCTGCTTACGCCCTTTACTATGGAAAAATTTCTGCCTTGAACATAAATTTCTTCTACATGTTATAAAATAAGATTCTCTATCTTGGGTCGACAAATAAATGTTGTGAAATTTAGCCCACTAATTGATAGGTCAGAACCATGTACAATTTTTTCCTTTGTCTGAAATTTGTCATGTAGCAACATCTAACATAATTTTTTTCACTAATATGACAATACATTTTGGCTCGTTGGTTTTTAAATTTTCTCATGGAGATAATACATTTATTTAAGTCATACTAGCTCAATGGAAGGTCACCTATCTTTCAAGCAAGAGGTTGGTGGTTCGATTCCATCGTGCTCTAACATGAATTAGTCACTAAAGAAATAAAAAAGATTCACATTGTATATTTTGTTTCTAAAGGAAATTTCGCAATTCTTTATTGTCTCTAGAGAGATAATAACTAAGATTTAAGACATAATGTCTCTATAGAGACAATAACTAGGATTTTTCTCTTGAAAGACAATTTTTTTTTTTTTCTCTTAAGAGACAATAATACTTGTCTTCTATATTGTCTTTATAGAGACAAATTTTTAAGACAATAATTTGAGACACTCAATTTTTTTTTTAAGAGGAAAAAATGAATTGTATCTTAAGAAACAAAAATGAATTGTCTCTTTAGAGAATACTTGTCTTCTATATTGTCTTTATAAAGACAATTTTTTAACACAATAATTTGAGACACTCACTTAAAGGCAATATTTAAGATAATTTACAAGTTTCTTTTTGTCTCAAATTAAGACAATTTGTTAAAAAATTGTCTTAAATATTGTCTTAAAACACCCCTAGATGTATTCTCATAATATATAATCTTATACATATTTAAAATACTTAAATTGAGCACATTAATTATATATTCAACATATTTATTGTTTCGCTATGACTGAAATCCATCTTAATCTAGGATCTATCAAGAACACTAAGGGATCAAATCTCTTGAGATTCAAACGTTTCCTCAAGTTTTACATTCAAAAAAGAGATTTTCAATTGGAGACATTTGATCCCATTCAACTCTTCATGAATTTTTTAAGATTTCATAAGGGAAATCTCTATCTTCATTAATCAAATAATATATTACATATATACAGGAGTATTGTATCAAGATAGGAAAACCATCTTGGACACACAATCTGCTGGTTGAGAGAATATCTCAGCCACAAACCAAACTAGGGAAACCACTACTATAGAATAGGAATAGACTCTTTACATAGAAAGTCACAACTGAGACAAGTAGGAACTAATATTCCAACACACCCCCTTAATGAGTACTACTTGTCCTGATATCAATCTACAATGTCTAGTTGTGGTCAAACATAAAAGAATATGTTGATGTCCATATAAAGGAGAACCCATCCACCAGAATGCATGGGTGCCAACCGTTGCAACCACCAGTCTTGTAGGATGTTCTTCGCATACATGTTTCTGTCAACCATTATAACCGCATACATGTACCTATACCTGTAAATCCCCCTCTAATATCATCATGGATTTTATCGGATTACCCGTGACCATGTTTTTGGTTTTATCGGATCACCATGAACCATGCCACCAAGGGCTCTCAGCCACCAAGGATAAACACAACCACCAAGGCTCAACTTAGCCATGAAGGCTCAACACAGTGACGAAGGCACTCCAGCCACTCTGGGCCACAATCTTGCCACTGGGGCACTCTAGCCACTCTGGTCTACAAACCTACCACTAGGGTACTCCAACCACTCTAGGCCACAAACCTGTCACTAGGGCACTCCAGCCACTGAGTCTCACCAAAGACCCGACTCAACCAGGCTGAGGGTTTTCTCGGCTAACCCTAAACCATGTCAACAGGAATCTCCATCCCACTTCACTCTTACATGTGGTTTCTAGCTTACCACAAACCAACACTGCAAATACAAAGTGGTTTTTAGATTACCGCGAACTATATGGGGGTACACATACCTTACAAGGCTTACAATGCAACTCCAAATTTTGGAGTTATCGGGTACATACATTACAAAGACCACTAATAAACATCCTAGACTTTCTTACTAATAAAATGTGTGACTCATAATACAACCTAATATTGAGTCTATTCTACAAACACAAACAAACTTTCAAGCCCATTTGAATCCTTTGCCACTCACCTTCGATACACCATACCATTTTTATGCTCAAACACACCACTGATTTCCCACATGAATATCATCGGCTTTGTACTTTTGAATATTTGGCATCTCCATTTTTAACTTGGCATATAGTTCTTGATCTCCATGTTTTACTTGTCATTCATTAGAGTTGTGAATTCTAACAAAATGACTTCATAGTGAGGTCGTGAATCTCAATATGTATACAAATTTCCAAGACATATTTACTTTTACCGATACCAAGAAATACACAGTGGGTAAAAATACATTGGGTATAAACTGCAAGTGTTGGTCATGGGAGAACCAGTAAATGAAATGGATGTGAGGAATAATGACATGGATATATATAATATTTACCAAGGAATCCTTTCATTACCCGTGCCCATTGTAATTTGCGACAACATCATGTGGCCTTTGGTACCAACCAGTTATCAGATAATTCAGCTGTGCACAGTCATAATATTCGTGCACCGAACTGAGTATTCTCACAACTCCATAGTTATTGCACTATGAATGAATCCTTCAAAATCATGTGGCCTCTCTACAAGAATCCACTTTCCAGAGTTGTTGAACATGCAAGTTTGTAACACACCTGCTCACCCCAATGAATCGTAGCATCACTCACAAATCTCTGGTCACGCCATGTTGTCGTGCAGGATCCATATCCTCAGGAAGAGACGTCAAGTGTTCCTAAGAGTTCTCCTCATCATTATATCGAATTAGTTGTTGGTTTTGAAAGAAATACAGGCACCTTAACGCATCTAAAAACAACTGCATGCTTCCGTGAGTACTCCACATATTCGCCAATCTGCTCCAAACCCCTGAAATGGAATCGAATACTTCTACACTCTTCTCAGATCGACTTGGTGACTGTGGTGTACCCTCTGATCAAGGTGCCTCCAATGATGTAGATGAGATAGGTTATGCACAATCATGGGCATCGTCTGATCATCCATCCAATAATCACATGAAACCACCCATTAAGTTCTACAAAATAGTCACTTTCTAGTCGGCGCAGTTCAGTCTGGACAGCGTTCTCCACATGTGCTGCACGCTCTTCATAGATCCACGACTCCAGCAGCTCAACACGCAAGCAAAACTCCTATTCCATTCAACTCCACTCCTCCATTCGTAGGAAGATAAACCATTGACAGAAAATTGGTGGAAATTGTGGTGATCACCGCCTTTTCCTTAGCTGAGTATCGATCATCGCCAGAGGCTGGTTTCCAAGTGTGGAAAAACAGAGAGACATCATTGTAGTTAATGGCCCTTGTTCCAAAACTTGTCTTCTCCCTCACCAACCCTCAAGAAATCTAGGTGCTAGGCCATCACCCCTGTGGCGATGGTGACGGTATCAGGGTTTTCAAAACATCTAGTCGGGTCAGGCTGCATGTCACTCTTCACACAGGGCCAGCTTGAGCAAAGAGATCTCCTCCAAACTTTCCCTCTATCAGTTTTGTTTGTCAGGCACCAATAGTCAACGTAGACACCACACAAACCCGTAGTGGACAAAAAACAACAAATCCTAACACGACAGTGAAAGGGTTGCTCTCGGCCTCATTATAGTGGGACCTCAACACAAGAGTCAACTGCAACGATTCCGATCTTCCACAAAACACAGAGTGGAAACACTCAGCCAAGCTCTGCCCAAATGAATGGACACACTAAAAACTAAAATATTACAAATATAATCTCTTATTTCCCTCAGCCGAGGAGGGGCCAAGGTTCCTGAACCAAGGATGGGCCAAGCCTAGGATGGGCTAGGCCCTCAGGGGCTCTGTGTTGTGCAGGTAAATTCTCAGTGTGGACACAAACAATTCCTCTAGCCCGAGATAGCGGGTTTAGCCAAAAACAAAAAATCTATGGAAAACTTCCCTAAACTAGAATCAAATAAGATGGCCTACCTCTTAGAACACTATTCCGCTTGGTGATTATCCTGCTTCCTTAGTCAATCTACTTTGTGTTTCCTTCCTTTGAATACCTAAAATAAGTAAACAAATAACAACACCAAACGTGATATCATACAAATGGCATTCAGCCTACTTAACAGTTCAAGGAACATTAAGCCATCAAATGTAAGATAACACTTCAATGTAGGAAATCAATCAATAGTTGTATTCATATAAGTTCAGAAAGATATTACAACCAATGCCTTGACATTGCTGGTCTCCTGCGACATATCTGGGTTCCCACACTTCTGCTAGCATCTCATGGATAGCCCCAACAATGAAAGTTTTAAGGCTTCTTCCCTTTAGTCTCAAACCAAACCAAACACTCTATTCTCCCTCAAACATAAACTAGAGAGCTACAAGCTATAGATGTCTTGTTGATTATTCAAGCTCCAAAAATACTAAGACTGAAAATAGTGAAGCTTGTAAAAGGAGGGGTTTATATAGATTGGATAGAGGGGAGATGATTCCTCTTATCGTGGGAGAAGGCTTTATTGTTTTAGTTGGTTCCATCCTAATAAGGGAAAGGAGCCCAAAATAACTTCCTCAGCTCCATCCAGCCCAACCATTTACCAGACTTCTGTTACGAAGCTTCTCGACCTGGAAGCTTCGAATCCATATTTAAAAACTTTCCAAAAGAGGATTGGCGTGACTGAGAAAAGGCTCAGTAGCGTCGTGCGAAGCTAGTCCTAGTTTTAATCTTTGCAAGTCGGTACGAGGAGGAAACTAGTAATTAGCATCGGTCTTGTAAACTGGGGTAAAAGGAAGATTCTTGGTAAATGATGTAAAATGGAATCATTCTGCTCATGAAGAGGGACATAATGGGAGTTTCTTCATGATGGGAAAGCATGTAGGGTTCACTGTAGAGGTCCTCCAGGATTGTGGAATGGGGAGTACAAGGACAGGGACAAAATGTTGTGTAACAGATGCCCCCTAAAGCGTGAAGGCCGAAGTAGAGTGATGGGTGATTGTTTACAAGTAAATGCGGGGAACCAGAGTCCATCATTGGAAAACCTGTAAGAAATCATAGATGCATATAAATCACTAAAAGCATTGACAAATGATACATGAATCGTGGTATGATGCAACTATCCAGAGAATGATCATGTAAATGGATCCAAGGCATGGGCATAGCCACCCAATAGAGAGGATCATATCAAAACCAAGGTATGGTTGCAGCCTTCCAATAATGAGAAGGATCACTTATAACAACTCATGGTATGTTCATAACCATCCATCTAAAAGAGACATGTATATCAGAATGATCATGTTACATTGCCTTGAAACCTGGACTTGTGTAATTTGAGCCCAGGGTCTTCAACTCCAAGATGACTTGATCAAAGTACAAATCATAACATGTGAATGAATGTGTTGAAGTTGAACATGCTAGAAATTTGCTTGATTACCGGTCAATGATGTGAACCGTTAACAAGCGCAAGAGAAACCATCAATAATGACAATGGCTCTCAAGGTACTTGCAGCATAGTTCACGGAATCTGAATAAAGGAACTAAAGTCGAACACTCGTGAAATCACCTGATCGAAAGCCAATGATATGAACTTATTGTCGAGTGCGAAGAACTTGCCATTAGGGCATGCAAGCTCTAAGGTAATAGAAGGGAGTCTCTTGATCGACTTCATGGATAACGAGATGAAGTCGACACGAAGCGACTGTGTTGAAGGAGGGCCATGATCTATCCCACATCATCGACAGGAGACAAAGGGATGCAATTATTTCAGGTGATACATAGAATCAGGAGTAAGTGTAACTGCAGAAGGACTAACTCTTGAACATATCGGCAACACGACTCTGGAGTTTGGCAGCTTTTGGATCCATGGGATCGGTGGTCACGATGACATGGAAAAGATCAAATGGAAGGCAAAAATGAATGGCCCAACCCAGGAAGGTCAATGATTGAAAGGAGGATATCCCAACCCGACATGAAGCAGAAAGTGTCATGTTTAAGAGTGAGCTGCCGACACAACTCATACAATTTTCCATTTTCCCCCACCATTTCCGGCAGTTACCCCAATTATTTTTTAATCATAAGCTTGAAGGGGATAGCATGTGCTTGCACTGTAAGTTCATCCTTCAAACAAGTCCGACCTAGTAAGTTTAGTGAGCCTTAGGAAGGAGAATCTCATGCCTGTCATGGTGACGAATCCAATGTCATTTAATGTTTTAACGAGTCCGTCAAAGATGTAACTCGGTATCTTTTTCATGTTTAGAGAGTTTGAAAAAGATACAGAAAAGAGAACTCCACATGGTCCCTTTTCGTACATTTCTATCTCTCGAGCCCGAAAAGGTAGAAAAAGAAATTTGAGAGAACCGCTTGACCATTTTAGTCAAGGAGTACCTTTTTCATAAATAGTTTATCCCAACCCAAAAAGGAGGTAAACATATACTGGGTAAATGACATTTCACAGCCTTTAACGAGTTCAAAATGACAAGAGCTTGATAATATTTTTGTGTTTAAAGAGTCAGAAAAGAGCTTAAAAGCGGACTTCCCATTTTTATTCTCTTTTATGAGTTAAAAAGGGAAAAATACTCGACAATCTTTACATTTGAGTTTTACAAGTCGAGAAAAGAGCTTAAACATGACTCCAGTACCATCATCAGTAATCGGTCACCTGTCGCTGCACAAAAGGTAAATGCATTATCAAATTTATGAGGAAGAAATAGGTAAAAAATACTTTTAAAACCTTAATATTTCATGAAAAATGAATAAAAGGAGGAAAAAGTAAATAATTTTTACTATTTTACCATTTTACCTTTTGTGGAGCATTTTTCACCCATTTTTGCCCTAGATTTTTAGGAGCAGATTGAGGGAGATCGGGAGGCCATTCGATGGTTCATCAGTTGAAAGTAATAGCCAAGACCTTTAGCTTCATTTTAATGCTCATTTTTCTTGTTTTTAACCGTTTTTTAGATTTCTTGAGGAGGATTTAGCAAAACAATTCACCCTCGATTGGCGCAATTTCTGGGAACGAATCAAGTCGATCAGGGGTTATTAACACTGTCAAGCACGCCATTGATGCTACTATTTTTAAAATAGTCGTGCCAACGCGGTGAACACAAAAGTTTCAATTTGTTGCCCAATTTCTCTCATTTGATCCAAATTTCTATAGCCAAGGATGATTATTGACATGATTTTATGGTTTATGCAAGGAAAACATCACGGAAAATGGTCTATTCGAGGGAACATGAAGATGAGGACATTGATACATAGGAAATGGTAGATCCAAACTACTTGAAATCCCTGACGAATTGTGGGATCCTCAAATTCTTCCTCACATCTGGTCTTCGAGCTCATCCTGAGTTGCTGCATTATTTGATCAGTCTCTGGGATGTCAATCGGGAAGTTTTTATGATCTGGTACCAAGAACTAGAGTTGAAAACTTTTGACATTTATTTCATCAAGGACTGCCCTGAAGAGGGGAACTAATCAATCTATATGGGTCCAGGCCTATTGGGGCAAGTGTGAACATGTTTCTCGCAGAACACTGCCCAGAAGCACTGAAATCAAAGAGTAGAAAGATAGAGATCATGAGTGTTCAGGATCTTGTGTTGAAAGTGCTGCTATTGACAATCAACAGAGTGGCTGGTGCTCAAGCACAACATGAGTCCGACAAGTTAAAGTTTCAGTATGCTATCGACTTTACGGTGCTGACTATCTTCAACTGGGTGGAAGCCATGAAGGCAAACATGAGGTGCCAGCTATCTAAAGCCAACGTGGGAAAATTGAAGAAGTTCTCTATGGTTCCATTCTAGTGACCTTATTTTTGGAGCAGGCCTCACTATTTCACTACCAGCTTGTTGACATGGAACCACCATTGCCACGAGACTCACGGATGTTCTGTTGGAGTGAATTGATGCCTAGGATCATCGAGGGCCAACATATGTCATCTAAGCCCACCTTCTTCTCGTGGCTATGGCGACAACTAATTGTAGAGCACTGGCCCTATGGTAATGAATTTCGCGGTGATCCAGATATGCTGCTCACAGAGGGAGAAGGTTATGATGGCGGAGGTAAAAACAAACAATTCTAATTTTTAATTGTTTATTGTTTCTGAAATACATGCATTCATGACATTTGGATTGTGCAGATGTGGTACTAGAGCGTCCTGCTGGGATGTCCCTGATCGCCAGGCACGTTGCGTGACAGTTCGATATTGCTTCTTACTAGGAAGGAACTGATAATGAGGAGGATATCATGTAGAACCTCGAGGGATTGACCCACGTTATCCTAGATTATGCCCGAGTGGGTGACATCCCATGCCAATATCAGTGGCACACAGTGTGGGTATCAGACCGGATCCGCCGACTACTGACTCGTGTAGTATGAGCAGTTATGTGCTACCATGAGCACCATGCCAAGTAGTTCATAGATCTAGCAATTTACATTTTTGAGGCATGTGGGCCATAGATGTATTTGAACACATATATTATTTTTTCGGGTTTTGATGTATGACAAATATTATATATATATATATATATATATATATATATATCCTTGCTTACTATGGTACAAATATTTTGGTTTAGATTTTCACATGTTTCGCAAATGTCTATCCAACACATAACTAGCTAATGCATCTGTCAATGTATTCATATGCCTAGGAACATGATGATATTTAATGTAATCGAAATTTCTCTCCAATAGATGAATATGTAGATACATTCTCAATATCTTAGGGTTTCTAATGTAATATTACCCGTTGAGTTGAAGAACAACAAGTTGTGAATCAAGGTTGACAACCAATTCCCAGATGTCAGGAGTTATAGCTTCTCACAACAATTCGATAACTGCGTCGTACTCAACAATGTTATTAACTATTGTTCAGCCTAAGAAAATACCTTGAAGATCAATCAACTAACCATGGGCATCATAGATGGCCCATGCAGCACATGATAGATTCTTATTGCTACGACAAGCACCATCAGCGAGACTAATGTGAGGAGACACAGACATATGCAAAGTAGTTAGAAACATAATAAGTAGGAAAACTGCCTGAAAAACAACACACCAAACCACATTGCACAAAAATGAATAACACACTATTGTACAAAAGTATCCATGCAAGATGACCTAGGCATAATACTTTTTGAGATAAAACCCATTACGGGGCTTGTCTAAGGGATTTCCCTCATAATCAATTAGCTCATAATCCCCTTTCCATAACACACATTTAACAATGTAGGTCTCATGCCACATAGGTTCGAACTTGTGTGTCCCCAGCTTTTCATTAGCCTAATCATAGAGAAGAGCCAAATCACCAGCAGAAAATTCTCAAGAAGAGACAGACCAATCAAAATGGGACTTGACCCAATTTTTCTGGGCTTCGATGACCAAAGCAGCATGACGGCGAATCTCATCCAATCATTCTAAATACAAGAGGTGCTCTTCTTGAGGTGAGGTCTCAGGGAGAAGTTCGACAGCCAGCTTGAGTGTGGGAATTTTGCACTCAATCGGTAAAGTTTCTTCCAGACTGTAGACTAGATGGAACGGTGTAAATCCAGTTGTGTCCGTGGTTGAGGTTCAGTAAACCCACAAAGTTGAAAAGAGCATGAGATGCCAATTTGACTTGTGCATCCCAGTGGCGCGCTAAAGCATTGTAACCAAGACTTTGTTCACAGCTTCAACTTGGCCATTAGCCTGAGGGTAATACGGGTTGAGCCATCATGGTGCAAACCCAATCTATAAGTCATCTCATCCATCATGTAATCTTGAAAATGGGAACCATGGTCGGTGACAATGGCCTGAGGCATTCCAAACCTGGAAATAACATGATTGAATAGAAATTGAGCCGTCGTTTTACCGTATGTAGAGTTTGTCGGCATCGCTTTGACCGATTTGGTGAAATAATCCACAACAACGATAATATAACCATGCCCCCTGGCCAAATGAGGGTTACATGTCATATACTTGATGCCCCATTTAGAAAAAGGACCAATGGTAATAATAGGGTGTAGGTGAGCGGGTGGGGCGTGCATTTTTTGCTAATAAATTTGGCATTGATGGCATTTGCGAATAGTGAGGATGCAATCCTTGAAGATGGAGGGCCAAAAATAACCAGCGCGAATGATTTTTTGAGCAGCAGCATATCCAAACAGATGCCTACCACATGCGCCAAAATGGAAATCATTCAAGACTCTGTCATCCTCCTCGAGAGCTAGACATCAACGAAGAATTGAATCGACACCGGCGCAGTATAAAGTATCTCCAATGATACGATAAGGTTGGGATTGATGCCGAATGTGTCAACGATCATCCTTGGTCAACGCAGACCAGAAGGTGGATGTATGGAGATACACAGTGATATCACCATACTAGGGGTTGAGAGTGCTAATCATGAAAAGAGTCTTGTTCGGGAGCTGCTCATCATCACCAGTAGGAAGAGTAGAGGCAAGGGAGAAAATCAACTCAGCGAAGACCAATGATTTCTTAGATTTGGCAGTAGCGAACACCAAATCGAATACTTGGAGGATGGCAATCCACTTAGAACACTTTCCCCCTAGCAACTGACGAGTCAAGATGTAGGTCATGGCGTTGCATTCAGAAATTACAGTGGTAGTGCAGAGGAGAATGTAATGCCGAAAGCGCTTAACAACGTCTATGGAAGCCAAAACCAACTTCTCAACATGAGCATAACACGTCTCGGTGTCAAGGAGGTTGTCACTGAGGTAGTAAATAACATGTTCATTACCTTCTTCATCATCCTGTACTAGCACCATAGCAATGGTACTAGATGTTGCAGTTAGATAAAGGAAGTAATCGCGATGATAGTTCGGAGGGTGTAGAAAAGGATAATTTATGAGGACAACTTTTAGGTCATTGAAAGACTTTTGGGCAGCCTCATCCCAAACAAATGGGGTGCCTCGCTTGAGCAACTGGGTGAACCCTAAAGCTAGCTCAGCATAGTTCGGTATGAAACGATGGAGGAAATTTTCTTTTCCCTGTAAACTCTGCAGTTGATGCAATGAAGATGGAGGGGGTAAATTAACAATGGCCTCAACTTTAAGAGGATCAAGGTGAATGCCTTCTTTCGAAATGATAATACCGAGGAGTAGTCTAGATTCGAAGTAGAAGACACATTTATGTAGATTCAACCGAATGTTTTATTGTCGACAACGAAGAAAATTTTTCTGGAGATGATCAGGATGATCATGGAACTTACGAGAATGAGCGGAAAGATCATCCATGTGAGGTTGAATGGCGTGTCAAATGTTGTGGAATGAATAAGACATCGCTCTCTGAAATGTACCCCAACATTCTTAAGCCCAAAAGGGAGCTTTTTATATGCGAAATTTCCCCACAGATAGATAAAGGTTATCTTTTCTTGATTAGCCATCGCAATGTTTATATGGTTGTAACCAGAAAAACGGTCCATAAAGGAAAATAATTCACTCCCAGCACATTCACCAATGATCTAGTCAATGAAGGGAGTGGGGTAATTATCCTTTGGGCAGGCACGATTGCGATCATGGTAATCGACGCAAACGTGAATAGTTCCTTGCTTCTTTGTCACTGGTACAATATTCGACATCCAATATGTAAGAGGAATTAGATAAATAAATCTAGCTTTTAGAATTTTTTCAACTTCACCCTTGATGGCGGCCGCTTTTCTATGGTGCACTGGACAAATCCGTTGGTGAACAGGCTTCACATGAGAGTAAGTGGGAATCTCGTGCATGACTATACCTGGGTCAATGCAGGGAATTTCTTCATATGACCAAACAAAAACATCCTTGAACTCTTGGAATAGACGAGTATAGAGCTTGATCTCATCTGGAGAACAAGTTACCCCGATGTGGACATTTTCAATGACACCAGGATTGACAGAAATATCAATTGGAATCATTTGGGTAATGTTACCCATGTTCCATTCTGACCAAACTTCATGAGTCATGATCGATATATGAAGTGGTAGGGTCCAGAACTGAGAAGATAGCTTCTTAAGACAAGTACACATGACCGCCAGGGTAGTTTAGAATGAGGAACAATGTTGAGTATCGTTCCAAGGTACTTCCTCTGGAGACATAACTTCCATGATACTCTCATTAGAAAGAAAAGTCTCAGCTAAGGGATCGCGAGATTTCAAAGAACCAAGCCACGAGGATTGAGAATACACATCAAGAGATGTTCTTGAAATAGAGAAATCAGAGAATACCGAAGGTGAAGCCGAAACAATTTCCACATAATTAATTTTGGCAGGGCTTAACGGCGTAACCTTCCCCCATGTTTCAACAAGATCTGGTGAGGGAATGACCCAAGGATCAGACTTGACCAAGATCATGTTGATAGAGGAAACATGATGAGGTGGAGCAGAAAAATACCCATCAAGGCAGGATCTCTAAAGAGTCTTGCCCCCACACTCTCAAAACGGGCACCGATGTGCTTTACATAAGGAACATTTCCATCCGAGGAGGAAGAGGAAAAGAAGGATAGTTGGTTGACTGTGACTATCTTCCCTTAATGGGGAAAATGAATCACAAGGAAAATTTAGGAAGCTACAACATGCATGGCATGGGCCCAGCTCCATCCAAGTAGAATATTATAGTTAAGATTAGTATCAACGATCTCTACTTTGACATGTACTATCTTTCCCTCCAAAGTAATGGTAAGGTTGGGAAGGACACCGAATGGTCTCAAATTGCATCCATCAAAAGCTTCCAAAGTGTTAGGGGACTAGTTCAGAGTAGGAGAACTAATTGCCTTCCAACAAGCGACAAACATGATGCAGGTAGAAGCACCTTCATTGATGATGGTCCTATGAATGGTTTTCTTATTGATGATCACCTGAATGAGAAAGGAAATCTGATGAGGTAAATGTGGAACGTGGTTTTTTAGATCAAAACAAATGAGATTAGAGTTAGTTGGATCAATACCCCCAATAGCCGACAGTAATGAGTTCCACTGAGGAGGACAACTTTGAAGGACTTCGAGAGTAGATATAGTTGATGGCGCTTTAGCCAAGTATTCAACAATGTTATAATGTTGAGTGGCTTGAGCGTTTAGATTGTATGATGAATTTTGTAGCACACCTCGAGAATGTGGTCGAATGGAGAAATCAGGATTAGGTCGCTCTATATGGAGAGGACTAGAATTGGACAGGGTAGAAGAAGAAGGGGTACCTTATTTTTATTTCCCTGCTGTCTGGGTAGGAGTTTGATAATATTTTGGCTGGGTAGCCACCTTAATCGGTTTATTCATTATGAACACTTGTGAAACTATGGAAGTGGACAACTGAGGCTGGTTTACCATTTGGGTCTGCTGGGACGGAAAGGGCTCTTTCAATATAGCTGGAGCCCCTTTGAGCAAACGACTAACTTCAGATCGTCGGGGACAATCCTTAGTATAGTGATCTTCCTCACAGATGAGGAATGGATATTTGGGCTTTCGTTGGGAAGCATCACCAGCTGATGACTTAGGAGGGCCCTATTTTTGGGCATTGGCTTTACCCTTGCCTTTGCCTTTCTTCTAACCTTCAGAGAATTTGTCCGTTGCGGTAGACTGGACAGCATGAACCTCTGAGGTTTTACCATGGCCAGGTGAATTGCGAGAGGAATCATTGGAAGCAGTGTTGGAGACCGACTTCTCTTTAGGAGATTTGGTGGGGGTCTTAGTCACTGAACCAATTACTTCATCAACAAGAGGTGTAGCCAGAGAATTAGATGTCATTAGATTAGATGATGGTCTGGGCACTTCGGGTAACATATCATATAATGTGCCAAATTGTGAATATATGAGGTCTAGATACCGGGCATGCACGATAGCTTGTTCCTCAGTGACGCATCCACCCATAGCAATGTGCTCAACAATTTTGTTGATGAATGATTTGGAGAGCCACTCGATCAAAAACTGATCAACAATCTCAAAGTTAATCAGGAAGCGCCTATGTCTCCATTCATGGATGTGATCAGAGATGTGGGTCATACTGTGTTGCTTGAGCGACATTAGCAGATGGGTGCCAGTTTCGTAGTGAACTTAGAACTGGAAATGTGTGAGAAAGGTCATGGTGAGAGTGCTAAAGTCATGATATGTATTTCAAGTTAATTCGATATACCACTTGGTTGCAACACCTGTAAGAGTTCGTAGGAAATATATGAAGACGAATGGAATCATCAACATAGGAATTCAAGGAGCACTAGAGGTTATATGACATCACATGGGCTTGTGGATCCTCTTTCACTTTTCCTTCAAACTTTGGACAATCGATCGGGATATTTGATGGAACTAGAGGCTAGTATGGCGAATGAAGAATTGGGTCATTTGTGAGTCTAGATACATCTGGCAACTCCAGTATAGCCAGGAACAAAAATTGGGTATTGAAAGGCAATTAAGGTCGATAAGCGGTCCCAGCCGGCGGAACCCATCCTTGCTAGTAAGGATTTTTTCCCCATAGTGGAGGGTTTTGTCCATATGGCATTTGATTTTTCCCCCACTGTAGGTTACCTTGCCCGTAGGGAGGATTCTGACCTTGAAAGCCTTGAAACTGTCCAACCATAGGCTGTTGATAAGCAGCATATGGGTTAAAAGGTTATTGATCCTATTGGCCTTGGACATACGGATTTTGCTCCTGATGCCCCTAAGAATAAGGGTTTTGAACCTGTTGCCCTTAAACGTAAGGATTTTTCACATGCTTCCCTTGGACATACGGATTTTGGACCTGTTGCCCTTAGACGAAAGGATGTTGAACTTCTTGCCCTTGGGCATAAGGATTTTATGCCTGCTGCTACAGGACTTGATGTTGACCTTGCCCTTGCAAAGGTTGACACTGTTAATAAAAGTATAAGGTTTGTTGTTGCTCGGGTTGACCTTCTTGCTGCAAGGGCTAACCTTGCAGCTGTAAAGGTTTTCCCTACAGCTGAAGAGGTTTACCTTGCGAGGGCATAGGCTGGGAGGATGGCTAGAAATACTGCATTTGCGGCTGCGCATTTTGCTACAACGGTTGCAAGGGTTTCCCCTACGGTTGTTGTATTTTTCCTTGTTGCGACATTATTTGCCCTTGCTGTTGCATGGATGGTCCTTGATACAATGAAGGTTTCCCTTGCTTCTCGAGAAGTTTTCCTTTCTGCTGCAAGTGTACTTGAAGAGTTTCTGGAGTGACACCTTGAAAGTTCCCAAACTGTATCTCGCCATATTCACCAGGTGCGCTGGACGGAATAGGTTGGACATAAGGTCGAGGGTGAGTGATGTAAGGTCGATTAACAATCGCTTGTGAACCATATGGAACATAACGAGGTTGGTACTGAACCTGAGCCACATTAGGTCGCTGGTACTGGATGTTACTTGACCTAGATGGACCAACAAGATTCAGGAGGGAAAGGACATTCCTGCTCCTCGATAGTGCGTGGAGTGGAAACCTCTGAGTGACTTGGAGAGGAGATTGGGATTTCACCTTTTGATTCCATGGGTGAAAAAAAACGACAACGGACTATCGAAGATCTTTGAGGGGACAATTCCAAAGGAATACCCGGTTGATCATACGAACTGTAAGGACACTGCGGTGATATCATAACAGGATTGAACAAATGATTCATAGGATAAACAACCAGTCCAAGCTGACCTTCAGAAGTCGGCGGACTCTCGGGAGTCTGGATAGGATTATCCAAAGATTCTAGGCCAATGTCAGAAAGTGACCCAGTATGTGAGGGAGAGGGAGGACGAGATGACAAAGGTTGAATGCTTAGAACAATTCCAAGTTCAACACCTTGGTCCTCAAGTGACTGCGACAATTCAAGAAAAGGCTCCTCAGATGATATTTCAGATAGAGGAGAGGAAGAGGAACTAGGCGAACCCGATGGTTCAACCATGACGACTTTGTCTCAATTAACAAGAAGAGAGAGATTGATTCCAAGGATTTAAAATGTATTTAAATGTATACTCACGATGTGGTCTAAAAAAGACTAACAAGGTTGTTATATGATCGTTGGCAACAATTTCTTAAAACGCAAAAACAAACTAGTTCTCTTTCATGTTTTAAGAGTCGAGAAAGAAGCAAAGGTGACTGTATCACTTTAGGTTCAAAATGACCTCTAAATTATAAGTACTTGGATGATATTTTATATTTATGGAGTCAAAAGAATCAAAATGACTACTCATGAGAATCTAGGCAAAAATGATTACTAGGTAACCGTGAACTGCAGAATACCTCCCGGTGAACTGAGAAGTATGGGCAGACAATCTCCCCGAATGTTGTCTTCAGTGTATCACGTTCACAAGGTGGCAGAATCGGCCTCCTATGGATAAATGATTGCAACATAGTGGGGTCTCCCTTTATATACGCAATGGTATGGGGAGCACAAGTTCGTACTAGCGCTATCTAGTGCTGAAGTGAATCACAACTGCCAGGTTTAAAGACGTCGGAACACGTCTATAGCCTAGACCTTCTAAATGTGATCATTAGGTTTCAAATGCACCTTAGGTTAATTTAATACATTTTAAAGTTTATCTTGAAATCATGTCTCAGTTTTCAAGCCTTATCGATGTGACTTGAAAAACTCCTATATGCAGCTAAATGAGACAATACCCTTTCAATTTGATGAATTGTTTACACTAATGAGAGTAGAAAACACAATCAATGAAACAAAACAAGAAATCAAAAGAAAAATGATCTTTTCACTACTTCGCTTTTTGAAAACAAAATAATTAAAAATTCTTTCCAATTCCTATATTACCTATCAAACGCACTTCAAACAATCCTTTCAATATTAAAGAGAATTCAGTTCTTTTCCAATGCAAATTATGATGCAACTCTAGTCTTCAATGATGCTAACTAATGTAACATATTGATTCAACAAACTAGAATTACGTGTCTTTTCAATGAAATGATAAAATTAAATGTTAACAAACACTTCAATGAATTTTTTTCAATACAATCAACCTCAAGCAAATGCAAATTGCAAAAGAGAATTCCTTCCAAAATAATGATGCAAAGACTCAACAAAAAACAAGATGAGCAATGTGATCTATGCCCGAAAAGAGATGCTTAATCAACAAGCGAAACTTTTCAAACTTGTTAAATTGAAATTAAAGCAACAAAATGGCTAAAACCGAAATACAAGTAGAAACTTAACCAACAAATTGACTTGTTGAGCACAAAAACAGGTGAATGGATGATGACATAGATGTCCTAGGGCTAAAAACCATCCAATTTTTCTAGAAACTAAGTGAATAAAAGAAAAACCAAGCAAGCACATAAACCAAGCCAATGGAGTTTTCCAATCAGGGAGAACACCGTCAAAACAAGCTAAGAGATAAAAATCAAAAGGGCAAGGCACACTTGTTATGATCTAGGGGAAACCCTGATCTTCACCTATAGAAATCGATGTGACTCCCTAACTGACAATAAGCGCCAGAAGGGGGTTGGCACGATTGTTTTAAAGAAACATGCACTGATCGGCGCGACTATAAGAAAAATAAATGCTGTGACTGAGGATTCAAGGAAAAAAAAATCAAAGGCTAAACCTAGACTTCCCACTGTAAATTTCATACTCAGAGCAGTAAAATAGGTAAAGAAGAGAAAACTAAAGGGAAATGGTGATACTAGAAAAGTTAACACAAAACCATAAAATGACAATCAAGCAAACAGAAGGATTAGTTCCCCAGCTGAGTTACCAATTTGTAGTGCAGGTAAATTCTCAGTGCGAACACAAACAATTCCTCTAGCCCGAGAGAGCATGGCTAGCCACAAAAAAACAGTTTATGGAAAACTTCCTTAAGCTAGAATCAAATAAGAGGGCCTACCTCTTCGAATGTTATTCTGCTTGGTGATGATCTTGCTTCCTTACTCTAGCTACTTTGTGTTTCCTTGCTTCAAATACTTGAAACAAGTTAATAAACAACAACAAAAAATGTGATAGCATACAAATTACATTCATCCTACATAACAGGTCAAGGAACATTAAGCCATCAAATGTAAGATAACACTTCAATGTAGGAAATCAATCAATATTTGTATTCATATAAGTTCAGAAAGAGATTACAACCAATTCCTTGACATTGCTGGTCTCCTTTGAGATATCCGGGTTCCCACACATCTGCTAGTATCTCATGGATATCCCCAACCAAACCAAACCAAACCACCACACTCTTCGCCCTCGTCCCTTTATACTCAAACCAAACCAAACACACTATTTGTTCTCAAACACAAACTAGAGAGCTATAAGCTATAGATGTCTTGCTGATTATTCAAGCTCCAAAAATAGTAAGACTAAAACTAGTGAAGCTTATAAAAGGAGGGGTTTAAATAGCCTGGATAGAGGGGAGATGGTTCCTCTTATCATGGGATAAGGATTTATCTCGTGGGTTGGTTCCATCCTAATAGGGGAAAGGAGCCCAAACTAACTTCCTCGGCTCCATCTAGCCCAACCATTTACCAGACTTCTGTTATGATAGCCACTGCAATTTAGAGGCTTATCATTCTTAATAAGTAGTATGTACCATCAACTGAAAACATAAGTAAAATGCATGCAATCAGATAAATCTGATTGTCGTGCATTACAAGCTTTCAAGAATATAATATGCATTGTCTTATTTCAAAAATTCACGGTGACATGGATTTTGGTGCCGATGCTAAAACCAATCATTTTAGCATGGTAAGCGGATTTTTTAGATTTAGGGTGACATTGATTCTTCCTAAAACCAATCATTTTAGTGTGGCATGTGAATTTTTTAATAGATGTGGACCATTATCCAGTGACATGGATGGGGAAAAGAAAATCACAGTGAGGTATCCAGACATGAGTATAATTGGAAAATATTTCACATATGTGGATTAGACTGATGGGAATATACAAATGTGAGACGAATGACATTTGTTCGGATATTCTTATTTATGTCTTTTAATACAGGTGGAACTATTTGCCTAGATATGTAGTTCATAGGTTGTATTCAACACTGAGCTTTGAGGGCAATAAGGTCTAGGGCTACTCAGATCCCACAAAATTAACTTTAACTTTAATGACGTATTTAATGTTTTATGTTTTGTGTGTTGTCGTGTTTTTGGAAGTGTTAATTAACTTTAACTAGTTTTATATGTGTAATAGGAGTGTGATTTTTTCGAAGCTTGTGGTGTATTTTTGCTCAGAATTCAGTGAACAAAATTTGTTACCAAACTTTGATTTGTGTTACCTAAACTGGTTTTTTTTATTACATAAAAGGGTTCAACATTTTCAAAAACTTATGGGGCACTTCAATTGTGAAGAGTTCACCTGTAAAACTTGTAATTTCAGTGAATACCTATCGGATTCTAGACAAATTAGATTAGGAAAATAAACCAAAAAACTTTTCAAAAAGTAGCACTGAAAGACTATTTCATTTAGAATATCTAATTAATATAAAGTTATAATTTTGGATGAGAATAAAACTGGTGTAGCAAGATAGATATGGATACCAAAATATCTTGATAAATGACTTGATTTAATTTAGATTTATACTAATTTTAAATCTATAATGAGATTATAATATTTTTAGTAAATTTATATTTATATTACTTTTAAAGTTGTTAAGAATTTATAATGTTTAAATTGTTTTAGGTGTTGATAATTGAATTCGTTATAATTTCAACAAATTAATATTACTTTTAGTTATATTAACATTTATAACTTTCAACAAAAATTATGAATATAGTTCAAATAGTTTCATTTTTAAAAATTAGATTCATATTTATTTATAATTAATTTAGAATTTGTAAAACTAAATTATTTGAAATAATATATATATAGACAAAATAGAATAAAAAAAGAGACTAAAAAATAAATATAATTAACAATAAAACTACAAAAAATAACATTATAGATTTAGTATCAAAATATTATATTTTAAAGAGAAACATGTAATGAAAGGAGAATATTCCTATACTTTTAAATGTATTAGGTTATAGGTCAATTTTATATAAATATCAAAAAAATTACAAATATCTTTGATATTAAGTAACACATTTTTCAATTGCTTTATCAATATTCATTTTAATTTTGCATATATTATGTATTAAGAGGAAGTCTATGCTATTTGTGAATTTCATGTTAAATATAGAAGGAATTGCAAACTTTTGCCATATTAAAATGAACACTACTTAATTTTTTTAATCACCAATGTATATCTAATTCATTTTGATTATAAATGTATCTTGAGTCAAGAAGGATTGAATTTCTCTAGGAGAAATGGTTTTTCAACATAATTCATTTAGGAAAATTTGTCACATCACAATTGATCTCTCTCTCAGTCCATGACATATGTAGAACTGAAATAGAGTTACAATGGTTAATATATACCATGTCTTAATTCCATGTTGATTAGCTAATAAATGAGAGAGATAACACACATCATTGAACTATTTTGATCAACAAATTATTTTTTTACATACAATTATTGTATATACATATTTATGTAAAACTGATAAATATTTTAATTAAGAAAATATTTTTTGCTCTTATTAATATTTAATATATATATATAAACTCTATCTTAAATATTAAATTATTTACACACCTTTATATTATGACATAAATAATAATAATAATATATTATGACATAAAGTAATAATAATATTAACAAGCTTAAAATATATATATATATATCTATATCTATATATATATATATATATATATATATATATATATATATATATATATAATTTATTAACCATTTTTTTATATAAATTTAAAGTTTATATTTGTTTAAGCATATTTTATATTTTGAATGGTGAATGGTGATGGAGTTTTGTAGGAGGGATTACAAAATATGTAATGAGTAGTTAAATTTAATAGGACTAAATGTCAAATAATAATAATATAATTTTATTTACAATTTTCAAAATTAATTTAAAATTTAATTTAATTAAAATTTTAATATATCACACAAATAAAAAAATCTTTTTACTTAATATTATTTATAATCGAAGTAAATTAAAATAAAGATAATAGCCATATCATTGTTAAATTAAGATAATTATAGTTATTATTATTAGTTTTTGAAGTTAGTCATTTTGTATTAAGTCAAATGAGGATTATCTAGACCAAAAAATATCTACCACTAGTCTGTCAAGTAGGAACATAAGTTCAAACTCTTGAAGTCGCACCTAGTCTAGTTAGAGCATCTTGTACATAGAAACTTATAAAACCAGGGTAGTTGTCATACCTTGACATATATTGACATGAGAAAACAAAAATAACTAGCAGTAGTGCAAGCAAAAAACTAGTGAGTCATAGACATTGGGTAAAATATCTGAGGAAAAAATATGTTTGCTCATCTCCGAGATATTGCGTTATCTACCAAGAATGGTGAGTTGTCAATTTTTTCCTCTAGCTCTACGAATCTCATATAATTTTCTTTCTAAATCATCCTATACCTCCCTATGCAGTTTGCAATATTCAAATGATGTTTAACATTGTACTTGTCATGATTGATAAAGTGAAAAAGTACATGCAATATGCAAAGTATAGTGACAAACCCACCCCTTTCATATGAACTGGCACCATATCAAAACTAACTAACATCATATCAAAACTAGCGAGTAGAACTAACACGCGTAAGTACCCTCTAGAGAATAATTACATTTTCATATAATTCAAATTAGACTTCATTAATGATGAAACATATCATGGTTTAAATTAAGTAGAGAGACATGGTATGGAGATTTATCAAGCTCACTTATCATTAACAGCAAGGAACTTGTGTATGAGTATAGCGGCACAATCTACTCTCATTTTTGTAATGCATGGGAAACTATTACACTTTTTCTATGTTTCCTTGCAAAACACAATTAAAACACATTCTAGATAGTGGAAATTCACAATTTCATGTAAAATTTCAACCATTTGATTCCTTAAAAACGAAATAAAAACATTTAATGGTTTGACAATCATTGTTAAAATACATTTAAAAAAAATAAAAATCCACACATTCATCACCAAATTCCTAAAAACGTATAATAATTAGCTGCTCGTTTTTGTAATATGCCTGCGCAGGTAGGCGAGGTTTTCACTCAGTTAGTAATATACATTCATCCCATTTCCACATGGCCTTTAAATAATATTTGGAGCAACTATTTATCTTGAATATCAAGCTTCTGAGAATTGTGCACGGGCTGTTCATTTGAACTCTTAACAAAAATACCTTCCTTCTTCTTTCTTTCTCTTTTTCTTTTTTCCTGGAAAATTCAATATTCATTAGTAAATTTTCTTTATGATCGTTTCTATGAAGATATCGAAATTCCAACAAGCGTTTTGACAAAAACTCTCATTTAGGAAGCCAAAAAAATATTTGATTTAGCTAAACAACAATGTTTTCAATCTCTTCTTCCAAATCAGAGTAATTGACATGAGCATCTATGTCCTCAATAGACTGGAAATCACTAATCTCAAGTAGATCAACTACAACATTTTATTTTGAACTCATGAGGAAGAAGTTAAAAACCAGTCGCCTTACATGCAACAAGAACTGGACAAGTCTCTCGCAAAATGGGTGCTTCTCATTGTTATCATAGGGAGACATTTATGTAGATTATTGATTCTTGGAATATTCTTGGAGGTGATGGACATGGATGAGGTCAAATAATTTACCTCACCCATGTCCTTAATATCCCAAAATATTCTAAGAATGTACAATATACCTATCATACCCTATTTGCAAATAGAGTTCCTAACACACATTTCCACCCTACTAAATAGATATTTTCATGTGACTCTTTGTTGGGTAGTTTCATAGGAGTGTCAAAATAATAATCACAACACTATTCAATAGTCGGTGTAGTAAAAGTTCTAAATTGTCAGTAATTAATAGTCTATTTGAGTCAATGACCATCCGTGAACTCACTGTAGATTCTACAACAGATTTTCTGTATAAATTGTCATATGTTGAATGCTATCATCAAGGCTATTGTTTTGAGTCTTCATTTCCGATATGGTATCGGAGCCGGTGGAGGTCAGAGGGTCCTCAACTACGAATGTGCCAAAGAGTTGTTGAGTGAAAGCTACAGAAGTGTTTAGTGCCCAACGAAACATTGGAGGAGTCATTATAAAGATTTCGTTGTTGTAAATATTTTGCGTTGCAGAGCCCTTCGACCTTGTTGTATTTGTTAGACCAGAGCATACATAACACACAACAAATTTACACTCAGAGATAGACAAATGGAGAAACAACAAGATTACTCAGTCAGAAATAGCGGAATAGATAAAACAATCACTGGAGAACAAAAATCACTTTGCATTACATAACAGGCTTGGCCCTTGGCTAGATTTCCTTGGGCAGAGAAATTAGAAATTTATAGAGGTAGAAGAAGGATCTAGAATCCTGTATGTGATTCAGATGGAGATCTAAAATGATCTAGAAACTAATGGCAGTGTAGAAAGATCTAGAATCCTAGAGGTCTAGAAACTAATGGCGATGTAGAAGGATCTAGAATCCTGCATGTGATTCATGAATTTTGCTTTACACTTAACATTCTCCCACTTGAAGCCAAATAAGAGTCATCAATTCACACCGAGTCCTACCATGCCTCTACATAACTCATGTTTATTTAATGGTAGAATCTTAGTGGGCATATCAACACGGTTCCTATCTGTATGGATCTTTTCCAAGGATAATTATTCTTCCTCCAACACATGCTGAATCCAATGGTAACTTAAGTCAATGTGCTTGGTTTTTGAATGAAATGTTGGGTTTTTCGCCAAGTGAATGGCACTCTAACTATCACAATATAACACGTACTTATCCTACTTTATTCGTATCTCTCTTAGGAATCGCTGCATCCACAACATCTCTTTACAAGCTTCTGTTGCAGCTTTGTACTCTGCTTCTGTTGTAGAAAGGGCTACTATTATTTATAGCCTTGACACCCAAGATACTGTTGCACCTGCAAATGTATACAAATAACCTGTAGTGGACTTTTTGGTGTCCATATCTCCAGCCATATCCACATCTGTAAATCCTTTAAGCACAGTGTCATCATGACCAAAACATAAACAATAATGACTAGTACCCTTGAGATACCTCAAAATCCATTTTACTGCTTGCTAATGTTGTTTGCCTGGATTGGCAAGGAACCTACTCACTACTACCACTAAATATGTAATGTCTGGTCATGTGCATACCATGGCATACATCAAACTGCCAACTGCTAAAGCATAAGGAATCTTGCTGATCTCTTCTTTCTGCTTGTCATCACTAGGGCATAATTCAGTACTCAGCTTGAAGTGGGCTGCAAGGGGTGTACCAACTGGCTTGGCATCCTTCATATTAAACCTGTCAAGCACCTTCTTGATATATTTTTCTTGTGATAGCCACAACCTTTTTTTTTTCCTATCACGCATAATCCGCATGCCCAATATCTGTTGTGCTGGTCCCAAATCCTTCATAGCAAATTTTCTACCCAAATCTTTCTTCATCCTATTGATCTTATTCTTATTATGCCCAACAATCAACATGTCATCCACATATAACAATAATATAATATACTTTCCATGATCATACCTCTTGATATAGACACAATGGTTAGCTTCCAATCTTTGAAAACCATGTTCCAACATGAATGAATCGAATTTCTTATACCATTGTCGAGATGCCTATTTCAACCCATAGATACTCTTCTTCAACCTACAAACAAGGCCTTCTTTTCCTTTTTCTATGAAGCCTTCTGGCTGCTCCATATAAATTTCTTCCTCCAATTCACCATGAAGGAATGCAATTTTTACATCTAACTGTTCACATTCTAGGTCTAAAGCAGCAACTAGACCAAGAATGACTCTAATGGATGACATTTTAACAACAGGTGAGAAAATTTCAGTGAAGTCAATACCTTCTTTTTGGGCAAAACCTTTCACCACCAGCCTTGCTTTATACCTCTCCTTCTTTTCATCACCTTCATGCTTAATCCTATACACCCATTTGTTTTGTAGAGCCTTTCTACCTTTTGGGAGGTTTACCAACTCCCAAGTTTTATTTTCCTGCAAAGAGTTCATTTCTTCTTCCATTGCTTTCTTCCATTCTTTACTGTGCTCAACTTTACAAGCTTCTCAAAAACAATTAGGTTCACCTTCATCAGTCAACAAAATATAGTTTGAAGGAGGATACATTTGTGAAGGCTTATGAGACCTAGAAGATCTGCGAACCAACTATGGTGGTCCATTATCATGTTGAATCTCCTGCAAAGGTTCCTACAAGATTCATTCTTCTTGTTGATTTTCCACTTGTTGTTCTTCATGCTCCTAAATTTGTTGTTCATTTTCTTGTATTGGTGGTATGTTTCCCTGCTGCTCTTCAAACCTGTCAATAACCTTCTTGACCTTTGACTCACCTACAGTCCTCTTGAACATTTCTGACTCATTAAATATAACATCCCTACTTCTAATAATTTTATGTTTTACTGGATCCCATAGACGATAACTAAGATCTTCATCCGGATATCCAAAAAAAATGCATTTAATAGATTTATCATCTAGCTTAGTTCTATTTTCTTTGGGAATATGTATGAATGCTTCACATCCAAAGATTTTCAAGTGAGATAATTCAAATTCTTACCAGTCCAAACTTCTTCAGGGATACTTCCATCCAAGGCTATAGTTGGAGATCTATTTATGAGGTAGCAAGCGGTACTGACTGCTTTAGCCCAAAAATTCTTCTCCAAACAAGAATTGGACAACATACTTCACACCTTTTCCATAATGGTGCGATTCATCCTTTCTGCGACACCACTTTATTGAGGACTACCAGGCACAATCTTCTCATGCTTTATGTCAAACCTGTTACAATATTCCTTAAATGCGCTTAAGCAATATTCTCCACCATTATCTGTTCTTAAACACTTCATAATTTTTTTAGTCTCTCATTCAATGGTAACATGGAATTTTTGAAATATTCCAAACACTTCACTTTTATTTTTCATAGGATATGCCCAAACCTTTCTGGATGCATCATCTATAAATGTTACAAAATATGATGCTCCTCCTAATGATTTGATGTTAATAGGCACAAACACATCTGAGTGTACCAATTCTAACACATTTTTCCTTTTGTCATGGCCACCTCTAAGGAATGAAACCCTTCTTTGTCTACCATATATACAATGCTCACAAAGATCAAGATTGTAGGATTTCAAACCTGGCAATAAATTTTTACCAACAAGGATTTTTAAGCCCTTCTCGCTCATGTGACCCAAGTGCTTATGCCACAGATCTGTTGAATTTCCTTCTTTTGTGACAATAGCCAAATATGATTTTCCTATCAGTGTCTTCAATGTGTATAATGTTCCTGTCTTGGGTCCTTTGGCTACAATCAATCCACCTTTGCTAATTTTCTAGCCTCCTTTTCCAAAGTTTGTTGAATAGCCTTCATCATCCTGTCATCCCATAGAGATTAAACTCATGCGAATTTCTGGTACATGCCTAACCTGTTTCAACAATATATCTTGTCCATCTTTTATCTTGATCTGGATATCTCCCACTCCAACAATACTGCAAAAATGATTATTACCCAAATGCACTTTACCATAATCACCAGGATTATATGAAATAAAACTATCTTTACATGGGGTTACATGGTGAGATGCCCTAGAGTCAGGCATCCAATCAAAGCTACTGCTAGATGTATATACATATGCATCCTCTATTGAAACAGTAAACAACACATCACCATCTGTCGCTACAACAGTAGTCTCACCTTCATTTGTGCTGGATGACTTGTGATTTGTACTGGACGGTCTCTGATCCTTTTGTCCTTTCTTTCAGAATTGACATTCTTTCTTCATGTGCCCGAGTTTGCCACAATGAAAGCAGATGATTCTGCCCCTCCTTGATTTTGATCGGCCTCTCGATCTTGATCGCCCTTGCCGGCCTTGATCCATTCTCCTACCACGATCAGCTAGAGCTAGAGCCTCTCCTCCCTGGTTTTCCGCAATTGACTTGTGTCGTAGCTCCTCATTCATTAAACTGTTGCTGACATCATCAAACTTCAGGGTCCCTGTAGTTGCTGAAGTGCTCATAGCTACAATTAAATTTTCCCAACTGTCTGGCATAGAACACATCAGTAATATGGCTCTAATTTCATCATCTAAAATGATTTTAATAGAGGCAAGTTGATTAGTAATAATATTAAATGCATTCAAGTGCTCAAAAACTGAAGCACCCTCCTTCATTTTGAGATTATAAAGCTTCTTCATCAAGAACACTTTGTTTGATGCCGTGTTCTTCTCATATAGATCATGGAGCTTCTTCCATAATCCTTTTGCCGTCTTTTCTCCGGACACATTGAAATACACATTCTTTGCTAAATATTGGTGAATTGTTGCAATTGCCTTTCTATCTAGCTTATTCCACTCTTCATTTGTCATTGATGAGGGTTTCTTTGTTGTTCCCTCAATCGGCAAATACTGATCATTTAAAATCAGTATATCCTCCATCTGTGATTTCCATAGGGCAAAATTAGTCTCGCTCAACTTCTCCATATCTGTAACTGCTGTTAAATCAAATTTATGGCCCAAAGCACAAAAACTCCACTTAAAAATAAAACTTTAATTATTACTCTTTAAAATTTAGTAATAATAATCTTCCTCCTTTTAAAATACCCTTTTTCAAAATACCTGCTCCTTTTAAAATATACTTTTCAAAATTCCAACATATAATTATATATGTTTCATAATAAATATAAAAACATATATAATGTTTTAACCTTTTCACATTTCACACATATATACACCACGTTTCAACTCCAAACTCCACGGATCTCCACTTTCAATCTCCAGTAGCACGTTTAATCATAGATCCACGACATGGAAAATTTTAGGGGATAATTTTCGCCCCTAGGTTAAATTAAGGGGTTTTAAATTTTTAGTGGGCGAATATTTTGTATCATAGTACATTTTAACAAATAGCCTAAAACTTATTTTATAAAAAAATTAGGTATGGAGGTTAGCTCACCTTATTTTAAGGGAGAGGGTAAAAAAGATAAATTTAGCCTTTGAAATTAGGAGTTACAACCTTCCATTCGCCCTAATTTTCAAGAATAGGTTTTATTTAAGTGAATCCTATGGGCCAAATACCATTTTTATAAAAGAGGTATGGTAAATTAATAAAAATATTAATAAATGAGAGGTATGGTAAATAAATAAACATTTTTTATATTTACTCCATAAGTCACCTTATATACATGCAAGGGTGTAAAAAAATAAAAATATAAATAAACTAAAGGTATGGTAAATAAATAAAACCTCTTCTTATATTTAGTCCATAACCCTCTTTCTATTTATGAAGGCTCAAAAAATAGGTTTTATTTAAGTGAATCTTATGGGTCAAATACCATATTTGTAAAAGAGGTATGGTAAATTAATAAAAATATAAATAAATGAGAGGTATGGTAAATAAATAAAACACTTTTTTATATTTACTCCATAAGTCACCTTATATTTACGAACACTCAAAAAAATGTGTTATATTTAGGTGAAACCTATGGGCAAAATACTATGGGCCAAATACCATGGGCTAGATTATTATTAATACCATGCAAAAAATATTATTAACCCTAATATTAGTATTAATAAAAATAAAAATGGCACATGGTATTGACCCATGGTATTCACGTGAAATGTAGCCTATTTAAAGGGGGGAATTAAACCAACATAGATCCATCTTTACTCTGGATCTACTAAGCCTCGAGAGGGATCAAATATCGTGATATGCAAACTAGCATAGAGTGAAAAAATATTTCATCCCTCTCGGGGCTTGGTGGATCAAGAGTAAAAATGGATGTTGTAATTTAATGTATGTTAAACATTTTAGCTTGGTTAAAATAAAAAATAAAATAAAAATCAATTATTAATTTTATTAATTCTTATAAATTATTTTTAAGCTCCAGGTTTATGATAACCCATGGTGATACCATGGTATTCATGTGAGAATAGACTATTTAAAGGGGAAATTCTATCATCTTAGATCCATCTTAATTCTGGGTCTACCAAGTGCTGAAAGGGATAAATAGATTTCATCCCTCTAAGAGTGGTAGATGTGGAGTTAAGATGGATATAGGTTGGTTTTTATGATAATGAAGATATTAAATAGACTTAGGAAATTATATTGTAAAAACATCTTAAGGTGAATGGTTAAAGCTACATTTAGTCACTTCACAAAATTTAGTAAAAAATACCAATATCTCCATTAATATTGATTTTTCTGATTTAACAAAAAAATTCAAAACAGTGAAATCTTATCACTCTTTTTGCATCACCCTCGCAGAAGATTTCCCACCATTTTTCAAATGTTCTCAATATGATATCTTCATGAAAAAGTTTAGGTACTGATGTAGGATTAGTTGTTTGAAAAATAAGCTGTTTTGTACAATTAGTTGTTTGAAAAATAAGCTGGTTTATACAACCTTTCATCTTCTGTGGTATTCTTATTTTGTCCTAATGATCTATAGGGGTTGGAGCCACTGCACCATATTTTCCTAAAAGGTGGAGATTGTTCACCAAAAAGGAAATTAATCTACATGTTACAACGCTGTTAAAAAATGCAAGGGTAATGAGGGTAGTGAATTATGCTAATAAGCAATTTAGATTGGGAGAGATGTAATTAAATTTTATTATTTAATTGAAGATTTCCAATTAAAATAATAATAAATCTACATTTATATATTCATATATTGATTGGAAGGCTTCTCACAATGGTCACTTCTTTCAATTAGATCCTCTTCAAGCCTTAGGGATACCTAATACTTTCTTATATAATATAGTTGGGGCTTGCTACTTGTTGGCGTGTTGGGGTAAACAAACTTGATGTGTTTTTTTTTATCTCATAGTTGGAGTCTATGGAATAAGAAAGAAATTTGATAACTTGAAAAAAGTGGTAGCTTGACAAAAGTTGTAGAGAAAAGATTAATCTCTCTACCTTGACACAACCCGTGGTCAATATCAACGCCTACAAGAAATTTGTTGTGGAATATTATCAAAACTAATAGAAGGATATGAAAGAGTGTATTGTAAGAACCTTGACAAACCCGGCCACTGAAACTTGGAACATTGTTTGTAGGAAGAGAAAAATATGTTTCTTTTTTCCAAACATGTATGTTAGTATATTACAGTTTAATGAATATGTTTTCTTATTATCATATATGGTTTCATACTTTAACAAAACATTCGCCAAGACTTCAGAATGTTTTATTATTCAGTAAAAGATTTGCCAAGATCTTACAACATTTTATAATTCAATGAAAGATTCTCCATCACTGTACAAGATAATATAATCTGGTGAGAGATTCACTAAAAAAATTATATATACATATTATATTATTGATAAAATCGCCTCCCATTTTTCCTATGTATCATGGGGATTAGCCCATTTATTATACATATAAATTTAGGGTGGTTCTTAAAATTTTCACTGATCGACGACCTTGTTTTTCTTGTAGCAACTGCCTTTTAGTTCCAACGTTCCTCAGCTATTTCCTAGATAGATCCTTCAACAGCTCCAGGGGTAACAACCAATGTTTTGACGAACGCTGCCAGAGTAAGGCGATGGCACTAAGCGGCTTGCACAATGGATATTCGACGCTAGCTCTGATACCAGTTGTTAGACCAGAGCATACATAACACACAACAGATTTATACTCAGAGACAGACAAATGGAGAAACAACAAGATTACTCAGTCAAAAATAGCAAAATAGATAAAACAATCACTGGAGAACAGAAATCACTTTGCATTACATAACAGGCTTGGGCCTTGGCTTGCTTTCCTTGGCCAGAGAAATTAGAAATTTATAGAGGAAGAAGAAGGATCTAGAATCCTGTATGTGATTCAGATGGAGATCCGAAATGATCTAGAAAGTAATGGTGGTGTAGAAAGATCTAGAATCTTGGAGATCTAGAAACTAATGGCTATGTAGAAGGATCTAGAATCCTGCATGTGATTCATGAATTTGGCTTTACACTTAACAATATTGAAATACTTTGAATGAATGTGATTCTATGTTGTGTCGATGTGTTAGAAAGTGTACCTGCCAAAATTTTTGCATGGGTCCATGAAGCCTGGATTTTCAAGATAGATGGGTTGTGAGAAGCCGTTATTGATTGTGCAGATCTACTTGAGCTGAGCAAATGTGGAGTTGGTTAGAGTTTCCTAATGTGGTTTGACTATGTCTAGCATGCAGTCGTCCAAGCATTGTATTTGAGGGTCTCTTCTGGTGCAACTATTGATGTTGTGTCGGCAAAGGTGGGCCAATTTGAAGAGAGTTTGGGATCATAAAGTGGTGCACTACTAAGGTGTTAATACATATGTATTAAGTGTTTTTTTGTAAGTTATTTTATGATTATTTTCGAGATTATTTTCGGGCTTGTGTTTGGAGTGATTGTAATTGCTTATGGAGTCTTGTTGGAAGTTTTGGACCGAGAGTTGAAAGTTGTTTACTGGTGTTTGTTGAATGTTGGCATTATGAGACAAGTGTTGTACTTGATGGCAACCCTCTCATAGAAGAACATCTCAATTACATATAACTAGATCAATCTACAGCTGTGACTAAATGCATGGGATGCAGGACAGCTCAAAGGAACAAGAAGATCAAGTTCTAAGTGTGACAAGTTAGCTTTGCCATCAAGTCCAAAGGGGGAGATTGTTGGCATTATGAGGCAAGTGTTGTCCTTGATGGCAAATCACACTGATGACAAATCATAGTGCAGAAGGATAGCAGCAAGGAATTGATGATCAGACTATAAGAAGAAGAGAAAATTCATATACGCAGGTTCATTAAGCCCAAGTCGCGTATACACGCAGGTTTGCTATATACCAAGTCGCGTATACGCAGGTTCGCTATATACCAAGTAGGGTATACACGCAGGTTCATGAATGAAAAGAGCGTACGTGTCGGAAAGCTTACTTTTGGTCCGTGGTAGTTAATCCTCGGTACTTGAGCCTATGTTTTTGGACCAAAGTATCTCGACAGACGTGTTGATCCCTAGTATTGAGTTGATGGTATTGTTTTACTATGGTTTTGGACCGTGGTATTATGAAAGGCCTAAACCTATATAAGGAGAAGATCATTAGGCCAAAGGGTGTGAGTGAGTAATGAATATCTGATGAAGTGTGAGATCCAAATGCTGGTTATGGGTTGGTGATTTGAACCATGGTTTCACTCATGTGGAGGATGATGAACTATGGAATGGGATCTCAAGGCTTGGAATGATTATCTTCATATGGTTTGATTGTGGATAGACTAGATCTATTGACGCATGTTTATTGTTATGATCTGGGTATGTTTTGATGTCTGATATAGCTGCGGAATTATAAGTTAGGATTTGCAGATCTGTACGCAGGTTGTCTTTGGCAAAAGAGCGTATACACGCAGGTTGGGTTTGTCCAAGTAGCGTATACAATGTGAAGTATGATATTTGAAGATGAAGTTGGATCTGGTTATTGTTATGTTGTCTATGTTGTTGACAGAGTTTCAGTGATTTAGTATTGGGTGATTTAGAGATTGATGATGCAGGTTATTTTATGGATCCAGTATGAAAATGTATGAAACGTGGTCCCGGGAAGATCGTAGAGTTCAGTAGCCTAGCACCTACGTACTGGTAAACATATCAGCCAGTACAAGAGCGAGGGGGTTGTAGCTCCCTTCCAGGAGCAGCTGGAGAACGAGTAAAGGTTGGAGCATTCTGTAGGCAGGCACCTACGTACTAGTAAATGGATTGACTAGTACAAGAGCTAAGAGGGTTGTAGCCCTCTACAGGATGTAGCCTGCGTGCTGGTAAAGGGCTGCACCAGTACATTGTAAAAGAAGTTTCTTATTAAAGGAAGATAGAAACAAATTGCAGCAGGTGGTTTTCACCCACATTGGGTTTCCACCTTATATCATGGTGTTCATGTGTGTGCCTTATGTGTGATGATCTGTTCTGTTATACTGCACCTGTTTACTGTTAATATGGTTAATAATGTTTTGATGCATTTACTGAAGATAAGCTAACTGAATCATAAGATTACTGCATGTACGCTAGTTGCCCTTAACGAAGTAGCGTATATACGCTGATATCCTTAACTGAAGTTGCGTGTATGAATCTGAGTATGAAATTGAAAAAGTTTTATCTGATCTGATAATACTGATTCACCCCCCCCCCCCTCTCAGTATTATTTCCAACAATTGGTATCAGAGCAGGTCCTTTGATAGAATCTTGATCGCTTGAAGGAGATCCGTGGAACAATGGGAAAGAAGCTTAAGAAGAAAGTTCATAAGAAGAAGAAAACATCCCAGAAGGACTATGACAGTGGGAGAATCGATTGGGGATTAGGTATAAGAAGCTCTTCGGATTCAGAATCAGATTCAGAATCATTATCAGGTATGAATGTGTTATCCTCTGATGTTCCAGCTATATTTCCTTATGAAAGAGATGGAAGTGATAGTGAAACTACTGAACTTGCTCTTATGGGTGAACAAGAAAGATATCAAATAGAGGCAGAATTTAAAAGGCTGACAGACAAAATTAGAGATCAACAAGATCTATTGAACAAAAGGGAATGTGACTTCAAAGAAGAAGCTACCAAACTAAAGGCCCAACTTGAAGAAGGAAACAAGGTAAGAAAACTTCTCAAGGACAAGGAAGCCCAGTGTCAAAAATTGCAGCATGAAGTGACATCATTAAGAAAAGAAGTCAATGAAAGAAGCACAACCATCAAGAAACTCAAAGATAGATCCAGCTACTATGAAAATCTTGAAGCTACAATCCTCTCACTTAAGGGAGATCTTGAAGAATCAAGGAAGCATAATGAAGATCTACATCAAGCAATTGAAAAACAAGACAATGAAGTCATCAGCTTAAAATCCCAGCTGGAATGTGCCTTCCAAGTTCGTCAAATGCAACAGGATCTGAATGAAGAACAAGAAAAGGAGATTCTCAAACTAAGGGAACAAATGGAAGAAGGAAGAAAAGTTGAAGAAGATTTGAAAAATCAATCTCTTGAAAAAGAAAAACAGCTTCAGGATGAGGTAAATATCTTGAAAGGTAAAATAGAAGAAAAAGATAAGCTTTTAAGATTTCAAGATAGCTCTAAAGTCTTGGATGATATTCTTAGTAGTCAAAGATCTCCTGCTATAAAGACTGGTCTTGGTTTCCATGAATCTATTGAAGGTGAATCTAGTTCACAAGTTGAGTCAAGGAACTCTAAAGAGAAATCTAAAGTGATCAATGAAGAAATGAAAGATCCATCTGATCATCAACCAAGGAAAGAGATTCTTCAAAGAAAATCTTTTACTTCTCCTATGAATAATGTTGAATGTTATGTATGTCATAATCTTGGACATGTTGTAGCTAGATGTGGAAGAGGAAGAGTTCAAGACCATCATGCAGAAAGATCATCACATTCAAGGTACTTTAATGGATATTTCTTTGATTGCAATAAGTTTGGTCACAAAGCTGCTGATTGCTACAGGAAGAATATGAAACATGTAAGATGTTATGCATGTAACAAACTTGGACATATAGCAAAGGAATGCAGGAACAAAGGACAGACATCACACCAAAAGAAGAAAACATCATCACACTTGAAGATATGGAAGAAGAAGGAAGTTCAGCCAGAAAGATGTGGCACAGCACAAAATACTCAGGCTCAGCACAACACAGACATAATAAACTCAGAGGGAGCTGAAGGTGTAAAACTTCAGTGTCCTGAAACTCATACGCAAGTTTCATAAATTGAAGTCGCGTATATACGCGAGTTATACACTGCAAAGTTGCGTATATGTCAGTCTATGGAAAAGCAGTGGGGACAGGCTCAGAAAAGGGGTCTGATATGATTCAATCCAGTATCTGCTCTATTGGTTAACAGTTACAGTCTGCTGAGAATGTCTAGAAATGACTTGATACTTGTAAGATGCTAGAAGTGTTTTAATCCTAACTTGATGATGATGTCTTGATGCTTACTACTAATGTATGCATGTTCAGATCTAACAGCAAAAAGATGGCACAGGTTGAGGGGGAGAATATGCCTTTAATATTGCATTGTTGGCATTATGGATTAATAGTCCTTGGTGATGTTACTTATATGGCTAAATGATATATCTTGCTATGATGTGGTTGTGAGTAGTCCATGATAAAATCTCATATGATTCTTGGGGTCTCATAGTTGATGTTCAGATCAGATTTATGGTTGACTTATTGATGATGCTTATATGGGGCTTACATGGTGATCTTCATAAGGATAAGGAGAAGTACAAAGCTTGAATGTTGTTGTCATCATATGCATAAAGATCATACAGTTATGATGCAGACACTCATGGGGATAAGGATTGTTGTTGTTGATGATATCAAGAAGTTTTGTCAAAAGAGTTTGAGCTCAAGATACATAGTGCTGATACATGGATGACTCCTCAAAGTCACTTTGTTGGAGACATGATGATGAGTTCATATCTATATGATGATAGGTTGATACTTACATATGTTGGTTGATGCAGATGTTCCCAAGTAATGATACTTGGATCATGTAGAGCTTGATGAAATGGCTATGGTTGTTTCACACACGATATAATGTGAATGACTCTGAATTCTGGTCAAAGGGATGAATTGATGCAGACATACCTTGTTATAGGTTGATGACTTATTCTCTACTGGACATTTACAGGTTGCTGATATGGAAATTTGTGTACGCGAGTTGGATAAAGACTATCCACGTATATACGCTGGTTTATGTAGATACAGTCGCATATATGATAATTTGAAGGAAATCAGTGGGTCAAACTTAGAATGAGAAGATTCTGATATGGGTCTAACAGAGACCATTTGGCACAGGTTCAGGGGGAGCAGATTAACATCTAATAATGCATTGTTGGCTTTTGGTTCTAGTTCACAGCTGTTGCTGGTTTCAGGTGGAACAGAGGTAGATGGAGAACAGAAGGAGAACATGATTGCTAGAGTGATTGACAGATGCTGCTGATAGTAGTTATTGATGATTTTCATAGTCTTGATATTTCATCTCTATGTCATATATCTCTTTTATGTGGTATCTCTTTCATGGTGTCAAGGTCATGTAACGGCCTATATTGGTTTCCCCACTATGCCTGGGATGAATATGTAATGTAATTAGTTGTCATATGTAAACTTCTGATGTATCCCCACTTAGTTGGGAGGTTGATCCCCACTTGGTTGGGTGAAGGATGTATGTATGAGTCTTTAGTGTTAGGAAGGTCACTTATGATGTATAGAGTTGTGTTCTTTCTTGTAGAACATCTTTTTGCAGATCTTGCCTTTAGTCAGGAAGAGCATGAACAACACACTTCAGCAGTACAGAGACTTGGCATGGACAGATTGGTACACTTTGGCATATACAAAGGGGGAGCACATTTGGAGATTTCAGCAGGTACTCAGGGGGAGTATGGACAGCAGAATGTTTATCAAGGAAAGAGAATATCTTGGTCCACCCTTTGCCCTTGATATCAAAGGGGGAGAGTGATTTGGTGTTGTTGCCATCAAGTCCAAAGGGGGAGATTGTTGGCATTATGAGACAAGTGTTGTACTTGATGGCAACCCTCTCATAGAAGAACATCTCAATTACATATAACTAGATCAATCTACAGATGTAACTAAATGCATGGGATGCAGGACAGCGCAAAGGAACAAGAAGATCAAGTTATAAGTGTGACAAGTTAGCTTTGCCATCAAGTCCAAAGGGGGAGATTGTTGGCATTATTGTTATAGACATTTTTGTGCCTTACAGCATGGAGCATGAAATGTCAATAATCTGAGGGATCCAAAGTCCCTAAACATGTTGTTCCTACCCCTAGAGGAACAAGGTCAGCAAACCATAGCACTTTAGATCAGTTCTCCACTGAAAAACACTCAAAAACAGGTCAATTTTGGATCAAAGCAGTTGCTCCACTAAGCATCTGCGCCGAATGTCAAAATCTCTATGGTGTACCTGCGCTGCATAGCAAGTGCAACAAAGGCTACCTGCGCTGGGCTTACTTTGACATGTGGAGGAATCTTTTCTCAATGTGCCAGTGCCCAGGAAGCTTCCAAAATGACACTTGGATCAGAAGATTCGCCTAATGATGAGTAAAGAGGTTCTAAAACTCCAAGTGGAAGGTAGAAACTCCGAGTGGATTCAAGGACTGAAGAACAACTGGAGTTGAAGAGGACAACAAGTCACACATCAAGCTGACTTATCTTCACTCCAAAACTCTATATAAGGATCTCATCCCATGGGATCTGGAGGCCGGAATTTTGTGCAAAGAATTGTTGTTGGTTTACAGTTGTGAGTATTGGGTGATTGCTTGAGGGAGGTGAAGAGGAGATTTCTTTCCGTCGGGAAGGTGATGCTGGATTGGACCTCTCACGGTTGTATCACCGCCTGAACCTTACTTCCTTATATTAATAAAGCATTTGAGGTTCTTCTATTTGCATGTGTTTCAATAGTGTATTGTCTTACTTGCGTATTTGATTTATGCTAATCCTTGAATCAATTATGAATGCATGCTTCTTGTAGTTTCCTTTTCTTGTCTTGTTCGCAGGATCTCGTGTAGCTGGGCCCGTGAGAAGACTTGGAGCTGGGAGCGAGCGGCAAATAGAGGAGATTGGATCGACCATTTGCGCAAGACATCGGTAAGTGGATCTCTTCCTTTCATCTCTTGCATGTCATAAAGAAGTAACTTTAGATAGCTTTGCTTCAGCTGTTGCTAAGGAACTATCACCCTTAGAGTGGGATAGGGTCATTCCGTGTTGGATACTTTTCCCCACAACAGACTGGCGACTCCGCTGGGGATCGTGTCTTGTTGGTAGCTTGTGTTTCTTGCTATTCATTTCCTAAACAAAGGGAGTACCGAATCGAACTGCATTCGAATCCTTCGAATGCAAAGTAGAGGGCAGCTACTCTAGCTCAGTGCTGGGCATGTTTATGATTTGAAGAGCTGATCCACAAGGACTCTTTTTAGCTCTTTGTGATAGTGTTCATCTTCCTTAATCATCCTCTAGTGTATACTTGGCTGATAGCCTCTGATTTGGCCAAAAACCATTGATTTTTGAGCAAACTGTGACCTGGAATCTGAGAGAGACGAGAGTTGTCTCTTCAGTGCAGCTGCAGCAAAGGCTACCTACGCTACAACGCAGGCCCCGAAGGGGCTACCTGTGTTGCATGTCAGATTGACAGTGCAGTACCTACGCTCATCCAGTTTTGCCTTGTGCAACTAGGGTTCCCTACTGTCTGTTGCCCAGTTTTCAATATTGTTTTTGCAGCCTGTTGTCAACCTGTATACCCAGATGAAACTACCTTTCTTTGCCTTCATTCCGCCTCAGTTGTATGAAGAAACCGTGATTGTTCTTATTTTATTTCTTGCTTTCATTCACAGTTTCCCATAGCGAAAGTGAACTAGTCTTGCTGTGACCTCTTGGATCTAGGCCTGTAAGAAAGTGTCGTTGTGATTCTAAGAGCTAGTTTATTACTGTTCATAGCTGCTTGAACATTTTCTTTCGTTATATGGTTCGAATTTCAGTATTTCTTGTGTTGAAACGAGTGAATCTTAAGGTGTTCTTTTGATTATTGGACAAAAACTTGTTTTCTTTCACTTGAAATTGAATTCGAAATTATACAATAGCTTTCTTTTTGTAATACATCAACATTAAGGAAGAAGAAAAGAAATACTTGCATTGTGCATGTGCATTTTGATAGTTTGCATGTCGATTTAGGAAAAGTGCATCAGTGTGTGCTCTATGATCTGTTTGAAAAGATGATGTCTTTCTTTTCACTCAGTAGTTAAGATTTTCATAAGTTGAAAGAATTGAAAAAGCTTGCTTATCATTCTTAGACTGCATTTAGGAGTTGTATCATACATCACGTGGTGATCCATAAAGGCAAACTGCTAAGCAAGATCAACCTAAAAAGAACTGAATTTATCTAACAACGCTTTGAAACATAACGAAACACAGTAGAGCTCTAGGTAGGGACGTGTTCCGGCGTCGTTAAACATAGTGACCGTCGATCTCTATGAAGGTGGGTGATTCCTCCTGAGGGACGATAGCACTAATACGGACTTGTGCCCCCGCGTACCGTCGCGTATATTGGGGGACCCCTATAGGAACAAAGCCTTTATCCATAGGAAGCCGTGTCGGCCGCCCTACTGATCGCAATGCAGTGAACACAGCATTCACGAAGATCGACCACTCGTACCGTAAAACGTATTCTGTGGTTTCGCGAAAGGTTTGGCACACCCTCTGCCTAGAACTCCAGAGTAGTTTCTTTTGGCCTTTTTCAAACTCTATAACTGAAAAAGTCCATCTGAGCATTTGTCACTTCGGGCTCGTTAATACATCGAAGGAGACTAGAGTCATCTTTAGCTTTTTCTCGACTCTTAAAAATTGAAAAAGCAAGTTGTGTCTAAAGCGTCGTCATATAAAATTAATTCTAAACGGAACATAATCACCCCTTATTCCTGCATTGATCTTGAGGTTGAGAACATGGAACACGCCAACCAAGGGATTCTACATGATGGGAACCCTAGCCTTTTCTCCTCTTGGGGAGAAGTTGGTGCACCCCACATGGCCACGTTGTCGCTTCCAGGACTGACAATTGGCCTGCCAGTTTGGCTATTCTCAACCACTGTAGTTCAGAACACCATGGTTCCTGAACAGTCGAGTCAACAGTTAGACCAGTCTAGAGCTACCCTCCAGCCTTCCACTTCTTATAAGCCTTCCTCCGATCCTTCTTCTTCGAAAGGTCAAGCCGCCAAAAGCGGAGCTCCCATAGAAAAGAAGAAGGAAAAGAAGAAGAAAGAAAAGAAGCAGAAGGAGCCAAAGGCGCCTGGGTGCAAGCAAAAGGCATCTAACAAAAATCCACACACAGCACGGACCGGGCCCAAATCGCCATGTGTCATATGTAGAGGGGACCACCTCCACCGTGATTGTCCCGGTATTCCCCGGATACTAAGGGACTGGTCCCCTCGTTTGCACAGTTCGGAAGCATCAACCTCTGACAACTAGGTGGAATGCTTACCGTCGACCAACGAAAGTGAAGGTTATAGACAACGAAGGGGAATGAGATTCCCCTGTGAACTGTGTGAAGGCAATCACACCCTTTGCCGTTGTCCCTTTTTAGATGAAGCAAAGAGAGTTTTGGAAGATCAACCGGTTGCACCATTGCTACTTCCTCCTGGATACCAAAAACTCGCGCCAAGTCCTTCGTTGGTCGAAAATACGGCTGCCCTGCTCATAGGGCCAGCTGAAGTGTCAGTCACTAAAAATGAACCTACTGAATCCGGACCGGATGAAAGTCCAAAGGTCGAGACGGCAGTTGACCCGGATCTCCCTTCAGAAGTTTCATCTTCAAATACCACAGTCAGTGAGGATTCATCTTCAGCTGACACCCCTACCGAAGAGAGTAAGGATGACACCGTCCAGATTCTTTTCATCAACACCGATTCTGATGAACATCAGGGCAATGTGCCCACTCCTCTATCGCAGGAAGGAGCATCGTCAGGATCATACCCGGCCGTGTATTCGGTCCCACCACCAAGCAACCTGGTTGTGTCCTTTGATTGGAACCAACTAGGCAGACCCCGGTTACCAGCCAGTATACCATTTAGAATTATAGTCCAAATATACAAAATGGTGATGGCTGGGACTATCATTGATGAAGGGGCATCTGTGAGTATCCTGTCCTCTATTGCTTGGAAAGCACTGGGTTTCCCAACGCTTTTGCCTGAGATAAGGAATCTCTCGGGTTTTGACAAAGGAACCAGTCGACCATTAGGGATTCTACCTAATGTGCCTATTACATCGAAAGGGAAGGCTGTCAAGATGAATTTGATGGTCGTCCAAGGACCCTTGGATTATAACCTACTCCTTGGACGAGACTACATATATTGCATGGAAGCAATAGTCTCCTCACTCTTTCGAATAATGTGTTTTCCATACGAAGGAAGAATGGTCAAGCTCGTAGACCAACTTTCATTTCCGGGATCACGCATCGCAAATAGTCACAGACCTATCGTGAATGGTCTTTTCGATCAAGAAAGGTCTCTACCTCCGGTTCTTCTTCCTGATGAGTGCGAGTGATTCGGGAAAGTAGGGCCGGAACCCAGGGGGCATGCATCCTGGTCTGCTGGGGTCAGAGAAAACCTTGGGTGTAAAGTAGAATTTCCGCGGGAGAATATGACTAGTCCGTACCCTGTCCCCTCCTTCATCTTCGTAAGAGTAAGAGCCGGCAAGAGTCCGGCTCTCATGAGGAAGAAGGGGCTGTTAGGAAGTGGGGTTGTTCTGGAAAAAGATTCTTTTGTTAAAGTTAAGTGTGTGGCGGAGCATCGTCATTCACCGTCGCCTAGTCGGCGTCGCCGAAGAAAGTTCTGTTTGAAAGGATTAGCGGAACAATCTTTGGGTAACCTGAAAGAGGTAGGCCTCACCCGTTAAAAACAAAGGTTTTGACAGATGAGTAGGGGCGACCTTGAAATTAGACTTACACCTGGGGGCATGCAAACCTCTTGGAATGCAAGCACGGGCGGCTTTTTAGTTTTAGGTAGAACTAACCCCTCTAACCCATAGGATAAGTCGATACCCAGCTTGCATAAAGAGAGTATATGGAGCAAAGCATAGCGAGATGAAGCTCCTTAAAAAATAGCGAGCAATCTACCAGGAGACCTTCCTACTTTATGACTGGTAAAAACGAGCAGTTTTGGCAAAGTTCATGCTCGTTAAAAAATAAACGCAAGATCTGAGCAGTTTTAACGCGGACTTCATGCTCGTTAAAAAATAAACATAAGCATGTGAGCAGGCTTGCCCCCCAGAGTTCAAGCTCATCCAGAAAAAATGAACCGGTAAATAACCATTTGAGACCATAGATTCATCAGCCATAAAAGCCTTGGTCGTGTTTGTGCGCCGTCACCTCCACTTTTCATTTGGCCGATCATTCACATCCACTTGATTGTTTACCTATTTTGAGGAACAGCTGCGAAGAGTGATTTCACCTAGCCGTCCTTATGACACTGCCGTGATTGGAAAATTCCAACCTGTACCTGGAATCTGCTGCTATCCCTGTTTATCACTCGTTCCTCAAAATACGAGTCTTCTTTGAGCTCTTTTCACCGACTCGTAAAATATGAAAAGTTTGCCGAGTTTTGGCCTTCCAGCTCTTTAAAAGGACCGGAAGAGCTATCCCTCCTCTAGATTTTAATCTTTTTGGACCTGAGGGATTATTGCACAAAAAGATCGAGCGCTTGTCTAGTTCGGCTCGATAAAGATATTGAACATTCATCCCTTCTGTATTGTTTTATACTTTTTCGGACTTAAGGGATTAGATGACGAAAAAGGACCCCTGGAGTCCACTTTATGTACCCTTTTCAGACTCTCTAAAGATGAAAAGGACCGAGTTGTCTTTGTCGCTGGGCTCGTTAAAAATATTAGATAGCGACAAACTTGTCTTTAGACGAGAACGAGTTTCCCTATCGTTAAGCTCGTTAAAACATAGCGATGGGCTTGCCCGAAGGGCAAGTTATAGAACAAGCATATGTTATCCTCCTCAAGCTTGACAAAAATAAAGAGGTACTGGTCAGAAATGACTGGGGAAAAATTGGGAAGAACCTCAAAGCTTAATGGTAGCAAGTCGCTCTTGAACATGACACTTTTGCCTCCGTAAATATCGGGTAGGGTTATTATCATTCACCGTTCCCTTCACCATGGTCTCGCCATACCATCCATACATGGGGTAATGCTACCGATCCATCACATCAGTGTCGTTATATGTTCAAGAGATGTCATTCAGAAAGTGTCAACCGGGTCCCATCCACTACCATACATCATCTTTCGTCCTTCCATGACTGCCACCCTGAATCATATTTCACAGATCGTTTTCACCATCATCACTAGCTCCGTTCCGCGTCACTGATGTGGGATTCATTAAGGCCCTCCTTTGACGGATCACTTCTTGTCGACATCAGCTCACTATCCAAGAAGTTGATCTAGGAACACCCCCTCAGTACTTTGAAGCTTGCATGCCTCAATGGCAAGTTTCTCACTTCCGGCGATAGGTATACATTAATGACCTTCGACCGGGAGACTTTGCGTGGTGTTCGACGTCAGATCCTATATTCACGCCACGTGAATTGTGCTGCAGTACCTTGAGGGTCATCATCATTATCGGTGATTCCTCTCGCGCTTGTTAACAGTTTACATTATTGACTGGTAATCAAGCGATGTCTTTCCATGTTCGACTTCAAGAAATTCTCACATGGATCGACTTGTACTAGAGTGAAGATCGGAAAAGTTTGAAGACCCCAGATCTAGTTTCATGCATCCGGGCTGCGATATATATTCAGGAGATAAAAACATAGACATGTGCAGCAGATGATCATCCTACTAAAAGGATGATAATTAAAAGCAGAGAATTATCAGTCTATTATCAGACGATCGTCTGTTTATGTACAACAAATGTACTTATAAAGCTGAGCATGGGAAATGCCCGCATCAGCTAGATCATGAAAAGAAAGTATGAAAAGATAATGTATTGTATTGTATTTTGTTACAGGTCACCTCCCGACGATTGAATGAACTTCGGATCCTCCTAATAAAGCATTTCACCCGATAAATGACCTCATACTTTAGGGGGCAACTGTTATAGACATTTTTGTGCCTTACAACATGGAGCATGAAATGTCAATAATCTGAGGGATCCAAAGTCCCTAAACATGTTGTTCCTACCCCTAGAGGAACAAGGTCAGCAAACCACAGCACTTCAGATCAGTTCTCCACTGAAAAACACTCAAAAACAGGTCAATTTTGGATCAAAGCAGCTGCTCCACTAAGCATCTGCGCTGAATGTCAAAAGCTCTATGGTGTACCTGCGCTGCATAGCAAGTGCAACAAAGGCTACCTGCGCTGGGCGTACTTTGACATGTGGAGGAATCTTTTCTCAATGTGCCAGTGCCCAGGAAGCTTCCAAAATGACACTTGGATCAGAAGATTCGCCTAATGATGAGTAAAGAGGTTCTAAAACTCCAAGTGGAAGGTAGAAACTCCGAGTGGACTCAAGGACTGAAGAACAACTGGAGTTGAAGAGGACAACAAGTCACACATCAAGCTGACTTATCTTCACTCCAAAACTCTATATAAGGATCTCATCCCATGGGATCTGGAGGCCGGAATTTTGTGCAAAGAATTGTTGTTGGTTTACAGTTGTGAGTATTGGGTGATTGCTTGAGGGAGGTGAAGAGGAGATTTCTTTCCGTCGGGAAGGTGATGCTGGATTGGACCTCTCACGGTTGTATCACCGCCTGAACCTTACTTCCTTATATTAATAAAGCATTTGAGGTTCTTCTATTCGCATGTGTTTCAATGGTGTATTGTCTTACTTGCGTATTTGATTTATGCTAATCCTTGAATCAATTATGAATGCATGCTTCTTGTAGTTTCCTTTTCTTGTCTTGTTCGCAGGATCTCGTGTAGCTGGGCTCGTGAGAAGACTTGGAGCTGGGAGCGAGCGGCAAATAGAGGAGATTGGATCGACCATTTGCGCAAGACATCGGTAAGTGGATCTCTTCCTTTCATCTCTTGCATGTCATAAAGAAGTAACTTTAGATAGCTTTGCTTCAGCTGTTGCTAAGGAACTATCACCCTTAGAGTGGGATAGGGTCATTCCGTGTTGGATACTTTTCCCCACAACAATTATGAGACAAGTGTTGTCCTTGATGGCAAATCACACTGATGACAAATCATAATGTAGAAGGATAGTAGCAAGGAATTGATGATCAGACTATAAGAAGAAGAGAAAATTCATATACGCAGGTTCATTAAGCCCAAGTTGTGTATACACGCAGGTTCGCTATATACCAAGTCGCGTATACGCAGGTTCGCTATATACCAAGTAGGGTATACACGCAGGTTCATGAATGAAAAGAGCGTACGTGTCGGAAAGCTTACTTTTGGTCTGTGGTAGTTAATCCTTGGTACTTGAGCCTATGTTTTTGGACCAAAGTATCTCGACAGACGTGTTGATCCCTAGTATTGAGTTGATGGTATTGTTTTACTATGGTTTTGGACCGTGGTATTATGAAAGGCCTAAACCTATATAAGGAGAAGATCATTAGGCCAAAGGGTGTGAGTGAGTAATGAATATCTGATGAAGTGTGAGATCCAAATGCTGGTTATGGGTTGGTGATCTGAACCATGGTTTCACTCATGTGGAGGATGATGAACTATGGAACGTGATCTCAAGGCTTGGAATGATTATCTTCATATGGTTTGATTGTGGATAGAATAGATCTATTGACGCATGTTTACTGTTATGATCTGGGTATGTTTTGATGTCTGATATAGCTGCGGAATTATAAGTTAGGATTGGCAGATCTGTACGCAGGTTGTCTTTGGCAAAAGAGCATATACACGCAGGTTGGGTTTGTCCAAGTAGCGTATACAATGTGAAGTATGATATTTGAAGATGAAGTTGGATCTGGTTATTGTTATGTTGTCTATGTTGTTGACAGGGTTTCAATGATTCAGTATTGGGTGATTCAGAGATTGATGAGGCAGGTTGTTTTATGGATCCAGTATGAAAATGTATGAAACGTGGTCCCGGGAAGATCGTAGAGTTCAGTAGACTGGAACCTACGTACTGGTAAACATATCAGCCAGTACAAGAGCCAGGGGGTTGTAGCTCCCTTCCAGGAGCAGCTGGAGAACGAGTAAAGGTTGGAGCATTCTGTAGGCAGGCACCTACGTACTAGTAAATGGATTGGCTAGTACAAGAGCTAAGAGGGTTGTAGCCCTCTGCAGGTTGTAGCTTGCGTGCTGGTAAAGGATTGCACCAGTACATTGTAAAAGAAGTTTCTTATTAAAGGAAGATAGAAACAAATTGCAGCAGGTGGTTTTCACCCGCATTGGGTTTCCACCTTATATCATGGTGTTCATGTGTGTGCCTTATGTTTGATGATCTGTTCTGTTATACTGCACCTGTTTACTGTTAATATGGTTAATAATGTTCTGATGCATTTACTGAAGATAAGCTAACTGAATCATAAGATTACTGCATGTATGCTAGTTTCCCTTAACGAAGTAGCGTATATACGCTGATATCCTTAACTGAAGCTGCGTATATGAATTTGAGTACGAAATTGAAAAAGTTTTATCTGATCTGATAATACTGATTCACCCCCCCCCTCTCAGTATTATTTCCAACATTGAACCCTCTTTGTTGGCCTATGTGTTGAAGCCTGTGCCAGATGATTTACACCTATGTGTTGGGTGTTCTCTATTTGTTGATTAAAGTGAGGGTGTTTTTTAAAAGTTTTATTGTGAAATTGTCACCCCCGATGACTATAAAGGGAAGTTGTAATTCCAAGTCTAAAGCGTAGCCTCAACCAATGAGTTCAATGAGTGGGATAAATATTTTCTTGAGAAGTTTTTAAAGTGGTGTTTTTTATGATCCCTTTTACAAAGAGTCCATTCAAAAGTATTTTTGGGTCGGCTAATACTTTTGATTCAGGTAGTATTTAGTGTCAAAAGAATTATTCAATAAACTAAATGACTTTATTGATGACCATGAATATCAGGTGTTGTAGTGTATTCCACATCATCCTGTAATTGAAGAGTTACCAGTTGATTATGAGAAAATGTGTAATGAGTTGAGTGAGGAATTTGTTGAAGGTACAGATGTTGACCAAAGCAATAACCAAGACAAGACAGGATTGAAAGCGCATCAAATATTAGATGGACACAAGAGTGCGTTCAAGGGAACTAAAAATTCTTATCCAAATAAGTCCATTGAACAATACTTAAGAACATTTGATGATGGAAGTAGATTTTTTGAAAATGTTGAAACGAATTGGTATCATCCTATTTGTAACAAGGATCAATATCAAGTATTCATGACTTGCAGTAAGAAAAGAGAGAAAGAAGTTTGGAGCAACAAGTTCAAAATTTTTTTTTGTCAATATACTGTAGATAAGAAAGTCAAAATGAAATATTTGAGTCATGTTTGTAAGCCTAGCTGAGACTTAGACCAAAAGGCAGGTTAACAAGTAAGTTGTGATTAAAAGTAGTTGTCAGAATAATAATCACGACAATATTCAATAGTCTATGTAATACAAGTTCTAGATTGTTAGTAATTAATAATCAGCTTGAGTTGATGACTTCCAGTGAATTCACTATAGATTCTACAATGGATTTTCTATATAAATTGTCCTATGTTGAATGAAATCATCAAGGAATTTATGTTTATTCTTTATTTCTAATAAATAGTAGAAGCTATAATTTGCAAACAAATTGCAACTGCAAATGTTCACACAAACCTATCCTCCTCAACACAGAGTGGTAGGGTGTTACACAACATACAACTCACCCATGTAGCATGTAGATCCTTATTGCCTCCATCATTCCATTCATGCAACAAATCAGCCCTTAGAGCATCCATTTAGAGGGTGTAACATTTAATTTTCTTCTTTGGCCAACAGTTCAACCTGTGCATGCAATTAGTTAAGCAAATTTGACAATTAAGAGATGAATTCAACCTGTACAGACTATTTTCTAAATTGGCGGTGAATCATTTCTTAAACTAAAGAAGAATTTTACTTAACCTTCACTAGTCATCATTAATTGGTTGCTTCGTAGTCCTTGAAAATGAACTCTCTCTTTAATTATTTTAATTCCATGGGTTGTGCTTTTAAAAAAATGAAAAGATTGATAAGCTCCATCATAGTTTTTACTTTTAACTCAATGACATATTTGGCCTTCATTTTATAAATTATTAATTGCTCTTTTAGGAGTTGTGTATTATTAGTGCTTCACAGGTAGGCCAAGATTATAGCAATGCATTGTTCATTTATCGTGTGCCATTCGACTTAGACATTTTATAATTCCCAATTTAAAAAATTGTATTTTTTGCTATTTGATTGGCTTTTAACTTCAAAGTTTTATTGCAGGGGTGATCTCTTTCTCTTTCTGTTGTAAGTGATCCCATCCAATGTCTATTAGATTGGATGGAGTTTGTTTGTTTGTTTTTTTTTTTTTTGTTTTTTTTTTTTTTTTAAATGTGTTTTTAAGTGTTGATTTTCTCGAGTTTTTTTGTGGATTTTTGGCTAGAATCCATTGGAACAATTCATGGTGAAATATTGATTTGTATTGCTTAAACTAGTGTAGGCCAGTACATCTATTTGAAAGGGTGGGTGGTATTGACTATAATTTTCCACTATTGGGGCTAGTGGCTGTCATGGTTGTATGTATGGATGGAAATTTCACTTTCTATAATATAATAAAGCCAGCACGTTTCATCCATATTTTGTTATTGTAGTTCGATTATTCTTGTTACTTTAGCAAGCCATGTAGTTTTACTTATGCATTAACGTATAGAATATTCGGTATGTGATTGTATGAATCTTACTGAACCACATTTTTCATTTAACATATCACTTTGGATTGTCAACTATTTTGCTTTTCAGTTTGTGATGTCATTCAGCTCGTGTGCTCCTTTCAAGTTGTGTACTATTACAAGATTCTAACGGGCACACTTATTTTCCCCCTTCGTGTGTCAGGACCTGCCCACGCATCTCTTCTAACTCACTGCAAGGCCAGACACTTGTTTTCAACAAGGATATCTTGCTTACCTCTACACACTATCACAGTTGAAGCATAACTTTACTACCCACTGCTGGGACTCCTACTCCAAATAGTCTGAGGTCTAGTTGGGATTTCTTACCGAGGAGATCCCTTGACATGTTGATGGGTACATGCCATAAACATTTTCTTAACATGTTAGTTACATTATTGTTCAACAAGTTGTTGATGCAAATGATAATAAAAACCAACTAAAAAATTATGGGTTGCAACTAAAATTAATTAGCATGTAATAATAAAGACTAAGAAGTATATGAAAACTCTTTCATGTGAATATCGATGAAAAGGGTTTTCTTGTGAGGATGTGCAAGTAATTAAAGTTATCGAATGGTTTTAATAATAAAAAAAAATACCATGGAAATTAAACACTAATTTATGTGGACGTGTATTGGAATTAATAGCTTATAATATACAAAGAAATATGAAGCAAGAACAGACGGAGTAATAAACTCCTAACGGAAAAAATATATTAAATTATCTCATTGAGTATAAATGGTCTCATGTATAGTAATGGGTGACTTTTGACGATTTAATTAGTTTAATGAATTTAATAACTAAACCAAATGTTTATTTTTAACCTTCCTCATTTAATATATGCCAAGTAGGATTCACCCTAAGATACTGGCAAGTAGGATTTACTCCCCTTAATGAGTATTTGTGTTTTCAAGATGCATTATTCAATGCTCTTTGAATTCGTCTCTTCTTCTTTCTCATTTTCAATTCTCTTTGTTTTTACTGGTTCTGGTGTTTATCTGGGATATTCTGTGATCTTTTGACTTTCTAGATTCTTTATCCATGTTCTTATTCAATTTTTATCTTCTTGTACCTAAAAAAATTAAACAATTTCACTACTCATACAACAATATCAATCATCTCCTTTTTTTTTTTATTAACACATAATCATTACATTTATTAGTTTTTGCAACATATTACACTTAACTATCACAATCGTCCAGAGGTTGAGTGCTTTCTGCTTACCAAAAAGAACACATCACATAAGTGGCTTATATGGTTTCTATATATGAAAAGAAACACATCACATTATGTGATTTATCTAGTTTCTTCCTACAACAAGCATTAATGGTTTCAACCATGAACCTTCAAGTTTTTACAAAGTGGTTTTGAAGGTATCATGAACTTTTCAACATAATATATTTTAGGAGCGTATATGCTTTTATTGGACTTACAACATCAGTCATTCATGTACTTACAATTACAAACTTCTAGTTAGGCCAATCTAGCCTTTAAACAAACATTGGCTTAAGACAATTTCCTTTCCATAATCCAAAAAAATAATATTTAAGTATGACCATCATGCCGCTTAGAGATGTATTTCTATCGATTCATCATTTACATCTACATGATATTATTATTACCTTGCTTCCCGTTTTTCTTCTTTCTTCCCTTGCATGCTAGCAAAATACATACATGTTCACATAATCATTTCTTCTTTGTATCTTCATCATTCATTTTACCATGTCACCGCATCATTTTCTCTATTATCTTTTTCACCGTACCACTATCTTAAACTACATCATTTTCTCTCTTTGTTACTATATCATTCTTTCTCTCATAGGTCAATTTGAGACACTCGATTTGTCTGTTAAGAGGCAATAACTCGATTTGTCCCTTAAGAGGCAAAAATGAATTGCTTCTTCAGAAACAATAATACTTGTCTTCTATATTGTGTTTATAGAAACAATTTTTTAAGACAATAATTTAAAAACACTCACTTAAAGTCAATTTACAAATTTTTTTGTCTCAACTTAAAACAATTTACTAAAAAATTATCTTAAAAATGGTCCAATATTTACTAAAAGTAAATATTGGAGTGCTCAGCTAACCTGTTTTGTGCGGAGCCCTACACCTCATTATTTAACAAATTCCACAAAATTCGAATTCTAACTTGATTCTGAATTCGAGTTCCAACTGGGTAACTATGATTTGAAGAGGTACCAGGTCACTTATCATTATCATTCAACTTGGATAATACGTTCACGGAATAATACGTTCCAGCACTTGGATGCTTTTTGGATGTTCGTATATAAAGCAAAGAGTGCTTGCATTCGTGGCAATTTTAGGTCCAGCGGCCACGGTTGCCACTGCAATTCTGAGGCTTATCAAGTGGAAACATAAGTAAAATACATGCAATCAAATAAGTCACATGTTAATTTCTCAGCCACTCAAATAATAGTCAGACTTTTCTCTTATAAGTAAAATAAGAGCTTTCAAGAGTATACTATACGTTGTCTTATTTTTAAAATTCAGGGTGACATAGATTCTGGTGCAGATGCTAAAACCAATCGTTATAGTGCGGTAGGCGAATATTTCAATAGACGTGGACCATTATCCAAAGACTTGGCGAAAAGCAAATGGAAGATAAAGATAGCGAGGTATCAGAGATAATTACAAATATGAGACGAACGGCATTTTTTCGCATATTCCTATTTACGTCTTTTAATACAGGCAGAACTATTTGCCTAGATATGTAGTTGATATGTTGTATTCCGCTGAGGTCTAGGGCTCCTCACATCCGACAAAATTAACTTTAACTTTACTGATGGATTTAATGTTTTATGCGTGCTCGTGTTTTTGGCGGTGTTAATTAAGTCTAACTAGTTTTACATGTGTAATAGGAGCGTGATTTTTTTGGAATTTGTGGTGGATTTTTGGTCAGAATTTGATGAATAAAATTTTTTCTTAAATTTTGATTTGTGTTGTTTAACTTGGTTGTTTGATTACATATAATGATTTAACACTCTCAAAAAATTATGGGGCACTTTAATTGTGAAGAATTCACCTGTAAAACTTGTGATTTCAGTGAATCCCTTTGTGATTCTAGACAAAGTAGATCAGAAAATAAACCAGAAAACTTTCCCAAAATTCGCACTTAAAAACTACTCCATTTAATACAGTGATGTGTGGTGTGGCTGCTGAGTTCGTTGGGTGAAACTCATGAAGTAAGGAGTCAAATGACATTGAGTATATTATCTTACTATGGTGTGCGACTCAAGGAGTAAACCCCCCTTATCCGTGGCTCTTGCCAAAATCATAAGAAAATAGTATATCTGGTTGAAGGTTGTTGGTTGTTGGATGTACTCTTCGTGTTATAGTGGCAGCTACTAGAATATTAGGTCTGGGAGTTACCCATTCACTCTGTGCCTAAAAAGAGAAAAGAAAAAACTACTCCATTTAGAATATCCTATTCATATAAAATTTTGATTTTGGATATGAATAAAACTAATGTGCTGGGATAGATATAGATACCAAATTATCTTGATAAATAAGTTGATTAAATTTATATTTATATTAATTTTAAATCTTAAAGAGATCATAATATTTTTAGTAAGTTCACATTTATATTAGTTTTAAAGTTCTTAAAATTTTTTAATGTTTAAATGGTTTGTTGATAATTGAATTCATTATCATTTCAATAAATTAATATTAATTTTGGATCTATTAACATTTCATAATGTTCAATTTTTTATATTAAGTTTAAAGTGGTTAAGAATTTATAATGTTTAAATTGTTTTAGGTGTTATAATTGAATTCCTTATCATTTCAATAAATTAATATTAGTTTTAGATTTATGAACATTTTATAATTTTCATTTTTTTATGGATCTGGTTAAAATTATTATTTTAAAAATTAGATTCATACTTATTTATAATTAATTTAAAATTAGTAAAATATAAATTATTTGAATTGTATTTAATGTATATATATTTTAAAAAGAAAAGATAAAATATATAAAATAAAAATAAAAAACAAAAAAGTTAAATACAATTAAAAATAGTACTACAAAAAATAACACTATAGATTTAGTAACAAAATATTATATTTTAAGGAGAAACATCTAATAATAGGAAAATATTCATATACTTTTCAATGTATTAGGTTATATGTCAATTTTATATAAATATAAAAAGAATTACAAATATCTCTCGTATTAAGTAACACTATTAAATTGCTTTAACAATATTCATTTTAATTTTACATATATTATGTGTCTAGAGGGAGTCAATGTAATTTGTGAATTTCATGTTAAATATGGAATGAATTACACATTTCTGTCATCTTAGAATGAACAACAGTGCATTTTTTTAATCACCAATATACAATTAATTCGGTTTGACTTTAAATATATCTAGAGTTAAGAAGGATTGAATCTCTTTAAGAGAAATATTTTTTCAACCTAATTCATTTAAGAAAAATTTTCACATCACAATTGATCTCTCTTTGTATCCATGATATATGTAGAACTAAAATAAATTTATATTGGTTGATATATGCCATGTCTTATTGATATTGATAATATTTAAAAAAATAAATAAATATTTTATTAAATAATAAAATATTTACACATCACTTTTATCTTATCTCATAAAAAATAATATATATTTATATTTTATTATTTCTAGTTAGATATAAATTTTATATACAAACAACCAATTTCATAGACAAACCACCTGTTCAATCTTCTGCGGCTAGATCTAGATCTAATCTTCTACCTTATTTCTCTACGGCTGGGTTCTACGAGCAAGTAAAATATGGCTTCCAGCTTCGCAAAAATAGTTGCTGGTTCAATTCCGTCCCCTTTTGGAGGGCAAGCTCCTACCCATATCATCAATGAAGCCCCAGCTCCCACTGTCCAAGTGGTCCAGGCCTCACTAGATGAGGCTTTGAAGTTTTTCGAAAGTGCCCTAATCTGCGAGTTCAATGGTTTTTGGCTGCGGCTGACAGATCTCCACAATTGGATCTTGGAGGTATGAAAGCTTGTCATTTCTGATGAAATTAATATCTACCCCTGTGCTATGGGTTTCTTTATAGTAGATTTTGAAAATCTCGAAAGCAGACAATGTATTCTAGATTCCAGCCCTTGGTTTTGAAAAAACTCAAGCATATTCATGAAGCCATGGAACACATCATTCGATCCCTACACAACAGTCATAACCTCAGCACCAGTTTGGGTGAGATTTCCAAGCCTACCCTTGCATCTCTAAAATCTCTCCTCGCTAAAAGCCATTGGAAATGCAATTGGGAAATTTTACTGCAGGTGCTTAGAAACAAAGGAATATGTCAGAACCACCTATGCATGCATCTATGTGGAAATGGACTTCAGTGTCATATTCCCATCTGAAATAAACCTAACAAGTAAAGACTATGTGTGGAACCAGAAACTCGATTATGAAAGTGTCCTCTTCAGATGTCGATCCTGCTTTGAGACAGGTCATCTAGCCAAAAATTGCCCAAAAGTGTTGGGTTGTGTTATATTCTTTCCATGACTAACCTACGTAGTGAACTGGGGGGTTATAGGGGGCGCAGTGCCCCCCCTTTGTTGCGTCGATTGCACAGCGGGGGGGTCACAGGGGGGTTTAAGGGGGGTGAGTAGCCCCCCTCTATGGGGTTCAAGGCAGCTCCTCGAGAATTTTTTTTTTTGGACCCTATATTAGGTTAGGAGAGTCTACCTATGGTTTTCGGTCCATGGTTTTTGACATGATGGTTTTCGATCCATGGTATTGGATGCTTCGGCATGTATAAATATGTATTATAACACTGAAAGGAATATAATGAAAAATCAAGCTAGTAGTTCCAGTTTTGTGATCCGATGGAAAATGTCTGTGTATATGTGTTTTATGTGTTATGCTCCTGCATTGTTTATTTTCTGTGTTTAAGAATTTGTATGCAGGTAATTTCTGTATGGGGTTAAAACCTACATTTGGTATCGGAGCTATTTTGGCTTCAAGGGGATGCCTTTATTGTTCAGGGGTTTCGCTCGAGCCTGTGGTAGACCTTGTGGGAGATTTGCGGGATCGATTTTGGTGGTGAAAGAATATGGCAAGCAGTGGAAAGATAGAGATCAAGAAATTTAATGGTTAGAGTTTTGAGGTGTGGAAACTCAAGATGGAGGATCTGTTGGTGGATAAAGATCAGGGATCGCGGTAGATCCGAGTACTAAACCAACGGGAGTGTCCGATGAAGAATAGAAAAAGTTGGATCGAAAGTCAAAGAGCACAATACGATTGTGTGTCTCAGATTCAGTATTGTTGAATGTATCAGGGGAAGCCACGACGAAGGCTTTGTGGGACAAGTTAGGGACTTTGTACCAATCTAAGTCTCTGCTGAATAAACTGTTCTTGTGGAAAAAGCTGTATAACCTGAGGATGAAAGATGGAGACTCTGTGATAGAGCATCTGAACGCATTTAATATTGTGGTAAGTCAGTCAGAATCTGTTGATATTAAAATTTTATATGAAGATAAGTGCATCAGTTTGTTGTGTTCTCTACTGGATTCATGGGATAGTTTGGTTATTGCAATAGGTAGCAATGCAACTCCCTTGCATTTTGATGAAATAGTCTCATCCTTGCTGACGAAGGAGATGAGACGGAAAAATATGGGGAGCCCGAATGGTGATGCCTTGTCTATAAGAGGACGGTCCCAGAACATAAACAAAAATAAGTCATCGAGTGGGAGATTTAAATCTAGAGGGAGATATAAATCTCAAGGAAAACCTGTAAAGGTGGTGTGCTAGAAATGCGGAAAGGAAGGACACTTCAAAAGGGACTGTAAACCTAAAGCTCTTGATAAAGGAAAGGGATCTGATGATGCTCCTTCTCTAGAGGCAAAAACCATCTCAAATGAAGGTGGGGATGTGTACTTGGCTTCTTCAAGTACACATGTAGATCATGAGGCATGGTTGATTGACTCAGGTGCATCCTTTCACTTCACTCCCTATAGAGAGTGGTTCTGTGAGTATGAGAAATATGATGGTGGTGATGTCTTCTTGGGGGATGACAGGAAGGCTAGAATCATTGGTCGTGGAAAAGTAAATTTGAAGTTGCAAGGTGGAAGGGTTAGAACACTTCCGGGCGTTCTGCATATTCCTGCATTAGCCAGAAATCTGATTTTTTTAAGCAAGTTAGATGATGCAAGCGTAAAAACAGTGTTTGAGAAGGATACTTGCAAGATGGTTCGAGGGGCACTAGTATTGATGTGGGGAGTTCGAATTGGAACTCTGTACAAGATGCAAGGTAGCACTGTTGTCGATGGGTGCAATAGTTTCGTGGTTCCTGAAAGTGGAGCAGAAAATCAAGTGGTCTCTGCAGAGAAGACCATGCTGTGGCATCAAGGCTTGGACATATTTGAGAGAAGGGCCTTCAAATACTTCATGGTAAGGGTATGGTAGAAGGTATGAGTAATATCTCTTTGGATTTTGATTTCTGTGAAAATTGTGTATACGGGAAGCAGAAACAGGTGAGTTTCCCCTCTAGTGGTAAGAGGGTGAAACAGATATTAGAGCTTGTGCATAGTGATGTGTTTGGATCTGTGAAGGTTCCATCACTGGGTAAGCCTGTGTACTATGTATCATTTATAGATGACTTGTCAAGGAATACATGGATATATTTCCTTAAGAATAAATATGAAGTCTTTGACAGGTTTAAATAATTTAAGGTTCTGGTGGAAAACTAGACAAAGAAGAAGATAAAGGTGCTGAGGACAGATATCGGTGGAGAGTTTTGTAGTAAGGAATTTGAAGAATTCTGTAAGAGTGTGGTATAGCATGGTAGAAGACTACTCCATATACACCTCAACAAAATGGATTTGTAGAAAGAATGAACAAGACGTTGATGGAAAGGGAAAAAAGAATGCTCAGTGGTGCCGGGTTAGGATAGGAATTCTAGGCAGAGGCAGTGGAGACAACATGTTACTTGGTCAACAGATCACCTTCATCAACATTGGAGGATAAGACTCCACAAGAGGTATGGACTGGTAAAAACCCATCTTTCACATTTGAGGGTATTTGGATGTGATGCATATGTACATGTTCCAAAGGAGAAACAAACCAAGCTGGATAGTAAATCGGAAAGTGCATCTTTATTGGGTATAAGGATGGTTTAAAGCGTTATAAGCTTTGGAATCCATCAACAAAGAAGGTTGTGTACAGACGAGATGTGGTGTTCAGAGAGGTGAAAGATGTTATTAAACATGAAGTCCAATGAAAGGAACTTGAGAAGATAGAGTTTGAGCTAAAGGAGGAACAACCAAACTCTACAACAGAGGAGGAATCAGAGGATGAAGAGCCACAACTTTGGGTGTAAGAAGATCAGTTCAAGAAAGAATGCAGCCAAAAAGGTATAGTCCATCTGCTTTCTGTTCAAATTTTTCTTTATCTATTACTGATGATGATCCTAGAACTGTGAAGGAAGCAATAGATTCAGAGGATGGCAATCTCTGGAAAGAGGCCATGGTTGATGAAATGGAATCTTTGCACAAAAATGAGGCTTGGGATCTAGCGGAGTTGCCAACTGGAAGGAAACCCATTGGCAGCAAATGGGTGTTTAAGAAGAAGACAAATGCAGAAGGAAAGGTGGAGAAATACAAAGCTCAGTTGGTAGAAAAATGTTATTCCCAGGTGTCGGGAATTGATTTTGGTGATATTTTTTCTCCTGTTGCCAAGGTAACTTCTATTAGGTTACTTTTATCTGTTGCTTCTACTTTTGATTTTGAGGTAGAACAAATGGATGTGAAGACAACATTTCTTCATGGGGATCTGGAAGAGGAGATCTACATGAAGCAACCTGAAGGCTTTGAGGTGAAGGGCAAGTTAAAGAAGTCTCTGTATGGGTTAAAATAGTCACCAAGGATGTGGTATAAGAAATTTGATACATTTATACGGGGACTTGGCTTCACTAGAAGCAAAGAAGATCACTGTGTGTATTTTAAATTAATTGGTGACCATGTTATTTATCTGGTCTTATATGTGGATGATATGTTGCTGGTTGAAAATGACAAAGAAATTATCTAGGTTTGAAGACCCAATTGTCCTCCAAATTTGACATGAAATATCTTGGTGCTGCAAACTATATTTTGGGCACGGAAATTAAAAGAGATTGGGCCAAGAGGAAGCTCTGGTTAAACTAGAGGAAGTATGTGAAGACAATACTGCAGAGGTTTAATATGTAGGATAGTAAACCGGTGAAGGTTCCTATTCCTGTAGGTGTGAGGTTATCTGCTGAACAGTGTCCCAAGACACAAGAAGAGGAAGAGGAAATGTCTTGTGTTCCATATGCAAGTGTAGTCGGTAGCTTGATGTATGAAATGGTTTGTACTAGACCAGACATTGCACATGCAGTGGGAGTATTGAGCAGGTTTATGTCAAAACCAGGGAAGGAGCACTGGACAACAGTGAAGCGGGTTTTCAGGTATTTGCGTGGCACTAGTGATTATGGTTTGTGCTACCAAGAAATATTAGGATTGGACAGAGTGTTGGATATTCGTGGCTTTGTGTATGCAGGCTGGGTTGGAGATCCGAATCAGAGAAGATCTAGAAGTGGGTATGTGTTTAACATATTTGGAGGTGCAGTCAGTTGGATGAGTAAGAAACTATCTGTAGTGGCACTATCAACTATAGAGGCAGAATACATGGTAGCCACTCATGCAAGCAAGGAAGTAGTTTGGTTGTAGAGATTGTGTTCAAGTATGGGGTTAGTACAGGGAGCTATAAGGATAGACTGTGATAGCCAAAGTGCAATTTTATTGGCAAATAACCCTACTTATCATTCAAAGACAAAGCACATCAATGTCCAGTATCATTTTGTGAGGGATATGATAGAAGGCAAAAAGGTGTTGCTGGTAAAGGTGGACACTTTGAAGAATACTTCAAATGCATTAACAAAACCTGTGAGCTTTGAGAAGTTCCCCTGGTGTAGACAAACAATGGGTGTTTCAGGGCTGGAAAATGACTAAACTCTCCTATGGCCCCCTACGGAAAGAAAACAACAAGTGAGAGAATGTTGGGTTCTGTTATATTCTTTCCACGACTAACCTACATAGTGAACCGGGGGGTTAGAGGGCGGGCTGAACCCCCCCCTCGTTGCGTCGATTGCATATTGGGGGGGTCACAGGGGGGTTTGACGAGGGTAGGTGGCCCCCTACGGAGTTCGGGGCAACGCCTCGAGAAATTCGTTTTTGGACCCTATATTAGGTTGGGAGAACCTACCTATGGCTTTCGGTCCATGGTTTTGGATGCGATGGTTATCGGTCCATGGTATTGGATGCTTCGACATGTATAAATATGTATTATAACATTGAAAGGAATATAATGAAAAATCAAGCTAGTAGTCCCGGTTTTGGGATCCAGGGGAAAATCTCTATTTATATGTGTTTTATGTGTTATGCACTCACATTTTTTATTTTAAACTCAGGACTATTCATGAAGCCATGTAACCCATCATTCAATCCCTCAACAACAGTCATAACTTCAGCACCAGTTTGGCTGAGATTTCCAAGCCTACCCTTGCATCTCTAGAATCTCTCCTCACTAAAAGCCATTGTAAATGCAATTGCGAAATTTTACTGTAGGTGCACAAAAATAGAGGAATATGCTAGAACCACCTATGCATGCATCTGTGTGGAAATGGACTTCAACACCGGATTCCCAGCTGAAATAAACCTAACAAGTAAAGACTATGTGTGGAACCAGAAAATCGATTATGAAAGTGTCCTCTTCAGATGTCGATCCTGCTTTGAGACAGGGCATCTAGCCAAAAATTGCCCAAAAGCCTCCAAGGAAAATTATGCTAGAAAAAACCACCACAGATCTACATGGTGGGAAGGAGCACAAAAAGAACAGTACACTGTGATCAAAGAAGAATACTCTAGAGAAAACTCTGAATCACAAGAAATCGGGCAAGAAAGAAACAACTCTCAAGATAGGCACAGAGAAAGCCCCACCCAACAACAAAAAGTGAACTCGACAACCCATCAAGCATCAATAGCTATGAGGATTCGGATACATCACAAAATAAATCTTCATTTAACAGCAAAGCGGATCTCCTAGACCAAACTTTTTCTCCGACTATCTTCAAAAGGACGAACACAATAGATCACGAAGCTAAGACACCAATGTCCCAAGAACCAGAAGAGATGAAGGAGATGAAAGATAAAGAAAGTTGGAAGACCGTAGAGAAAAAAAAGAAAGCTACAACACCAATCTCGCCAAGAAAGATGAGGAGCCAGACAATTAAAAACTAAGAAAGTTATAGGTCCAATAGACCAATTTGGTCTCAGTGGATGTTAACCACTATCATCATCATCATCATCATAAATTATTTTATTTAAGGTTCATATTTAAATAATGTATTTATAAAACAAATTAAATATTTTATATACACTGTTAAATAAATTATTGAAAAAAAATAAAAAAAATTAGAATCATTATATTATCATTCGTGACTCTTAATTTCACGTACTTTTAAATCACAACATCAAATAGAAAGTTTCAATCTCCAATCCTAATAAAAATTACAAAACAAAATGTAATTTTTTTTTAAGTTGAAAATAAAAAAGAAATTTAAAAGATAATAATTATATTGATAGATATAAGTAGATTAAGTATATTAATAAACAAAATAGGTTATATAGATTGTAGAGATATAACCTCCATGGTATATGTTGAAATATTTATTGTAGTATACACAAATTACGAGTTAATATTTAATTCCAGGTTAGTTAAATTTTTTTAATTAATCAAGGGAAATATTTTATCAACTACTATCATATTGGTGTGTGGTATTCATAATGCATGGTATTGGATCATGATATTGTAGCATAATTTATTTACAAGTTAGGAGTTCCTATATGTAAATATGCATAGTTAAGAATAATATTTAACTCATATGTTAATTATTTTGACAATTCATAATAATAATAATAATAACTTAAAATGAAATTGTAATTTTTAAATATGGGGAATGTGACATGTATTTGGAGGAAAGTATTTTGATGCCTATTGATGTCTATTGGTAGCCATATAATTTATATAGTTCTGCTAGTAATAATAATATTAATAAAGTTTAAAAAATATATAATTTATTAACCATTGTTTTAGGTATAAATTTAAAGTTTATATTTTTAAAATATATTTTATGTGTTGAATAATAATGGAGTCTTTTGGGAGAGATTAAAAAATACGTAATGAGTAAAATTTAATATGACTAAATGTCAAATAAAAATAATTATTATTATCACCACATTGGTGTATGACACCCCCTTGTTTGCGGGACAAGGGATGGGGTAGTGATTTGACTACTATGTCTACGAAGGCATACATAGTCTACCGCCCTTTTGTTTGAACCTGTGACCTCTTAGGAGGAAACACATACTCATAACCATGAGGCCCATTAAAGCCCATTAGGCCTATTTAATTTAATCAAAATTTAATATATCACAAAAATACAAAAATTATCTACTTAATATTATTTATAATAAAGTAAATTAAAATAAATATACTAGCCAAATCATTGTTATAATATTAATCATTAAGAGTAATAGATGTTAAATTAACATAATTATTATCATTATTATATATATATATATATATTGAAGTTAGTCATTTTGTATTGAGTCAATGAGGATTACCTAGACCAAACATTTTCTCCCACTAGTCTATTCGAAGGGAAACCAAACTAGGAACATAAGTTCAAAGAATTAAGGTCACAAAGGCCTTGTCTAGCTAAAGCATCTTGTAAATAGAAACTTATAAAAATAGAGTAGCTGTCTGTTGTAGCGACTACAACCACTCTCCAAAATTTTTTCCTGCACCCAATTTTGGAGCCTCCCTTGAGAGTTTCACTTGATCACTACACACACCCAGGTTCACTCATGAGCCTGTGAGAGTGTTTGCATCAGCCTTATTTGTGCATTTCATTCAAGTTTCTCCATGTTGGTGTCCAAGTCATGCTTGTGACCATGTTTTGGTTATGCTCAAAGTCTTCGCTTCTTGTGTACTTGTTGTGTCCACTATGAAAGCATTTGTCGCACTCACACACGGAGTCACATTCACTGTCAAACAAGCACCGTCACGGTCAATCAATGATCAATCACAAGTGTTGTACTTGTCGCTTGCACCATTGGTTAGTTGTATTGAACATGTGTGTCTGGATGGTTTGAGTCGTCTCTTCGTCGAGTCATGTGAGTGTGTGTTTGCATGATCACCTATGCATCTTTCGATCATTCACACACTTAGTAATTTTGTTGAAGTTCTGACCACCAGACTCCCCTCTGATAGCCAGACCATCACCTCGCCATCGACTTGATTGACTATCGTAGAATCATTAAGCAGGTATTTCTCAAGCTGCACTGATCGCAAGAAATTCAATTAGCTCATTCTGGCCACCCGAATAGTTAGACACGGTAGCTAGCCCAGGACTGACTCCCCTACAAAATTGGGGAGAGGCTATTGACCTTGCCCACTTGTCTGACTGAGGAAATTGCACAGGCAGGCTGGACAGACACCAAGTGCTCGTCCATATCTCCCTAAGAAAATTGCGTAGTTTTGCCAGTCAATCATCCCAACAGTCAACCGACTGCTCATCCAAGAATTTGTGTAATTTTCATGAGCAGACCTTCTACTGGCCAGCAGTACACTCAACTCAAAACTTGCGCAAAGATGATCAGCATGCCAGCCTCCTAGCCTCAATGTAGTCCCCCTCGCCAGCAACTCCTAGTAGGAGACTGCCAGTTCCTTCCAAGAATTGCGCAATTTCTGCTGCCAGTGACCAAGTAGACAACTACCAGTTCCCTCTGGGAATTGTGCAATTTTGGCTGCCAGTGACCCAATAGCCAACTACCAGTTCCCTCAGGGAATTGTGCAGTTTTGGCTACCAAGCTCCCGGGCAGTTCCTCCCAAAATTTGAGCAATCTTTGCCTGTTGACCCTCCTTGCAGCCCAGCCCATTCCTCTAGAAAATTGAGAAAATTTGGCCTTCCATCCCCTATTGCCCACTCGTGCCAGAAACTACGCAGATCCTGCTTACCTTGCCTTCCTACAGCCCAGACTGTCCCTCCCAAAATTTGCACAATTTTGCCTTCTCGCTGAGCCAGACCTCGTAGATAGTCAGTGTCGACTTGGATTGCCCATCTTCATCACTCAGTGACTCTTGCGCAGTTTTCATCAGAAGTTCCTAGAGCCATCATCCCACTTCACAACATTGCTACCTCTCTTGGTCACCTGCATCCGAAATGATGATGTGTCACAGTAGACTAGGAGGTTTTTGGATTTAATGTTGTCACATCATGAGTGACTCCAAGCACATGTACACTAAAAAACATAGCGCGACAACGAAACGGATGAATGAATGGAGCACGTTCATAAGGAATGGTTCACCAATGAATGAAAAATGATGGATGCAAAGAAATGTTCTCTCGAATAGATGAACGAACGAACATGCACCTTCGCGAACATATGAGCCTATCAAGCCTCCCAACATGTAAGCAAGGAACAACATGCCAAAGCTTCATGAAGAAAACCAAAGACCATCAAAGACTTTGCACACTTCTCCATGAGGAGGTGAATTTATGATACACCATGAAGACATCCATCACCCAGTAGCAGTGTAGCTCGACATGCACTCCAGCAGCAACACGAATGTACCAGCACTGTCATGTCGAGTCATGTTGCTCACATCTCTATTATGGGCTATGTTGTTAATCAATGTAATGTAACGTCGAAGTCAAAGAGACTCGTTGTACAAAGAGTCATGTAAAGTTGAAAAGTCATTGAATTCAAACAGTCATGAGGGCATTTGAACAACCACAAGGGTCAGTTTCACCCTTGGCTATAAATACCCCCTCATGTGTACATGCAAAAGACTTTTGACCTGAGCTCCTCCCATGTAGCCAAGAGAGTCAGTAATATTTTCTTTGGGGAGTAAATAGTGGCTCCAATGCCTCGCACTTGGGGTTAGTGCTATATGGTGTAACAATGTGTCTTGGAAATTTCGCTCAATTCAGAAGCTTACTAATAGGCCAATACGATTTCACACTTGTATTGTACTTGTTGTAAGACTAATCTTGAGCATTTGTAATGCATGTTGCTTTAACCTGTGTTTAACACTTGAACTATTTCACTTGTTGTAATACATAATCTGTTAATGAAAATGTGTTGTATATGATGTTAACGTTGTCACACCCATGGTAGTTATCTCCCTAGACACTAGACAAACCTTTCACATAAAGGTTGTTGTAACAACTGTTGCACTGGTTCAGACTCATCCATTGAGTGTTGTACATGTTATCTTACCTTGTGTGTTACGACTTCTGCATCCATGTACACTTCTCTTCCTGAAGATATGCACGTCTTATTTTGTTATGTGTTCTTAGTCGAGTTGCGACTTCATCCCAACCAACTTGGGAATCACTCTCACCCTCTCCCCTTATAGTGAAAGAACCATTGACATGAGTACACTAACACTCACCAGGCATGTCAAGCTCACTTCTTGAAGGAAAAGCATACCACTCTCATGTGCTAACAAGCAAGAGTTGAGGAAAATCCTTAAGATAATGGAAATTGGGCCATCATACTAGATGGGAATCCCACACCAAGTGGTGTGAGGTATATTTGGGACTTCATACCAGAGTGATCCCTTGAATGTTGGCGGGTCCAGAACCGTCAACATTTCTGGCGCTAGAAGGAGCACAACCAGTTGTATATGGCTGAACATTCATTACACTCATTCATCAAAAATCTGGTCAATGCAGTAACTTGCACTCCCTCTCACCTACACTCGACACTGCAGTTGGTTACTCCTCAAATCCTAGAATTGAAAATGAGATTCCATATCAACATCTTCTTTCTGTCCATCCCATCGCTCCCTAGTTCACCAAAGCAGTCAGATTGATCCTAGCTATAAAACATCTTCCATATGCATCAAAGACGTCAAAAGCCACTACCACGGGAGTTGTTGTATCATCGGTGGAAAAAGCAGTCCTTGCCACAATTGAAGGTCTGGCAGAAGCTATTGAAGATGGAGAGGAACCTCCAGTCTTCTGGCAAGGTGAATAGGACACTCTTGTGATCTTGGGATCACAGTCCGGTATAGGAGGCAGAGGGCAAGGCAGCAGAGGAGCTGGAGGTAGAGATAAACCAACAGACTCAGAGTTAGAACCATTGGACTTTGAAAGAGAGGAGGAGGATGAAAAGAAGAAGAGATGATTGACCCAAATCTTGAATTGATGTCTTAGGGACCATTGGCTTGCCTGGCTATTCTGCACAAGATTCCGAAGTGAGCGGAGAGGATGAACATCAAGTTCAACCCTGTCATTACAATGAATGCAGAAGACCACTTAGACAACTTCTACTTACAACTCAAGACCCTTGAGGTACGTTTTGATGACGTATCATGTAGGTTGTTCCCATGTACCTTGGATGGTTGTGCAGCCGCATGGTATCATAGGCTTCCACCAAACTCTATATAGAACTAGGGTGCATTCAAATGCATTTTTCTTGAGAAGTTCATTGATGACAAGACCCCAGCCATGCTACTCAAAGAGTTGGGAAGCCTCAAGATGGAGGGAAAAGAAAAGGTAAAAGACTTCAGTCAAAGGTTTACATGTATTGTGAACAAGATTCCAGCGGACACTAAACCTCATGACTCCATCACTTTTGATTACTACATCTCCACACTACCAACCATCATTTCACAGTTCATCAAGTGAGCTGTGAAACCAATACTTTTGGAAAATTGCAAAGAGGCTATTGCTATTGAGAAAGACCTGTGTGCAATCGGAGTCATCAAGGATGATGAACCAATGAAGGACTCCAAGGATGCGAGCAGAAAGCCCCAAACAATGGCAAGCAAGGGTAGATACAAGGAAGTAACCAATATTGAGACCCTCACTCGCCTTGTCAAGAACTTTACCACTAAAGTGTCCAGCTCAAGCAACAGAAAACAAACATACTTGCTAGTAGCCATATGCCTAGACAGAGACAGGAAAATAGTTCATCGACCGACTCACCGAGCAACAACTGATTTGCTTCACAAACCACGTAGAAGCTTCTGTTCCAATTCGAACAGTGAGCATATCCCAAGTTTCGTTCCTTCCATGAAGAAGATCACCCCGAGAACTCTTGTTTGGATTAGAAGCGAGTAGTTACCTCTGTCTCCAGTCATATGGTCAAGGCAGAAAATAATATGCAGGACTAGCCGAAAGACACTGATGATGATGAAGAGGTTTCACTTGATGAAACATCAATTTTTTGGCATGTGGTGAATGCATATCAGTGCTCACAAGTAATGCTGAAGATGAACATCAAGGAGCAGCCCCAAAAGCAAAATGATCATTAAAATATTAGGAGTAAAGGGGCTCCCTGTACACTTGGGGAAATGCAAGAGAAGGTGAGATTGTTGATGAAGAAGGCCGATCCACTGGCCACCCCAAGGTGGAAAACACAAGGCATGTCTAGGAAGACAGTGGCAGATAAGATTACATCCATGAGCAGGAAGTTGCAAAACACTCTTCTAGACAACACGAACATTCATTCCACCTAGAACACCTCGGTGTGTCTACCACCTCTGGACTATAACATTGTTAATGACATGAATAAAACTCGAGCGAACGTCAGTTTGTTCGAGTTAGCCAAATTCCAGAGTCACTGATATATCCTGCTACATGCATTAGGATAGACAACAATAGATAACGCAACCTCTACCAGTAAGGGAGCAATCACACCTCCCGAATCACTTTCCACCATGCTCAATACAATATGGCTGGAAGAAGCGAACTTAGGTTTCCCTCCATTCCTACTATCATTTGAACTTTTTAACTACAATGTTCACAACTGCTTGGTTGATTTTGGCGTGGCAGTCAACGTCAAGCTGCTCTCCATTGCTAAGAAGATCAAAGCGCAATGGAGCAAGACCTCTATTGCAAATCATCCAACTTGATCAAACATCAGTACTAGCAATTGGTGAACTTCGAGACGTGATCATCCGACTATCTCACAACAGTCGAGTCCACCAATGCATCAACTTAGTTGTCGTGGACATACCAGAATCATATGCTCTTTTACTCAGCAGGGAATGGTCCAGCAAGGTAGATGGATATTTCACTACAGACTGGTCTCACATGTGGTTTCCATACAAGGGAAAATGTAACCAAATATAGGTGTTATCTGATAGGTATATGAAACAAAAAGTCACCCCCCTTAATGGTGGGAATGAACCATTGGCCTTCGTAGAACTCATGTTTGGTAACTGCCTCCTAAAAACAACATTAGAATGTTATCCTACATGACCAGCTCCAATCCCATCAGACACAAAGTTGGGACTCCTTCCTTTCCCAAATGATGGTAATGAAACATGTACAGTACTTTGTACCAATAGTAGCAGTAGTAGTAGCAACAGTAGCAACGACGATACTAGCATGCCAAATGACACGTGTATAAACAAGCTATGGGCCATGAATTTTGACAATTTAAAGACACATGATGGCTAAAGGAACAAGACCCTCAACCTCAACATGGTCGCGCTCAAGGTGATACTACACTCCGCAAAAAATGTTGATACTTTTAGGAACATAACAGTTCATGAAGGTAAGCACAAGATTTCCCTAAAAACTACAGCTGAGGGCATGAAAGGAAACCTCATCTCCAAGGGGTTGGGTTCATAAACAAGCTCTATGATTTGAGAAACTTTGGTCAAGGACCAAGAAACAACAGAACTTGCAAGCTCACCACTATGAAAAAACAAAGCGACCTGGGAACCTATCATGATCCGAAGATAGCCAAACTCGGTACAAGCTACAGACTGTAGTAAGGACAAAACTTTGATTGCTTGACCAAACAGTACTGGAATGGGTCTGCACGGGCATATGATGACCTGAGTACACACTACATGCGAGCAATCTAACACAGGATTCCAAGTAAAGGAGGAGATAATCTATTGTAGCAAACAACATGTAACACACACATGTTGTTTTCCCTCCTTTTACAGAAAAAATTGACTAACATTTTGCATGATTGGATTACTTGCAAAGTTCGTCATCATACTTGGTTTTCTAATTTAAATTTCGCACATAAGAAATCCTGGAAAATCCTCTTACGGATTGATTTCAGAAACTTGAACCATTCCCAAAATAAAACAACTACCCGTGCCATCATTTGAGCCCATGTTGCACGCAACACCAGAAATAGTTGTGTTGTCTTCACTTAAATGTCTTTTAGAATCTGATCAGGTTTCGGTAACAGACCTCGGTGGACTTGAATAAGTCTACTAGAAACTTGGCCCACACATGCATCACTTCCAATCACCTGATGGGAGGATTGACAACCTTCCTATCAGTGGCCAAGATCTCAAGCATTACCTTCAATAGGCCAGGCTGCACCTGTGCCATGTACATAGTCTGCTTGTTGCTTGTTTTTTTCATCTTGTTTACTTTTCTTATTATCTTTGTTTTGATTTGTTTGATTTTACTTACTTTTTTTGTTCACATTTGTTTTGTTTGTTTAATATATTACTATTTTTGTTTCCGGAAACAAGTGCTACCAACTACTACATTCTGGTTTCTGAATAGAGTATGTGGCTAAAATTTGAAGAAACTTGTGACACTATAGCACTTGGCCAGTCTTTTCTCCATCTTATTTGTGCTTGGTTGTAACCTTTGGCTAATGAAGTCTTAACAAAAAATATGAACCATCTGCAAGAGAAGTTTTGGTCCAACCATGAACCTGTGTCCACAGTGGGAAACCCCATACATGTACTCAACCTTCTGCTATGTGTGTTCAAGCTCATCTAATTAGTAGAAACAGAGAAGGTGAAAATATAAACGAGAAAACCTATGTCAGAGGTCTTACATGCTTATCTGAGCGAGCAACCTCTTCTGCTCTCAATAAGTCAGTATCCCTCTTCCGCCCCAAAAATAAATAAGTGCCTATGCATAGTCCTCTTGAAAAATACAAAGCTGAAAGAAGATAAAGGCTTCCTACGCAGAGAGATGAAGCATACAACTCCACCGAGGTACTGACTAGGCTCGTTGGCAGTGGAGCAATGTGTATGTCCCTGTGTGACTCTGTCAGGGTACTGTCTAGGCCTGCTGGCAGAGGAGCAACTCCAAAGATGAAGACTTATACTCTAAAAATATTCAACTCAAGAGCTAAACTACCCTTCCTGAATTTGAAACACTAAGATCAAGCTCAACTTTTGATTGTGTTTAACTGAGTTAACAAAGGGTGACCCATGTATGTATATGGGGTAAGTGGGGAAGCCAAAGTAACTTGCACATTGATTCAATACTCCCCAAAAGACTAAGGCCCTATGCTAGCGATGAACCAAAACAGAGAAGCTGGAGTTCTATGAGTGTGTCGCCAAGTGTTGTAGCGGCTACAACCACCATCGAAAATTTTGGCCTGCACCCAATTTCAGAGCCTCCCTTGAGAGTATCTCTTGATGACTACACAACCCTAGGTTCACTCCGTGAGCTCATGAGAGTCTTTGCATCCACCTTGTTTGTGAATTTCATTCAAGTTTCTGCATGTTGGTGTATAAGTCATGCTTGCAACCATGTTCTGGTTATGCTCAAAGTCTCCGCTTCATGTGTACTTGTTGTTTCCGCTATGGAAGTATATGTCACAATCACACACAGAGTCACATTCACTAACGCACAAGCACCGTCATAGTCGATCAATGATCAATCACGAGTTTCACGCCTGTTTCTTGCACCGTTGGTCAGTAATGTTGAACATATGTTTCTGGATGGTTTGAGTCATCTCATCATCGAGTCATGTGAGTGTGTGTTTACATGATCACCTATGCATCTTTCGATCATTCACACACTTAGTAATTTTTCTGAAGTTATGATGACTAGACTCCCCTCTGATAGCTAGACCATCACCTCACCATCGACTCAATTAATTGTCACCCAGAGCAGCGTAGAAGCATTAAGCAATTATTTCCAAGTTGCATTGTTTTCAAGCAATTCAATCAGATCATGCTCTCCACTCGGACATTCGGACCCGACAACCACCCTGGGACTGAATCCCCTCCAAGATTGCACAGAAACTACTAACCTTTCTTGCTTGACTGACTGAGAAAATTGCACAGATAGGCCAGACAGACACCAAGTGCACATCCCTATCTCCCTCAAGAAAATTTCATAGTTTTCCCAAGCAGTCATCCCGATAGTTGATCGGGTGCTCATCCAGGAAATTGCGCAATTTTCATGAGTAGGCCTTCTATTTCCCAGCAGTTCACTTGGCTCAAAAATTGCGTAGAGATGATCAATAATCCAGCTCCTAGCCTCAGTGAAGTTCCCCTCACCAGCAGCTCCTAGCAACAGGCCGCCAGTTCCTCCGAAGAATCGCATAGTTTCTGCTGCGAGTGACCAAACAGCCGACTGCCAGTTCCCTATGGGAATTACGTAGTTTTGGATACCAGTGACCCAGTAGCCAACTACCAACTCCCTTTGGGAATTTCATAGTCTTGGATGTCAGGCTCCCCAGGCAGTTCTTCCAAAAAAGTGCGCAATCTTTGCTTGGTGACCCTCCTTGCAACCTAGTTTGTTCCTCCAAAAAATTTCACAAATTTGGCCTTCCAGCCCCTGCTTCCTGCTCATTCCAAAAACCGTGCAGATCTTGCCTACCTTTCCTTCCTATAGCCCGGAGTGTCCCTCTCAAAATTTGCACAATTTTTCCTTCCCGTTGAGCCAGACCTCACAGACAGTCACTGTCTACTTGGATTGCCCATCTTCATCACTCAGTGACTCTTGTGCAGTTTCCATTAGCACTGCCTGGAGCCATCATCCCGCTTCACAACCTTGCTGCCTCTCCCGATCACCTACATCTGAAATGATCATGTGTCATGGTAGACTAGGAGGTTTTTGGACTTAATGTCATCTCATCATGCGTGACTGCAAGCACATCTACCCTAACAAACATGATGTGACAACAAAAAGAAAGAACGAAGGGAGCACATGAAGAAGGATAGGATCACCAATGAATGAATGAACGATGCATGCAAAGAAAGGTGCTTGCAAATGAACGAATGGACGAACATGCACCTTCATGAATAGATGAGCCTATCAAGCCTCCCAACATGCAAGCAAGGAACAACATGCCAAAGCTTCATCAAGAAAACCAAAGACCATAGAAGACTCTGCGCACTTCGCCATGTGGAGGTGAAGCTTTGATAGACCATGAAGACATCCATCACCCAATAGCACTGTAGTTCGACATGCACTCCAGCAGCAACACAAATGTACCAACACTGTCATGTCTAGTCATGTCGCTCACGTCTCTAATATGGGATATGTTGTTAATCAATGTAATTTAATGTGGAAGTCCAAGAGAATCACTTGTTGTACAAAGAGTCATGTAGAGTCGAAAATTCATGGAAGTCAAATAGTCATGAGAGTAGTCGAACAACCACAAGGGTCAGTTTCAACCTTGGTTATAAATACCCCCTCATTTGTACATGCAAAATAATTTTGACCTCAGGTCCTCCCACATAGCCAACAAAGTCTGTAATCTTTTCTTTGAGGAGTAAGTAGTGGCTCCAATGCCCTGCACTCGATGTTAGTGATGTATGGTGTAACGATGTGTCTTGGAGCTTTCGCTTAATTCAGAAGCCTGCTAACAAGGCAGCACATTTCCACACATGTATTGTACTTATTGTAAGACTAATCTTGAGAATTTGTAATTCATGTTGCTTTATCCTGTGTTGAACACTTGAACTATTTCACTTGTTGTAGGACATAATCTATTAATGGAAATTTGTTGTATATGTCGTTAATGTTGTCTTGCCTATGGTAGTTATCTCCCTGGACACGAGAAAAACCTTTCACAAAAAGCTTGCTGTAAAAACCATTACACTCATTTGGACTCATCCGTTGAGTGTTTTACATGCAATCTTACCTGGTGTGTTGTGATTACCACATCCATGTGGACTGCTCCTCGGAAGCTGTGAAAGTATTGTTGTGTTGTGTGTTCCTAGCAGAGTTGGGACTTCATCCCAACCAACATGGGACTCACTCTTACCCTCTCTCCTTACAGTGAAAGAACCAATGACATGAGTACACTAGCACTCACCAGGCTCGTGAACCTCACTTATCGAAGGCAAATTAAACCACTCTCCTGTGCTGAGAAGCAAGAGTTGAGGCAAATCCTTAAGACAATGGCAACCAGGCCATCATATTGGATGGGACTCCCACACCAAACAGTGTGAGGTCTAGTTGGGAATTCATACTGTGCGATCCCCTAAATGTTTGTGGGTCTGACACTATCAACACTGTCATAACTTGACATATATTGATATGAGAAAATAAAAAGGACTACCAGTAGTAAAAAAAAAACTAGCGAAAATTAGTGAGTCATAACCATTGTGTAAGACATTCGAGAATAAATAGATGTGTTCTCATCTCCCAGATATTGTCTTATCTACCATGGATGGTCAACTTGCTCTCAATTCTTTCCTTTAGCTTTGTGAATCTCTTATAATTTTCATTCTAGGTCTTCTTGTACCTCCCTATGTAGTCTGCAATATTCAAATGTTGTCCATGCCATAATTGATGAAGTGATAAAGTGCATGCAATGTGCAATGTATAGTCAGAAACACAACCCTTTCATGTTAGCTAGCATCATATCAAAGCTACAGAGTAGAATTCCCACACTAAAATGCCCTCCTATAAAATAATTACATTTTAATGCAAATAAAATTAGACGTCATTAATGATGGAAGATAAATCATGGTTAAAATTAAGTAGAGACACATGGTAAGGAGATTTATCAAGTTCATTTATCATTAACAAAAAGGAACTCGTATATGAGTACAACAATACAATCTACTCTCATTTTTGTAATGTTCTTTTTTATGTTTTCTGCAGAAACACATTTGAAAACACATTCTAGACAGTGGAAAGTAACACTTTCATGTAAAATTTTATTCATTTAATTTCTAGACAATTATTTTTAAAATACATTTAAAAAAAATAAAAATCCACCCATGAAAATGTTCATCACCAAATTCCCAAAAACGTAAAAACATCTAATACTTAGATTCTCAATTTTGTCATCTATGCAACTAGGCGATGTTTTCACTCAGTTAGTAATATACAATTATTCCATTGCCACTTGGCCTTTAAATAATATTTGGGGTGATTAATTCTCTTGAATATCAACTTTTTGAGCTTTCTGCATACATTTATTCTCGGCTCAAAAGCTTGGTGTTCTCAACACTTTAGCGACTAAATCTTTAAGAGTTTCTGATGGAAACCATCTTAATGATGAGAGAGTGTACCTCATGAATGTTTTCTTGAATAATTGGTACAATAGACACCAGTGTACTAAGGCTTTCCTCAAAGCTGAAAAAGGTCCTAAGGTTGAGATAGAACCCAAGGATATATTTTCAAGTGTTCATCTCCCTTTTATCCAAGGGACTAGTGACAAGATTGCAAGGATCATAAGGAAGCATAAGGATCCTTCAACCTTTAGGCCTCTGAAAACCATCCGGAGCTCCCAAAGATCTGAAAAAGACCTAGTGGACCCTAAAAATATGAAAGGTGTTTACGTTATCCATTGCTCCTGTGGGATGCCCTACATAGGTGAGACCAATCACTCAATTAATCAAAGGATTCAGGAGCACGCTATTGACATTAGGCATGGCAAGACCCACTCCTCTACTTGGTAGAACATGTAGAAAAAACCAAGAATTACATTTGCATTGAGGAGTCCCAAGTCATCGCCAAGATTAGTTATTTCCATCATCAAAAATTCAGGGAGGCCTCACAAATAAAAAAAAAACCCACTAATTTGAAGAAAGATGTTGGTTGGAATATTAGCAAAACTTGGGTCCTTCTCCTGTCCTCCTCAAGGTTTTTAAGTTTCTTTTTGACTCTTTTTATTACTGTTTCTTCTTGTTTTCCAAGCGTTGTTGTTAATAATTAGGTTTTATCTTCTCGATATTTCTTAGCTCTTGTAATTATCTTTATCATCTTATTCATTCTTAGATCCTCTAAGTATTTATTTTTTCTTGGCTTCTTGATTTATTTGTATGGCCTTAGCGCCTTATTTTATGCTTGACCCTCATTCATTATTCACTCTTGCTTTGACTATTTTTGTTTGAATTTTATTTATTATTTTTTCTAATTTCTTCATTAATTTGTTTTTACTAATAAGGTCTTGACTCTATTTTTATTAATAGGATACTAATTCCCTTTGTTATTTTTTACTATGCTCCTTGGTTTAGGTTTGACTTTGATTATTCTTTTTAATCTATATATATTTCAAAACTTAATTTATTTTTTGATCTTATTTAATATAGTTGGATCCTAGTAATTAATGTTATTAATTAAATAATAATTTTTGTAAGTTAGTAGTTTATTATGGTTGCTATTTTTTGACTTGGCACCTTGTTTGAGGTTTGACATTGTATGTTTGATTCCTTTTATTCTTTGAGTATTTGATTCCTTAGCCTATTTCTTGATTTAATTATTATAATTAGTTCCTATTAATTAATGTTACAAATTAAATATTGTTTTATACTTTAAGCTTCTGTGGTAGTTTTTTGGATTAGCATGATCCAGATTATCCACAGTATTATGTTTCTTATGTCGACGTTTTGAACCCCAAAGGGGGTCCATCCTGAGGACCAAATTCTTGATAAGATATGAATGATTATTATGAGAGAAGAATCTTCCGACCAGAGTAGCAGGTCGGCAGTTTTTCTTTCAATTTTTATCCTTGAGATTTTGAGAAGACAGATATCATTCCATGTATCCCCTCTCTATAGGGAAATTAGGTTAGACTTTAAGCTTTTGTGGTAGTTTTTTCGATTAGCATGATCCGAATTATCCACAGTATTATGTTTCTTATGTCCACATTTCGAACCCCAAAGGGGGTCCATCCTCAGGATCAAATTCTTGATAGAATATGAATGATTATTATGAGAGAAGAATCTTTCGACCAGAGTAGCAGGTCGGAAGTTCTTCTGTCAATTTTTATCCTTGAGATTTCGAGAAGACAGATCTCATTCCATATATACCCTCTGTACATGGAAATTATGTTAGACTTTAAGCTTACGTGGTAGTTTTTTGGATTAGCATTATCCGGATTATCCACAGTATTATGTTTCTTATGTCGACGTTTCGAACCCCAAAGGGGGTCCATCCTCAGGACCAAATTCTTGATATTACTATTCTTAAACTATCCATTTGATCAACAAAGGGTATCTACATTTATCTCTATTTAAGATCGTGCCATGATATGCCTTTTCATCTGATGACTGGTGCCATGATCTTCCTTTTCATCTTGTCCTAAACCACATCAGAAAAAATATCCTATGTCATCTTTACCGAAAAAAATGTTTTTAATTCAATATGGATGACAAAAGCCTGAATTCATAAACAAAAACTTGAATTCATAAACAAAAATTCTCTTTCTAGAAAAAAGCAACAGCAACAAAAGGTAGTAATTTGATTCAGAAATATTGATCAATATTTTGAATGTTTCAGGCCTAGGCTAATAATATATGCCAACACTCACAATTTCTTCCAAGCATAGCGGCAATCAGTGCATTTTTTTGAGATGTGAATGCCTATTAGCAAATGGGAAGGTGAGTAGAGATGCTTACAATCAGATAAAGCAGATCTCATCCTTGGCGAAGCCACCAGATGGTGTAAGGTTGTGGGTGTGTTGTGTTCGGTAATTCCAGTTGCTTCACAACCTCTACTGCAATGACATTATTTTGGCTCCCATTGTCAAGAATGAACTGTATTGGGGAGCCCTTTACCCACATCTGGGAGTGGAAGAGATGCTCATGCTCCTCTAGATATTTGGGTTCCTCCTTCTGTATCTTTGTGGTGGTGACGGTGGCGTTGGGCTCCACACTAATAATTTTCTTCCCTTTTTCATTCCCCTTGTAGGGTTCTAACTCAGAGTTGGAAAAGGCATCTGATTCTAAAGCCTTTAGCTCAGCCACTAGTGACTGCCTGGCCCGACACTCAATTGTGTTATGGGTGGAGCTCTTATGTAACTCACACCACTTTCTCATGTCCTTCTTCAGCTTCATAGTTTTTCCCTTTACTTGTGGCCTTAGTAGGTTGTCCTGGGCCATCTCCCCATGGCATTGTCCTTTTTTGTGTGGCTTGGGAGCACATTTCCCTTGCTTCGGATTCGTAGATCCAAAGTCACGCTACTTCTATTTAAACTTATGCTTGATCTTGATGACATATTGGTACGCCGTGTTGAGCAAGGAGATGTCCAGTAACTCCATCTCATCCTAAATGTTTCTATGTAGGCATCTGCGGTACTTGAGTACTTTTTCTCAGAATCCTTGATACCCAACTTTGTACGAAGGGTATGAGAAACATTAGTAAACTTCGACACATCTTGGTCGCTTCCTTGCTGTAGGATGGTCCAATTTATGTATTTGTCCTCGTAGCTCCCAAAAGGGTAGTACTGCTCCTTGATGGCATCCCAGAATGAATTCTAAGTGGGAGCGGCTAAAAACAATGAGGTCTTACTTTCATCCTTCTACTCATAATAGGTTTCCCACAAGTCCTGAATGTGGTGGGCGGATTTGGGAAGAGGAAAAGTAATCTTTTTCCCAACTAGAAAAATCATGAATAGAAAAATATCCTTCTGGTAGATTCAACAATTTATCTACGACATCTACATCTATTTGACCCTCAAATATGGGAATGTCATAGTTTACTTTTACGTTAAAAGGTGTGGAGCCTCCAGAGTGGATGTTGGACATGGATGCACCACCGATGGGAAACCGTTGAAGGATCTGGGTAAAGTTGTCCATCATCATGTTGTTTTATTTCTTGAGGGCCTCCTCGAGCAATAGTTTGATAGAATATCATGCTCCCTCATTTTTCTTTTCTTCCCCCATGGGAGGTTGTCGGGATTTATGACGCTGGTCTTGCAAAGGTTCGATTAGTTCGAGCCCTAACTCCTTATATCCTTACCTTGTTTGGGACATGAAAAGAAAAATAGAGAAAGTGCAGATGCTCTGATACCACTTATCCAAATTTAAACAGGAACACAACAAATTACAGATATAACCATAAATACAGAGATGTAGCAGAAATAACACTTCCTTTCATTAATACCAAATAATGAAATATGCTTACAAACAGAATGGAAATGTGAATAGCTTGGGTGATGGTAGCTTATCTCCGAGAAGAGATGTGGTGGCTACATGCCTTCGAAATCAGTTACAATGAGGCCGAAAGGCATTTTTTATTATTGAACAATAAGAGAAAACCCTAAACAACCAAAGCCCTAACCTGAGGAGATGTAACACCAAGAGTTTCATTAGGGGAATTTTGAGGTCTAAAATGGTCCTCCTAATAAAAATGTACAACCAAAATAAACTTTATAAGAACCAATAGGATTCAAGATGATGATGTCAACCATGGGGGATGATTGACCATTTTTAGGGTAAAAATTTAAAAAGATTAAAAAATAATAAAGTAATAAAACTACTTTATCAACTTGTATTTTCAACTTATCTCCCTAATATTTTACTCAAATTTTGAGAGGGAGTACTCGTTGGATGAGAATTTTAATTCCTCATCCAAAGAGTACCCATGTTGCATTCTTTTGATGGACTCTGCTACACGAAAAATGAGAAATACATGAAAAAATGTGATTGCAATCATGTTTTTCATGTATTTCTCAATTTTCATGTAACAGGGTCCATCAAAAGTATGTAACATGACTACTCCTTGCAAATCAAATTATGCATACAACAAGTGTTTCTTCTCGAAATTTGAGTAAACCCATAAGGAAATAAGTTGAAAATACGAGTTGAAAAAATAGTTTTTTCTTTTCTCCTAAAATTTGATGATGTCATATAATATTATTTTATTATTTCCACTATTATTTTATAATTTATTTAGGAGGCCCATTTTATACCTCAAAAAATCCCATAATGATGGGCCTCATTAGGGTTAGTTGGGCAGCCAACTTCCCAGGGTCGTAACTTGGTCATATTATCTTCGTTTGACACACATAATACCTCATTAGAAAGATCTCAAAGAGGATTAGAATTGAAAATGTGATGTTAATGAAATTTCCTGAAGAAATATTGCCAAAAAGGTCGTTTAGGGCCTCAAAATGGATCCAGAATTTCAGGACCCGAAAAACTACCAAAAATAGTAAGCTGTGCTACAATTACGGAAACTAAAAAAAACCTGACAGAAAAAAGATGGGGGTCCAAGGGGAATAGGCGGTTGGACACCACCATCCACCTGGATCATAATTTGAACATAAATTCTCATTATACATATTATTATGTTTAGAAAAAGTGACCTAAAGAATAATTAAACTTTTCCTTCTTCATGTTTCCTTGTTAAGATCTTACAATTTAAAATTCAATATTCAGTAGTAAATTTTCTTAATGGTCGTTTCTATGAAGATGTAAAAATTACGAAGCTAAAAGAATATTTATTTAACTAAACAACAATGTTCTCAATCTCTTCTTCCAAATCAGAGTAATGGACATGAGCATTTATGCATGCCAATAGACAAGGAATTGCCAATCACTAATCTCAAGTATATCAACTACACTAATTTATTTTTGACTCGTGAGGAAGTAGTTAAAAAACAGGCACCCTACATGCAACATCAATTGCACAAGTCTCACAAAATGTGTATGCCTCATAGTTATCACAGGGAATTTTTATGTAGATTGTTGATTCTTGGAATATTCCTAGATTTGATGGGCACGGATGAGGTCTAATAATTGACCTCATCCATGTCCTTAGGATCCCAGAATATTCCAAGAATTTGTAATATACCTATCATACCATGTTTGCAACGAGAGATTCTAACACACATTTCCACCCTACTAAATAGACATTTGCATGTGACTCTTTGTTTGGTAGTTTCATAGGAGTGTTAGCATGACACTATTCAATAGTCGGTGTAGTAAAAGTTATATATTGTTAGTAATTAATAGTCATCTTGAGTTGGTGACTGTTAGTGAAATCATTGTACATTCTAAAGTGGATTTTCTCTATAAATTTACATATGTTGAATGAAATCATTAAGGCTTTTGTGTTGAGTCTTTATTTCTGATATGGTATCATAGCGAGTGGAGATCAGAGGGTCGTAGACTGTGAGGAGGATAATATCCAATGTGTAGGAGGGTAAGATCTGTAGCTCCTGTAAGTTGTAGGAGCAGCTTCCAATCTTCCCCTTGCTTCCCTCTAGAATTGCTAAGTCAAGATCTAAAGTGTTTCAGATCTCAAAGCCAGCATAAGAGGAATCTTTTGTGAGATCTAAGGTTTTATTGTGAATGTAAGAAGAGCTTCAAACATGTTGAGGAGTTGTTGATTGAACGTTGCAAAAGTGTTGAGTGCCCAACTGAACATTGGAGGAGTCGTTGTAAATATACTGAACATTGTTCTAAATATTTTGCAATACAAAGCCCTTTGGCCTTGCCGTATTGAAATCCTTTGAATGAATGTGAGTCTGCATTGTGTGGATGTATTGGAAATTGTAGTTGCCTAGAGTTCTGTGTGGGACCATAAAGCCTAAATTTTCAAGATATCTTCCTTGTGAGTAACCTTTATTCATCATGTAGATGTGAGTGAGACTAACGCATGTGGAGTTGGTGAGAGTTTACTAATACATTTTGAGTGCATCTAGCATGTAGTTGTTTAGGAATTATATTTGAGGGATGATTTTGGTGCAACTATTGATCGTGTGTAGGTAAAGGTGAGCTACTTTGAAGAGAGGTTGGGATCATGAAGTGGTGTGCTATGAAGGCATTGATACATATGTATTAAGTTTTTGTTTTGTAAGTTATTTTTGATTATTTTTGGACTTGTGCTTGGAGTGGTTATAATTTCTTACGAAGTGTTGTTGAAAGTTGTGGATCAGGATTTGGATAGTTGTTTAATGGTTTTTATTGAACCTTCTATGTTGGCCTATGTGTTGAAGCATGTGCCACAATATTTAGAGCTATGCGTTTGATGTTCCCCATTTGTTGATTAAAGTGAAGGAACTTTTTTTAAAGGTTTTATTTTCAAATTGTCACCTTTGGTGGTTACCAAGGGAAGTTGTAGTGCCAAGTCCAGGGCACAACCTCGGTTGATGAGTTCAATGAGTGGGACAAATTTTCTCGAGCATTTTTTACAGTGATTGTTTTTAAAAGCATCCATTTAGAAGTATTTTGGGTCAGGTAATATTTTTATTCAAGTGGTATTTTGGAGTCATAATAATTATTCGATAAACATAATGATTTCATTGATGGCCATGAATATCAAGAGATCCAATATATTCCACATGACCTTGCAACTGAAGAGTTTTGAGTTGATTATGATAAAATGTGTAACTAGTTGAGTGAGGAATTTGTTGAATATCCATATGATGACCAGAGTGATGACCAAGACAACATGGGATTGAGAGCGCAACAAATACAGGAATAACACAAGAGTGTGTTCAAGGGAACTAAGAGTTCTTATCCAAAGTATTCCATTGAACAAGACATAAGAACATTTTATAATGGAAGTAAATTTGTTGAAAAGGTTGAAATGAATTTGTATCATCCTATTTGTAGCGAGGAGAAATATTCAGTGTTCATGATCTTGAGTAAGAAGAAGAATGTAACAATCTCCTCCCACATGTACCCAAGAAACTGGTCGGTTGGGGTAAAAATGTGTTGACATACCACTATGATATGATTTGACCTCCTTAGGCACATTAAGGAAGTGGAACTAATGGAGCCAAACCATACATACATCCCTTAGGTGCTTGAGGACCCCCAAGAGCTAATCCACCACTCTAGGTGCCAAACCCTTTAGTTAACCTAGCATTTACATGAATTAAACCAAAAGTCGCTCCCATGACAAGGCATTCATGCGATAATAACCCTATATTCACTCTCACATTCTTGCCTTCCAGGTACCAGGGACCCAATTTGTTATCGCTATGCAAGTAACTCCAAGATTTAAGCCACTTTTTCAATCCCAGAGCCAAGTTCACTACCCAACATTGAACCATCTCTTAAAGTTAGTAAAATAACATGGGAATTATAGTATTAAAGAAAATACTTGTTTAATACCTTCATTGGACCCCTACTAGCTGTAAGAGACATTTCGTTAGACATATCATGGATATGCGACTTACAGGTGTAAATAACAGATCTGAGCATAGGGTTCTCATACTTATTTGAGATTTTCCATGAAGCATTTTTTCCTTATCACTTTAACTCCCATTCCATCCATTAGTGCATAGATACATTTATCATTCAATTACAAATAAAAACATGATTAAAACCATACATGGATTCTACCATAAAGCATATAAATAACCAACATAATAGTGACAGAAATACCAATGAAATCACAACGATATAAACCACATACAATCCATCATAATTCTCTCAAAGATACAAGGATAAATAACCTTTCATTAATGATGAAAAATCCAAACATGGATGGGACTTCCACGTTCCACCCAACTGTAGAATGGCTCAACCAAATCTCTCTCCAGCCATTCACCCCCATGCCATATTCCAAGAATAAATGTGGGATCTTATAGAACAGATCAATAAAAAACCATCCAGGGCTTCTAGAGGCCATCCACCTGAACCCTTCAAATATTGATTCCACCTCACAGTCAGACATCACAAAAACAACATTAGATCAGTCTCTATCCCAACCTTCTAGGGTTCTAGAGTGTTTGCTCGAACCCAGCTTCCATGACTAGTAAATCAACCCACAGCTTTTACTGGGCTCTAGAGAATTTATCCAACCAAGGCTGTAGGACTAGTAACTCAACCCACGAAGTGCTCCAGAGAATTTTTCCAACCAAAGCTCCAAGACTAGTAACTCAACCCAAGATGTTCTAGGGCTCCATAGTGTTTTTCCAACCAAGTCTCTAGGACTAGTAACTCAACCCAAGCTAAGTAGACATGAGAACCAACCGAAAAACACAATAATAAAAATAAACCCAAAATCACCATGGCTATCCAAGAAATGGAAAGGCTAGGGAAATCCACTTTCAATCCAAGAAATCCTCCATGCGAGTGATAAATCATAACCAACAAACCACATGCATGTGCAATGCATGCCAAAAATAGTGAAGGAAACATACATGCAACTCGATACCTGCAAGAAAATCTGATGTAACTTCTGATCTCGATGCCTTCTTCTGCTTTCTTGTTCTTCTTGTGCCTTCTTACTCTAAGAATCCAATTATGCCACACCTTCCAAGAGTGCTCCAAGAAAAATCTAAGTCTCCAAGAGTATGAGAGAGAGAATAATGATAGAGCTCCATACTTGAATTGACCAAGCCTTGCCCACTAATCTTCATAAGCCTTTTTATTAATGAGGCCTCTATTTTCTTCATTTTCCATTATTTTCCTTCATTTTACTCCTCACATGCAACATGTGCTTCCTTTTCTCCTAATTTCCATTATTTTCATAAATAAAATGCCAATAAATTCCTTTTTCCTTTCCAAAGCTTTAGCCATTTCCTTTTCCAATTCCCTTAGCCATAATAAACCGAATCAACACCCATTAGGATGTTTCTCCCACCATTCACCTTGGAATATGTGTCCCATCACCATGGCCTTATATATTTTTAGATTTATTTTTAACCAGGGCTTTAACAGAACCCTCCCCCTTAGGGGAAACCATCATCCGTGTTTAATGACACCTATAACCAACAAGATTGCTGAAAAAAAAAATTACTGCCCATGGAGCTTTATAACATAGCTCATTGTGAGGGGTTTGATAATATCGTTGATTTTAAGATCGGAGTACTAGAGGAATAGCTAGGGTTTACAGTCTCTAGCAGGTGTTGAACTCCATGGAAGGACACAAAGGAGGGAGCTCCACTCCCTCTTACAAGTAGGCTATAGCCAACCGAGGTAAGAAGCCAATAGAAGAGGTAAGAGGTCTTTCTGAAGAATGGAAGGAGAGTATGGAAGAAGAGCAAGAAGTATTCAAAGCAAGGGATAATAAAAGCACAACAGGAAAGGAAGAAAATGACAAGGAGCAAGGAGCAAAAACTAAGGCATAGAAGGAACCATGTAAACCCAATATTGAAGTTACACCCAGAGTAGTTCTGAATGATCCTACTCTGCAGGCACATAGGGACCACATGCGGACATATGCTATCATTTGTAAATTCATGGGAGTATGGCCCACTGAAAAAGCATTACAAAGATGGATTAAATACCATTGGAAACCAAAAGGGAGCATGGACCTACATCTGGGGTCAAAGGGATTCTTTATTGTGGTATTCACAAATATTGGGGATAAAGACAGAGTGTTTGAAGGCGGGCCCTACTTGTATGTAACTGCTGGCCTCTACATGAGGTTGTGGATGATGAAATTTGTCTCGGAGTGGGAGAACTTCACTTCAGTTCTCGTATGGGTAAGAATTTACTCCCTTCCTCTTTATTATTGGCAAATAGAATCGTTAACAACACCAGGAAATAAATTAAGACATTTTGTCGAAGCTTCTAAAGCCACCAGAAGAGGAAAATACACTTCCTTTGCATGAATTTGTGTGGAAATGCATCTCTCCAGAGCTCTACCAGATGAGGTGATCTTGGAAGTTTTTGATGAAGAATGGGTACAAACAGTAGATTATGAACATATTCCCTTTAGATGTCGCAGATTCCATGATCATGGACACCTTTTCAGGGATTACCCTCTCAGTAAAAGAGAGAACAAAAGCAAAGCTTCCATAATGAAAGATACTGAAAGCTTTCATAAAGTGAGCCACAGAGGAAAAGGGGGCAAAAGGGGACTTAAGAAACATCAAGCAGAAGGGCCTCCAGCCAATTTGAATAGGTACCAAGTTTTCGAGGAAGAAGAAGAGATAGCAAAAGTAGATCAGGGTATGGAGGGATGTCCAGAGGAGAAGGAGAAAGATGAAGATAAAGATCTAATAAAGGATAATAATAAATAGAAATAGGCTATAATGAGCGATGAAGAATTGGTTATCGACCAAGAAATGACCCAGAGCGAGATGGAAATGGAGGACCATGAACTACAGGAGATTCTTGATTTAGAACACCTAGATTTGGAAGGGTTCTTGAAACAGGGAACCATGGGAGGGTTAGACTCATTACCTCAAGAAGAGTTCACTAGAGTTAAGTAGCTGTATTTATGGAAAACCCAGGCTAAAGAGATGGATAGGAAAAGTAACACTGCAAGATAGGGTAGCGAAGGTGTGAAAACCATAAAAAATACACTAGGATTAGCACCTAGATGCCCAGGAAAGAAAAGAGCTAGAAAAAGGCAGAATGAGCTATTGACGGAATGTGGAAAGCTAATGATAGATTCAGGTAAGATGAAATACCTTACCAGTTACTCCTTCACAAATCTTTAATAATGAATTTACTTCTTGGAATATCAGGGGTCTAGGTAGTAAAAGGAAACAAAGATTACTTAGTAACAGGATGATACAAGAAGCTTCGGATATGATTTTTATGTAAGAAACTAAATGTTCCATTCAGAAAATCAAAGAAATACATAGAAAATGGCTCAATCGATTTAAGTTTCTAGAAGTCAAGGTAGATAACATAGCAGGGGGCATTCTTACTCTTTGGAACCCTCTAAAGATTGGTATAATAGATGCTGAGGCTTCTAGAATTATTTATCAGTAGTTATTCAACCTGTAGGGGATAGGGAGACCTGTCTAGTCATGAATGTTTATGGCCCTCAGAGAATGGATGAAAAACTCAGGTTTCTAGATTCTCTTATGGATCTCAGAGAGAGACATGTAGAGATACCATGGATTATGGGTGGGTACTTCAACGTGATCAAGTCAATGTTGGAGAAAAATGGGGGCACCAAAGCTCAAAACAAAGAATCCTTAGCTTTTAAAACTTTTATGGATACTATGAAGCTAGTTGACATCGATTCGAGTAATGGTATCTTCATTTGGAACAATAGAAGAGGAGGGGATTCTCTAGTTGCCTCAAAGTTAGACAGATTCATCATCTTAGAGGACCTTATGCTCAATGATAAGGAAATGGGAGCAAGAATTCTCCCCTTTGGAGGATCAGATCACTGGCTGGTTCAACTAGAGGTCAAGGGCATCGGTACCCCCAGGATTAGACCTTTTAGATTTGAGAATATTTGGCTCACACATCCAGATTTTACCAGCAACATTTCAAGTTGGTGGGCTGAATATTTGCATATTCAGGGTACAAGTATGTTTCTTCTTCACAAAAGACTAAAACATATCAAGCTCAGGCTAAAAGATTGGAACAAGAATGAATTTGGAAATATTTTGAAGGAATAAAGGTTTTTGAAAACAAATTGTACGAACTCAACCAATTCCTTATCAAGGATGGTTTTGATAAAGTCAGAAATGAAAAAGCCACCAAATTCCAGCAAGATTGGGAGAAATTATGTAAACAAGAAGAAATATTTTGGAGACAAAAATCTAGAGTGCAATGGCTCAAAGAAGGAGAACGGAATACCAGACTTTTCCACAGGTCCACCATGGCAAACATAGCTCATAATAGAATCTCTTCGATCAAGGATGAGGGAGGACAACTTCTTAGCTCCCACGAAGAAATAGAAGCTATGTTAGTTAAGCACTTTCATGGGATAGCAAAGGAAACAATTGCAGACAGAGAGCCTTTTATCAGGGATTTAACAAGACATATACCAAGACTAGTGTCCAGAAAGGACAATTTCAACCTCAATAGGCTAGTAACTGAAGAGGAAATCAGTGAGGTCCTTAGGGAAATGCAAAATAGTAAAGCACCAGGCCCTGATGGTTTCAATGTCGATTTCTTTAAAGCTTGCAGGAATATTGTTAAACATGATATTCTGAATATAGTAGAAGACTCCAGGAGGAATAGAACTATTCTGAAGGCACTCAACACCTCCTTCATCTCTCTGATCCCTAAACAGGACAATGCCTTAACTCCAGACAATTTTAGACCCATAGCATTGTGTAATGTGGTTTACAAGATTATATCCAAGGTTGTGACCAATAGACTCAAATGTCTTCTTCCCACTCTTATGTCTGGGGAACAATCTGGTTATGTGGAAGGCAGAAAAATTCTCAATAACATCATTCAAGCACAGGAGGTGGTGCACTCATTGACTAGCAACATGAAGGCTGGAATGATCATGCAACTAGACCTAGCAAAAGTTTATGATAAGTTGAACTAGACATATATTGGGAGGGTTCTTATTGCTTTTGGGTTTGATCATAACTAGGTTAGATGGACCATGGCTTTGGTGACTTCTTCCAGCTTTTCAATTTTGTTAAATGGTTCTCCCTCCAAGATTTTTATTCCTTCAAGAGGCCTCAGGCAGGGTGATCCACTCTCTCCCTTTCTTTTTATACTCATGATGGAAAGACTTGGTCGGTCTATTAAGCAGGTGAAAGAAGAAGGAAAAATCAAGGGTCTCCAAATTTCTAAGAATGGACAGTCCTTGACTCATCAACAATTTGTGGATGATACCATGCTGCAAGGAATCCCTACGGCCAAAGAAGCTCTTGCATACAAACAACTTCTAAGTGACTTTGCCATGGCTACAGGTATGGAGGTTAATCTTTCCAAATCTAAGATTTTTTTCTTTAGTGCCAATATTGCTATTCAAAGGAATATCTCTAGAATTCTAGGCTTTCAAAGGGATTCAGTACCTTCAAAATATTTTGGTGTTCCTATAACTGCTAAACCTCTGCATAAGAGAATTTGGGAGCCAGTGATCAATAAGATGCAAGATAAAATCAGGAATTAGACCATTAGATCTTTAAAATTGGCTGGTAGGTTGGTGCTTACAAAGGTTGTTCTTCAATCTATCCCAGTTTTCATGCTATCAGCACTCCCAGCACCAAAAGGAGTCTTTCAACAAATAAGAACCATTCAAAGAGACTTCCTCTGGGGTAAGGGGGAGAAAAGAAGGAAATGGGCCTTGGTAGCTTGAGAAAAGATATGCAAACCTAAAAATCATGGAGGTCTTCATTTGGATGATCCAGAAGTTTTGAGAAGGGATTTAGGGGCTAAATTATGGTGGCGTTAGGTTAAAGATCCAAAGGCTCAGTGAGCCAGTATCTGGATAGAAAAATATGCGAGCACTTGGCAAATTAATGATCATATAAGGATGTATGGAAGTATTAAGGGCTATTACATCTAGAATAAGGCCTGGGAGAATAGAGGCTTAGTTCAAAAGAACAGATTCTGGAAAATCAGAGAGGGAGATTTGGCACTATTTTGGGAAGATAAATGGCAACAAGAACTGACACTGTTAAAAGCGGATTTTATGGATCTAAAGATAGAGACAAATTTCATAGGGTTATCTAAGGTCAAAGATTTTTGGGACCAAACCAATAATACAGGCGAATGGAGAAATTGGAGGAACATGGTTTACATGGAAGATAGCCCCTTGAAAGCTAAACTTGAGGTTCTTATGAAAATGTTGGAACAAACGAAGATTCTAGTAACAAGGGGGCATGACTAGTTAAGATGGGGCAACAACAATGAGGGCACCTTTAACCTTAAGGAGGCAAAATGCATACTCCTTGAGCTAGATTCTCCTGCTCTAGATAAAATCTGGCAGAATGTATGGAGGCATCAAGGCTGGATGAAGATTAAACTCTTCATGTGGCTAGTTTTTCATAAGAAAATTTTGACCTGGGACAACATTCAGAAAAGGGGTGTTCTGGGGCCTTCCAGATGCCAACTCTATGAGGTCCAAGAGGAAACTATGGAACACCTCCTCAATAATTGCATTTTCACCTCTAGATTGTGGGATTCTTTCACCACGACCGACAGGGATAGAGGGAGTATCATCAACAACCTAACCAATTGGAGGCAAAATATTTTTGATCATGAAATTCTGAGCTCAGCTTGGGCTCTTATGCTCAGCTTCATTATTTGGAATGTTTGGAAAGAAAGGAACAATAGAATCTTCAAAAATGAAAAGAGACCCTTCCAATATCTTTTTGAGCAGACCTTGATACAGCTTAAGGAGACGGTTAGTACCACAGTGCGAAATCCCCCTAAGAATCCACCTTTAGATGATGATATGAGGATTCTTAGACAGTTGGGCATGCAGGGGCTTATTCCGCAGGGCCTGGACAGAAAGGTTAGAATAATGGATACTAAGCAAGACTATTGGCATCCTCCTCCTCAGGGTTTTCTAAAATATAACATTGATGGGGCCTCAAAATGCAACCCGGGCACTGTTGGCTTTGGAGGGGTGTTAAGGGATGAAATTGAAAATATCCTTTCTATCATTCCATTTCCATTTAGGCAGAGCTGCTAACAACATGGCAGAATTAATGGCTATGGAGTAGTGCTTAGAACTTCTGGTGCAGGAGGATCGGCAAAATGTGATTATCGAAGCTGACTCGGAGTTAATTATTAACTCGGTCAAAAGAATTAGTTGGGGCATCGAGCTGGAGAAGATTTCAAAACATTGGAGGCTGATCCAAGTCTTTCAACAGATCCAAATCCACCTCAGGGGCCTTCGTACAGTAAGTTTTAACCATGTGCGAAGGAAGGCCAACAAACTAGCAGATTTACTGGCTAACCGATGAGTGAAATGTACCATTAGCAGGGTCGCGATGGGTTGGCAAGGGTTGCCTCAGAACGGACATTAGGAACAGTGTTGCGGCAAAGCGGATGAAGATATTTTTGTGTATCGTAATAAAGCCATGGAGGTTGTGTCCAGATAATTTTGTTTAGTTATGAGTTGCTATTTTTTCCTCTTTTTGTTCCTTCTTGAGTTTCTCAGCAGATTCTGCTACCTGGGTAATTGGCCGAAGGGATGGGGTTTTACTTTATATTAGTTCATAAACGAATATAGATGGGATGGTGTGAGAAGTCGGAATTCAGGCTTTAGTAGCGGTAAAAATACCCATGATTCTCTTCAAAGGGACGCAATTCCGCCCACAGAGTGGTTTGCGATTTATCAAGGGCCTTTCAAGCTAAAAGCGGTTTTTAAGATTTGGGAGTGATCCCACTCATCGTGCTACATGTGGCTGAGGGGTGGGCATGAATTCCACCCTCATCGCATGCTAAATAGCAGTGCTTTAGACCCGTGTGATATGATCCTCAACCATCGGATCAGGCATGGCGGATCTACGGTTGAGATTCAACGAGCATGTTAGTGGGTCCATCAAGTTAAGCGGTGGGATTTAATTGGCAGACATCTTAGCATTGTGATGCTTTCCTCTGTCATTGGTTTGGGCAAGGAGTTTTACGGTGGATATTAAAGGCTTCAAGGCCGATTTCCGTTTCAAGGATGTTAGGTATTTCATTGGTACGAGTGTTGGTCCCCCATTCAGATTTTGGTGGGTCGAATGTTTGGCCTTGGTACTATCAGACATTTGAGGGTTTTGTTGTTTTATGGGCAGGGATCAGGCTTTTTACCCTTAATTCGATGTCCCTGGTTTTTTAGAGAGTAATTTTTTCTTGGTCCATGGATCCATGTGGATGGTTGTATCCTATTTAAATTATTTTCTGAATTAATGATAACGAAGGTATGACTCTTGCTTTAGAAAAAAAAACATAGCTCGTTGCAGTATTTACAATGACCACTGCTGAAACATGACAAACATACCATTTCTATAGCTTTATAACAAAACTCATTATGATATTTACAATAACCACGTATACACATACACATTTTCTTCAACCAACAAGTAACCATATTGTCTATGGAGCTTTATAAATCTAGCTTGGTACAAAATTTACAATAATATACGCTTATACACATTTTCTCAACTACCAAATAAAAATATACGATGCCTACATCCACAACAAGGGAATCTAGAGGCTCACACGTCCATCCTCAAGTAATACCAAGATTCATCTCCTTCCCAAGAGGTTGAGAATCCACTACCACAGTGAAACTGTATCCAATATATTGTGCTATAATACTGTGCCATTTGTCCTCTCAATGAACAGTTACCGGCTCATTGTTCCAGGGTGCACTCCCAATTTGCATCTGATTCCATATTTAAATGCTAATGACCAAAACAAATCCATCCTTGACCTTCTGTTCTATGCTACATAATCCATCAGGATCTCTAATCACCCGTTCCATGCATTCACCCACCTTCCAATTTCCGTTGGCACCCCCATCTCATGTAGTCAATCCCTTGGCAAGGCTTCCTCGCATTACAATATACAAAAACAAAGCATATATCTACTTGAAACCATCATACCAATCATAGCATGCTCATGGAAACCAATGGACACTATTGGGTACTAGTATCCCACATTGGCCCTACTCCTGAAATTATTTACCAACATACTGCTACATTTTCCAATTCCTTTTGCCGGTGCTGCTAATTCCTGAAGTCAACTTCAACCACTAAACTGAGCATGCTCATTCATTTCTATTCCAAGCACATAACTTCCATTAGAGTCAAAATAACTTGAAATAACTTCAAATCATACCTCATTGGTAGCTCGTCAATATGCTATACTTGAAATCATGTTTTCTTCCTATCACAAAAAGTTCAAATAGCATCTTTGACCAAATCATCATGTATAAACATATCACATTGGTTATCTCAAACACAACCATCATAGACCAACATCATAAATCACATGTAACCATCATAAACTAGAATCATAAATCATCTGTAATCATCATATACCAAAATCATACATCACATGCGTAATAAAACTGAAATAATATACTGATACATATCCTCTAATCGATCCTTAATTCTACCTTTGTTCCACACTTGACAAACACCCAGTGCCTTCTCATCAACCAGGTGCCCATATACATAGTGTGCATCACATATATATGACCATGCACGACATACATCTCCATGCAATACATGCACCTACACCTGAAATGCAACGCATACACCTACACCCAGTGCATACAATACAATACATATACCTACATCCAATGCATAACATAATACATACACCTACACCTGGTGTACAACACAAAAAATTACATTTATCCCTGATGTACAACACCACACAATACATGCACCTACACAATTCACATCCCTAGTATCACATGCCCTCAAGACAACATGTATGACATGCACACATTGATACAACACATGCACCAGTACCAAATGTACAACATATACACAATACCACCTCTACACTGCACCACCTGCACAACATGTGCACATCATCACATGTGTATGACGCCACCTGCACAACGTGTGCACATCATCACATGTGTATGATGCCACCTGCACAACGTGTGCACATCATCACATGTGTATGATGCCACCTGCACAACGTGTACACAATTCCAGATGTACACTACACCACTTGTACAACATGTACACAATACCACACACACGACATGTATGTGAGATGAAATGTATAGGGTGCCACATGCACGACATGTACAAAAAACCACCTACACAGAGCACCAGTTGTACAACATGTATACATCACCACATGCACACAACACCACTTGTACAATCATGCACACCACACCATATTTACATAACACCACATGTATAACATGCACACAAAACCACATGTATATAGCACTGCATATCTAACATGTACATAGCATCATATGTATACAACATTACATATCCAACACATGCAAAGCACCATATGCATACAACACCGCATATCCATCATGCACACAATACACTATGTACTCAACATCGTATATCCAACATGTACATAGAACCATTTATACCCAACACTAAATATGCAACTTTCATACAAGACTATCTATTCTAACACCCTGTATATAATATTGCATAAACAACATGTGCACACACTACATATGCACAATATTGCATGTGCATAATCATCACAGTTGCAACATTTACAGCATGTATGAAATATACACAATAGTAATACGGTACATATGAAAACCACACTACCTCTACCAAGCAACCTTACTTCCAGCATCTTATCCATGCCTGTCCTAGCATGCCACAGACCACATTGCATTGATTTCACTGACGTATCCCTTGGTATAGCCTATCAATAACATAAACATAATATAATCACATAATATTAAATCATAACGACGTGATACTGACCTCATATAATTGTCATGACTACTCTTCCCAATTGATTCCTTGTAAGACCAGTAACCTCTTCATGTCATTTTCTTGCATAAGAAATCGTTCCCCCACAAGAATGATTCTTGATGATCTGTCAAACAATGGAATATATACATGGATAAATACATACATATACGTAAACATTAACATAAATAATCATGATCTTGTCAGACAACAATATGGATACATAAACATAAATGTTAGCATTAATAATCATGATCCATGATGACCATGTCAAACATGACATACATAAAAACCTACATGTATACATATATAAACATCAACATAATCATGATGATAACATAGTTTCTAGATATCAAGGTAAAGGGTTAAGAGAACTTTCTTTATTCATGCACAATGTTAAGAATAGTAATTCACAACATAGATAAGGCATCTGACGCCTCAAATCCATTTAATTTTCCTTTTTTTGTTACATTTCTCATGATTGCACTACCACCATCCATTTACCTCAATGGACCCAACGAGTCCAACTAATTGTCACAGTCTTACCTTCTGCTACGCTCGCTTGAGATTTTTCTGTCTTACATTACTTGGTGGGTACCACACAACTCTCCCAAGCTCCATCAATTTTCCTTTTTCCCAAACAATGCCCAAGACTCAAAACATAAAAGTCAAGACAGGAAAAAAATTAAGAAGGAAACCATGAAAGTCAGTAACAATATGACACCACAACAAAGTAGAAATTCCTTGCATCAAACATAAACAAAACCACAATCAAGCTCAACAATTTATAAAATACCAAAATTATAAGACTCGAAACAGACACCACGACTCAATCCCCATGGTTCCTAAGGAAAGCTCAACCAAAGGCTTCTTCAAAATTTCATGGAAATTTCTTTTCCATGCAATCCCCTACATTATACCACCATAACCACATAACTGTCAGTGCATAAATAAATATCAAAATACGCTAGATATCTTATCTTGTTGTGCTAAACAAGTTGCCTTGTAGATGAACACGTCCATGCCATCTCTCAAGGGACTCCAACTCCCTTCAGAAATCCATCTGTAACTAGATATTAGCTAATATACATGTCAGGCACATGTTCATGAGTCTAGCACATATCCACATAATCTCAAACAAAATTAAGGTTAAGAAGACTCCCTAAATGCAAGGCACTCATTCGTTTGGAATTAGGGTTTTCAAACATAGCGAAAGGAAATATTGTCCAATTCCCTTCTTTTACCCTTTTTACCTTGTTGGAATCAAGGATTTCTATGTACTGTCACATCATGTAAATGTTAGTTATTAAAACACATCAAGTGTTACCTTGTCACTCTAATACCTAACATGTTACCCTACGACTTCTCACACATATCAACCACATGTTCCAAATATCAAGACAATCATATTTATCATGTTGAAATCAACCTTTAACAAGACTAACAATCATGTCATAATTCATAGTCAACTCATAGTCCTTAGACATAATTCTACAACTGTCACCTAATTACATTCAAGCACATATTAACTATCTCAACACATATGTGTTAGTACAATCCTCTTAAAACAAGATCATTTTGGCAAGAAACCTTATAAACACATACTCATATTATGCAATTCATCAAACATTCAACCAACTTGCAAACATACCGTGTTAAATAAATCAACTGGACAACATAGTAGATGCCAAACGCTCAAACACCAAATAGATGACATAATCAATCATTCATATGCTAAATAGACATCATAAGAAAGATCGTACCTTTATGTATCTCAGGGGAGGCTATCTTGTCTACCTAATCAATCTTTACAACATATCAACCCAAATATAAATAAGATCATGATATCCATAGCACTAACTAACCAAGATGTTCACATCATAAACTCATAAGCATTTATCATTTACGCATAGCAATCACATATGTACGACCGATCTAGATTAGTAACATATAATGCAACACAATAAGTCGACTCGTACCTGAATGTCGTAACCCTAACCATCTGCATATGCCAATCCAATTTAGCATGATACATATAACATCAAAATCTTAATGAAATAACCCTAATCATCAAGCTACTAACATATAACAACCATAAGCTATGTATCATGCTCATCAACAACATATAACCTAATTTTCAAGCTAATTGTCATATAACAACAACAAATTAACCCATAACATACTCATCAGGTTATCTAATATAAAACAACAATATAAAATCATAAAACTACAGGTTACTATAATTATTGACTATCCGTCACATGTGCATATAACTACACTAATCAACTAACATATGTCATGAATGTAACCATAACATCAAAGACATCTACATAAACCTAATGTATATGAACCTAATGCATATGAAAATCCTTAACTTACATACATGCATGCCAAACATACAATACCTATATGATGATCTCCTCTTATGAAAAAGCCTAATGCTGCAACTTCATTATGATGATCTACATCTCCTACTCTATCTCAGCCAACACATTAGCATCATAAAAACCAATAGCAATGTGATGACCTAAATTGCATACAATGACTTCACAGTGCATGTTTGACCTAGTATTCATGCATAATTATAACCAAGACCATACATGCATGACAACTGCATAGTAAACCATACACACATGAAGATATACTCTATGACCACACCTTCAACCTTCACATGGAGACATCATTACAACCATGATCAACACCATGAAAATTCAACAAGCACATGGGATACATGCGTAAGGAGCATGTATGCAACCAACATGAAATCATGATCAACACATAGCCCAAGGAGAGCGCAACCATGCTCTTATACCACTCTGTAACAACCCTCCTCCCACATCTACCCAAGCGACTAGCCAGCCGAGGTAAAGATGCGATGATATGCCACTATGATATAATTCTACGTCCTAAGTCATGTTAAGGAAGTGGAACCAACATAAACACACCATACAGAGATCCCTCAAGTGCTTCAGGACCCCAGGCACTAATCCACCAATCCAGGTGCCCAACTCCTTATTTAACCTAGCATTTAGATGAATTAAACCCAAAGTTGCTCCCATGAAAGGGAATGGATATGACTATAAACCTATAGTTGTTCTCACAAGCTTGCCTACTAGTGACAAGAGACCCAATTTGTTAGTGCTATGCCAACGACTTCAGGATTTGAGCCACTTTGTTAGGCCGAGAGCCCAGGTCACTACCTAGAATTGAACCATCTCTTTAAGTTAGTAAAATAACATGGAAATTCCATTATTAGATAAAATACTTGTTTAAGACCTGGATTGGACTCCTACTATCCATAACAGACATTTCGTCAAATATATCACGAATATGCAACCTACTAGTGTAAATAATATATCTGAGCATATGGGTCTCATACTTATCTCAAATTTCCATGAAGCATTGTTTCCTTATCATTTTAATCTCCAATCCATCCATTGTGTCATAGATATTGATTATTCAGTTACTTTTAAAAACATGATGAAAGTCATTCATGACCGATGCCATAAAACATATAAATAACTAGCATAATAGGGACAAAAATAGCAATGAAATCATAACCATATAAACCACATATAATACATCATAATTCTCATAGAGATACAAGGAGAAATAACCTTTCATTAATGATGCAAAATCCAAACTCGGGATGGGACTTCTACATTCTACCCGACTGTAGAATGGCTGAGCCAAATCTCTCTTCAACCATTTATCCCCATACCATATTTAGAGCATGAATGTGGGATATCATAGATCACATCAATAAAAAAGCATTTAGGGTTTCTAGAGGCCATCCACCTCAACCCATCAAATAGTTATTCCACCTCACGCTTGGACATCACAAAACCAACATCAAATTGATCTCTATCCTAGCCTTCTAAGGCTCTAGAGTGTTTGTTCCAACCAGACTTCAAGGACTAGTAACTCAACCCACAACTTTTACTGGGCTCTAGAGCATTTGTCCAACTAAGGCTCAAGGGCTAGTAACTCAACCCACCAAGGGCTTCAGAGCGTTTGTTGAACCAAGGCTCTAGGAATAGTAACTCAGCCTAATCTGTTCCAGGGTTCCATAGAGTTTTTCCAACTAAGGCTCCAGGACTAGTAACTCAACCCAAGCTAAGGAAACATGAGAACCAACCAAAAAACAAAACAATGAAAATCAACCCACAATCACCATGGCTATACAGGAAATATCAAGGTTAGGAAAATCCATTGTCAATCTAGGAAATCATCCATGCCAGTGACATATCATAACCAATAAACCACATGCATGTGCCATGCATGCAAAAACTAGTGAAGGAAACATACATGCAACTTGTTATCTGCAATAAAATGTGATGTAATTGTTGATCCCAATTCCTTTTTGCACTTTCTTGCTTTCGCTTTCGCTTCTTACTGCAAGAATCCAAGTATGTCACACCCTCCAAGATTGCTCCAAGAAAACTCTAAGTCTCCAAGAGTACGAGAGAGAGAGAATAATGATAGAGCTCCAAAATTGAATTGACCAAGTTTTACCCACTGATCCTCAGAAGCCTTTTTATTAATGAGGCCTCTATGTTCTTCATTTTTCATTATTTTCCTTCATTTTCCTCCGCACATGCAACCTGTGACCTTTCACCTTCCTTTTCTCCTAAACTCCATTATTTTCATAAATAAAATGTCAATAAATGTCTTTTTCATTTCCAAAGCCTTATCCATTGCCTTTGCCAATTCCCTCAGCCATAATAAACCAAATCAACACCCACTAGGATGTTTCCACCACCATTAAGCTTGGAAAATGTGTCCCATCACCATGGCCTTATATATTTTTACATCGATTTTTAACCATGGTTGTTACAAAGAAGAAAGAAGTTTGGAGTAACAAGTTCAAGAAAACGCTTCATCAATATACTGTAGCAAAGAATGTCAAAATGAGATATTTGAGTCATGTTTGCAAGCATAGGTGAGACTTAGACTAGCAGATAAGTTAACATGTAGGTCATGATTAAGGGGAGGTATCAGAATAATGATCATGACACTATTCAATAGTCAACGTAGTACAAGTTCTAGATTGTTAGTATATAATAGTCAGCTTGAGTCGGTGAACTCACTGTAGATGATCATGACACTATTCAATAGTCACTGTAGTACAAGTTCTAGATTGTGAGTATATAATAGTCAGCTTGAGTCGGTGAACTCACTATAGATTCTATGACACATTTTCTGTATAAATTGTCGTATGTTGAATGCAATCATCAAGGCTTCTATGTTGAGTCTTCATTTAAGATAAGGAGTGGAAGCTCTAATATGAAAATAACTTAGAACTACAGACATTCACACAACCCTATCCTCCTCAATACACATTCATAGCGTGTTATGCATCATACAACTCACCCACTTAGTATGTAGATCCTTATTGCCTCCATCATTCAATTCATGCTACAAATCGGCCCTCGAAACATCTGTTTAGTCTGTGTAACATTTAATTTTCTTCTATGGCCAACAATTCAACCTGTGCTTACAAATAGTTAAGCGAATTTGACAATTAAGAGATGAATTCAACTTGTATAGGCTATTTTCCAAACTGGTGATGAATCACTTATTAAACTAAAGAAGAATTGCTTCATCTTCATGTTTCATCATTAACTGATTGCTTTGTAGTCCTTGCAAAACGAACTCTCTCCTTAACTATTTTGATTCCATGGGTTTTGAATTTAAGAAAATGAAAAGATTAATAAGCTCAGTCCCAGTTTTTTACTATTAACTCAGTGACATACTTGGCCTTCATTTTTACGCTGATTGCTTCTTCCTTATTGGAATTGGGCACTTTAATCATTTTTCTAATTTTTTTTTTATCAATTGATCTAAATTGAAAGAGGCCAATATATTCTCATGGTCACCACTACATCAATGAATAAAATTCGAACCATTAACTTCCTTACATATCTAAACACCATTTTTAAATTATACTTGAATTATTTTCTTATAATTAAAAAATTACTATAGCATTGGTTGAATGCCAGCTATCAAGATTAAAAGGACATAGTAGAATATGGAGAAATGAGCCAAACTAAAAAAATCAAGATTAATAGGAGATAGTAGAATATGGAGAAATGAACCAAACTAAAAAAATCAATTAAGCAATTTGCAAATTACAATTAAAATTTACCATGAAACCGACCACGTATCATCATCAACCACTAATGAGAAATAAAGTGGTGCTACAATTATGAGAGGTCCCCCATCCTGCCTGACTGTTAGCAACGTGGAGGCTGCACCTTTGGACTACCTGCCGTTATCATTAAAAAAAGTCCAAATAACAGCATGCTCCTAGATTAAAATATCCAATCAGCCACGTGGCAACGTGACACCTGGGTTATGAAACGCCCTCCTGTTCGATTTCAATAAAATAAAAAGTACATTAAAAAAATCTAGGAAATCTTTCATATTTAGGATTTCTAGAACCAAGATTCGCATGGTGAGCACAACACTCCCTTTATTGTTATTATTATGACATAATAATATTAATATAACAAACATAATATACTTGGCCAAAGTCGATTATTAAACTCTACGGTTAAACATAATATCAAGGAAAACCCAATATTAAACCCTAGATTGACAACCAATTTTGATACATGTCTTTAGTCTTGAAAGGCTGATTGGAGCATGAAAGGTCTCTTTAGGCAACATGTCCATTGCCATATAAAAATAAATTTGACAGTTTATGATTCATAATTTAGTTTCAAATGTAACATCTTCTATGGTTCATAATTTAGTTTATAATATAACATCTTGCAACCATTTCTTTTGATTTTGAGTCCTTTCGATTCTTTGTGAGGTAGGATTTCTGTCGAACATGCAAAGTTAATTAGTATAACCAATATGCTGCGAGTTACAAAGACCTAATTTTGGACTCATACACCTCTTAGTCTTGGAATTTGCGAATCAACATATACTATCACCATGCTTTTCCATATTGGTTTTCTGATCACAGTATTGTTAGCGATTAGGGTTGAAATGATTGGTTTTTAAATCAACCATGATTTATCAATTCATTGTTTATTCAATTCCAAATGTTGTTACAATTCGATGTTTTAGTTGCACACCATCAGAGGAGAAGATGGAGATTTGTTTTCTGATGGCACTGTTGTTTTCTTGTAAACCATCGCAGAAGTAATTAGAGATTGGTTTTTCAATGCAGATAGATATTTATGTTTTCTTTTACTTGCAGACCATCGCTGAAGGAGCTAGATATTGGTTTTTCGATCACACTATTTTGAGCGATATTGATTACGCTGAAGCAGTTCGAGATAGGTTTTTTTAGCGCTATTGTGGGCGATATTGATTCTCGATACACTTGTGATTCCACCTCTTTGTTTCAATTTTTAATAAATAAATAAAAAATAATGGCTTTTAATATACACCATTTTCTTGATTATTATTATTATTTTAGTGAATAATCATTATTATTTTAGTCAATATATATTGTGGGACTCCGCGATGTTGAAATAATTGTCCCTTGATATCAGACACCAAAATTTTATTGGGAAAGCAGTAGAGACTATGTATAAGCTTATAGGAAATAGATGAGAGTTGAAACATTCCATTAATATATCTATGTCAGATCAACTGTTTTTAGCTGTGACCCCATACTTTTGTGATTAGTTGAGAATATTTTTGTAATGTAGATCATAGTTACCAAATTCGGCCGTATTGCCGAAAAAAATTCGTAAATTCGAAGGTTCGGTTCGATTCGCGAATTAAAACGGCCATTCAAATTCGGATTCGGTAAAATGCATTTGATATTTCAGTTCACGATATTATATTCTTCGCAGATTTTTAATAATGGTTACAAATTCGAGCATCCCGTTTATGGTAAATGGCATATGATTAACGTTAATAAACGATAATAGTAAATGTTGTCATACGATTAACGTTAATAAACGATAATAATAGATGTAGTTTTAGGCAACCAGAAATTTACAAGAAATGAAATATTTAGAAATTTATGATAATTATAAAATTGTATAAATTATTTGAGTAAATAGAAAATTTAGTTTTTTTTTAAATGGATTTTTTTATTGAAATTTAGTAATTGATATTTTAAGTATATATTTTTAAAAAATATTTACAAATATTTAATATATTATTTCATTATCAATCTAAAATACTTGATAACATAAAATTTAGATGGTTTATTGTAATGTGGAATATTTTGGAAATTCACTCTATATTAATTATCATATAATTTATGGTGTAACAATACAAAAATTCTTAAAACCTATTATCATACTTGCTATTTTAAATGTAAAACTAAAAGTCTAATATATAATTTTATGTGCAAATCCAAATAATTTTAAAACATTTTTTTATCATTTTCAATATTATAAATTATACCTTTGAATGATTTAAAACATTGGAAAAATAATATATTTAAATATATGTAAAAGATATATTGCCGAATTTTAATTTTTGGTAACTATGTTTTAAATCATAGCTACCAAATTTGGTCGTATTGGCCCAAAAAAATTCGAAAATACAATAGTATGATTCGGTTCGGCTACGAATTTGGAAATTGCAATTTGGTACTTATTTTTTTTAAATATATATATATTTTTTATATTAAAAAAAAATATAATGAATTGTAAATGGTAGGTTGAAAATATTACAATTAGGATGGAATTAGCGAATAATTTTTTTTATGTTTAAAAAAAATTATAATAAAGTGTAAATTGTAGGTTAAGAATAATATTACAATTATGATGGAATTTGGTAAAGTGTTTTTAATAATATAAAATTTAATATTTAAAAATAGAAATTTCTATATTATTTAATTTTATAAAAAATATTCTTAATATAAAATTTAATATTTAAATAGAAATTTATATATTATTCAAAACATTAAAAGTATAAATTTCCAATTAAAAAAAAAAATGTAGTTACCATCTAAAATTGTTAATAAAAAGTTTAATACTTAAATAGAAATTTCTACATTACTTAAAACATTAAAAACATAATATTCAATATTAAAAAAATTGCAGTTACGATCTAATATGGCAAGGATTTTTGTTAATAAAAAATTAAATATTTAAAGATTAAAAATAGAATTTTCTATATTAAAAAAGTATAGTAAATAGTAAATTGCATATTAAAAAAATTACAGTTGTAAAAAACAATAAGTTTTATATTAAGTTTATAATAGTTAAAAATAATAATTTCTTATAACACAGAATAATAAATTTTTATTTATAAATATTTATAAAATATATAATTATATTCCTTTGGATTTGATTGAGTGATTTTTTTAAAACATATTGTAAATATAGATTTTTTTTTTTAAAATAATTTAATTTTGGAAGAGCTATATTTCCGAATTTTTTCCGTATTGTATTTTTGGTAGTCGAATTTTTTCCGTACCGAATCGAATTCGAATTCGTATTCGAATTCGAATTTGGTAACTATGATGTAGATTATCCGATCGGTTGTTTTTTTTAGCGTGGAAATGAACTGGCTTGGTGATATTCTTCCACTTCCAACATGATTGTCTTTTAATTCATAGACATCTAAAATGGCAGACTGCGGTTTGAGTCCCCTTCGAATTTTGATTACAAAGTTTAGATTGAATGGCGGCCTTTATCAAGAAAACCTATATTTATCCTTAAAAACGAAAATTATTTTGAAGAACCAGTCCAATTGCCAATTAGCCGTGATAAAACGGAAACGGGGAAATGGTCAGGAGCTCTCGGGGCATTAGCAGTGAATGCAACGGATAAATAAGAGACCACGACGTTAACTCAATGAACCTGCATGCCAGTTCATTAGTGAAATTTTATGGAGCAAACTTTGATTGTCTTCTTGACTACCGAGTTAAAATGAGTAGCATGAACTCCAGCGAATGACCGTCGGCTGTAAAATATATATTTCCAGGGTGGAGAGGGCATGAATTATGGGTAATACATATGAACAAAAATGAAGTCGTTTTCTGCATCCAAATTTCTCCAACTTCTCACGTTTTGATCTTCATAGTTGTTAAATTTTAAAGCTTCCAAGGTTGCCCGACGAGTTGGCTATGTGGTATGCTCATTCAATAAGTAATTGGAGAAGGAAGAAAGTAAGCCAGTTTGTCATGGAAGCTATGGACTTACATTTAATTATTTGGAAGTTTCATTAACTCATGAGATCGTAGTCATCAATTTCAAAAACATAAATTAACATAGTTGGTTCCTTCAAATGTTAAAAGCTTATCATGTGATAATCAATGCATCTCAATTTAATAATAACATTGTTATTATAATAATATTAGTATGAAAATTTAATAATTAATATTAATGTTAATTAATAATAATAATAACAACACAACTTTTAGGGTTTGAGGAGGATGAAGAGGGTTTGGGCGGAGGGGCTAGGCCAGAAGTAGGGCCAGCTGGGCCAAGGGCCTAGGGCCCAACAGAATTTGATAGCAGATCGCGACGACGGAATGATCAGTACACCGAAGGACACCGTTAGTGTTAGAGGGGCAGGTGGCGGTAATAAAATTGAGGTTGACAGGGGGTAAACCGGTAGAGGCATAGTAACAAGGGTTTCTCTGTGTAAGAACTAGGAGACAGGGTTCATGTGCTCGCAGCGACCCATCATTGAACCAGCAGAAGATACCGAATTGAGAGCTTTTCTGTGACCCTTCTCAGTAACCATGGTTAACCCAAGCGAACTCGTTGACCTAGACCCAGCTATGGAGGATATCTTATCGGTTTGGGGGAAGGACCCAACCGCCCAGAACCTTGAACGGTATTTTGGAGTGACAGAAAGTTATGGCATCGACCCCCTCTCACCGGAAGGGCTAAGGAATAATCATTTCAATCTCTAGTCGACAAGAAAGTTGGAGGGGAACGTCTCATTCCATCAGGGTACCAAGGGTTTGTAGTAGACAAGAAGGTCGGCGGAAAATGAGCTGCATGCAGGCCTTCTTCAACCCACCCAAGGAAACAAAGGTAAATCCCTCTCTATTGGTCCAGTTCTTTCAGGAGGTCTTGAGGACATCGTAAATTTCGGATCGACATTAGGGCAAAGTCTTGAAGGGGGTTCTGGAAGGGTATCGGCAGTCACCAGGGCATCCATTGCCAAAGCCCTGGGCAGCCCCGGTGGGATAGAAGGACGGGAGGAGGTTGGTACTGGCAGTTTTCCAGATCTACGAAAGAACCCATTAGAACCAGAATTGGAGAATCAGGTAACTAATCAACCTCTAGCAGAGCCATTTAATTACATAATTTGTAAATCACTCCCAGCCTCATATGAGCCAAGGAATTCCCCTTTGAGTTTTGAACGAGAACTGCAAGTAAGGAACAAGGCAAGCGAGATAATAAGGGAGGAGGGCATCGGGATAAGGAAAAAAGGGGAGAAAAGGAAAAAGCAAAGGCTGATAAATTCACAGGAGTTAGAAGGGAATCTGGTTTTGGGAATGGATGTGCAGATAGAAGAGGTGCTAGAGGTGGCTGATTGCACTCTGGTTGGCAGGGCGAGAGGGAAAAAATACACATCCAACTTCATTAAATATTGGGGAGAACAAAATTGGCAGTCAGATCTTATCAAAGGATTTAAGTTATCGACTCTAGCAAAAGGTTGGTTTATGGTGCGTTTTGAGCACAAGGAAGCGGCAGAATGGGTTGTAGAAAGGAATTGGGCCTTCGGGAACATCCCTGTTCTCCTAAAGAAATGGAGTCCTCTGTTTGATGCAATGCATGAGAAAACAGATGTCTTCCCGGTATGGGTAAGGGCTCCGGGATTGCCTTCTTTCCTCTGGGTTGAATCGGTGTTCAAGGTAATAGGGAATAGGTTGGGCACCTTCCTGGAAGCAGATATGTCCTTTTTGCAAACCTAGAACAAAGCTATGGCGCGGATCCTAGTCAGTCTAAACCCTCATGGAGGTTTAGCAGAGAAAATTAATCTCCAGTACAAAGAATATGTTTTTGAACAGATCCTGGACTACGAACATTTTCCCTTAGATGCCACAGATGTCACGTCTATGGACTTTTGGCTAAGGACTGCCCTTTGGGAAGGCGTCAGAGAAGATTTCAGAAGACGACAACACAGTTGGAGAAGACAACATACCAGACTTTCTAGAGGAAAGAGACTTTAGTTTATCAGACAGAAGGGGATATGGAGATGGATATCCTACAGGAGGGGAAGTCACCAGATGTAGCTAATCAAGATAACCTGATCAGAAGGGAAGAAGCTGGATTCGAGCCCGGGACTGAAGCAACATTCATGGAGCCCATCGAGGAAGCAACAGCAACCCAAAATCCCATTAATAGCGAGGACTCAAAGGGTATGTGTTTAGGCCCAAATATTATCCCTTTTCCTAATTCAGAAAAAAAAAAATAAAAAAATTTGCTTGGCTCCTGAAACTCTTTCCAAAAATTTCATTCCTGATAACAATGATTCTAAGGCATTGAATGATGGAAATAATGTGGAAATCTGTATTGAAAACATCTCAGCCTCCATCCCCTCCCTAGATCTGAATTGTGAAGATGCTCCTAGTGAGGAGCCTAACCTCAAGCCCACTCCTCCCATATGCCACTATAATCTCAGATCTCTGGATAATAGACCTGAGCCCTTAGAAACCGTGGGTGGCATAGGTCTGTCCTCTCCTCTAAGCCTGAAAAGGAAAAATAGGGGAAGAAAATCAAATATTTCCAAGGCTCAGGTTAAAGCAAAGCATGATGTCGCGGATGGTAAACAATTGTCAATCCCTGGGGCACTTAGAGCAGTGCAGGCCCCCGAAAATGTTTCAAAATGATTGTCACATACTGGAACTATAGGGGTTTAGCCAGTAAACCCAAAAAACTGGCACTCCGGGTGATGATCATGAATTCAAAAACGGTTATCCTGCTTCTCCAGGAGACTTTGGGGAAAAGTGCAGAAGTAGAATCGGCGCTAAACGCCCTCCTCCCGAGCTGGCTTTTTATGGATATGGACTCTGTAGGAAATTCTAGAGGACTGGTTGTAGGTTATAGGGAGGGGAAAATCAAGATAAGGAACCAATGGGGCATGAAACAGGCGATGGGCATTGAACTTCAGTCCCCTGAATTTGACTTCCCTTTAACAATTCTAAACATTTATGGGCCATGTCAGGGGAGGGTGCCTTTCTGGAATGATCTTATGTCCAATTCGACAGTGAAATGCAAAAACATGGTGTTGGGCGGAGACTTAAATTTCTCAATTGGAAGTGCAGAGGCCTGGGGACCCTCGGCTAGGGAGGACTCGCTTTCAGACTTCTTCTAAAATCTTTTAATCTCCAACAATCTGATAGATGTTAATCTGATTAAGCTAAAGCTGACCTTGAGGAATAGAAGAGTAAGAGCAGCAAGAGTGGCAAAAAGATTGGACCGCTTCCTCATAAATGAAGAGTTATCTCCCAGGATCCCCATGTTTAGGCAATGGGTTGAAGAGGGGGGACCCTTAGATCACTTTCCAATATTTTTAGAACTCTCTAAACCTGCCCCTAAGCCGTCAGCACCCTTCAAGTTCAATGCATCATGGTTGCAAGAAGACTCCTTCAATAAACTATTTAAAGAAACATGGAGACATCCTGTCAGAAGTTCCACAAAGGATAAAGGGTTCCTGTTTATGGAAACCTAAAAAGATTAAAGAAAGCTACCATAGAATGGGCAAAGGACAGAAAGAAAAAACATAATGAGGAAATAACTCGGATTAGTGAGGAATTACAGAGGCTGGAAAGTATAGAGGAGGATGGATATGCGTCCCAGGAATCAAAAGAGAAGATCCTCTCCCTTGAAAAACTCAAAAATCAAATAATTCTGGCAAAAGAGGAGGAATGGAGGCTAAAGAGCAGAGCGATTTGGCTCAAATCAGGTGATGAAAATGCGAGATTTTTCCACAACTATACAAAAGGGAGGAAAATTGCAAATACAATCTGGAACCTAAAGAATGAGGAAGGCAGGGAGGCAAAGACTTTTGAATCTCTGTCAGCGCTCGGGCAAAGCCACTTTCAGAAATTATATGCAGACTAAGGTGAGATCACTATCGCAGAAGTTATCAAGACTGAGAAATGCTTTCCCCGGTATGTGGAGGAGGAAGAAGCGGAGGATTTGATGAGTGTAGTTACAAAGGAGGAAGTAGAAAGTGTCATCAACTCTATGGCAAGAGAAAAAAGGCCAGGGCTGGATGGGTAGACCATAGAACTCTTCCACCACTTTTTCGACCTGATAGGAGCAGAAATAACCGAAGTGGTAGAAGAATCCAGAAGGAAAGGAGAGGTTTACAGTCTGTTCAACACAACTTTTATAGCCCTCGTCCCTAAGAAGGATGTACCTGAAACTTTAGAAGACTTCAGACCTATTTCGCTATGCAATAGTATATACAAGATTATTTCAAAAGTGATTGCGATCAGAATAAAGCCAATCTTGTCAAGATACATATCCAATGAGCAATTTGGGTTCTTGAATGGCCGACAGATTCATGAAGCTATTGGTGTGGCGCAGGAGACACTGCACAGTGTAAAGCAGAAGAATAAGAAGGGAGCAGTAATAAAGATCGACTTATCAAAAGCCTATGACAAAATAAATTGGATATATCTCTGAATGCTTCTAACTCACTTAGGCTTCAAAACGGATTTCAATAGTTGTATTATGGGGTGTATCACAAATGTCAGCTATGTAGTTCTCATCAATCGTGCAACCACCTCCTTCTTCAAAAGACAGAGGGGATTGAGGCAAGGCTGCCCCTTGTCACCTTTGCTTTTTCTTTTAGTTGCAGAAGGTTTAAGCCGGCTGATTCCAAAGGCCAAAAGGGAAGGCAAGGTAAGAGGTCTAGAAGTAGCAGTCAACATGTTCATATCTCATCTTCTTTTATATTGGTTTTTTCAAATGGAGATTCAAATGAAATAAAGGAATTAAAAAACATACTTGACCTTTTCTTGAAAGCAACTGGAATGCAAATAAACGCTAGAAAATATCAGGTAATTGTGGAAGGATTAGATAGACAAGAAAAAGCACAGATCCTTTCAATCTTTCCTTATGATATGAGGAACATGGAATCTCCCTTCAAGTACTTAGGTTATGGCCGAAACCCAATGCGTATAAGAAAGAAGATTGGAACTGGTTGATCGCCAAAATTGAAGCCAAAATTACACATTGGAGCTACAAATGGCTGTCCAGAGCTGGGAGACTGACTTTAATCAAATCTGTGCTACTGGCCATGCTGGTTCACTGGGCAGCATTAACATGGGTTCCTAAAGGAATACTAGAGAAAATAAGGAGAATATGTAGCAGATTTCTTTGGGCTGGCTCAAAGGAGGATTCTGTTCTTCCATGGGTTGCTTGGGAGAAAGTGGCAAGGCCAAAAGAATGGGGAGGATGGGGAATAAAAAACCTTCTTGACTTCAGTCTCTCTTTGGGAGCCAAATCAGGCTGGAGAATTATCAAGATGGAAAACTTATGGTCAAGAGTAGTTAAGAGGAAATATATAGACCCGGTTCCTTTAGAAGACTGGATCAGGAACCCAATCAAGAACAACAAAAATGTTTCTGTGGTATGGAAAGCAACTGTGGAGTCATTCAAAGTGATTGAACAAGGATTGGCATGGAAGACTGGGAATGGAAGGAATATGAAGATAGGGAAGGATCCCTGGGTTGGCTGTAATGAAAATTATGCACTATCCCCTGGGTTAATCAATCACTTAGAAAACAAAGGCATCCTCTTCTTAAATCAGGTGGAAAAAGTTGGACACTCAACAATATGGGGACAAGCTTGGAGAAATGGAGAAGACTTAGACCTAGAGCGTACATGGTGTAATGAATGGAATTTTTATATCCAAGAGCTTTCTAGATCAAATGTCAGGTTGAAAGATAGACAGGATCACCTGGTCTGGGCCCATGCAGAAACTGGAGAGTATTCCCCAAAAAATGGATATAAATTCATCATGTCAAGGAAAGGATGGGGAGATTCGGAATGGTGGTCAAAGAATATATGGAAACTCAAATGTCTAGGAAAATCTAGACTTTTCTTTTGGTGCATCTTAAAAAGGAAAATCCCAACATTGGACATCCTTCAATCTAGATATATGCATGGACGAGGGAGATGTACTTTATGCAAATCTGCAGCTGAAACCATTAATCACCTATTCTTAAATTTCTCAGAAACCAAAAAGGTATGGGGGGAGGTAGGAAATTTGATGAACAAAAAGGTAGAATGGGAAGGTGAAAACCTGCCTAAGGTCTGGGCAAAATGGTGGCAGCAATATCCTGAAGGAAATATGCGAAACTTACCTCTTATCATCTATTGGGGGGTATGGATTGCCAGGAATCAGAGTATTTTTCAGGATAAGGAACCTTAGGTTGCAGCTACAGCAATTCAAAGCGTCTCTATCTACTCAAATATTCGAGAACTAGAGGAGAACAAAACCCCTAGAAAAAATAAAGCTGAACAAATAAAAGAAGGCATTCCCTAGGCATATTTTGATGGAGCCTCACAGAACAATAGGGCAGGAGCAGGAATAATCATTCATGTAAATTCAAATCAGCCATTCAAAGCTTCAATTGGACTAGGGAGAGGATCAAATAACTATGCAGAGATGTCAGCTTTAAAACTCCTCCTCTGTTGGCTCATCCAAAGAAACATCTTCACAATTCAGATCTTCGGAGATTCTCTTGATGTTATCAACTGGGTTAATGGGCAAAGCACTTGCAAAATTCATATGCTGAAACCTCTATTGGAAGAAATTCAAGTACTAAAAATCTCCTTTAACATTTTCTCTTTGTGTCATATTTATAGGGATCGTAACGATTCAGCCAACAAACTTTCTAAGGAAGGTTTGCAGTAGAATTTGGGCACCTGGAAAATTATAGAAGAAAATCGTGGACAGATCCTTATGTTGGATCAGCCACCTCATTCCTAGTTACATGGTTGCAGTCTCAGCTTTTTCCTTTCATCTCTGTTTCTATTTCTTTCATCATAGACACTTATTTTTGAAACTTTGAAAGTGAAAACCGCAAAACTGTCAATTTTTGAGTTTAAATATCCTTTATGTAAGGGTTGTTTTCCTCTCCTGAGGAGACCCGTTTTTTTGACTGGTTAACTCCCCCTTTTTTGGAATGGATCTTATGGGTTATGGCTGGACAGCTTTATGCATTAGGCAACAATTGTTTTCAGTAGCTTTTTCTCATGGACAGATGGTCCTTCTTTCGGGAAGGACAATTTTTGATTGCAACAGCTGTTTTATAACAACAAAAGGAATGCTTAAGCATATGCAATGTAACTTTTTATCACTTCAATAAAAAGTTCGCTTTTTCTTCTTCTTCTTCTTCTTCTTCAAAAAAAAAAAAAAAAACAAACAAACAAACAAACAAACAACAACACAACTTTTATTAAGGTTAATATTAATTTTTTTGTTTAATAATAATAATAATAAAGCTATTAAGATTATTAATAAAAACATGAAAAGTTAGAATGGTTTAATATGATCAATTAAGGATATTTATGATTGAATGTGATTAACCCTTGTCAAAATGTACAACTATAATCTATCATAGAAATGTATGGTCAACCATTTCAGAATATGTGAAGCAATGGACATTCATGTTCAAGCATGGGAAATATAGATTAACAATGGTCAATAGTGATCAACTATAGTCAAACAATGGTTAACCATAACTATAAAATTATTAAGCATAGTAAAAGAATAGTTAGCAACTATTTTCATAGTCATATAATAATAATATTTATTAAAGTTAATAATAATAATAATAATAATATTGAAATTTTATTAAAATTGATAATAAAGTTTAATATTAACATGAAAGTTAATATTAATAATTAATACTTATTAATATTAACGTGCCTATTAATATTAATTAAATGTTATTAATATTAATATTAATTAAATATTATTATTAATATTATTATTATATAATAGTAATTATTAAAGTCAATAGTAAAGTTTCGTATTAATATTAATATTAATAAATATTAATAATAATTTAAAATATATTGATTTGGAAGTCGGTCTGCAACTTGAGCTAGGGTTGGAGTTGGCGCTAGGGTTTTGACTTAGGGTACCATGGCGAGACGCGGAGGGGGGAGTGCCGCTCCCTCCTACAGTCAGGTAGTCATAGAGGGAGGTAAGGACGCGAGGAGGAAGCATTTCAAAAAACCATTGGAAAAGGTTTCAGAAGCAAGAGGCAAGGGAACTTTTGAAAGAAACAAACTTCAAGATCATGAAGGGGTTTAAAAGGAAACAAGTAAGGAAAATGAGAATGGAGGCAGCAACAAAAAAATTACTTCCATAAGGACTACGAGAGTCTGTAAACCCAAGACGAGCATTATTCCATGGGTCATATTGAGCGATCCAGCGATACAAGCGCATACGGATCATATGACAGAACATGTGATCATATGCATGTTCATGGGGTTATGGCCGACAGAGAGGGCGTTACATGTCTGGATAAGGAGCCATTGGAAGCCAAAGGGAGAGATACATTTACATCTGGGTTCTAAGGGTTTCTTCACAGTGGTGTTCACAAGCTTAGAGGACAAAGATAGAGTGTTTGAAGGGGGGCCTTATTTCTATACTGCGGTAGGACTCTACATGCGGCCATGGATGATGAAATTTGTCTCGGAATGTGAAACATTCACATCAGTACCAGTTTGGATTAGACCATACTCCGTTCCTTTGGATTATTGGCTACCAGAATCTTTGAAAACCATAGCCAACAAGTTAGGGCATTTTGTAAAGATCTCATACACAATGCTAAAAGGAAAATATACCTCCTTCACCCGAATATGTGTGGAAATGGACCTATCTAGAGCCATTCCTGAAGCGATAATTTTAAAGGTGTATGATGAAGAATGAGTGTAGACTGTGGACTATGAGAATATACCATTTAGGTGCCACAAATGTCATGAACATGGGCATCTATTCAGAGACTACCCAACAATCAATATGGAAGGTAATGGGAAAACTACTTTCAATAAAGATCAAGAGGGCTTCACCAAGGTTGGGGGAAAAGGGAAAGGGGGTAAACATCCACACAAGAAGATCAATGAGGACAGACACACAAGACACAACAGTTTCAAGATCCTAGAGGAAGCAGAGCAGAACGAGGAGCCAGTCCATGACATGGAGAATATAACCAAGGAGCAAGGTAAGGAGGCTGCAATAGAGGACATAATAGTACACAACCCGCAAAAGGATGATCTACCAAGCTGCATGGAGATCGGTAGGGACCATGAGATGACTCCAAGTAAAGCAAGAATAGAGGACCATGAACTACAAGAGATTCTATATAGGGAAAATCTTGATCTAGAGAAATTTCTGGAACAAGGTAAGAACATAGGAGTGGACTCCCTACCAAAGAAGATTATGACAGAGTACAACAACTCTTTCTATGGAGGTCACAATCGAAGTGAAATGGAGTCAAAAGAAACCATGAAAGCCAGGAGCCAGGTGGGGTCAAAATGATGGAGAATTCACAGGAACAATCTCCAAGGAACTTAGGGAGGAAAAGAGGAAGAAAAAGACAGAATGAGATGCTAAACGAATGTGGAAAACTATTGATTAACTTAGGTAAGATGAAATATCTCACTATATATGCCTTTACTAACCTTTCTTAATGAAGCTCGCAACCTGGAATATTAGAGGAATAGGGAGTAGAAGGAAAAAAAGGAATCTAAGTAACAAAATGAAAGAAGAAAAACCAGACATGGTTTTATTTAGGAGACAAAATGTTCGATGGACAAAATAAGAGAAATTCATAATAAGTGTTTAATCAAGTATGAGTATCTAGAGGTTAAGGCAAATAACTCGGTAGGGTGGATTCTCACACTGTGGGATCCACAAAAATTTGGAATCCTAGATGCTGAAGCTTCCAGGAATTATCTGTCTTTGGTATGTCAACCTATAGGTGATAAGGAAATATATATGATTACGAATGTTTATGGACCTCAAAATAAAGTAGATAAACTCAAGCTTCTCACCTCCCTGGAGGATCTAAGAGCAAGACATCCCAATAGGCCCTGGATCATTATAGGAGATTTCAATATGATAAGATCTCTTTTAGAGAAAAAAGGAGGCACTAGACAGCTAGGGAGAGACTCCTTAGACTTCTAGAACTTCATTATGAACATGGGACTAGTGGACACTCAAACAATAAATGGAACCTTCACATGGAATAATAAAAGGGGAGGGGTTTCTCAAGTGGCCTCGAAACTTGATAGATTATTGTTTCATAGGACCTCCTCCTCATATGACCCGCCATGATAGCTTCCATTCTTCCCTTTGGAGGTTTGGATCACTGACCAGTACAGTTGGAAGCCACCTTTATGGGCACTCCAAGAAACAGATCTTTCAAGTTCAAAAATGCCTCACTCTCACACCCTAAATTCACTAGTAACATTGATAAATGGTGGAGAGAGGAGTTGAACATTCAGGGCACTAAGATGTTCATGCTCTAGCAGAAGCTTAAGCACATCAAATCCAAACTTCAAGCTTGGAACAAAAAGGAATTTGGCGATATCTTCAAGGCCAAAAGAGAAATGGAGCAGAAGCTCCAAGAAATCAATTAGATCAATATCACAAAAGGCTTCACCGAAAAGAGGCAAAAATAACTGACTCTTTGTCGGAAGAATGGGAGGATCGATGCTTATAAGAGGAAATTTTCTGGAGGCAAAAATCTAGGATACAATGGATTAAAGAGGGAGAAAGAAATACAAAGTTCTTTCATAAATCCACTATGGCTCACAAGGCACACAACAGAATCACAAAGATCAAATATTCTCAAGGCATTGAGCTTGTCTCTCATAATGATATGGAATCGATCCTAGTACAACACTTCCTCAACATTACAAAGGAGCCAATGGAGGATAGGTCCAGGTTCATTGACCATTTCACCTAGTATATCCCTAAGCTGGTCATCGAAGCGGGAAACCACAATCTTAATAGGCCAGTATCGGAAGAGGAGGTCAGTGAAGTGATTAATGAAATGGAAAGTGGAAAAACACAAGGCCTGAATGGATTCAATGTAGAATTCTTCAAGGCCGACTGGGAAACAATCAAACAGGATATCCTTGAGGTTATGGAAGACTCGAGAAAATCCAAAAAGGTTCTGAAGGCTCTTAATGCTTCCTTCATAGCTCGAATCCCTAAGCAGGAAAATGCCATGACTTCGGATGGTTTTCAACCCATAGCCTTATGTAATGTGGTGTATAAAATCATTTCAAAAGTGATAGCCAATAGAATCAAGCCCCTTATATCTTCTCTCATCTCAGAAGAGAAAACAGGCTATGTGGAAGGAAGACAAATCCTCAACAATATTATCAAAGCGCATGAGGTGGTACACTCTCTCAAAAGAAACAGACAAGCTAGTATGATAATTCAGTTGGACCTAGCAAAAGCTTATGACAAACTAAGCTAGTCTTACATAAGAGCAATTCTAAAAGCCTATGGCTTTGACAAAAATTAGATAAGATGGGTTATGGCACTAGTCACCACGACTAGTTTTTCCATACTATTTAATGGAGCTCCATCAAGAACCTTCACACCCTCCAGAGGACTTAGACAAGGAGATCCGCTCTCATCTTTCCTCTTCATCCTCATGATGGAAGGGCTAGGTAGGGCAATCAAAATGGAAAATGTTGAAGGTGGAATCCAGGGTATCAATCTCACCTCAGATGGAGTGGCAAACACCCATCAACAATTTGTGGATGATACAATGTTGCAGGGCATACCCATAGTCAGGGAAGCCAGAGAAATTGAAAACATATTAAATGAATTTGCTATGGTAGTAGGTACAGAGGTAAGCCTCAACAAGTCTAAAGTCTTTTTCTTTAACACTAATATTGCTATTTAGAGAAACATTACCGGAATTTTGGGTTTTCAAAGGGAATAGTTACTTTCCAAATATCTTGGCATTCCTCTTACTGACAAACCTCTAAGCAAGAAAGTATGGGAACCAATATTAAATAAACTTTAGGACAAGGTCAGAAAATGGACATGTAGGTAATTAAATTTGGTAGGGCGCCTTGTGCTTACATAGGTGGTCTTGCAAGCCATTCCCATTTGCATGTTTTCAACTCTTCCTGCTCCTCAAGGCATTAAGCAGCCGATGAGGAGCATACAAAGGGAATTTCTGTGGGGCAGAGGGGAAGAGAAAAAGAAGTGGGCTTTAGTAGCTTGGGACAATATTTGCAAGCCCAAAAGCCATGGCGGCTTGGGGCTACATGATCCTGAGACTCTCAGCAAAGTTTCAGGAGCTAAGCTTTGGTGGAGATGGATCAAGAAGTTGAATTATCCCTGGGCTAAACTTTGGAAACAAAAGTATGCCAAGTATTAGCAGGAGAAGGATCATATTAGAATGTTAGGGAAAATCAGGGGCTCCCATATTTGGAACCTTGCATGGGAGAATAAAAGCATTGTTCAGCAACACTGTTTTTGGGAAATCCGAGCAGGGGACATTGCTCAATTTTGGGAGGATAGCTAGCAACAGGAACCCAACCTGTATAGGGATGACTTAGCAGCTCTCAAGAGTGACACAAATAAAGAATGTTGGTTTTTGGTAAAAGATATTTGGGAACAGGGAAGTAATAATGAAAAATGGAGGAAACGGAAGGATCTAAGTTACAGTGATGAGAGTCCCCTGAAGGCCAAGGCAGACACTCTCACCAAGGACCTAGAGCATAGAAGGTTCTAGTTTCCCCCTCACCGGACCAATTAATATGGGGGAAGAATAATGAAGGTAACTTTACCTCAAAGAGGGTAAATAGGAAGTTACATGATTTAACTTTGTGAATACTGATCAAGTCTGGAAGAAACTATGGAAAAACCCCCATTGGATGAAAATAAAGTTATTCATCTGGCTAGTGCATCAAAGGAAGATCTTAACTTGGGAGAATCTCCTAAAGAAAGGCTTCATTGGTCCTTCCAAATGTCACCTCTGTGGCTCACATGGGGAGACAATTGAACACATTCTCAACCTCGGCCCTTTCACATCTAGGGTGTGGTACTGGGTGGCCTCAATCTTTAGACAAACTGATAGGGACAGTCTCATCATATCTAATACTTTGAAGAACTGGAGGAAGAACCTCTCAGGGAATGAGATTATTAATACAGCCTGGATTTTGGTTCCAGGCTTTGTCATTTGGAAAATTTGGAAATATCCCAACAGTCGGATCTTTAGAGACAAAACAAGCGAGCCCCAACATATAATTGATTGAATTCTAAGGTAGATTAAAGACACAGTAAGAAGCTTATTGAGGACACTTCCTAAGGATCCTCCTTTGCCTCAAGAGGAGAATATTATACTTCATTTGGGTCTCCAGTACATAAGTCCTCAAGGAATAATAAAGGGAGTGAGCATAATAAATGCAGGTTCCAACATTTGGAAGCCCCCTACTTATGGTTTCTTCAAGGTTAACATCGATGGAGCTTCTAAGGGAAACCCAAGTTTAGCTGGCTTTGGGGGTGCCATAAAAGATGATGAAGGGAAAAAAAAGAAAATCTTCCTTGGCCACCTTGGGAAGGCCATTAATAACATGGCTGAGCTCCTGGAACTAGAGCAATGCTTGGAAATCCTGGTGGAGCCAAATTCACATAATGTTATCATTGAAGCAAATTCAGAGTTAATCATTAGAGCGACCAAGAAAATATGTAATGAAACTTCTCTAGAAAATGTGTAGAAGCATTAGAATCTCCTGTAGGTCTATCACCGAATCCACTCCCACCTTCAATCCCTTAAAATAGTCAAATTTTTGCATGTGAAAATGAAAGCAAACATGTTAGCAGATCGGTTGGCAAATGAAGGAGTCACCAACAGGGACAAGGATTCTCGGCATGCTTGGGATTCATTACCAATAGGCAAACTGCATGAGGACTGTCTTTGTCTAGTGACAAAAGATATGGAAATTTGGATGAATAGGACAGATCGAAGGGATTCAGGAAATAGGTGGGAGGATGGAAAACCATAAACTGGCTGACCATTTTTGGTTTTGGCCGCTTTCCAAAGCTCTGCTTACTATCTGTTGGATGTTGAAGGTACTGAATCAGGTAGCACCACAGCTCTGGTCACCTATCTTCATTTTACCTAGATGGTGCTTGATGGAGAATGTAGGAGGAAGGCTCAAAAATTTCCCACGGGACTGGTCTGATGGTCTTCACTTGGTGATAGAGTGCAATTTCTTTTCTGCGAAACAACTGATTCAAAACCACAAGTGGTATATTGGGCGGGGTCTGAATGGTTTCTGGCTTTTTGAAGTTGGCCCCCGATTCCACTCTTTGTGTGACATGTTGTGGCGAGAGGTGAGAGAAAACCGCCCTCATCAGGTGGTTAACCCTCGCGCTACTCATCTACCCGATATCCACGAAGGTCGTTGGATCTAAGTTGAGTAGTCAACGGTGGTGATTTGCTTGTGCATTTTGTTCGAATGTTTCAGACCTGGAAAAGTTTATAGTGCTAAGCCTATAGTTTTCGTCAAGTCTGTAAGTTAGATTTTTGGGTGGTTTGTTGTGGGTTCTCTTGTGGACCCTCGGTGGGACACTTCTAGCTTTTTGTGGGCCTCGATCCAGTGGAATCATCTTCCAAGGAGTTCAAGGTTTCTTTTGGCTTCTCTTGGGTTTGGGTGTGAGGTTCGGTTTTTGCCCGCCTTGTTGACTATTGAACTCTCACAGAGCAGGTGTGGCTTCATGTAAATTATGTATTTTTGGCTAGCTTAATAGAAAGTCCTACTCTTGATAATAAAAAAATTATAATTTAAAATATAATAATATTTGTATTATAATTAATTATAATACTTATAATCTTTCATAGTTATATAATAATATTAGTTAATAAAGTTAATAATAAGAATAATATTAAAGGTTTATTGAGGTTAATAATTAATATTGGAGGGTTTCAATGATATTTAGGGTTTGAGATTGAACTGCCGCGAGCAGGTTGGAAGTGAAGACCAGGCGCATGGGAGGGTTTCCCCTCTTGCGCTTGACCAAACTAGAGATTGCAGATATAGGTGAAGGGTAGGAGGTAGAAAACAGAGGGCTCTGAAGGAGAAATGGTAGCTGAAGCAAGGAGGGGAGAGATCCCCTCCTACAAAAACATAACCGTAGGGGAGTCAAGTAGAAATAGAGTGCAGAGTGGTGCAAGGAAAAACAAAAGAGATATTCTAGTAATGGGAGCTCGATCGCAAGCGGGATTAAGTAGTAAATGTCTCCCAAGGGCATCGAAAAAACCTAGGTTCGTAATCCCGAATAATAAACTTGAAGAGTATAGAAGCTATATGAGAGATCATGCTTTAATTTGTAAGTTCGTAGGGTTTTGGCCATCTGAGAAGGATTTGTCCAAATGGATACAACAGAGATGGAAAGCTAAGGGGCATATAGATATGAAATTAGGGGTAAAAGGTTTCTTCACAGTTATATTCTCTAATCTGGAGGATAAGGAAAGGATTTTTGAGGGAGGACCCTACTTCATGAACAATGTTGGTTTATTCATGTAGCTCTAGGAAGACTACTATAACCTAGACAAGGAGAAAATGTTAGTGGCACCTATCTGGATCAGACTTTTTGGACTACCAATGGAGTTTTGGGACCCGAAGATCCTAGAAGGAATAGGTATTGCAATTGGGACATTTGTTAAAGTAGAAGAGACCACCAAAAGAGGGAGATACACATCTTATGCAAGGATATGCTTATATATGAATATAACAAAGCTGCTTCTAGAGTCTATTGAGCTAGAATACCATGATGAGGTTTGGCAACAACCAGTGGATTACGAACACATTCCATTTCACTATAGAAGATGCCATGAATATGACCTCCTCTTTAGACAATACCCCTTAAACACCACAGAGGAAGCAACTAAAAATAAAGAAGAAGAGAAGAAGGCAACAGAGTTAACCGAAGGGATGGAAGAGGGATTTAAAGAAGTACCCACCAGAAGAAAATCTATAAAAGGATCGCCCAAGTAGCAATAAACCATCAAAAAAATTCCATTGGAAAATAAAAATAAGTTTAAGGCCCTTAAGGAAGAGGAAATGGGGATGCAAAAGGAAGATAGTGATGAAGAACCTATGGAACTATTAAAAGAAACAAAAGAACAGGACACAACCCAGGGAGACATCGAACAAGAAGGGGTAGAGGAGAACACGAACCTGCCAAATGACCAATCCCAAATGGAGATAGATCCTCAAAAAGCCAAAGGAGGTGAAGAGGAACGAATAATGAGGAGACTGTTACAAGAATGAAGGTTTTTAGATGAAAGATTTATACCAGAAGAGCAAAAGAAATTATATAAAGAGATGTTCCAAAAATACAAAGAGAAGGTAGGAGTACCTTTAGCAAGCCAACAAGAACAACTAGGAGAGCAAGGAACTTAGAATATTGGAATGTGGAGCACTGGCAAAGGAGGAAAGAAAAGAGGAAGGCGTCCAATGAGTGAGACCATCCAAGTGGTAGGGGAGATGCTGGTTAATTCAGGAAGAGTTATACCTCTCTCAGAGGTATTTCAACAACCATCAAAATTATTAAAATGATAATCACAAGCTGGAACATCAGAATTCTCAATAGCAGCGGAAAACAAAGATATTTGAGAGATAGGCTCAAAAAAGATAAACCTAGTATAATGATAATTCAAGAAACCAAGATCAGTACTCAAAAAATGGAAGAAAAAATGAGAAGATTTAACATTCGATATGAGATAATGGGTCAGGATGCGACAGGAAGTGCAGGAGGGCTAGCAATCCTATGGAATCCTAAGGAAGTTAAATTTGAAAACTGGGTAAGCTTCCTTCGAATCCTTTCAGGAGCCTTTAGAATGATAGGTTCGTCGGAATGGATAATCCTTACAGGGGTATATGGTCTACATTTATCAAATGAGCCGCAGAAGCTTTCTTCAAAACATGAAAACAATTCGAAGACTATTCTCGGGGATGCCATGGATTACAGGTGGAGACTTTAACATGATTACAACCACAGTTGAAAAAGGAGGAGGATCGAGAAGAACAGACCAAGACATGGAAGCTTTTGGCGACATGATGTCGGAGAAAAGATTGGTTGATATACCTACAATAAACGAGATCCAGACATGGAACAATAGAAGATGGGGCAAACATCAAATTGCATCGAGACTAGATAGATTTTAATATCAGAACAAATTATAAATAGAGATATATTCATTGAAACAATGATCCTTCTGGCAATGGGCTCAGACCACTGGCTAATCAGGCTAGAAATTGACCTTAAAGTGAGCCCAAAAAGGCACCCTTTGAGGTTTGAAGTGTTTTGGCTTAGGAACCAGCAGTTCATGCCAAAGGTGGAGGAGTGGTAGACCCAGAGTCAACAAAGAGGACGAAGCAAGATGTAGACTTTCCAGCTAAAACTAAAAGAACTGAGGGAAAAAATAAAAAAATGGAGTAAAGAGGAATTTGGGAACATATTCATAGAGTAGCAACATTTAGAACAAAAAATGAAAGCATTGGAACAAGAAATTGTAACAGAAGGCAGAAGCGAGGAAAGAAGTAGAGAGGAGGGCATAGTGATAAGCCAAATTGAGGAATGTAGAAAACAGGAAGAAATATTACGGATGCAAAAGTCTCGCATAAACTGGCTTCATGAAGGTGAAAGGAATATGAAGTTCTTCCACCAAGCCATGATCCAGTACCGACGAAGGAATAGAATATTTTCCATCAAAAATGAGGAAGGACAACGTATAACCCAGCATGAAGAAATGGAACAGGCTCTAGTTTGTCACTTTAAAGATATCCTTACTGAACCTCAAGTGAATAGAGAAGAAGTTATAGGAAGGATATGCAATTAAATCCCAAAATTGATCACTAGGGACCATAATTTAGCTCTGATGAGGGCAACAACCCTGGAGGAAGTGGAGGATATTGTGAAAGGGATGAAAAGAAACAAAGGTCCAGGATCAGATGGATTTACAATGGAATTTTACCAAGCTGGCTGGCATTTCCTAGGGCATGACATCCTGGAGGTGGTAGAGGAATCACGTAGACACTAGAAGGTATGGCCTAGCCTAAACTCAAATCTTTTATCTCTTATTCCAAAATTTGCTCATTCGGAAACTGCCCAAGGTTTCCGCCCTATTGCTCTTTGTAATGTAATATACAATATTATAGCAACTCTAATGGCTAAGAGATTAAAACCAATTCTATCTAGTATAATCTCCCTGGAACAAATTGTGTTTGTGGAAGGGAGACAAATTCTAGACGGCTTGGTGGTATCTCAGGAAGTGATACATTATCTGAAACAAAAAAAGGAAATGGGTGTGATCATAAAGTTGGATCTCTCAAAGGCGTATGACCATCTAAATTGGAATTACCTTAAAACAGTTTTAATGGAGTTTGGCTTTTGCAATAGATGGGTAAATTGGATTTATGATATGATATCCACCCCTAATTTCTCCATTCTTTTAAATGGAACACCAACCTCGGCCTTCAATGCCTCAAGAGGATTGCGCCAAGGGGATCCTTTATCCCCATTCTTGTTCATCATAGCAGCAGAAGGATTGGGAAGATAGTTCAAAAAAGAACTGAGGGAGAGAAAAATCAAAGGATTGAGGCCATGGGGAAACAACTTAATAGTTACTCATCAGTAGTTCATTGACGACAGTATGCTTTTTTGTGTTGTCTCTCTAAGAGAAGTTAAAAGGGTTAAACGGATTCTGGATCTCTTCATGGAAGCATCATGCATAGAAATTAATAGCGATAAATCATGCACATTCCTCTTCAATACACCAGAAGCGGTAAAAGCCCACCTAACCAGAATTCTGGGTTTTTGTTCTGGAGAACTTCCTACGAAATACTTGGGAAATCTATTAGATTTAAATCCTCTGAGGATAGCAAATTGGCAGCAAACCATTGAGAAAGTCAAGAACAGGCTGGTAAACTGGTCCTTCCGATCTCTGAACATAGTGGGAAGATTAGTGCTTCTTAAATCGATTCTTCAAGCAATTCCTATCTACCCTCTCTCGGCAACCGCGGTCCCTAAAAGAGTATGCACGAAAATGATGGATATATTCAGAAAATTCATATGGGGAGGACCAAAGAAACAAAGGAAATGGGTTCTAATATCATGGAAGGGCCTAACAAAAAATAAAGAAGAAGGGGGACTAGGTCTTAGAGACCCGTATATTTTGAACCAAGTTTTAGGAGTGAAGCTATGGTGGAGATGAATGAGAGGTGGAGAAGATTTATGGAAAAGGATATGGACCCAAAAACACAATATGCCCACAACTATTGAAGACATTAGACTGGAGGAAGTTCCAAGGGGATCCACAATATGGGACCTGGCTAGTCAAAACAGAGACATCATAGGCAAACATGCATTCTGGGAAATAAGGAATGGAAGTATAGCTAAATTTTGGGAGGAAGCCTGGCAGCAAAGAGAAAGAATGATAGAGATACAAGACCTACAAAATACATACCAGAAGGCTAGACCGAAGGGTTTAAATTATGTCAGTGAATACTGGAAAGAAGAAATGCAAGATGAAACCTAGCGAGCCTAGAAGAAACCGGAAGAATGGGACAGAAATATTAATCCTGAACAGAAAGCTCTACTTCTAAAGGAAATGGAATCAAGAAGAATTAAAATTAGAATAGGCCTGGATATACTTCGATGGGGTAGATCCACAAAGGGAACCTTTACGGTAAAGGAAGCATATTATCTGACAACCCGACAGGAGCAAGAAGAAAATCCACTTGTGTGGAAACAAATATGGCAGAACAATTGGTGGCCAAAGGTAACCTTATTCACTCGGTTAGTAGGAAAAGGATGAATCTTGACCTAGGATCAGATACAGAAGTGAGGATTCGACGGACCTCCTAGATGTAGCCTTTGCAAATAGGACAAGGAAACACAGGAACATCTATTAAACTCTTGCCCTATTGCCCAACAGTAATGGGAAGAAATCACGAACCTTTTGGGAAGACAAACAGGGATCCTCATGACATTAAACAAACCATTTATCAATGGGGGAAAGGTCAATTCTCAAGCCCTGTGGTCAAGAGAGCCTGGAGTCTAGCAATGGAATTTAATATATGGCTAATCTGGAAAGATAGAAATCAAAGAATATTTCAAGGCAAAGACAATCCTCCAGAGATGATTTGGAAACGAACTCAAAAACTTATAAGGGAGACTATCATAGTGGAAGCCTGGGATCAAGAAGACTGGAAAATAACTCCTAAAGAAGGTCGAATCTTAACTAGTCTAAAACTAGAACAAGACATGATTTCTCCTAAAAAACAAAGAAACCGAAGCATTCACAAGCAGATCCCAACCATGTTCAAATGTCCTCGCAAAGACTTCATCAAACTTAATTTTGATGGGGTTCTAAAGGAAACCCGGGGCCAGCGGGGTTCGGGGGTATTTTTAGAGATAGTCAAGGTCAGACTAGATGGGTTTATGCTGATGGGGGGTATAATGAGCAATAACGAAGATGAATTAATGGCAGTCTACCAAGGCATAAGAATAGCAGTCCGAAACTGGTATACCAAGTTGGAAATTGAGGGAGACTCGAACCTAGTAATAGAGATGCTCAAGAAATTGAATAACGGGACAGATTGGGAACAGGTAGCAAAGAGTTGGAGAACGACCAAACTAATTCAGGACTTGGCAGAGATAATGAAACACATTGACTATAGGATCATCAACCATGTTAGAAGGGACAGTAACAAAGCAGCGGATTTCCTACCTAACTAGGGTTGCAATGAGCAAGATTTGAAGGTAGACAACATATGGCCAACTCATTTGGAAAGACATGATGGGAGACCCTCAGTTTAATCATTACCCAGGATAATAATGAGATTACAGCTTCATGATAAAGGTTGTAGATGGCTCCCGATCGAGGTGGATGAGGAGGCGACGTGTGGAAATATGATGAAGGTGGGAAGGTGGCAATGTAGGACACCACTCAATATAATTATCCCACCGGACATGGACATGGCCTGCAGGCAAGGTAGAAACCCAAGGTGCAGAGATGACATAGTAGTGGAGGAAGAAGGAGGAAGGAACGGCGGCGGACGGATGATGGGACATTGGATAGGTGGCAGAAAATTAATAAGAACAGGCATGGGCAGAGCCAAAGCTAGTATGAGGCTAAGGAAGGAGAAGAAGGACGCTAGAAACTGGTTGATAATCTTTGCAACTCATCCCAGAAAGAGGTATATATTTGTAAAATCATTCATTGTTGTCATTGCAATCTCCAGTGAAATTAAGGAGGAAGGAAGAGGGTTAGCCGCGACAGAAGGAAAACGAAGGGAAAGGGACGTGAAATTATTCCCTGTTAGCTCCAGGCAGAAGACAATGATAGGTAGAATGAGAAAGGCTGGAGTCAAAGATAACAATGTAGGAAGCCGGACAGGTCAGGACAAAGGAATGCAAGTTTCACAGTTAGATACTGAGTAGGGACAACCAGAGACAGAAAAACAAATGGCTTGTGAGGAAAAGAACACCCCTAAGTACAAAGACCAATTTCATTCCAGGAAAGGAGGGGTGGGGAAGGTCAAAACATCTAAGCAAGAGTAGCAAGGGGCATGAACGAATTGGGATAAGAAAGCCAAGGAGCCTAGAAGAGAGGAACTCACAGGGAATGCTTCCTTTGATGTTGGGAAGGGGAGTCAGGCAGCTACCAGGAAGAAACCAGCGTGCCCAGGTCATGGAATAGGGCGCAGGGGCAGAGGGAGAACTCGACAATCCGACAGACAAAATTTTAGAACCCCCTCGCTAGTATGTCAGAAACGAGGTCAAAAAACTATGAAACATACGGTGCAGGAAGCAGAAAATCCTACACCGAAGGAACAGATGTGGATATCTGCAGGCTCATCCAAGAATTAGAAACAAATGCAATGCAAGAAGACTCGGAACCGGAGATGGAAGACTGGGGCAACTTGATCCCTGACTCGGGCAAAACCAGGGGACACCTGTCTTTATACAAGTAGGCCTTACATGTATATTGGGTGTTGAAGTGACTACTGGCAAAGGCAATGGAGCAGGTTGTAGTGGAAATGGCAGAAATGGCGCAGGGCATACCAAATTTAAGGCGAGAAATGAAAAGTCTCCAAATTACTTTGCTCATGCAGGGCAGTAAGCTAGAGGAAATTCAACAACAGTTGAAGAAGATAGCTCTAGCAACAAGAGACGAAGATACTTAACCTGAAATCATGGTAGACTAATCCTTCTAGTTGTTCCAATGGTTTTCCATGTTCGTTCTCTAAGAACAAGCTCTCCTTTTGTTTGTTTTAGTTGCTAATGTCGATAGGGAACCAGATTAGTAATTTTGGTAGTGAAGTTTATCTGGCATGAATATGCAAACTTTGTCTTTTTTGCTACTGGTCGGCTTATAAAGACTTAAGGTGGCAAACTGACCCGGTTTCCCTTCGGGGCGGGTTGAGGTTACCAAATGCTTGTACTTATTTCAACCTGGTGTTACACTAAAATTTGTCACCATGACTATTTGAAGTCAGTATGGCTCCATCAACAACCATATTGTCCTCCTTGGCAAGTCTTATAGCTCTGCTCCTCATGTCAAACTCCAAAAAAGAGAGAAAGCCTTTAAAAGTCAATATAACTCGGGTTACGCAGTTTCTCTTACTCTTACCTGCGTGTACGCACCTCAAGTTCATAATACCTGCGTACTTGTACGCTCTGTCTGTAAAGGGGTGGGTGCGTACCCCTGTAAAAGTCAAAAGGCGCAAGTTTTACTTCAAAAAACTTACTTGTGGTCGATTCTAGAGCATTCTAGAAGATGGTTTGACGTGGATTGAGTGCCTCCAGATGGTTCATGCATCCCAATGAAAGAGGAACTTATCCCATGAAGAGGGGAACTATCCCTTTGAAAGAGGGGCTTATCCCATTGATGGTGGACCTGTTTAACTTCCTCCAAAGCATTATAAATACAGGCATTGGGCCAGAGGGAGAGGAGGTTGAAAGCTGAACATTCCTAAGGGTAGATGCTGCTGAAATTAAGAATCCCTTATAGAGCTTGAGAGGAGAGATTCCCATCCTTTCTTAGCTTCATTTGGAAGTGGTTGAGCTGATCAAAGTAAAGGAGAACTCTTACTGGACCCTGGGAGGGACCTGCACAACACCAAGGCATTGGTTGTAATGGTTTCTTTTGTTTCCACTTAATACAATTAAGCTCATTTTTCTCAACAAGTTGTTATACATAATTTGTTTCATATACTCCTTGGTCTTTATGATGAATATGTTTTATTTTATGAGTTATTCAGGTGCTATGTAATCGTTTGCTTGTTAGTGAATGCAGGTTTCGAAGAGAAGGAGGAGCTCATCCGGATCGGAGAGGTTGGACTGCTACAAACAGCGTGGGACTGAAGGTATGTTTTAAACACGTGATTACTTGTATTCTAAATGCATATTTAGGGAAAGATAGTGTTTAATTGTCTTGTTTGTCACTAGAAATCCTTATCTTCTAGGGAGGTCGGTTTTGTCCGCAAAATTGACTCTTTCCGCATGACAAAATGGCGACTCCGCTGGGGAATCCATGGATTTGATTGATTTCTCTTTTGATTGATACTTTGACCAAAGAAACTGTATTTTATGTTTCTGTTTTTGACTTGATGATTGTGGGATTGGGTGAATTTAGTTAATTTTGAGTTAGTTTTTATTTTTCATGGTTTTGGGAGAGGTACGCACCCTCTGAGTTAAGCACAGTGCGTACCTGTACGCACTTTTTGTTTGTGCACAGAGCGTGGACGCACCTATGTAAACAGGTTGCCTGCGTGCCCTGTCAAAAATTTGAAAATTTTAAATTTTTCTCTTTTTTATCAGTTTAGAATTTGTTTATTGGTTTTGGCCATTGCCCAGACCTGCTTGTTCACTGTCAAAAAACTTTCCTTGGTTAATTTCATTGGCATTCCTACTTTAAGCTTTTATCAATTGGGTGTTTTGAGTCTCTTTTTTGAGAAAATCTTAATTTGATTTCCTTTGGTCATTACTTGGAGGTTTGTCTCAATCTTTTCACAATTTCGCATCTTTTTGCTTTTGTTTTTGCAAAAAAAATTCCCCCTCATTCGCTGGGGGGGGCTAAATTGTGTATAAGTGTTAATTGCCTTTGAGTGTTTTTATTTCTTGATCTTTGGAACTCTCACCCAATTTCCTCGACTTGCACTTGATTGGTTCTTAGATTACATTAGAATCATCTTGTGTTTGAGAATTCTCTTGCATGGATCACATTTGCATAATTAGAATTCTCATTTTCAGAATGTGAATGAAAATTGTGCATAGATTACATTTGCATACGTTTCAAGTGAATTGTGCATAGATTACAATTGCATAGTTTACATTCTGAAAAATCAATCGTAGATTTAGATCAATTTTCTTTGATTTGAATTTACATATTTTTATGCTTGTTTTTAACACATAGAAATAAAAATAAAAAAGTTTTGAAATTGATTTGCATTAGTTTTTCTTGATGAAATTAGTGCATTAGAGAATTTGTTATATTTTCTCTTAGTGATCAATTTTTTCATTGTTGGAAGTGAATGGAAACTCTCTCCTTACTTTAGTTAGGATTCATTGAATTGAAAGGATTACATTATCATATTCGATTGCATTCAGTTTTGAGTCGGGTCATAACACCATTGGTTTCATATCCATTTACCCTTTTGAGTAATAACAACCTATAACATAGTGCTTAATTTAAAATTCATCTAGTAGTTTTTACATTTCTAGGGCTCTGATACACCAACTTAGCTTAGGCTAGTGTCTTGGAGTAGGAGAGTAATTAACTCTCCAAGACAGTAAAAACAAACAAGTAGTTGTATCTTGTGGTAGGAAGAAATCCAATTGTTGCATTTATGCTCTGGGAAAGCTCCTATTAAAGGAGAAGCACGAGATCGTGTCCGAACCAGTGTGGGAATCAATCCTTCGTCATTGGGAAGGACGCCAGATATTCACATATTAAAAATGGTAAACCTCGGATTAACCATTGTCGAGGAGCCTGGGGTCACTTGTTGGTAAACCTTGGATTATGTCAAGGAGCCTTCAAGGGGATTGAGCTTGCTACTCTGCCCTTGCGTGCGTATCGGATCGTAGACTGTTCCCCCAGGTGTATTTGTCTCAGTTGGTAGCCTTAGTGACCATATTCTTTAGGATTCTTCCTAAGGTGACAGTGGTGGGAAGATCCCACTGTACCTAGAGCAGACGTCGACTAGACTCACTTGGATTTTCTGGGGGGTTCTCTTCACTCGAGACGGTTTAGTGGAGGAACTTGTGCCAGTCTATTCATTAAGCAGGTTGTCGGGGTAACTTTTCCAACCTCCATTTCTGTATTGGATTCTGCGATGTTGGATTTCATCACCAACTAGTGTTTTCGGTATGGAAAGTTACTGTTTGTGTGTGGTTTTACTCCTAGATTTGATAGCGTGTGTTAATTTGTTTGTTTTTACTTTTAGAGACCTTAGGTGTGAATTGTGAATTGTTAATTTTAGTTTTAAATTCACTGAAGTTGAATATAATGGCAACTGTTCCGGAATTTACCAACCTAGGAACCCCTCTTAACGAGGATCCTAGTACGTTTCCTTTCTTTGGAAATTTTGGTCCTCCTTGTATGGCTACTTTGTCATTACCTGGATTTACAATAGGATTACCGATATGGTTATTTTCAACTTCGTTGGCCCCAAATACTCTGATTTTTCCACCTCAACCGAATGCTTCACCTCAACAGAGTTCACCATCTCAACATCACCAACCTTCTGTTGACCCTTTACCTTCTTCGCCTAATTTTTCTTCCTCCATTTCTTCCTCTTCGCTTGGTAAAAGCCTCGATGCTAGTAACTAGGTGGCTAAGAAGAAGAAGAAAGGGAAGAAGAAGAAGAAGAAGAAGAAGCAAGATAAGAAAGAAGTCAACCAACCAACCACGACTGTAAGTGTTAGTTGTGTTGAGGAAAACTCCGACATGCATCGTAAACCCAAATACCCTTGTAGGCTTTGTAAGGGTGACCACTTCCTTATCAATTGTCCTGGTATTCCAAAGGTCTTGGAAGTATGGTCAGGAAAATCACATCAACTTTCCATTGATCCATCAACCAGTGATAGTCAGGTTCCTGGGAAAAAGGGTAAAGTTAGGTTTCCTTGTAAGTTATGCAAAGGGAGTCATCAAACTCACATTTGCCCTCACATGGATGAAGCCTCAAAATTGTTGGAAAACCTTATTGTTCCACAGCAAGAATTTCCAACTGGTTACCGTAAACTTTCTCCCAACCTACCGTCAACTGACGGAGTGATTGATCTAATTTCAAGTACAGTTGATCACACTCTTCCATTGGAGAGTGAAACTCATGTCACCCAGGTTGATGATCCATTAGTTGATCAAGTGGTCGATTCAATTTCACATTCGGTCGATCCCACTTTCCCTTTAGAGAGTGAACTTCATATCGCTCAGGTTCTTCTTGTTACATCAGATTCTTCTATGGCGGGGGGCATTTCACCTATTTCTACAGAACCCCCTCCAAGTACTAAGGTCTTTTCCTTTGATTGGAATAGACTGACAGAACCTCGTATTCCTTCCTCCATCCCTTTCCAAATCATTGTCAAGGTTGGTGGTAGGGACATACGCCGCACACAGGTAGATGAAGGTGCTTCTGTTAGTATTTTATCTTCAACTGCTTGGAAAGCTTTGGGTTCTCCTCAGCTTGCACCTATTACGCAGAATCTGAAAGCTTTTAACAGAACCATTAGTGAACCTTTAGGGATCCTTCCTAAGTTTTCTATTACCTTGGAAGGTAAAACTGTCTGTATTGATCTTATAGTAGTTCGAAGTCCCTTGGATTTCAATTTACTCCTTGGGCGAGACTATGTTTATGCAATGAAAGCTGTTGTATCGACACACTTTCGTGTGATGTCTTTCCCTCACAATGGAAATATTGTGACTGTAGACCAGCTTTCGTTCCCTAGTCTTGTTTCAACTACCAATAACATGACACCCCTAAATGTTCCTGATTCTAAAGTGGTATCTACCCCGCCACGGGTTAATTATGTGGCAACTGGTCCCATGTTTTCAGTTACCGATGTAACTGAGCCTCTCACTGTTTTCTCATCTTCCTTTGATTTAGATCCGGTAATTGACATGGAAAACTCTATGGGATTACTTGAACACAATGTTCTTATCCCTTTTGAGTCCCTTGATATGTGTTCCTTCCAAAGAACTATTCTTCCTTCTGATGAAGACCTTTTGGAAGCCATGATCAAGGTGTGTCCATTGACATGTCTTTCTTCCAGTTGGAAGCCATGATAAGTGTGCGAGGATAGTTTTGTTCCTGTGTCAACCTCGTTAAAAAAATGAAACAGGGTGTCATGAGGACAGTTCTTTTCCTGTGTCAACCTCGTTAAAAAATGAAACAAGGGTTTCGAGGATAGTTCCTTGTCTTGTGTCAACCTCGTTAAAAAATGAAACAAGGATAGGTTATATAGGTAGATTGTAGAGAGTAGTCATGAGCATAGTTCCTTGTCTTGTGCCAAGCTCGTTAAAAAATGAATCAAGGATTTTAGAGCATAGTTCCTTATCTTGTGTCAAGCTCGTTAAAAAATGAATCAAGGATTTTAGAGCATAGTTCCTTGTCTTGTGTCAAGCTCGTTAAAAAATGAATCAAGGTTTTTAGAGTAGAGTTTTTTGTTAGGTAGATTGTAGAGAGTAGTTATGAGCATAGTTCCTTATCTTGTGTCAAGCTCGTTTAAAAAATGAAACAAGGGTTTTGAGGATAGTTCTTTTCCTGTGTCAACCTCACTAAAAAATGAAACAACTCCCACAAGTCTTTCCAAGATCTTGAAAGTAAAGCTTCATTCCATCCACCTCATTGAATGCAATGAAGCTTGGGGACCATGTACCTCGTTTTGCGTCATTATGCTGGGGGCATGTGAACTTATAACAAGCATAGTTTTTCGTTTCAAGCTTGCATAAACATGAAACCGAATCCGAGCATAGTTCTTTTCCTGTGTCAAGCTCGTTAAAAAATGAAACAAATCCTCCTCTAATTGAGTCGAGAGTTTGACTAGATCTCATAAATGTTAAGTTGTATATTTAGGTTAGTTATTTCAGTTTTTGCATAATTTTCTTATAGTTTTAGGTCGGGTCTTTCAAATGATCTTGTACATGAACCTTCATTCCATCTAGCTTGTACTTAGTTGAATAAAATGAAGCTAGGGGGGCATGCACTCTAGCAGTTATGCTTAGGGGCCATCAAGCACAGTTTTATCTCTGTTTCAAGCTTGTGTAAAAATGAAACTATTTTGAAGCATAGTTTTTCTATGTTTCAAGCTTTTGTAAAAATGAAACCTATCTCGAGTCAATTTCAGTTATTTTCAAGACTTGTTAAACTCATGAAAATCTCAAGATTATTTTGCCATTTTTCATTCTCGTAAAACAAATCAAAATGCCGAGTTCTTTCCGTCTTTTCCTGCTCATAAATTAAATTGAAAGTTGGCCATATGAGTACATTTTTATCATTTTTTCAAACTCATTAAAACTTATGAAAAAGTGAAAACCATGAGTACATTTTTATCATTTTTTCGAACTCATTAAAACTTACGAAAAAGTGAAACCTTGGAGTTCTCTTTTAAGCCCTTTTCAGACTCCTAAAATATGAAAAGATTGCCGAGCGTTTCTTTTACACTCATTAAAACGGAATTAAAATATGGTCCACTTACAGCTCTTTTCCGACCGTAAAAACATGAAAAGATTGCCAGATTTTTGTCGTTTCGAATTCGATATTGGTTATAAAACAACGTGTCGTTGATCGCTTTTTTACTTTTTCGGGTCAGTGACACTAATAACGAAAAGTACTCCTTGGTCGTAAAAGATCAAGCGGTTCTCTCAAGTATTATTTTATACTTTTTCGGGCTTCGGAGACACAAATTTATGAAAAAGGTCAACCCTGGAGTCTTCTTAAGTTTTTCAGACTCTCTAAAATTGAAAAACGCCGAGTTTCTCCTATACTGGACTCGTTAAAATTTCACAGTAAAGGACCTGTTCGATTAAAAACAGGAACGGACCACTCCTTCTTAGGGTTCGAATCTAAACTAAGTTGGACTCATCCGAAGGATTAGCTTATAATCAAGCAAATGTTATCCTCCTCAAGCTTGTAAAAAATAAAGAGGTACTTGCCAGAAATGGTGGGGGAAAAGGGAGAAAAATGAACCTATTTGTTATCCTTTGTCTCGAAACAACCTTATCACCACTCTTGAACATGACACTTTTCATTCACCTGGGTTGGGAAATCCTTTGCCTAATAGTTGATCAAACCACATTGAAAGTCTTCAGCCAGTTTCCGGGTATTAACTTTGGGTCAATTGTCACCAAGCCATCTGTTGTGTCGTTATGTGTTCAAGAGGTCACTGCAAATAAACTATTCATCTGCAAAATACTTGTCATCCATCTTGACCATCCCTGAGTCAGTCCTAGCTACATTTCTTCAACTTGATCTATGATTTCATGTTGTGGGCTTGCCTGCAACAGATTGCTTTCTATCGACATCAGCACATTATCTAGAAAGATAATCTAGGAATCATCAGTACCTTGAAATCTGCATGCCTCAATGGCAGGTTTCTCGCCTTTGACGACAGTTTACATCATTGACTTTCGATCGAAGGATTCTGTGACATGTTTGACATCAACACATTCATTCACATCTCACGGATTGTACTGGGTACTTTGAGAACCATTGACATCACTGATGGTCACTCTCACACTTGTTAACAGTTTACATCATCGACTGGTAATCAAGAGGTTTCTACCATGTTCGACATCAACTCATTTATTCGCATGGATAGAATCGTACTATTTCGGGAAGTAGAAATGAAGACCCTGGATCTAGTTTCCGTCATCCAGGCTGTGAGGAGTTTTGTATTCGTTATACAGTAGACTAATCATAAACAGATGGCTACGTCCATACTGTGTCTACATGTGTCTATGATTATGATGTACTGCGAAATCATTCCTATATCAGAGCAGTAGTTAGTTTGTTAGTTAAAGTTTTTGATCTGAGTATGGGAATGCCTACCTCAGCGATGATATGATCTCATATATGTATTTTGTGTTGAATATTTGCAGGTTCCGACTGGGCTCTCCACAAGATAATCCTTGAAATGATAAAGTGCTTCACCCTTCCTAGATGATATAAAAACCCTAATCTACTACAGGCTTCACACTTTAGGGGGAAATCTGTTACACTAAAATTTGTCACCATGACTATTTTCAGTCAGTATGGCTCCATCAACAACCATACTGTCCTCCTTGGCAAGTCTTATAGCTCTGCTGCTCATGTCAAACTCCAAAAAAGAGAGAAAGCCTTTAAAAGTCAATATAACTCGGGTTACGCAGTTTCTCTTACTCTTACCTGCGTGTACGCACCTCAAGTTCATAATACCTGCGTACTTGTACGCTCTGTCTGTAAAGGGGTGGGTGCGTACCCCTGTAAAAGTCAAAAGGCACAAGTTTTACTTCAAAAAACTTACTTGTGGTCGATTCTAGAGCATTCTAGAAGATGGTTTGACGTGGATTGAGTGCCTCCAGATGGTTCATGCATCCCAATGAAAGAGGAACTTATCCCATGAAGAGGGGAACTATCCCTTTGAAAGAGGGGCTTATCCCATTGATGGTGGACCTATTTAACTTCCTCCAAAGCATTATAAATACAGGCATTGGGCCAGAGGGAGAGGAGGTTGAAAGCTGAACATTCCTAAGGGTAGATGCTGCTGAAATTAGGACTCCCTTATAGAGCTTGAGAGGAGAGATTCCCATCCTTTCTTAGCTTCATTTGGAAGTGGGTGAGCTGATCAAAGTAAAGGAGAACTCTTACTGGACCCTGGGAGGGACCTGCACAACACCAAGGCACTGGTTGTAATGGTTTCTTTTGTTTCCACTTAATACAATTAAGCTCATTTTTCTCAACAAGTTGTTATACATAATTTGTTTCATATACTCCTTGGTCTTTATGATGAATATGTTTTATTTTAGGAGTTATTTAGGTTCTATGTAATCGTTTGCTTGTTAGTGAATGCAGGTTTCGAAGAGAAGGAGGAGCTCATCCGGATCGGAGAGGCTAGACTGCTACAAACAGCGTGGGACTGAAGGTATGTTTTAAACACCTGATTACTTGTATTCTAAATGCATATTTAGGGAAAGATAGTGTTTAATTGTCTTGTTTGTCACTAGAAAGCCTTAGCTTCTAGGGAGGTCGGTTTTGTCCGCAAAATTGACTCTTTCCGCATGACACCTGGTTAAATAGAAAAAAAGAGGCCCTTGTTTAGCTTACAAAAAAGGAATTAATATTTACATTAATTATTATTCAAATTAATAATAATAATAAATTTAAGTATTGAGAGTCTTTTGCAGTGCATTATATTAGATATCATTTTTTGGGATTCAATTGCATTAAGAAAGTCATTCATCTATGACCATTTCCATGAGAGGTAGTTGTAACGGACTAATTTCTCATGATTTTTGAATAGTTCACTTCTTCACCCCTGTGAGCATCACCTGATGCAATGCGTGCTAAGTGGACTATTAGAAAATCATGAGAAATTAGTCAGTTACGACTACCTCTCATGGAAATGGTCATAGATGAATGAATTTCTTAACACAGTTGAATCCCAAAAAATGATATCTAATAATAAATTTATTAATATTAATGATAATAATTTTAAAGACTAGAATTACCGAACATGATAGACCAAGGTATTTTATGATTGAATGTGGTGAACTATTGTCGAAATTCACAACCATAATCTATCATAAAAAGGTATGGCCAACCATTGCTAAAAATTTGAACAATGAGTAATCGTGTTTAGTCATGGGAATTGTAGGTCAACCATGGTCAATCAAGATCAACCATAATCACACAATTTTCAACCATATATATACAATTCTTAACCATAGTTAAAACATAGTCACTAATGTTTAAAAATGGTGAACATGGACACATATGATCAACTATGGTTAATCATAGTCAAATAACGAGTTCATTATTATGTCAAATCATAATACTAATCCCTTGGGTTTATTAATTTGTTAGTTTTAATATTCTCATGTTCGAATGGTACGAAAATCTATCCAATGTCATAGTGTGACAAACATCATCATGATAAGACAAGAACTATGACAAGCATCATCGTAATAAGACAAGCATTGTGACAATCATTGTCACAATGATACATTACATTGTAATTTATTCAATTTTTCATTACAATCTTGAATAAATTAGGGTTTAATATTCTGGTTTATAATATTTCATTTAGGTTTTATAATCTTAAGGTTCATAATATTAATCCTAGGGTTTTTAATCCATTAGGTTTATAATATTGATCCTATAATTTATAATCCCTTGGGTTTATAATATAAATCATAGGGTTTGATATTATTCTCATGGCTCCTTTATCCCTTGGGTTTATAATATTAATTTATTGTGTTTATTGATCCCTTTAGTTTATAATATTATTAGTCCCTTGGAGTTATTAATCCCTTGGGTTTAAAATATAAACAATCCATTAGGTCTAACAATCAAGAATCCTTTAGGTTTAATATTGTGATGTTGGAATGGTATGGAGATCTATCCAATGTCGCAGTGCGATAAGCATCGACATAATGTGAAAATCATTGTTAACAGTTTATTCAATGTGACATTGCAACATTGAATAAATTACGGTTTAATATTCTCATTTATAATAGTGGATTTAGGGATTAGGGTTCATTATGGTTTATAATGTTTGATTTAGGATTTATAATCCTAAGCTTTATAACAGTATGGCTTATAATATTAACTTTAGGGTTTTAATCCCTTGGTTTTATAATATTAATCCTAGGGTTTAGAATATTTTTGGTTTATAATATAAATCTTATTCTTTAATATTATTACCATGGTTTCATTATCCTTTGGGTCTATAGTATTAATCCCTTGAGTTTACAATTTATAATCTTAATGTTTATTATCATAAGGCTTATAATATTAATCCTAGGGTTTTTATTCCCTTGGCTTTATAATGTTAATCCTATGGTTTACAATCCCTTGAGTTTATAATATCAATCCTTTGTGTTTATTAATCCCTTGAGTTTATAATATTATTAGTCCCATGGGTTTATTAACTTGTTGGGTTTAAAATATTAATAATATCTTAGGTTTAAGAATCTATAATCCCTTGGGTTTTATATTGTGGCATTAGAATGGTGCGAAAATCTAATCCAACGTCATAGTGCGACAAGCATCATCACAATGTGACAAGCACTGTGGCAATAATTTTCATAATGACACATTACATTGGAAGTTATTCAATGTCGCATTGTGACATTGAATAAATTGCGGTTTAATATTTTGGTTTATAATATTGGGTTTAGGGTTTATAATAATAATCCTACAGTTTTTAATCCCTCAGGTTTATAATATTGATTGTAGGGTTTTCAATCCCTTGGCTTTATAATATAAATCCCAAGGATTAATATTTTTCCCATCAATGGAGTACCCGTTGGGTTTATAATATTAATCTCTTGGGTATATTAATTTCATTTGTTCATAATATTATTATTCCCTTGGGTTTATTAATAGCTTGGTTTTTGAAATATGAATAATCCCTTAGGTTTACATAATCAATAGTTCCTTAGTTTTAATAGTGTGATGTTGGAATGGTATGAAAATATATCCAACATCATAGTTGGGTGAGCATCATCGTAGTGTGACAAACAATGTGACAATCATTATCACTAATTTATTCAACATCACATTGTGACATTGGATAAATTAGGGTTTAATATTCTCATTTATAATATTGGGTTTAGTGATAAGGTTTTATTTTAGTTTACAATATTGGGTTTAAAATGTCAATATGTCAATAATAGCTTAGGTTTAATAATCCGTAATCCCTTGGGTTCAATATCGTGGCATTGGAATGGTACAAAAATCTATCCAATGTCACATTTGGTTTATGGTTTATAATCTTAAGATTTATAATCATAGGGTTTATAATATTAATCTTAAGGTTTTTAATCCCTTGGATTTTTAATACAAATTCTAGGGTTTAATATTATTCCCATAGGTTCATTATCCCTTGGGTTTATAACCTTAATCCCTTCATTCTATAATATTATTAGTCCCTTAGGTGTATTAAACCCTTGGTTTTAAAATATCAACAATCCCTCATGTTTAATAATGCATAATTTGTTAGGTTTTAAAATATTGTGATGTTGGAATGGTACGAAAATATATCCAACGTCACAGTGTGACAAGCATCGTTTCAATGTGAGAAATAGTGTGACAATCATTATCAACAATTTATTCAACATCACGTTGTGACATCAGATAAATTAGGGTTTATTATTCTCATTCATAATATCGAGTTAAGTGATTAGGATTTGTTGTGGTTGACAATATTGGTTTTAGGGTTTGTAAGCTTAACATTTATAATGGTATGGTTCCTAACATTAATCATAGGATTTTAATCCCTTGGGTTTATAATATTACTCCTAGGGTTTATAATCAATTTGCTCTAAAATATAATCCTATGGTTTAATATTATCCCCTTGGGTTTAAAATATTAATCCCTTCATTTTATAATATTATTAGTCCCCTGAGTTTATCAATATCTTAGTTTAAACTATCAATAGTTCCTTAGGTTTAGTAATCAATATTCCCTTGGGATTAATATTGTGCCGTTGGAATGGTAGAAAAATCTATCCAGCTTCATAGTGTGAATTGTCGCAATGCAACAAGAAGTTTGAGAATCATTGTCACAGTCATACATTACTTGCAATTTATTGAATGTTGAATTGTGACATTGAATAAATTAGGGTTTAGATTTTTGGTTAATAATATTGGGTTTAAGGTTTATTATCTTAAGGTTTATTATCTTAAGGTTTATAATCATAAGGTTTATAATATTAATCAAGGGGTTTATAATCCATTCATATTATACTATAAATATCGGGGTTTAATAGTATTCCCTTAGGTTTAGTGTCCCTTGGGTTTATTATCCCTTCTGTTTGTAACATTAAACCCTTGGATTTATGATATTAATCCTTAATATGTATAATAATATATTAGGTTTTATAATATTAACCTTAGGTTTAATATATTAATCTTAGGGTATAAAATCCCTTCGGTTTTTAGTCCCTTAGGTTTATACTATAAATCCTAGGGTTTAATATTATTCCCATGGCTTCGTCATCATTTGGGTTTATAATATTGATATTTTAGGTTTATTAATCATTTTAGTTTATAATATTATTAGTCCCCTAGGTTTATTAATCCATTGGGTTTTAAATATCAATAATCTCTTAGGATTAATAATTAATAATCCCTTAGGTTTAATATTGTAACATTGGAATGGTATACAAATCTATCTAACGCCATAGTGTGACAAGCATTGTCGCAATGTGACAAGCTTTGTGACAATGATACATTAAATTGCAATTTATTTCATGTCACATTTTGATGTTGAATAAATTAGGGTTTAATATTCTATTTTTTTTTGTGATGAGGGTTTATAATCTTAAGATTTATAATTATAGGGTTTATAATACTACCCTATGTTTTTTAATCCCTTTAGTTTATAATATTGATCCCAATGTTTATAGTCCATTGGGTTTATTAATCCCTTGAGTTTATAATATTATTAGTCCCTTGGGTTTACCAATCCCTTGGATTTAAAATACCAATAATACCTTAGGTTTAATAATCAATAATTTTTCACTTTTAATATTGTGTCTTTGGAATGGTACATAAATCTATCTAACATCATAGTGTGACATGCATTGTCGCAATGTGACAAACATTGTGACAATCATGGTCAAAAATTTATTCAATTTCACATTACGATATTGAGTAAATTAGGGTTTAATATTCTCATTTATAATATTGGGTTAAGGGATTAGTGTTTATTATGGTTTATAATATTGGGTTTAGGGTTTATAATATGAAGGTTTATAATGGTAGGGTATATAATATTCATCGCATGGTTTTTAATCCATTAGGTTTATAATAGTAATCTTAGTGTTTATAACCCTTGGGTTTATACTATAAATCCTAGGGTTTAATATTATTCCCTTGGGTTTATTATCCCTTGGGTTTATAATATTAATCCCTTAGGTTTATTAATCCCTTGATTTTATAATATTATTAGTTCCTTGGGTTTATTTATCCCTTGGTTTAAAATATCAATAATTCCTTAGATTTTATAATCAATAGTCCTTTGGGCTTAATATTGCGATGTTATAACGGTACAAAAATATATACAACATCATAGTTGACAAGCATCGTCGCAATGTGACAATCATTTTGACAATGATAAATTACATTGAAATTTATTCAATGTCGCATTGTGACATTGAATAAATTAGAGTTTATTTTGGTTCATAATATTAGTTTTAGGGTTTAAAATTAGTTGGGTTTATAAACAAATATGGTCAAACATTGTTCAACCAATTATGGTCATAATATTAATCCTAGGATTTTTTATCCCTTGGGTTTATTAATCCCTTAATTTTATAATATTATTAGCTCCCTCGGTTTATTAATCCTTTAAGTTTAAAATATGAGTAATCCTTTGAGTTTATAATATTAATACGTAATATGTATGATAATGTATTAGGGTTTAAAATCTTAGGGTTTATAATATTATTCTTAGGGTTTCATATTAATCCTAGGGTTTATAATATTGATCCTAGTGTTTAATACTAGTTTGTTGGGTTTATAATCCCCTAGGTTTATTAATTCCTTGAGTTTATAATGTTAATAAACTATTGGGTCTATTAATCTCTCATGTTTATTGATCCCTTGGGTTTATAATCCTTGGTGTTCTAGTATTAACCCCTTGGGTTTAATAACATTCCCTTGGGTTTATAATCCTTGATATTCTAGTAATAACCCACTAGGCTTATTATTCTCTTTGGTTTACAATATCAATTTCTTATGTTCATTAATCTAAGGGTTCATGTTCCTAGGGTATAATATAAATACCTTGGGTTTATAATCATGGTCAACCATAGCTCAACATCACATTGTGAAAAAGGTGGTCTCAATATGTAAATCAACCCATGGTCAACCATTGTCAACCATGGTCAACAAATGTAAACCATTGTCAACAATGGAAAACTATTGTTAGTCATCATCAACCATGGTCCAATGTCACATTTTGACAAAGATTATCTCAATATTAAAATCAACCATGGTTAACCATATTCAACCAATGTCCAATGTCACATTTTGAGAAAGTTTGTCTCAATATGAAAATCAATCATGGTAGAAAAAGGTCAACCATGTTTATTTTAGGGTTTATAATATTTATCTTAGGGTTTCTATACCTTGGGTTTATAACATTAATCCTTTGGGTTTAATATTATTCTGTTAGCTTTATTATCCATTAGGTTTTAGTATTAACTCATTGGGATTTTATTATTTTGGCTTTATAATATCAATTGCTTGGGTTCATTAATCTAAGATTTCACATACCTAGGCTATAATATTATTCATAGGTTTATAATATTAATCCCAATAGTCTATAATATTAATCTCTTGTATTTTTAATACTAATTCTTCAGGTTTATAATATTAGTCCCTTGGTTTATTAACCCCTTGGGCTTATAATATTAATAATCCCTTGGATTTATAATACTAATATGAAGGGTTCATGATATTAATCCCTTGGATTTATAATATTAATTTGAAGGGTTCTTAATATTAATCCCTTAGGTCTATAGTATTAATCCCTATGGGTTCATAATTTTAATCCCCTGGATTTATTAATGCGTTGGGACTATAATTTTAATAATCCTCTGGGTTTATTATTATTATTATTATCCAATTTCAAGGTCACAATCGAGCTAGACACCAAATTGGTGTATGATACCCGCTTGTTTGTGGGACGAGAGACCCACCTCCACATAGCGATTTGAATGCTAAGTCTACAAAGTCATACATACTCTACCCCCCTCCGGTTTTGAACTTGTGACCTATTAGGAGGAAACACATGCTCTTAACCATTAGGCCCACTCATTAATCCCTTCAGTTTATATATATAAGTATGCTATATTGTAATATATTTTAGTTTTATATATATATATATATATATATATATATATATATATATATTATTGACCATAACATAATGTTGAGAGATAAATAAGTATTAATTAATAATTAATTGATATCTATATATATATATATATATATCTATATCTATATATATATATATATATATATAGAGAGAGAGAGAGAGAGAGCATAATTATAGGTTAGTTATATTGTATATATATATGCGTGTGTGGGGGGTTGTTATTATTTATATAGTTATTACGAATCATATATAGTTAGCTTTTAATTAACCAAATACACTTAATAATTATTAATGTGGTTGATATATGCCTATTGGCACATATCAATCACATTGGTAAATGTGGTTGTGCTAGTATAAATTATTAATTGCTCTTTAAGGACCCATGTATTATTAATGCCTCACTAATTAGCCATGATTATAAAAATGAGTTGCTAATTGAAGGTATACCACTAGACATAGACATTTTATAATTTCCTTTTTCAAATGTAAAAAATAATTTGCTTTACCCTAAAAATAAAACTCCAAAAATGCACTTTTTTCTATTTGATTGGCTTTTAACTTCTAAGTGTTATTGTTGGGGTGATATCTTCCTATTCTAGATGCCCCCATTCAATGTACTCTATTAGTTTGGATGGAGTTTTTTTATTAGGAGTTGTTTTTAAGTGTGACATTTTGGAGTTTCTTGTGGATTTCTGGTCAGAATTTGTTGGAAAAAATTGTGGTGAAATCTTCATGTGTTGTTTAAACTGGGTTTTTTACTACATATATGAAGTTAGCATCTTGAAAAACCACTAAGACACTTTGATTGTGCAGAATTCACCCATCAAAACTTGTAATTTCAATCAATCCCAGTCATATTCTAGAGAAATTAAATCTCAAAATAAACTAAAAAACCTTTTTAGAAAACCTTTAAAAAATCAAAATTAAAGACAATTAGTTGCTTATAATAGACGTAATTTACTACAGTTCATCTATTTTCCTTTTTCAATTTCATTAGCGAATTGAATTCAAATTCACTATTCATTTATTACTATGTTCCAATGAATGAGTGAATAGCAATTATGACACACTGTAATTCCCACCAAATTCAAGTTACTTCGATGAACAATCCAAATTGAAAGTAAAGTACCACTAACAAGTACCCTCGGAAGTAAAGTAAAAATCCCGTTGGGATCTCCAACTCTGCCCTACTCATCCCCATCATATTGCCGTATATATCCACTCCTGCTATCTCAACTAATTCATTCGTGTGTGTGAGTGAAGTTGTGTCGCTGTTATTTTGGTGTTCTGCTTCGAAGTGTTTTTATTCTCCGTTGAACAATGGGACCTGTGAACATTGAGAGATCATAGTCAGAGGAAATGGGTTTGATTGGTGCGTGAAGAGACAGACCAGGAGTAAGGAAAAGAAGACATGATCTAATGCTGTGAATAGTCTTTCGCTTTATAACGAGGTAATATACAATATAAATTGCAGTAACGTTGTTCAACGAAGAAACCAACTGTAGTAGCATTGTGAAAGGAAGAAACCATTATATAGAGATAGACACTATAAGGACGTTACTGGTAATTAGGATTGTATTTGAGTTATAATATTAACATGCTGGCTACATTATTGTTCAAGAAGTTGTTGGTGCAAATGATAATAGACACCAGCAAAGAAATTATGGCCGGCAATAAATTTAGTTAGCATGTAATAATAAAGACTAAGAAGTATATGAAAACCATTTCATGCAAATATCAATGAAACGGGTGTTCTTGTGAGGGCAAGTCATACAACTTCTCGAATGGGTTTCATAAGAAAAAACATCTCATGCAAATTAAACACTAAGTTATGTGAAAATGTGTTGTAATTAATAGATTATAATATACAAAGAAATATGAAGCAAGAATACGGACAGTAAGAAACTCTTGAGTGAAAAAATATATTATATTATGTTATTTCCCAACGTTATATTTTAAGTATAAATGGTCTCATGTATAGTAATTGGTGAACTTAATGATTTAATTAGTTCAATGAATTTTATGACTAAACCAAATGCTTATCTAAATTTTCCTCATTTAGTGTATGGAAAGTAGGATTCACGGTAAGATAATCTCATTAACGAGTATTTGTGATTTCGATATTCATTATTCAACTCTCTTTGAACTTGTCTCTTCTTCATCTTCATCTTCAATTCTCTTTGTTTGCATTGGTTTTCATCTTTATCTTGAGAATTTTGTGATGTTTGGACTTTCTAGATTTTCTATCCATGATTTTCTTCAATTTTCATCATCTTGTACCTACAGAAAAAAAACAAATTCACTACTCTTACAACAACATCAATCATATTGGGCTTTCTTTGATTTACACATAATCATTACACCTATCGGTTTTTGCAATAGCTTACACTTAATGGTCGCAATCCTTGAGAGGTCAAGTTCTTTCTTCTTACCACAACGGACACATCAAAAAACTAACTTCTATGGTTTCTACATATGAAAAGAAACACATCACATTATGTGATTTACGTAGTTTCTTCCAACAGTAAGCACTAGTGGTTTCAACCAGAATCTTCAAGATTTTACAAAGTGGTTTTCAAGGCATTGTGAACTTTTCAAATTAATAAAATTTGGGAGCATATTTGTTTTTATTGGACTTATAGCATCAGTGATTCAGGTACTTACAATTACAAACTTCCATTTAGGCCAATCTAGCCTTTAAACAAACATTTTATTAACACAATTTCCTTTCCATAATCCAAAAGAAAAAATATTTAGGTATGATCGCATGTTGCTTAGAGACGTATGTCTATGGATTCACTACATTTACATCTACATGATATTATTATTATTATTACCCTGCTTTTTCTTCTTCTTTATTCCCTTGCATGTGAACAAAATACATGCATGTTCACATAATCATTTATTCTTTGTATCATCATCATTCATTTTACCATGTCACCACATCATTTTCTCTATTATCTTCTTTCATCCTACCATTCTCTTAACTACTACCTGGTGGAAACTTCATTTTCTATAGGGTGGAAACTTAATCGCTTTAACATAAATGGATTTAAACCCAAACATAAACACTTCCTTAATAGCATGAATACTTTTTTCTTCCCTTACCCTTTTGCAAACAAACTTTTTTATTAAAATTCAAGAAACACTTTAAAATACGTAACTCAATTATATACTTGTCCTTTTTCTCTTTAATGTTTTACACATTTTCTTGTAGATCAATAATAAATAAAGAAAATTGATCATGCTTTTTTACCCTTGAAATTTTCCCATCAGTGGAATATCCCTCGAAATTTTGTGGAATTGCTTGCAAACACCTCCTTATTGCTTGAATGTTGTATCCTTGTTTTTTCAACTACAACACAGTAATAATTTAATATTAACTTAAACATTAACCTTATTTTGTCCATATAAATTGACTTTAGATTTTGTTTCCTCCTGTCACTCTTGGTCATGCCAAGTGATCTCTCTATTCTAGACTTTCAACTCTATTCAAACGCCACCATTACTCTTATCTTGTTTTCCTTCAATTTATGTAGCATATTGAACAAGTCATCCATCTTGGACAAAGATCAAATTGTGCAACTGAAAGAGCACCAACTAGATTCCCCATACATGAAATAAAGGATAATGTGGTGAGATATTTCATTAATGTTCACATAGCATTTTACTCCAATATCATAGTAACTATTCATGGAGATATTTCTTTGATAATCAAGATGCCTTGATATTTGAAAATGGACACAACTCTTTGAGAATTAAGACACCTTTCACAATATTTGAGAATGGGAAATCTAAACCACACCATAATCAAATTCCTCAACTATAGACCATCCCTCTTTCTACCAATAGGGTGACTGATTTTACCATAATACCATCTTTTTCTCAATTCGAAAATGTATATCTTTGTTGTTGTTGACGATGCTAGATACTGCCAACATATAGGGTATCTCCCCGATATGAGGTCTCAATTATACCTCACACTGTTTGGTGTAGGAGTCTCATTCGGGATGTAACCTGACTACAATTTACTTTTATATATGACTTGGATTTAGCTATAAGCATGAGCGAGAAGCACGTATGTGCTTTTGAATGAGAAAGAGAGTGTACCTTGTGAATGTTCGATTGCAAATATATCAAGGTTCTTTCACTACACAGGGGAAACATAGTACGCCTCTAGATCAGAAGTACTAGTAATACACTAATGAATACACACTCAAATGAGAAAGATTCCTATAGCATTAAGTGAAATAGTTCACATAGATGCAACAATCATTATAAACATTAAAACACATTTTGAATAAGTTAAGCATTGAAGTCATCGAAATAGTTCAATTACTCCAGTACAAGTGAAAGAAAACATGAATCATAAACATCCAAAGTATAGTCTTAGAAACATCTAGAATACATGTGTGAGCATGTGCTAGCTTGAAAGGCTTTGATATTACGCAAAAGTTCCAAGATACATAAATACAATGAACATCAATAGCTCCAATAATGGAGAGTTAGAGCCACTACTTTCTCCCCAAAAATACTAACTTTATCTTTCTAATGCCTTCTGGGAGAATTCAAGGTTAAAACTCCCTTACGTCAGTAATGAGGATCCTTTTATAACTTGAGCCATGATTTTTCGCATCCTTGTGACTCTTGGCTTTCAAATTCCCAGTGACCTTTGGACTTCTACAACCTGTGGAATTCCAAATGACTTTTGGAATTACATATGACTCTTGATATTACATGCCTTTTGGACTTACATGACTCTTGGAATTCAAATTCTTTTTCCTTACAATGATTAATCCGAAAGACATTTATCTACATTATGGATCACAAAAGTCTCAGATCTAAAATGATTACATTGTTACATCATGATTTCCACATCAACATATGATGAGTACATGAAATGTCACTATCCTTGCTGACTAGGACTAATAATGACTGATGACATGGACTTTCTTCATTGGTGACATGGTTTCCACTCGTGTCTTCATTCTCCATGCAGATTTCAATCATTGATGTCTTCATCCTCCAAAGGGTCTTTCATTTAAGGGAGTCTTTTGGGTGCTTTGATTATCAATATTTCAATGTATTATTTTTTCCTCAATGCTTCCTTTGTTTTGCTTCTTTGCCTAATATTCCTCATGCATTCTTTCCATGTTGTTCCTAGCATAATTGTATTTACAATAAGTCATGACAAGCAATCATTAGCCTCAAAATATCTTATTCTAACATGTTTTATGTAGATTTTATGTTCATGCCTTATCAGTTCTCCTAAACGAAACAAGGATAAATTCTTGGCACAAGGGCACACTTCAAAAGGCTTCAAGGTTGATGCTTCAAGGCTTTACTATGTACTCATGCGCTCAAGAGGAATAAGTAATAAAGGTATGGTGCATGACGCAAGTACAAAGGATGAAGTTGAAGGCTTTGGGCTTCCCAAGTGTGTTGTTCACTCTAGGGAGAGAAGGAGGGCATAGGGTGCACTCTTGAAGGCTGAAGGAGGAGATTTGAGGCCTTTAGGGTATTCTCATGTGCTCAAGCAATCCAAGAGGGTGCATGATGCAATTATGAAGGCTGAAGGATGAGCTTCATGCCTTAAAAGTGTGTTTTCATGCTCTAAAAGGGTTAAGAGGGAACATTATGCATTATGGAAGGCTGAAGGGTGGATATTATGTCCTTTTTGGTGCACTCATGTTCTCAAGGAGGGCCACATTTCTTCAGGTTGAAGGAGATTTCTCAAAGGAGAACTTGGTTTCCAGAAGGGCATAGTTCAGAACAAGGGGAAAGGGATTAAGGAGTATTCTTTGCTCTCCTGGAGGATGCATGGCACACTTTCAAGAAATGAAGGATTCTCATCAAGTCTTCAGAATGCCCTTATGTGCTATTGTCCTTAGTGGGTTCTCTTTGAAACCAAAAAAATGTTTAAGTCTAGAAGATAGGAAAACGAGTGAACATGACGAGTTTAGACATAAAATGAAGTGTGACACATACTGAATCATTAAGAAAACTTAGATAAACTTTAACCATGATAGAAAAAAATAAAACACCACTTTACAAATACTCTCAAAGTATAACATGTGAAGTGTGTGTGACTATGACCAAAAAGTGTTGTTTTATAATAACAAAGGCATTATGACTATGAGATGCACTAAGATGTTATGATGAATGTGATAACACTGAAGGACACTTGAAATACATAGATTAACTTGAAATGATGCTTAAATACCAAGGCGACACTTGTTAGAATGATCAAGTAGGCTCCAAAATTTGAATGTAGTGAAATTTTGGAGCTTGTTGTAGCAACGACAATACTTAGCGACACATTGGGCGGGCTTTAGCTTCTTTTTCCAAGAATAACTTTCAGTTAAAGGGTCAATCCTCAATAAGTATTGATTCACCAAATGGATTGCCTTGGCTCCCCCCTTTCAAATCATTTATACACATAATACCTTACTTTCTTCTATTTCGTTAAACACACAAAAGTACAACATATCACAATTGTTTCAATCCAAGAAAGGTTAATGTGCACAAAAAGTTTATGATATTCAGAGTATGAGTTTTCATATGTGGCGTTTCTTCCTTACCACCTAGCTTGGAAAGTACTTCGGCGGAGTCACTTTATTAGCACAAACATTGTGTGACTTCCAACAACACTGGACAATAGCCCAGTGAAGTCTCTTTCTTCACCTCCCTCTGCAGGAATCCTTTCTCTTCTTTCACCCTTGATTTATTTATTTAATAGGATTGTGTATCTCCACTTATTATTTTCAACGAGTGGAAGAAGGAGCCTGACTTATTGAGATTAGAGTATGTTTTCCCATTTAGAGAAGTATTTTAAGACCTTTGAAATAGGTTGTCTCACTTTAGATTTTCCCCTTATCCTTTCTCTACTAGATTAGGCAAGCATTAACACACAATGGATTTTCACCAAGTTTAGTAGTTAGATACTAGCATAGGCATAGATCTAATAGGATCCCTCAAGGTTTCCTTTCACAAATATTTTATTTTCCATCTAGAATTAGATTAACCTATGGCACATTACAAAACAAAGAAGGAGAACAAATAGAAGCCAAATGTTGTGGTCGTCACACATCCCTTTTATTCCACAATAAATTCATTTTGAGCCATGCAATTTTTACACAAGGTCTTATTTATGTACAATTACCAAAAAACATGACAAGAAAGGACGTGACTAGCATAACGCACATCGAACCGAGACATATGAAGAAGAAAAGCAAAGGAAAAGTACAAATTGTACAGGAAGCACAACTCGTAGCTGCTATTGAAAATAATTTTTCAAGTGTTGACCATTTATAGGAAGGGGGTCAATCATCCCTTCGAAGGACTTTAGACTGAAATTATTATGACCAAGCTTTTTGTCTATGGTAAATGGGCCAATCCAAAAAAATTGGAACTTTGTGTGCTTTCCCTTCTCTTCATGGGGTTTATCCCACTTTAGTACGAGGTCACCCACATCGAAGCTCTTTTGCCCTGTGGATTTCTTATCAATCTAGTACTTTACATAGTTTTGGTGAACAACAAATCTCTCTTTGGCTTTGATCACTTCTTCCTCGAGTTTGAGTAAATTGTTTATCCTACTCTGAACTAGAAGGAAATGTCTACCTTGGGACTCTTAGGAGAGTTGCAACGCTAGTGTTATGAAACCAGCTCACAAAAAGATAGAAAAGATAGATCAATGCCTTAGAACTAAGCCTCTTTGAGGGGGAAACCTCCTTTACATTACACAAATGAACAATTCTTGGATGATACAAATGACAAAACCTCCTTTCTATATATAGGAGTCTAAGGGGTCATAATATAATCAGAGCTGACATAACAATAATAATGTAAGAGCACAATAATAACAATAGTGCGATTCTATGGGGCACAATAATAACAATAGTTGGCTTCTATGGGGCACAATAATAACAATATGGGGACTACATGGGCACAACAATATAATGAGGGGGTTGTACTAATAACAATAAGGAGTTACACTCTCCAACCATTTGAGAGGAGAAACGAGCGCGGGAGCAGGAGGACGATTTTGGAGCTAGGGTTACAGTTTAGCAGAGTTCCTTCTCCATGGAAGGCCATAAAGGAGGGAGCTCCACTCCCTCCTATAAGTAGGTTGTGGCTAGCAGAGGAAAAAAACCAATAGAAGAGGATAGAGATCCTTCAACTAAAAAGAAAAGAAATAGAGAAAAGGAGCAGGAGGGCTCTAAATCTAAGGAGAATAACAACAATAAAGAAAGCAAGGAAGTGGACAAGGAACATGGCACAAAAGGAAAAACTCAAAGGGGACCATCCAAACCCAAGACTACTATCACTGCTAGAGTTGTTTTGAATGATCCTGCTCTACAGGCACATAGGGCCACATGCAGAATTATGAAATCATTTGTAAGTTCATGGTTTTATAGCCCACTAAAAAAGCATTACAAACATGGATTGAATACCACTGGAAACCAAAAGGAAGCATAGAACTACATCTTGGGTCAAAGGGATTCTTTACTGTAGTCTTTGCAAACATTGAAGATAAGGACAGATTGTTTGAAGGAGGGCCCTACTTTTATGCAGCAGCAGGCCTGTATCTGAGACCTTGAATCATGAGTTTTGTCCCAGAACATGAAATTTTTACCTTAGTCCCAGTCTGGGTAAGACTCTACTCTCTACCTTTGGATTACTAGCAACTGGAATCCTTATCTGCCATAGGAAATAAGTTAGAACGTTTTCTCAAAGCTTCTGAGGACACGAGAAGGGGAAAATACACATCCTTTGCAAGAATATGTGTGGAGATGGATCTTTCTGGAGCTCTACTGGATGGGGTAATATTGGAAGTGTCTGATGAAGAATGGGTACAAAGAGTGGATTATGAGCACATCCCATTCAGATGTCGTAAATGTCATGAATGTAGGAATTTACAGGGTAAGTTCCTCAGACAGAACACCAAAGTACACCACTCACAAACAGATCACAGATCAATACACCAGTATTTTTGATGTGGTTAAAACCCTCAAAGAGGGAAACAGTCCATGGCTTGAGCCAACGTGGCCACTTCAGGCAATATATTAATAAAAGAATAAAAATTTACATAAGCTTCTCTCATCAACAGTTACCCTACAAATGACCCTCCATGCTCTTTAAATAGAGATCATGGACCAATCGAGTGTTAAGCCATGGATCAAGTGTCGGTAATACCGAGGAGAGAATGAACCGTCGGATCACTACATATCGTGATTTTTGGATTGTAAGTTACAAATGTACATAGTAAAGAAACACACTTTACCTAACTCTATTCTAGACCAAGTTATACTTAACTACTTCCTATGTGTCGGAATATCCTAACATCCCCCCTTAAGAACAACTTGGGATAGGATTGAAGGATGTACAAATGTGACACAATAGAAGAGGCAAGGAGGCACTACAACCTATCCCCCCTTAGTGACAACTTCCTGAACTCCAACCATAAATTGAAGTTTAGTAAAATTCACCTCTGTGAGAGCCTTTGTAAAGATGTCTGCAACTTGATCATCTGTTGTAAAATATTGCACTTCAATAACATGGTCGTGAATGAGCTTTCTGATGAAGTGCATGTGCATTTCAATGTGTTTGTTGTGCTAATGTTGGATTGGAGATTTGCATAGTTGAATGGCACTTTGATTATCACACCAAAGTGTAGTCGGATGCTGCTGCTGAAATCCAAACTCTGACAGGATCTGACGAAGCCACAAGGCTTCCTTACTAGCTTCTATGGCACCACGATACTTTGCTTCTACTGAAGAAAGAGAAATCGCACCTTGTTTCTTGCAAGCCCATGTAATAGGTCCTAAACCAAGAGTGAACACATAACCTGCAGTAGAATTCTGATCATGAGGGTCACCAACCCAATTGGAATTAGTGAAACCAACCAATAGAGGAGATGCTTCGACACTGTAATGAATCCCAAACTGAACTGCACCTCAAACATAACGAAGTATTCTTTTAGCTGCTTTCCAATGACTTTCATGTGGTTTTTTCATAAACTGGGCAACAAGGCCAACAACAAAGGAAAGGTTAGGACGAGTATGGGTTAGATACAAAAGTTTTCATACAAGTTGATGGTATAAGGTAGCATCAACTTCAGGAGAAGGACAAGTGACCGGAAGTTTGACTCCAGACTGAAAGGGAGAAGGGGTTGGCTTACAGTCTTCCATGTGAAAATGACGTAGAGTATCACAGGCATACTTGGATTGGGAAATGGAAATACCTTCCTTGGATTGCAAGACTTGAAGACCAAGAAAATAATGTAAGTGTCCTAAGTCTGTCATTTCGAACTTCTTTTTAAGGCTAGACTTCACATGGTTGATAAGGTTGGGATCGCTACCAGTCAAGATAAGATCATCAACATAAAGAACAAGAATGATAAGAGACTTGCCCACTTTTTTGGTATAGACAGTATTGTCAGAATGACACCTAGAAAAGCCATTTTCTAAAAGAAAGTTATCCATTTTGGCATACCACGCTCGAGGAGCTTGCTTGAGACCATAAAGGGATTTCTTAAGTCGACATACAAGGCTGGAGTGTGTTTGTATAAAGCGAATATGTTGTTCCATATAGATTTCTTCATGCAAGTCCCCATGCAAGAAGGTAGATTTAACATCCATCTGATGGACTTCCCATTTGAAAGAGGTAGCAAGGGAAAGAACAAGGCGAATAGAGTTCATTTTGGCAACAGGGGAGAAGGTTTCAGTGTAGTCAATGCCTTCAACTTGTGAAAAACCCTTAGCAACAAGATGAGCTTTATGTTTATCAACTTTCCCATCTGGTCCATACTTGGTTCTGTAAACCCATTTGCATCTAACAAGTTTTCATCCCTTTGGTAGAGGAACAAGATCCCATGTATCATTTGCTAATAATGAATGATATTCTTCATTCATAGCTGCTTCCCAATCTGGATGGCTTGAAGCTTCTGCAAAGGTGTCAGGATCATAATTCACTGAAGCTTGAGCCAGTAAAGAAGAGGCTCTATCAAATTGAGAACATGTACGTCGCTGATCTGTAGGATCACCGACAAGATCACCTGTTGCGTCCCGAGTAGCATGGACCCATTTTGGAAGCTAAGGAACTGAAGGAGGATCCTGAGAAGGTGGGGGAGGATTTTCATCCTCACTTTCATCATCTAAAGAAGAAATATTTTCAAAAGTAGAAGAGATAGGGAGAGGTGGCACATCCGCCGAACTAGGCTCGTAGGCCGATATATTTTCAGCAAACTTTACATCTCTTCTAATGATAACATTCTTGGACTTAAGTGGAATAAGTCTATATCCTTTGACATCTTCAGAATATCCAACAAAAATACATTTTTCACTCTTAGTTTCTAAAGCTTTATGTTTCTCATCTGGAATATGGGCCCATGCTTCACTTCCAAAAACATGAAAGTGACTTACATCTGGTTTAATTGAGCTCCATGCTTCTTCTGGAGTGATTTTCTTTAAAACCTTAGTAGGAGTGCGATTTATTATGTAATTTGCACAGTTAATTGCTTCTGCCCAAAAATTAAGACCAAGTCCTTTAAATTGAAGCATACAATTAGGCATTTCCTTTAAGGTGCGATTCTTCCTTTCAGCTACACCATTTTGTTGTGGAGTATATGGAACAATATGTTGCATTTGAATTCCATTCTCAATGAAAAAGTTGATGAATTTGTTGTTAACATATTCTCCGCCATTATCAGATCTTAGCTTAAGAATTTGATGTCCAGATTGTTTTTCAACAAAGGCCTTAAAGGCCAAGAACATGTTAAAAACTTCACTCTTGAGTTTTAAGAAGTATACCCAAGTGCGTCTGGAGAAATCATCAATGAAAGTTAAGAAATACTTGTAGCCAGAGAATGAAACAACTGGAAGTGGGCCACATAAATCACTATGCACAAGCTGTAAAGGGGCTGAGGCGTGCCAAGAGGCATGTTTTTCAAAACTATCCTGATGATGTTTTCCGAGTACACATCCAGAACAAACACCATCTCTACAAGATACCATTGGAAGACCTATCACCATATTTTCTTTACATAGATTCTGAAGGGAGCGATAGTTTAAGTGACCAAATCGCTCATGCCAAAGTTTGCTCACTTCATCGTTATGAGCAACAAATACCGACGATGACCCAAAGTTGTGAAACTTATACAACCTTGTAGAATCATGAGCAATGCTAGTAGCTAAAATCTGTCTAGGATCTCTTAGGTCCTTAATTACAACATCGTGAGGTGAAAATTCAATGATTTTACCTTCACCTGAATGAGTTATTTGATATACAGATAGAAGGTTGCAGGATAAGGTTGGAACACATAATACATCATTAAATTGACCATTGTCTATATGAACAGTTCCAGTCCCTACAACACTAAGAGATCTGTCATCACCAACATATATTTTTTTGGTGTTACAATCATTTAAAGAAGAAAACATGGCTTTGTTTAGAAGCTCCAGAATCAATGAGCCACTCATGAGAATGAGAAGAAGAAGATACATTTAGTGCATAGCCAGACCGAGATGCTTGACAACCACATGCAGAAAGTGCTATTCCTGAAGATGAAGTTGAAGTTGAAGAGTGCTCCAAATGGATGTTATGCTTCTTCATTGTTGCTTCCAAGGCTTCCATCTTCTTAAAGCATTTGGATTCTAAGTGGCCATCTCGATTACAAAAGTTGCAATGTCTATCAGTCTTCTTCCCTTTGTTTTTATTTGTATTATCATTTTGTTGAAATGATTTTTCATTTTGAGGCTGAAATTTCTTAGGACCCTTGTTTGGTTTAGGACCATTCCTTTTAGGATACAATTTCTTAGGATTTTTTGAATTTGGTTGCTGCTGGGCGGCTAACGCTTTCTTAGAAGAGTTTCCAAGATTAAGAAGACCACGGTGTAAGAGTTTTTCTTGTTCTCTTATTAAAGAATCACAAAAGGAATCAAAGGAAGGGGACCTGTAGGCTTTTCCTTGAGAAATGAAGGCTTCTCTTGTAGAATGGAAGGTGGAAACAAACATAGAGTAGGCTGGTTCCAACTTAGTAAGAATGGAATAGATAAGGTTACTATCTTATTTCTTCACCTTAACACCTTCCAAGAGAAGTCTAAGGGTCTTGAATTTCGACAAAAAATCTTCAATGTAAGAAAAATTATTGGGGTCCAATTTAAGCAACTCATTTTCAAGTTGATGGGCTTTAAGTTCATTTTTAATTCCAAAAACTTTAGTAATCTGTTTCATTGCTTCATCAGGAATATCAAGTTCTGCAATATGGAATCTAAGATTTGGAGAAATAGACATCCCTATCAACCCTCATGCTTGGTCTTGCCTATTTTCCCATTTAACTACCTTATCTTCATCTTTCAGTTTGGTTTCTTGGCCTGAGGCTATTATGTAGAGACCTTTACTTATAAGTAAATCCATAATGTAGGACCACCACTGGAAGTAGCTGGTGCTGTCAAGAATAACTTGGCATGGACTTTCCATTTTAATAGAAACTAAAGCTATATATGCTGAAACTAAGTGTTCCAATAGAAAGATCTTGAAAAACTAGGCTGGTTAAAAAAAAAACGGCTCTGAAAATGGCTTCCGGATGAAGAAGTTATGGCTTTTTGAAGAAAATTTGATGAAGATGCCAACGAAGTGCGGGAATGTGCGGAAATGAATGATAATGTTAAAAAAAAATCTACTCCCTTTCCAAACTTAGTCTAATTAGCTCAACAAAAAGAATACTTGAACTCAAGACCTCTACTCTCATAAAGTAGCTTTGGACCAAGTGAGCTAAACTAAAAGTTTAGTAATTTTTGGAAAAGAGGAAGGGGGGGTTTTTGTTTTTTTTAGTCGCTGAAGCTTTGGGCTGCGTGTTTACTTGAGAAAGCTCTTTTTCCATACAAAACAAAAAACACAAAACCCAACACAGACATACAAAAAAAACAAACCTTACAGCTCGAAGTTAGCTTTAGCCGGAAACTAAATATTTTCCTCAATGTTTCTGATTTTCTGAGATCACACTAAGGCATGGTGGAAAAGAGCATACGCATGAGAAAAATCCTTCCTTTCTGTTTATGATTTGCCCATATTGCACAAAGTCACGGGGCAAAGAGCATACGCATAAGTAAAAGGTATAGATCTGGTAACAAAAAAACAAAAATCTAAATAAACCGAAATAGACAGAGAGAAAATAACAGTAAAGTGCAAATAAACATTGTATACCTCCAGATCTTAAAAATGGCGTAGCTAGGGCTACCAGAAACCTTTTCGCGTGAAACGAAAGGGGTTCCTCACTGGAACAAATGCTCCTAACACAACAGAGCAGTCCTCTCTGCCCAAAATCAGTCAGAAACAGTAGATCTAGGAAATGACAGTCGGATACAGTTCTACTGGCTTCAAATTTGGATCACCAATGGATGCAGCCCTCAAAAAGCTCTGATACCATTTAGGAATTTATAGGGTAAGTTACTTAGAAAAAACACCAAAGGACACCACTCACAAACAGATCACAGATCAATACATCAATATTTCTTATGTGGTTAAAACCCTCAAAGAGGGAAACAGTCCACGGCCTGAGCCAATGCAGCCACTTCAGGCAATATATTAATAAAAGTATGAAAATTTACATAAGCTTCTCTCATGAACAGTTACCCTAAAAATGACCCTCCATGCTCTTTAAATAGAGATCATGGAACAATCAGGTGCTAAGCCATGGATCAAGTGTTAGTAATATCGAGGAGAGAATGAACCGTCAGATCACTACATATCATGATCGTCGGATTGTAAGTTACAAATGTACATAGTAAAGAAACACACTTTACCTACCTCTATACTAGACCAAGTTATACTTAACTACTTCCTATGTGTCGTAATATCCTAACAATGAGCATGGGCATCTATTCAGAGATTTCCCTCTGAGTAAAACTGAAAATAATAGTAAAAATAATGCCATGAAAGACACTAAAAGCTTTCACAAAGTGGTCCAGAAAGGAAAAGGGAGCAAGAGGGGATTGAAGACACATCAAAATGAAAGGAAACATGCCAGTCAAAATAGGTTTCAAGTACTAGAAGAGGAAGAGGGGGATAACGAAAGCAAATCAAGCCAAAGGAGACACTCCAGTGAACGAGGAGAACGAAGAAGAGGATGAGCAAACACAAACCATTAACAAACAGAAAGAAGAAATGATGAGTGACACAAAATTGGAGATGGATATGGAAATGACCAAGAGTGAGATGGAAATGGAAGACCATGAACTACAGGAGATTCTTGAGAAAGAGAATCTAGATCTAGAAGGATTCCTGAAACAAGGAACTAGGGAGGGAGTGGATTCGTTACCTCCAGAGGAGTTCAATAGAGTTCAACAGCTGTTCTTCTGGAAAACACGGACCACAGGGATGGAAAAGGAATGGAATCATGAAAGGCAAAGTAGCGAAGGTGTGAAAGCTATGAAAACCACACTGGGCTTGGCACCCAGATACCCAGGAAAGAAAAGTGGCAGGAAAATGCAGAACGAGCTTTTGATGGAATGTGGAAAGCTAATGATAGACTCAGGTAAGATGAAAGGCCTATTCAGTTACTCCTTTGAAAATATTTAATAATGAAGTTCACATCTTGGAATATTACAGGCCTAGGTAGTAAAAGAAAACAAGGGTTACTTAGTAATAAAATGAAACAAGCAGCACTGGATGTAATCTTCATCTAGGAGACTAAATGTTCCATTCAGAAAATAAAAGAGATTCATAGTAAATGGCTCAATAAATTTTAGTTTCTCGAAATCAAAGCAGAGAATACAGCAGATGGCACTCTCACGCTTTGGAACCCCACAAAAATTGACAGACATTACAGATGCAGAGGCAACGAGGGATTATCTATCAGTGGTCATATAGCCAGTGGGAGATAAGGAAGTCTACCTAGTTACGAATGTGTATGGTCCCCAAAGAATGGATGGCAAACTCAATCTTTTAGATTCCCTGCCGGATCTCAGGGAAGGACATGCAAGTATCCCTCGGATCTTTGGGGGTGATCTCAATATGATCAAACCTTTGTCAGAGGAAAGAGGGGGCACCAGAACTCTAAATAAAGATTCTTGTGCTTTCCAATCTTTCATAGACAATATGAAGTTAGTGGATATTGTTATGAGTAATGGTACCTTTACTTGGAACAATAAAAGAGGAGGAGAGTCTCAGGTGGCTTCCAAATTAGATAGATTCATTATCTCATAGGATCTTATGCTCAAGGAAAAGGAAATAGTTGCAAGGGTTCTCCCCTTTTGAGGCTATGATCATTGGCCCGTGCAACTGGAAATGTAGGGCATTGGTACCTCTAGGAATAGACCTTTTAGATTTGAAAACATCTATCTTTCCCAACCCGATTTCATAACAACATAGCCATTTGGTGGTTTGAAGAATTAAACATTCAAGGCACTAGCATGTTCCTACTCCAAAAAAGGCTAAAACATATCAAACTCAGGCTCAAGGAGTGGAACAAGAAGGAGTTTGGTAATATTTTTGAAGGAAAAAATATTTGTTGAGGGAAAAATGTAGGAACTCAACCAAACCCTTATCAGGGAGGGTTTTGATAAGGATAGAAATGAGTAGGAAACCAAGTATTAACAAGAATGGGAGAACTTCTGTAAATAAGAGGAGATTTTTTGGAGGCAAAAATCTAGAGTGGAATGGCTAAAAGAAGGAGAATGCAATACCATATTTTTCCACAGATCCACTGTGGCCAACAGAGCTCGCAAAAAGATTTCTTCTATCAAGGATGAAGGAGGTAATCTTCCTCATTCTCATGAAGAAATAGCAGCAGTGCTAGTTCAACACTTTCGTGGTATTTCTCAAGAATCTTGTTCAGATAGGTTACAATCTATTAGGGTTATATCAAGACATATACCAAAGCTGGTTTCCAATGAGGACAATTTCAACCTTAATAGACCAGTATCAGAAGAGGAGATTAGTGAGGTCCTAAAATAAATGCAAAATGGTAAGGAACCAGGTCCGAATGGTCTCAATTTTGATTTCTTCAAAGCCTGCTGAATATTGTAAAACATGATGTTCTGAATGTAGTGGAAGACTCTAGGAGGGACAAAACCATTCTGAAAGTGCTTAATACCACCTTTATTGCCCTGATCCCTAAACAAGATTTAGATCTAACTCCTGATAGGGTTAGACCCATTGCCCTATGCAATGTGGTCTAGAAGATAATATCCAAGGTTATGGCCAATAGACTCAAACCTCTTCTCCCCACCCTGGTGTCAGGGGAACAATCTGGATATGTGGAAGGTAGGCAAATCCTGATGACATAATTCAAGCTCATGAGGTGGTGCACTCACTAACAAGCAAGAGGAAAGATGGAATGATCATGCAGTTGGATATAGCTAAAGCTTATGATAAGCTAAATTGGAACTATATTAGAAAAGTTCTCATGGCTTTTGGGTTTGATCACAATTGGATGAGATGGGTAATGGCTCTAGTAACTTCTCCTAGTTTTTCAATTCTTGTTAATGGTTCTCCTTCAGAGACTTTTATTCCTTCAAGAGCCCTCTCGCAGGGAGATCCACTCTCCCTTTCTCTTCATTCTCATGATGGAAGGGTTGGGTAGATCTATTAGGCATGCTAAAGAAGTTGGTAAATTCAAAGGTATCCAACTTACTAAAGATGGTCAAGCTTTAACACATCAACAATTTGTGGATGACATCATGCTACAGGGCATCCCCACGGTCAAAGAAGCTCTAGCTTATAAGAAAATCCTAAGAGACTTCGCCATGGCTTCAGGTATGGAAGTTAATCTCTCCAAATCTAAGATTTTTTCTTCAATACTCACATTGCTATTAAGAGAAATATTTCAATAATTTTGGGCTTTCAAAGGGAGGTCCTCCCTTCAAAATATTTGAGAGTCCCTCTAATGACCAAGACTTTTCACAAGAGCATCTAGGAGCCAGTGATTAGCAAACTGCAAGATAATATTAGGAAATGGACTTTCAGATCTTTAAATTTGGATGGAAGGTTGGTGCTAACCAAGGCTATCCTTCAATGAATTCCAGTCTTAATGCTATCAGCTCTCCCAGCCCCCAAAGGTGTTCTGCAGCAATTTAGAAGCGTGCAAAGAGACTTTCTTTAGGGCAAGGGGGAAGAAAGAAAGAAATGAGTCTTGGTGTAACCATGAAAAAAATCTGAAAAACCCAAAAACTATGGAGGACTCAGTCTGGATGATCCTGAGATTCTAAGTAAGGCTTTAGGAGCTAAATTATGGTGGCAATGGGTTAAAGATCCTGAGGCACAATGGGTAAAGATATGGAAAGAAAAATATGCACACATGTGGCAAACAATGATCTAATAAGAATGTCAGGATATAATAGGGCTTTCAAATTTGGAATAATGCCTGGGACAACAGGGGCTTAGTCCAAGGAAACAGCTTCTGGGAAATAAGAGAAGGAAACCTTACCCTATTCTGGGAGGAAAGTTGGAAACAAGAACCTATTTTGTTAAAGGAAGACTTCTGGGATCTCAAGGAGGATACAAATACTAAGGGTTATCTAAAGTAAAATACTTTTGGGTCCAGACAGCAGTAGTGGAAAATGGATAACTTGGGGGAACTTTGAGTTTAGGGATGAAAGCTTCCTGAAGGCTAAGCTAGAGACTCTAAAAAATATGTTAGAGCAAAGGAAGATTTTGAATTCAGGGGAGCAAGATCAGCTAATATGGGGCAACAAAAGTTAGGGTACCTTTAATCTCAAAGAAGAAAAACTCATTCTCCTTGACCTCAACTCAAAAGCTCCAGATAAGACTTGGAAATACCTACGGAGACATCAAGGATGGATGAATATTAAACTCTTCATGTGGCTGGTTCAGCATAAGAAAATCCTGACCTGGGATAATATCAGGAAGAGGGGTGTCCTGGGGCCTTCCAGATGTCAGCTATGTGAAGTCCAAGAGGAAATTATGGAGCACCTTCTCAACAATTGCATCTTCACCTCCAGTTTATGGGATTCTTTTGCCACCATTTTCCAACAAACTGACAGGGACAAAGAGAGCATCATTAATACCCTAAACAGAGGAGAAGAACTTTTTCAGACAATGAGATTCTTAGCTCAGCATGGGCCATCACGCCAAGTTTCATTATTTGGAAGGTCTGGAAAGAAAGGAACAATAGAATCTTCAAGAATGAAAAGAGGCCATCCCAAAGCCTTTTTGAGCAAATCTTAAAACAAATCAAGGAAACGGTTGGCACTATTGTGCAAAATCTCCCCAAGAACCCTCCTTCAACTGTGGATTTGAAAAATCTCTATGACTTGGGTCTGCAGGGACTTATTCCTTGGGGATGGGATAAGAAAGTTATCTCCCTAGATTCTAAGCAAGATTTCTGGCATCCTCTCCCCAAGGGATTTTTGAAATTCGATATTGATGGGGTTTCAAAGGGCAACCCGGGCTCTGTGGGTTATAGAGGTGTGTTAAGGGATGAGCATGGTGGAGTACTTTTAATCTTCTACTGTCATTTAGGATGAGCCACGAATAACATGGCGGAACTGATGGCTATGGAGCAGTGCTTAGATTTCATGAAATGGGATAACCGACAAAATGTGATTGTTGAAGCTGATTCAGAGTTAATCATTGAATCAGTCAAGAGGAATAGCTGGGGCACAAGGCCGGAAAAAGTCTCAAGGAACTGGCATCTGATCTAGGGCTTTCAGTGGATTCAACAGCACCTCCAGAGCCTTGGGACTATTATCTTTAAACATATAAGAAGATCGGAAAATAAATTGGCTGATATTCTTGCCAATCAAGGACTGATCAAACAAAGAACAGGGTTGCTTTTGGCTAGCAAGAAATGCCTCAGAGTAGGTTAAAAGTGAAATGTTATGACCAAGCAGATGAAGACAAGATTGTGTTTTGGAGTAGGGCCATGGAGATGGAATCCAGTTGATTCAGGTGTTCTATGTTTCTTATTTTTTCTACTTTCAGGTCTTCAGGGGGTTACAGTTCTTTTTCGACCATAATAAAATAGTCAGCATTGTTTTTGAGATTCTAGTGGATAGTCAGTTGGGTTACCCTGGTTCATCTAAGAAATACTAGTTGGCGGGTGTTTTGTCCTTCCTAGTTTCTAGCAGAGAAAACGAAACTATAGGTAGGATCTCGGGAACTCTCGGCAATCACATAACTAGGGTTTTTTTGTCTGAGATCGGTTTACGAGGCTGGGAGAGGTTTCAGGTGATCGTGGTGCTCACAAGTAGGAAATGGTTTTGTCGAATTTGGAGAGATTCCATACTGAGGGCTACACGTGGTGTTGGCATCAGCTACAATACCACCTCATTGCACACTAATGTTTAGTGAAATGAGTTGAGGTGAAATGATCCTCAGTCGTCGGATCACATGAAGCGTTTCAATGGCAGGGATTGATCGTGTAGGTTATTGGTCTAGCTGGTGGGAAGCACTAATCTTCAGTGATATTAGGCGGTGCAAAATGATCCTCACCGTCGGATCAGGCGATGCGATTGGATGGCCGGTGTTGACACCTAATCCTTGTGATTGGGTGAATTTATGTAAATAGATAAATAGGAAATATGAACAGTCATCGGGAGATGAACTAAATAGTCTCTCCCTCATGTATATAATGAAGACCTACCTGATGGAATAGAACAGTCTAATCATTTTTGCCTTATGGAGTTACTGCTGGCCTGACATGGTATCAGAGCCAGCTCTTTTTTAGCTCTTGTCCCTTGTAACTCCCTTTTCTGCTATCATATACCTGTGCTGCTCCTCCATACAGTTAGTTGTGCCCTCTATCTGCCATATTCCATTTATACAGACCTTCTCCTTCCATAATTGCTGTCGAGTCTAAACACTATTTACCTGCGCTATCTGGACTGCCCATAACATTTCATAACTTTAGCATCACCACCATCCACAATTTTTTTCTTAGACCCCCTCCATCATAATCCTGCCAGGTCTGAGAACCCTTGCAAGCTCCAGCAGCCATTGCTACGTGTGAATTCCAGAGACTGAAATGACCACATCCAGTGACCACGATTTCAAATTTAATTTTCCCTCTAACCGATCTACTGTGTAATAACATGTAAATCTTCAGCTTTGACTTGAAAGTTTCTGAATACCCCAGCTAACGATGGATGTATGAAGAGTCCGTGATCACTAAGACTGTGGGCTGCGAATCCATTTTCGGTGATCTTCCTGTCTTATAAACCGCTCGGACATATTGTGACTATCGATGCTTTGATACCCTGCCTTGTATGCCCCGTACTTGATTTGCATTTGCCCTCGCTGCCGCTATTGTATTCCTATTTTTGAAACTTTTCCAAGCTTTTTAGGTTAACCGAGCAGATAAAATCCGGGATAACAAGTGAGCATGTTTTACGAATAGTTTGTTTTCAGGGCGACTAGCAAATCCCTCTTATAGCCTCACCTTCCCTCTTTTCCGAACCATGGTTTCATTCATTCTGCAAACTAGAAAAAAAAGTCGATTGACTGAGGCTGCGAGGATGAAGCATCCGTGGAATGCTTTGGAACAAGTTTTTGTCTGAGAAATTCCGCCAGAAATCGATGACGCAGGTAACCTGTTTAAAGATTTGTGGTGCAGAATCGACTCAGAAGCATGGAGGGCGCTGCTGGACCTTACAATAGCCGCATGTTCTTTGGTAATTTCTTGGCACACATTCGATTTTCAAGGTAGAATCTGCAAGTGTAACGAACTCGAGGAAGCCGTTAAATAATGTTTTTTGTAATCCCTTTTATGAAGACCGAATGGCATTTTTAAATGGTGAAAAGATTACATATACAAAGGGACGTATGGTAATTGAGTTTTTATATAAAGGGACATATGGCATATCTATATATCTATATATATATATATATATATATATATATATATATATATATATATATATATATAATGGTGGATTTATATGAGGTTTAAAGCAAAACACTTATATGGGTCACATGATATTGGCGTCTATATTGGTATATAAGGAAGAGATTTCAAATCTTTTGAGAATGCCCTTTTGACGACAATTTTACTGTATAATGGCGAATTATTTTTCTATCAGCAGAAGTAATTTTTTTTTACAGAATGCATTCAATCATATCCATGGTGGCAATAGTTCTCACTGGCAAGGAGAACTATCCTGAATGGTCCCGGATGATAAAACACACCCTCATTTTCAATGAGTTGTGGAAAGGAGTGTGTGTCGGAGAAGGAGACAATGAGCCAGTACAGTCTACCTCAGACAAAGAGCTCGTCATTTTGGAAAACAAGAACAGCAAAGCTTATGCATTAATCATAGCATCTGTAAATGAAGAGGTGAGTTGCCATATTTCATCATATTCAACTGCCTTTGAAGCCTTACAAAAGCTAAAAGAACTCTATGACTCACATTTTGTACTTGAAGTTGTTCAACTCATGATTAAACTCTTCACTCTTGAATTGCAAAATAATGATCCTCTTGCTCTTGCATCTGAGGTAAAGTCTATAATGCATGATATCAAATCCACTAAGGTTGAATTGGATATTCCTCTTATTTCTTTTCTCATGGCACTTTATGCTACTTACTCCAATTATCTTGAGTCATTGCAAGCAAATGGAAATCTCAAGGATATAACCTTTGACTCTCTTGTGAAAAATTTTGCTAAAAGAGAGAAAGCTTTTGGAAAGAAGATAGCCCTAAATCTTCTAAAGAGGTTGTGTGCCTTGCTCATAAAGAAAATCATCCTGCTCAAGATTCTACAAGAGGAAGAGGTGGTCGAAGAGGAAGAGGAAGATATTTCAGAGGCAGGGGGGGCAGACATTCTCAAGGAGAAAAGGTAGATTTGCACTGCATACACTGCAAAAGAAATGGATCACACTATGCCTCTACATGCAAGCTACCATGGGAAAAATTGAATAGAGAAAAAAAACCAATAGAAAGGTAAAACTGATGATATAGACAAAGGTAAAGCACCTGAATCCACTCACTATGTTGTGGCACAATGTAACATTGGAGTAAATTAAGATTTATTTAATGCTTCACTTGCTTCTTGGAAAAATGATTGGTTGCTTGATTCAAGAGCAACCTGCCACAAGACTCAGAAAATATTTTTTTGAAGATTTCATTGACAGTGTTGATGGAGCAGTCTACTTTGCAGATCAATAAAAAATCAAGCCATTAGGGCTTGGAACAATCAGGCTTAAACTGCCTGGTCTTCCAGACTTTCTTCTGCATCATGTTCTATATCTCCCACAACTCAAGAGAAACTTGCTGTCCTTGGTCCACATCAACCAGCAAGGTCACTCCATTCTTATGTTTGATGGCAAGCTTTAGGTAAGAAAAGCATCTGACCACTCACTTTTCATGAGGGGAATATAAGAAGAAAGGTTTCTCAAACTGCAAGGAACCTCTGCTCATGCACAAAATTTCTTATACAATTCTCATCATGAAGAAGGTACACTTCCATCAAGCTTATTATGGCATGCTAGATTTGACATTTGAACTATGATAGTCTCTGCTTGTTGAAGAAAAATGGTGTGTTGCTAGTTTGCCTACAATTCCTAGGAAACTTAAGCAATGTGATGCTTGTATTATAGGAAAGCATAGCAAACATTTTTCATGATTCACATTCAAGAGCAAATAGAAAAATTGAACTCATTCATTCAGATTTATGTGGTCTCATGCTTGTTCCTTCTACAAATGGAAATAAATATATCATGACATTTATTGATGACTACACCATAATGTGTTGGGTTTATTTATTGAAGAACAAACTGATGCTTTTCAAACATTCAAGAATTTTCATAAATGGATTGAAAATGATGCACAATCTCATATTGGGTTTATTTGCAATGATAATGGAAAAGAATACACATCAAATGAATTTGAAAACTATCTTCGCCAACATGGGATCAAACATCAAACAACTATGCCTTATAATCCCCAACAGAATGGTGTAGTTGAAATAATGAATAGGAAAATCTTAAATATGGTATGATCCATGATCTTCTTCAAAAATTTAAAGATAATGTTTTGTGTTGATGTCGTTCTATGTGCTGCATATATAAAGAATAGATGTCCATATAATGCTATTAGAAACAAGAATCCTTATGAAATGTGGTATGGACATGTTCCTTTGGTAAAGCATCTCAGGGTCTTTGGTTACACCTGTTATACCTTGATACCAAAGGTACATAGAAGAAACTTGGTGCTAGAAGTCGTAAGTGTATCTTCCTGGGGTACTCAAACACCTCCAAAGCATACCGCCTTTATGATGAAGTAAATAAGAACTTTGTTGTATCTAGAGATGTAATTTTTCTTGAAATCCAAAATTGACAATGTTGTTGAGCGGCAGCTTGATTGCTTGGATAGATTCGCAAAAGAAAAATAATTTCAATAATTTGATAATCAGATTCCACATCTTGAGGGGGGATTCCTATACTAGATCAACATGTGGAATCTTTTTTGAAGGACACTCTCCCCCGCATCAAACTCCAACAATGGATGATGCTTTAAGTGATGTAATTGATAGAATTGGGAGACTCAATCTTGATTCAGTCCCAACTCAATAAACGGAGTAGATTGGACCTTCTGAGAAAGGTCCCCAAAGTGGTTGACAAAGACACTTGAAAGTGTACTTTCTGATGAAGTTGGAAAGACAGGAACCAGAAATTCAAACTAGCAAAATGGAGGTGACGTAGATGACTCTAATTCACCTGTTGACATGGATGTTTCTTATGATTATGAATTGAACTTGTCTATAGATTTTGAATCAACTTCCTTCAAAGAAGCTACTTCTCATGATGAATGGAAAGAAGTGATGCAAAATGAGTATGATGCCCTCATAAAGAATGGAACTTGGAAGCTGGTTGATCCTCCATTAGGAACCAAAGCAATTGGCTCCAAGTGGGTCTACAAAAACAAGTATAAAGCTGATGGCTCACTTGATAAGCACAAAGCTAGGCTTGCAGCAAAAGGTTTTGCATGGAAAGAAGGGGTTGATTATGAGGAGACTTTTTCCCACATCAAAATGGGCTACCATCCGGACACTCTTTGCACTAGCAGCTCAGAAAGGTTGGGAAGTCCATCAAATGGATGTAAAAACTGCTTTCTTGAATGGAGATCTAAAGGAGAATGTTTTTATGTCCCAGCCTGAAGGATTTGTTGTGAAAGGACATGAACATAAAGTATGCAAACTTGTGAAGTCCTTGTATGGCCTCAAACAAGCACTGTGAGCCTGGTATGAAAAACTAACTGAGCATCTTCTAAAACTCAATTTCAAACATTTTGATCTTGATGATGCAACTTTATTCAAGAAAGTTGGCAAAACAATTGTATATCTTGTGGTATATGTATATGATATTTTGATGACAGGGAACAATGAAAGCTACATTGCATCCATAAAGAAGGAATTGGGGAAAAGTTTTGAAATGATTGATTTGGGCTATGTTCATTACTATCTTGGCATTGAAGTAACCCAACATCCAAAGTCCATAATTCTTTCTCAAAAGAAATACATTGGAGATATGTTGAACAGGTTTGGCATGATAGAGTGCAATGCTCTTACTACTTCAATGGAACAAAACCTAAAGCTCACATCTATTGAAGGAAAAGAATTTCAGGATGCAAAAAGGTATAGACAACTGTAGGAAGTCCAAACTACCTAACTACTACCAAACCAGACATTTTGTTTGCTGTTGGAATCCTCTCCAAGTTTGTGAAAAATCCTTGTGAGGGACATTAGTTACTGCAAAAAGAGTTCTAAGGTACTTGAAGGGAACTCAAGACTTTGGAATCAAGTATACACAGGTGGACGACTTCAGTTTGATTGGATACTCTCATTCAGACTTCGACGGAGATAAAGAAACTGGGGTATAAAATTCAGGATATGTTATGAGTCTTGGATCAGGAGCTATCTCATGGAGATCATGCAAATGATCAGTTCCAGTGGATTCCACAACAAAAGCAGAATACGTGGCAGCAGCTCAAGCAACAAAAGAAATTGTGTGGCTCAGGAAAATTCTTGAAGATTTGTAGGTAAAACAAGTACAATCAACTCCACTCATGATTGACAACACCTCTGCAATAAAGTTGGCCAATAAACCAAAGTTACATGATTGAATGAAGCAAATCAATACTAAATATCATCTGATTCGACATCATGTTGAGGCCAAAACAATCCATCTCCATCATTGTTCCAAAAATGAGAAAATTGCAGACATCTACACCAAAGCGCTTGGAAGAGAAAAGCTTGAATGATTTAGAATGATGCTTGGACTCCCCAACATCCCTTCAGATTAAGGGGGGGAATGTTGACACCTAATCCTTGTGATTGGGTGAATTTATGTAAATAGATAAATAGGAAATATGAACAGTGATCGGGAGACGAACTGAACAGTCCCTTCCTCATGTATATAATGAAGACCTACCTGATGGAATAGAACAGTCAAATCATTTTTGCCTTATGGAGTTACTTCCTGGCCTGACAGCCATGATTGATTGTGTTGTTCATTGGTCTATATTGGCGGGAGTTCCGGCAATGGCAATCTCTCTTCAATCAACTTTCGGAATGGAAAATAGGGTACAAAGCAGTTTCCAGGTGATCGCATGGCTCCTGAGTGGTAAATGGTATTGGATTTTTGATAGCGATCCCATTAGGCTTCCTACACATGGCAGGGGGGTTGTAAGGAATACCGCCCCCCATCGCACACTAAAGTTAGGTCAACTTGGCAGCGCAATATTTCTCATGGCCATTGGATCTAGCCGTCTGGATCTACGGTTAGAAATGGTTGTGCTATTTCTGTGGGGCCAGGTCTTTTTCTCCACAAGTCTTCTTTGGGCGATTTTTTCCTCAGCTAGTGGTTGGTGCGCGAAGTATGGTTAGTGGCGACTGTTGTTGATTATCTAGGCAGTGGGGGTGGAAGGAACCGAAGTTTTCCACGTGGTTGGAGAATCATTTAGTCCAATTTTTGGGTAATTTGAGTGTTTGATATGATTGTTGTAGGGGGGGCATGTCAATGGTAGGATGCCCTTTTTTTTTCTTGAGTCCATGAAGATGGATGGTTTTTTGTATATTTTGTAACATTATTTTTCTTTTAATGAATTAGAAGGATCGTCTCTTGCTTCAGCAAAAAAACAATAAGGGGTTACACTAGTAGTATAGGGACCTAACATGCCCTCTCCTTCAAAAATTTTTGTCCTCAACGCTTGATGCTTATGTATAAAATTCTTGTCCTCCCATGTGGATACTATGAAATTGATTGATTTCGTAGCTGTGGAGTTCTTGTTTCTGGGATTGCTCCAGGTTCTAATATGATTTTTCCTTCCTCGTCAAGTTCTGGAAATATTGTTTGAACTGGGACCTTTTATAACTTTTGAATGAGTGGCGACACTTGTTCATCCTTCTTCCATTCATTCCTTGCTTTGTTTATCGAATCTAGTTGGATAATAGAAATAACATGAAACAGTGCTTCCACATCCTCATCCTTTCTTGAGAGTGCATCTACAACAAAATTTTGCTTGCCTTTTTTGTAGATGATTTCAAAGTCATAACCCAACAAATTTGTGACCTATTTTTTTTGTTCTTCTAAAGATAATCTTCTTTCTAAAAACTATCTAAGATTATCATGATCCATTTTAACCCTTAAGTGTCTTCCCATTAGGTAAGGTCTCCATTTCTTAAGTGCATGTAGTATTGCCAACATTTCTTTCTCATAATATCTTACTTAAGATGTAGCCGTAAAAATACTCAATCACCTACATGAAAACTTCTTTCATTGAAATGTTGATCTGCTTGTTGTTTCATTCGATTCTGCACCAAAGTGGCATTATCCTTAGAAAGTTGGAGAACTTCTTGTTGATGCTCGATGCGATCTTTGACTGCTTGAATCTTTTCTTCTTGATATGTTTTCTCTTGAGAGTTTGAGGTGTGGCAATTTCTTCTAATGCATTACAAGATATGGTCAGATTCATTTTTTGATGCTCGATGTGATCTTTCACTTCTTGAACATTTTTCTTCTTGATATGTCCTTCTATCTTGAGAGTTTGAGGAGTGGTAATTCTTGCCAATGCTTTACAAGATATGGTTGGATTCATTTTTTCTTTACTTGTGGTTGGTTCCTAGTGTATATCCTCTTCTTTTGACGTTTCTTCATCATTTTCTTCCTCCTCTTCATAATCAATGTAAAATAAATCATTCTAGCACATTTATGACCTTTAATGTATTTTTTATCACAATTGTAACAAAGCCATTTTTCTCCTTTTCTTTCAATTTTTGTGGTGTCAACCTTGCAGGTTGTGGAAGGCTAGGAGAAACAATACTTCCATCTTTATAGTTGTGATGGGTGAACTTCCTTGCTGCCATAATTTTTCTTTCCACTTTTCTTGCCAACCTGAATGCCCTCTCCAAAGAATCAAGTTCCAAAGACGAACTTCATGTTGAATGTTATCCTTTAAAGTCCCTATGGAGACATCAATCTTCTGCTTCTCTGGAATATCATTTTCCCTTATATTCAATTTTGAAAGTCCTCGATGTGCTTTACATTGAACACTTTTATTTGAGATTTATCAATTAGCTAAAGAAGGTGTTTCTCTTTGTATCTTCATAATGTGCTATCATTTCCTCCGTGAAAATTGAACACGTAACAAGTGGTTTACGAGAACAAAGCCTTTATACCATAAAAATTAATCTGGTTCTAAATATAAATATGCAATCCATACCTTTTGTATAATAGTTGCACCTCATGTAGATCAAAATATTGCTCCATCTGTAGTATCCAATATACCGGATCCTTGCCATCAAACTTCCTCATATCACTTTTCTTGATTTTAGGAGCTCAATATTGAAATGACTACAAATCTGTAACTTCAGATCTACAAGTTCTCAAATTTCATCTTGTAGTATCCCTCTGTGTCCTTTTTCTAACTCACAAGTCTGATCAATATTGGATTCTCCAAGGAAGAGTTATGCCAAATCTCCCATGGTGACTAATTATAGACTAGTTGAGTAGAGAAAACTTGTACGAATTGCCACGTGTCACTGTTTCGACCTTAGTACCTAAAACTGATACAAAGAAAAGTACAGGCCATCATATTTCTAAAACTTCTTACGAAATTTCAATCTGATGCTCAGAAAAAAAAGTTATGATGATTTCCCACATCACCTATTTGGACTATAATTCGGGAGTCTGCAAAAACTCTACCTTCCTCAGATCATATCTCCAAAAAGATTGTGAGATAAGCTCTGAAATTTGGATTCAAGGTTCAAAGAGATTTCACTGCAAATGGGTTTGTTTTTTTAGGTTCTGATACGTTGGAGACAAAAAGCTATATCGAAAATTCCACGATGACATGTTTGGAGCAGCGAAACTTTAGAATCCAATGCTTTGATACCAAATGTTATGAAACCAATTCCTATTATACCATTCACAGAAGGATAGAAAAGATAGATCAACGCCTTAGAACTAAGATTCTTTGAGGGGGAAACCTCCTTTACATTACACAAATGAACAATTCTTGGATGGTACAAATGACAAGACCTCTTTTTATATATAGGAGTCTAAGGGGTCGTAATATAATAAGAGCCAACATAACAATAGTAATGTAAGAGCACAATAATAATAATAGTGGGTTTCTATGGGAAATAATAATAACAATAGTGGGCTTCTATGGGGCACAATAATAACAATATGGGGACTACATGGGAAGAAAATATAATAAGGGGGTTGTACTAATAACAATAAAGGGTTACACTAGTAGTATAGGGACCTAACAGCTAGAAGATTCAGGTTTGGGGGCAAGATAAATTATTTATGGTAAAATAGAAATTATAGTGAGGTCCTAAAGGAATGCTTGGAGTTACATGGTTAAACCATAATGCATTGGTCAAACCATTTTCCAGTTCCTTTTCTTAGAGAAGATGGTTTTTGTGATTATGAGGATAGAATTTTTGTTTGTCGATTCGGCCAAACCATTTCCATACGGGTAATAATTAGATACATGTTTTAATACAATCCCATTTTCTAATATGAATTCATAAAGCTTCATGAATTGAAAGCAAGTCAAATTATAAAAAACAAGTGACATTGGTATGCCAAATCTCATTATAATGTTCTATTGCAAAAGGTGGATGACTTCCTGGTCATTTACTTGCCTCATGGGAATTCTTCTGACCACTGAGTGAAATAGTTTGTCACTATCATAATATACCAGTGTTTCTTTAACTAGAGAGGAAATATTTCTATAATGACTTCTAGGCCTCACTGTTGGAAAGGTTCCTCAACTACTACTGAGAGCAGTGGGGAAGCTAACCTTTGATCATGACGAATGCATCTTCGACACAACGGGAACTTGTATATATAAGAATGAGAATATTTGAATGGTGTGGGATAATAATGGACAACCCTCATCACTTTGTGTGTTTTTGTGTTTCTTGTGTAAAGACCACCTTCGGTCCATTGTGAAAACTCTATGAACATTTTCTATATCTTGTGGCTCAAGGCATGTTAAGTCTATATAATACTAGTGTAGTCCCCTTATTATTATTGTTAGTGTAGCCCTCTATTGTTATTGGTGTGCCCATGTAGCCCCATATTGTTATTTTTATACCCCATAGAAGCCTATTATTATTATTGTTCCTTTAGATTATTATTGTTATGTAGGCTATGATTATATTGTGACCTCTTAGACTCCTATATATGCCAAGGATGTATTATCATTTGTATCATCCAATAATTATTCATTTATGTGATATAAAGGATTTTTACCCCTCGAAGAGGCTAATTGTTATTCATTGATCTATATTTTCTTATGCTTTGTGCATTGGTAGCATAACATTTGGTATCAGAGCTTTGGATTCTAGGGTTTCACTACTTCAAACAAGTCATCTTGTAATTTTCGCTATAAATGTTATTCAATGAAGCTTAAAAAGCTGAAATTGTGACCACATTGGAGCCCAAATATTGATGACTTCTTAATAAATTTCGATCTCGGTTTTGTATATTTTTGTAATACGATCTGAACAAGTTAGGGTTTTTACATGCTACAAATTCAGATCTCAAATAAGTTGACAGGTAAAATCATCATAAATTTATCTACGATGCACGAGATTTGAATTTTCATAAAATGTTACTGAAATCAAATGGACTTTAGTTGTTTTTATATCATTTTCTGGGCGAAAAGTTGAA